>CM031234.1:948344230-949544230 GCA_018340775.1 Taxus wallichiana var. yunnanensis
GTCGTGGACCTAAATTTTCATAAAGTAGCATGAGATGTTCTTCCTTTTTACTGTGCACGTTGTAATAATGGGTAGTGGCTAACATCATATTTTAAATGAAATATCTCACGAGTCTAATGACAATGAGCGTATTGATCTACGTACACAACTATCCTTTGAGTGACCTTTCACTTCTGACAATATGTGCACCAAATCCTTGTGTGTGTCTCATGTGGCTAATTTAATTCTTGATATTTTCTCCAACTATTTCACCATAGTTGTGATACCGTGCTTCTAAAAATGGGCTTACCCCGTGTCTATATTTCCAACTACCTCAGCGCGTAAAGATTCTTCAAGTTCTTTGCACACATATCGGTGTATGTCTTATGTGATAGTGCCCTTCTAAAAGGTGTAATCAGGTCTCCAAAAAAACCATTACACATGAAGGCTTAGATGAATGTCATAATAAAGCTTACAAAAAAAGTGTTTTGAAACACACATCATATTCTCTGACAGTCTCGGTAGTGCCTTGCTTAATATCATTGAGTGCGCTTATACTCTTACTGCTTTCAAACTCGTGGATGTGAAACTTTTTTAAAGGAAATCATCTTTAAAGGCTGCATAGTCTTACGCTAGTCCGATTAGGGTTAAAATTTCTATACTAGTTATGTGCACACCTTATAATGTAGTGGAAAATTTACTTGCCCTACGCTCATAAGTCGTGATTACTTTTGCGCACCACAAGATTTCACACATGTGCATGTGTTCAACAACATCTTCTATGCCCCTATAATATGGAAGATGAAGAGATGTTTCCATGTAAATATTCTAGGGTTAGTGCGGACCTTGTCCACATGAACTAGAACCACCAGATCCACTGGAACTATAACCACCTATACCTCTCAATCTAGAACCTCGTAGCCGTAGTCGGACTAGAATATGTACTTCCACTATTTCCTAACAAGGTGAAGATCTTGAACTATACCCCACTACCATCTCAGTGAAGTGTTACTACTCCCATAAGTGAGTCTAAAATTCTCGCACGCTAGAATTTTGTGTGGATGATAAACCTTAAAGGTACCTCAAGACAACAATGAAGAAGTTTACGCCACCATTGATGTGCTTGTTATATGACTTACTCCTACCCTCCCACCGCCTAAATTAGCTTCTTGACTTTTTTCATACTAGATCTTTGGAAGACCAGAGTGCACGGGTAAGGTTTCTAGGTAGATTCATATGCACGCCGTGGCCTAGGTCGTCTCTCTCTTTACCGGTGCAATTCTACATGATGTTGAGGGGTTCCATATCATGCTTTCCCCAAATGGGGAGTTCCTAATGCTTGAGTGCTCCATGTCTTTTGTGTGAACTTCTAATCCTTCATGAGCCATCTCTCTCACAACATCATTCACTCTGTAACATTCCATTTATTCTCTATCTCCCTCTCATGCACCTCATTATACTTAAGTTGCCTTTCCTCTCTATGCCTTTCTGTCACTAGGTCTACCATCTTTCACTAAACTCGATCCCGCCCCGCGTGCGTAGTAGGGTCTAGTTAGCCATCGGTTTGTTTTCCAAATTTAGGGTTACCATCAAGATTTTGATCACTCGTGGAATGCCTTGTAGGTAAGTTCCCCTGGTATATCATAAAAATTGGAATTATGCTACCTCTGGGAAAGAATAAGTTGAAATTGAGTACTCCAAAATATAGTTGTTCAAAACACCATGAAACCAAGTATTCACGGTGCATGTGCAAATCAAATCAGCATTATAGAGGCCTGAAATTCTTCCTACATCAAAACAAGTGAGCAATACCTCTAATTTATTTTAGATGCATAAGCAATCAGCCACTCATACAACTCTACTAGAAAAATAACGAAGAAGCTCTCATACAAAATGTCATAGAGATTCTATTCCACCCATGAGTGTGCGTTAAACTTAGATATGATGCTAAACCTCCATGTGAATTCTTCTTCTGAGATCATGTATCCACTCCTAAAAACTTGTTAGGGTCATCCAATATGTCTTCATCACAAACCATCCTACAAAAACTAAAAAAAGGTCTCAAAAATAGAACCAATGATGCAACCTAGAATTTACACAAGGTAAAATCTCGGGTGTCTTGGCACATCACTCACCTAGGCGAGCACTCACTGAAGCATGCAAAGGTACCAGGCCCCTCTTTAAGGTTTTTGCAAGATGTTATCACAATGAAGAATTAATGCATTCAATCAAAAATTAATACAACATTATACGGATCATGTTTAGATCTAGATCTAAAGAGTAATAAATTTAAATGGTAACCATAATGAAGTCAAGCATGCAAGAACCAATTATACTCGATTATTACTCCACGATTTAGCAAATACACTCCATTATAGTTAACACAAGAAATACATAAGCTCATTACAATAGATAATACCATAGCTTATGCATGTATTAGATTTGGTAGCATAACTTCATAGTAATTCAATTCTCACACACCTATACTACGCGAGATCATTGCATATTTATAAGGGTGGGGACTTGCCCTTCACCGATTACATAAATCCGAAATAGGTCGCATGATGAAAATAGCTATGCGCGTTTACAATCACATCCACACATGCAAGTGTGCTAACAATAGACCTCTTCTAGTTAACTGGTAGTAGCAATTATAGTCTTAGCCCACACCCATGCAAAGTGCTTAGTAGCCGTTCTTCCAAAAATAGCTTATGTGTGTCGTGCGAGTCTTTACTCGGTTTGTGTGCTCTGCACACTATCTCCAAAATAATAGTCACGCTCATGTGAAAATGGTTAATTCCTAAATATATCCTTGTCTTTCACGTGCATGTCCTTCCCTATCCTTCCATGCCTTTGAATGCGCCCTATTTTCATGCATGAATATTATGTGTTTCTTCTACTAAATATCCCACTTTCATCCACTCAACATGCATTCTCCATGGCGGGACCACTTGGACACTTGGAAATCAATTTGTTACCTCGAAGGCATGTCGGTGAAGGAAAAAATCTATATATAGAGATGTTCGCGTAGTAGAAGGAGTGGTAGTGTGGTGGAAAAGAGGAAAAGCTCTGCAAAAATATTATGGAGGATTTTATAGGTTGGGATTAGAGGAAATATATGAGTGATGGTATAATTAGAGAGATGGAGTCTTGTGTTTATCCTTGTAATATGAAGGACATAGTTTATTTTCTGATGCACGACCTTGCTCTACATTATTATATGGGTCCGTTATGGCCTTAAGTGAATGTATTATGGTTATTGAACATGTTAACATGAATATAAGGTCTCGTTCTAAAATATATATGTTGTTCTTAGGCATCAACTCTAATAAATTTACTTTGTGTTATGAATTAGTTTTGTATTCCGTTAGATACTTCTCTTTTATGAATGCATTGGTATAAAAACTCATCATAAGTTCTCGAGAATGAATGCATGGTTATTTTCCATTCTTTTTGCACTCAAGTATCTATCATAGATGATGTATTATTACAAAAATCACATAAAGGAAAGGCTTGGCACCCTCGTGTGCCTCGTTTGAGCACCCAACCAGCCCGTAGGTGATAGGCCGACACACATGGGATTAGACTATTGTTTTAAGGGTATAAAAATGACTACAATTATGATCAAGTCATGATCCCCAAGTTGCATTATTTATTTGTGTTTGCCTTACTACACATGTATATGTAATTCTAATTCCACTTGATAGTACCACTCCATTGGGTGACATTACATTAACATGTTATGTGTTTTTATATTGTATGTCAGTTTTTTGTGACTTTATTAGCCATTATGATTTATATCTCATTGTTATGAAAATAGAAAATTTGGTATATATAGCTAGATGATATCACATAAATCCATCATCACCATAACAAAAGTTATTATTTATAAAAATTATCACCTTTGTCTCAAATGGGTTATTTATCTTTGATTAATGAGGTGTCATTATGGATCGACCCTAATGTGATTCTTGTAATGAGATGATGGATTAACATTTAGAGCTAAGGAGATTGTGAACAATTTTAGTGATGATTTAATTCCTATCCTAAGCTTGACTTAATATTATCTAAACAAAACATTGTAATTTTTCTAATTCTAAACTTAATACCGGTCTTCCTTAGGGATTATACAAGCCACAAAATATAGTGACAATGTTGATTAATAAATTTAAATATTATGTTGAATGAAATTTAAAGTGCTTTATGTTTACAAGGGTCATGGACATGAATTTTTTTGAATTTTGATTCAATGGAATTGATTCTAAGCTAGGATTTTAGGCTGTCACATTTTTTTCCATTAGGCCATCATTATGTGGACTAACTAACCATTTGGGAAAAGCTACGTAAATGTTTTAGTTCAGTTAAGTATATAGTTGATTGCATGGGTTTGTATACTATTATTGGTCTTATTCTTTGATTTACATTATGAGTGAAATCTTCTACATAAATATATGTATCTTATATCTTATTTTTGGATAAGCCATGCATGGTAATAATGAAGTTTTTTTGTATTTTGAAACCCATTTTGGGTTGTGGATGTGGTGTTGTTATTTTAGGTTCCATTCATTTTTAGGCATATATTTTGGTATAATATTTTAGGGATGTATAGTTTCATAAAGTTGTTGGATTTTTGGAGCATATAATTAATATTTGTTGGCATATCTTTTAGAATAAGTTTTTTTATTATGGGTAAATAGTTTTGAAGGGACTATACCATTGCAGTGTACAAAAAGGCTCAAAAGCCGGGATATCAAAAGAAGAGAAACCAAACCTAGACATGCTAAACACCATAGAATAGGAGGCTCAACAGCCAAATAATACAATATAGGTAGCAAAACATGATCAAGACAAATAATGATCCGAATAAGAGCGAAAGAGACAAAAAACAAACAAGAGGGATCCACCATTGGTTATCCTAAATCGAAAAACAACATCAAAATCGTCAAAGCAACTTCATCGCTAGTAAACAAAAACAGGGCACCGCATCACTTGACAGCTTGGTAAATCTTGGCCTTAATCATTTGGAGTGAGACAAAGAACGCAATGGCCTGTGGCCTAGGATGGATCTTTCAAATCTGCTTGGGAAATTGCAAGATCTCGGTTCTCCTTTGATCCCCATATATCCTCGGTAATGCTGCTGAGACTGCATATACTTCACACATGTTGCTCTATAAAATTATAGATACTTTTAAGAGCTGAGAGGATATAGTCATTACCTTTTAGAATAAGTTATTGAGAGAGGAATTTGTGTTTAAGAAGCTTGCCTTGAGGTTGAGCCATAAAGTTCATTTTTATAGTCATGTTTATCTCTAACAACCCTAGTATTTATTACTTGTTAGTTGAATGGTTGATATATTGGATCATAACATAAATATGGAATTAAAGGTTAGTGGATTTCTAAATATGTTATTTTTATATTGAGAAGTTGTTTTATTTATTGAATGAGTCGTGTGTTTATCAATTTAATCTTATTATAACCTTGATTTTGTTATGATGGTTGTATAACCGATTTGAAAGTAATGTTGATAGATAATGTGCAAATTTAGTTACATGATTTGTAGATTGAATTGGTTTTGGCATGTCTTTGCATTCATATAGATTGGACCTCTTGATTAAGATTCTAAATGATCATTGTATATACATTTTGAGTCAAGGGTATATAATTTTTCAAAGTTTTTAAACATGTAACTTGTTTGTAGAAACCCTTTATGGATGTATAAAGGTTTTCATTTTTGAAATGTTCTTATAGTGGCTATTTTGGAATTAGAATGCAAGTAATAAGATTGGTCACATGTTAGAGGAAGATATTTTTATTCTTTTTTATTTTCCTTGATCTATTAAAATATCCTATGCTTATTCCATCTAGTTTGTATGATAAATTTATTGGAAATGAATTGGAATTAAGTATGAAGTGGTCTCATACATTATGATTTGGTTGTAATTTTTAAAGGCATGATTAAAATTCAGTTCTCTTTTAGAAAAGAATAATTTCTTGAAAGATATATGAAAATTCAATCAACTAGGATCAAATATGCACACCACCATAGTAGAAACCATTAACATAAAATAATTGAAGTATATAATATTATTGCACAAAATAATATTGGAGGGATCTCGTAATAGTAGTTACACCTGTAGACATAAAATATGCACTTTAGAAATTACTTAGTCCCGGTCTCATAATACTATTTAGAAGGTTTTTGAGTGAAGAAAGTACTAATTAACCCCCATCTTTTGGCCATCTTACTTTATTTTCTTTCATCATTCCCGACCTCTTACACCCACATGCCTAGTCAATTTTTTTCATTTTGTATTATTTTAGCTTTAATCGGGCACCCATGGAAACCTTGGTTCCACTAGGGAGCCCCGATCCTTTGAACTTTCCCGCTACTTTTTGGGTGCTTTCTAGTCATTTCAGCTTCTTATCTTTTTGGTGGTCAGCCATTTCGGGGGTTAATTGAGAAATTATATCAAGAGAACCCCATAAATATAAAGTTATAAGACCATAATAAGGGACCAAACATTAGTCACTACTATCACACACCCTAGGGTTGCATTCATTTAAGGAATTTTGAGATCATTTTTATTCATTTAGCTCCATCACAAAGGAAAATGTTGGTTCATTTGCATCACACAAGCATATGAGGGGATTTTATTCAATTCCATCCACGATTCTACTACATTTTTACATCTAGTTATTTCTCTCTACTTCACAAAGTGTAAGCCGACACAAGAGCCCCTAGGGAACATGATTCACACACACACCAAAACTACATTTGGGTCTCAAAATGTAGTGCATCACTTAATAAGCCCACTATTGTGACAATTGAGGTCGGTTTGACCCATTCATTTGTATTCTTCATTTTTAGGGTTTTGATACTTATTGTGATTTCTTGTAGGTATTTCTATCATCTTGGATTATTAGTGACACTTGGTGTAGGTGCGGTGAATTTGATGCGACACACAATGAGGGTTTCAAACCACATGTCGAACACAAAACTAAATTCCGAACCTTTTACACATACCAGTGCCAATTTTACATAGAAGAGCACCCATAGGCACCCTTTTGTCCTTCTTCAAAGTGCTCTAGTCTAGATAGATAGATTAAATTCATCCTTTTCGGAACTCTATACATTCATTTATGATTCTAGATTATTCTTTTTATTCTATGACAAAATCCAACAAACTCCTCTAATCATCTGAGTCACTTCCCCACCCTTCTTGCACATTATGTTTTTTACTTTTATTAGATTAGTTGTTTGGGTCATTTTCCATAGTCATTTACTACATTTATTTACTATATTTGCATGTCGTTCTAGATCATATTAACTACACACATTCCCCATTTTTAGTTAATCATTTTTCATGCACTTTAGGAACTCTTTAGTCCCGTCTCATACTACGATTTAGAAAGATTTTAAGTGAAGAAAGTACTAATTAATCCCCATCTTTTGGCCATATTAATTTATTTTCTTTCATCATTCCCGACCTCTTACACCGCATTCCCAATATGCTTTCATCATTTTACGTAATTTTATCTTTGGTATCGGGCACCCATGGGCGTCTTGGTCCCACTTAGGTGCCCCAATTATTTTGAACTTTCCCACAACTTTTTGGGCACTTTCTAGCCGTTTCATCTCCTTATCTTTTTAGCAATCAACAATTTTAGGGTTAATTACGAAATTAGATCAAGATAACCTTATACATATAAAGTTATGAGACTATAATGAGGGACCAAGCACTAGTCACTACTATTATCCACCTAGAGTTGCATCCATTAGCTACATTGTAAAGGACAAGTTTGGTTCATCTCGCATCACACAAGCATATGAGGGATTTTATTATATTCCATCCACCATTATACTACATTTTTACATCTAGTTATTGCTCGATACTTCACAAAGTGCGTGACACAAGAGAACCTAGGGCACATCATACACACACACACACACCAAAACTACACTTTGTCTCAAATGTAGTAAAATGCTCAGCCAACAAGACCACTATTATGGCGCTTAAGTGCGGTCAATATGACCCATTCATTTGCATTATTATTTATTAGGGTTTTGTTACTTCTTTTAGTTTCTTATAGGTCTTTCTATCATCTTGGATTATTAGTGACACTTGACGTAGTGCAACGAATATGATGCGACACACAACGAGGGTTTTAGACCACCTTCCGAACTCCGTGAAATTTAATTTTAGACCTTTTACAAAGACTAGGGAACCCATTTTACGAATAGAGTGCCCAAAGGTGACCTAGTCCTTCTCTAGGTTCTCTAGTCTAGATAAATATATCAAATCCGTCCTTTTTGATACCCCCCTGCACAACCTTTCCTAATTCCATATCATTCTATTTATTTTGTGACACAATCTAGTGAAATCCTCTAAGCATTTGAGTTACTTCCTCACCTTTCTTGAATATTAGGTTTTCTACTTTTATTATATTATTTGCTTCGGTAATTTTCTATAGTCATTTACTACATTTATTTATTGTATATACATGTCGTTCTAGATCAGATTAACTACACATATCATTATCTCCATTTTTAGTTAATCATTTTGGTGAACCCGACATTTCAACACTTCCTTTTGACCATGTCATCTCCTTATCAATTTATGGCTCAATCTTCTTATCCTACCTTTGCACTAACTAAGGTCCTGGAATAGTTATTAATGCTACTCACTGATTTCATGCGCGTGCACACCCAAAATCCTCTTTTTTTGTCACACAAGCGTCAATTTATCCATAAATGTAGTTATTACTTATCGTATTCATCCTAATCCACCTACGTCCCCACCCGCATCCATTCCTCCACCCATTACTCCAACACCTCCTCCGACTACTTCTAAGGGATATGACATAATTGAACAACTTAAAAATACGCCTACTAAGATCTCTCTATATGAATTGTTGTGTAATGCACTAGATTGTCACAACACACTAGAAGTTACCCTTCATGCCATTCATATTGAAAGTGATAATTTTGTGGTGGCCTTTACACATCTCATACATGTTGGAACCTAATGATTAAGTGGTCTAGCCAACCCTTAATGTATATGGGTCCATCACAAACATATAAGTTAGTATTTAATAATTTGAAATATTTATATTTCTATTATTAAATATGCTAACCTAGTATATATACTTTAGGTTAAATATTTAATATCATGAAATGATTATATTTCTAATATTAAATATTATAAACCTAGGTGTATGTGTGAACCATTTTAGGTTGAAAAGGTGGGTCAAGAGACATACCCAATCACATTATATAAAAAATACTTTAGTTTTTCATTTGACATATTCGGAAATATATCAAAGGTGTGCAAATCAAGTGATTTAGTTTTACCCTTAGTAAATAGGGTTTCAAAGGAGGAGGTAATCTTACTAGATATAAAATAAGTTCTTTGAAGTAAAATTTTATTTTCAAAGTGGTTTTTACCCTATTGGAGTTTCCCACTATAAATATTGTGTCACTTGTGTTATTTATTTCTTAAGTATTTCTTTATTTACTTATGTTATGATGTAATATTTATTTAAATATTTATTGTAACATTATGTAATATATAAGTTGATTAAATCAGTATTTATTAGAATCCTGAAATTCTAATATGGTATCAAAGAAAGGTAAATTAAATAAATTAAGATCAAATGTTGTGTATTTTATTTATTTAATTTATACGAGTTTTTTTTCAACCAATTTGAAAGGCTATTTAAAAGTATCCTATCTCTTTCTTTTTTCCCTAATTTATTTTGGCATTACATTTGTGTAATTGAACTCTTGGTAAATTTTTAGGATTTTTCAATTTTAAATCCCTAATTTTTAAGCGGGATATGTAATATGATATGATTCTTACTTTCATTTACATTTTGTAAATTATATGAAATTAATGTTTGTTTGGAGGTGATGTGTGCACAGGTGAAATGAGCTTCAAATATTTATCTCATTGAAAATCACATACATAATTTTATTTTTTATTACTATATGAAATAATTTAAATGTTTTCTATAATTTCAAATGTTTGTAGGTTAAATATTTCAGGTAAGGTAAATTCATACCCGTGTTCTTTGGTCCCTCCTCGTAAAAGATTCAATTTGAAAAACTATAGTTTATATTTAATATATAACTATATCCTATATAATTTGAAAACTATATTATTATTTTTAAATTATATATATATATATATATAGAATAAGGTTTATATAAACATCATATTAAAATTTATATAGTTTTAGAAAAAAAAAAATATTAAAATCCTTTAACCATATTAAAATTACATGGGATTGAGGAAGAATCAATGAGACCATATTCTAAGCCTAAGTTTAAATCATATTTAACTATTATATATATATATATATATAATAATTATTTTTTAAATCATATTTTATATATATGGTTAGTTTAAACCGCTTAAAATATAAATTTTATTAGATTTAGTTTATATATGTTTAAAAAAAAAACTTAAGTGCTTATTTTTTTAGAAAAGGGGTCTGTGTTTATTGCTTGGCCATGAAGGGATTACTTTTTAAACCTTAATAATTATTAAATGAAACCTAACATGTGTCCTAACCATTTATATTATCTATGTAAGGGGGCTGACCCCATTCATATATCTTATTGTTTATAAAAACTATATAAATGAACCTATTTAAAGGTTTTCTTTTATATAAGAGTGAGAGTGAAGAATAAAATGAGATAATATCTCGGGTATAAATGTATAATTCTCAAGTATAAATAGAGAATTAAAAAAATAGTTTTTGGTGGCCCACGTGAAGTGTGGTAAATATTTATTAAAATATTTGTAATTATAGCCACATAAAAGTTTTAAAGTTTTTAACTTGTAATAATTCTATAAAATATTTTACAATATTTCCATAGTTTTAAATGTGTGTGGGGTAAAATTAAGAGTAAATGAAGAGAGGAGACAAGGTTAATGAAAATAGGAATTTGAATTTATTTCATTGGTCGGGTGAAATTACTTGTCCCCTTTGTAAAATATGCAGGTTAATCTATACTCTCATAAATCTACTTACACTTGGTAAAATTCTTTTAACCTGGTCTATGTTCTTTAAACCCCTTTAATAAGGGTTATGTGTTTTTATATAAAAACAATATACTATAGTTTATAATTTTTATAAACTATATATTGCTTTTTTTATTTACATTCTATAAACTATATACCTTTATTTTAAAAAATGTATATATTTTTACATTATAAATTATAATAGGTTATTATAATGTGTTAAAATATAACCTTCCTAATATTATACAATAATAAATTCTATAATTTCACATTATGGAAATACACAAGTTTTGACTTCATTAAATTTGATGGTCAAATGACCGTCACAGTAGACCAAACATAAAATAATATGATGGTCATTTAGACATCAAATTTAAGCTCGTAGGTTCCAAGAAACTTTCATTGTGTTAAAATTGACGATTCAAATTACCATCACGGATCAAAAATAAGTCATTATGATGGTCATTTAGACGTCAAATTTAGGTTATTTGGATTTTTGTCTACATTAATTTTTTTAGAAATTTGAAGTTGTTATACATTCGTAGGGGTCTCTTCTTCACTTTTATATAGTTGAAAATATTTTTATATAGATCTGGGGTATAATGCAAAGCCCTTTATATTGTGGGTTATTATTTTGATCATGGGAGGTTAATTAGTATGCATTATAATGACGTAATTAGTTATGATCAAATAGTTTCTTTATATCTATAAAATTTAGATCTGATTCTATTAAAAGTGTTATTTTTATTATCGATAAATATGTATCTAACTCTATGGTATCATTGTATATTATAATAAGATATGTTTTACAAGTTTAGGAAGACAATGGCATCCAACTATTTCTATCATGACAAAATCTAAATCCTGAATGAAACCAACTACAACATTTGGGTCAAAACAAAATTTATGGCGAAAAAACTCTGGACGATTGTTTTTGGATCTGAGGTTTCTCCCACCGTTGTCAAGCAACTATATATAACATGAATATATTCTTGTAATGAATGCATGAGGCTCTTTCTATGATTCTACGTAATGTGAACAATGAGTACCTTCTACACATTGGTAATATCGAACATCCGAAAGAGGTATGGACATAACTAGAATCCATGCATAAAGGATACTTGGTATATCAAGGATAGTAATGAGAGTAAAATACGCTGAAGGAATTCAAATAATTTTTTTGTATATTTTTGATGATTTCTCTTACGGATCTTGTTTGATATCTCAAAGTTTGAATAATTCAAAACTATGGCATGAAAGGTTAGGATGTGTTAATTATCAAAAATTATATGAAATGTATAGATATAATCTAGTGAAAATTTTACATGTGTTGTCTTCTTCTCTTGAAATTACTTCATTAAATGCTTCTAAATGATGGTTTTGATTTTGATTTAGTAAATGGTCATGATGATGTTTTGATGCTATAGATGTTTCTGAAACTCTTATCTTTATATATAAGAAATTAAATTAGGCTCAATCTATGTTAGAAAGTTTAAATCCTATTAACCTTAAGAAAATGACCAGAAGCCATCATATGTACCATGCATTAATTACCTTGTATGAACTTGAGACGTGAAGTATTATAAGGTCTAGGTGGATATACAAAGTAAAATATAATGTTGATGGTAGTATTAACAAACATAAAGCTAGACTTATTGCTAGAGGTTTCACTTAGAAACCTAGTATTGATTATGTTGAGACATTTCCTATAGCTAAAATGAGTACTGTTATGGCCTTATTTGCAATTGCCACTCAATTTGGGTGGGAAATCCACCAAATGGATAAGAAAAATAATTTTTTGAATTGCGATTTAAAAGAAGAACTTTACATGTTTCAACCTAAAGGATTTGAAGAAACTAGTAAAGAAAATTATGATTGTAAGTTGAGAAATCCTTGTATGGTTTAAAACAAGATCTTAGAGCTTGATATGTGAAAAATTGTTTCCTTCTTTAAGCTGTTAGGTTTTGTTAATTGTTCTTCTAACAATGATATATTCATTAAGCAATAAGGCTCACATATTATCATTATATGTATATATGTTGATGATTTGCTTATGTTTGGTGACAATTATGATTTAATTCATAGGATTAAAGAGAAATTGAAGCAAGTACTTTGAAATGAATGAGTCGGGTCTCTCACATCATATTATTTGTATGATTGTATTTTCATTCTATTGTTATTTTTCAAAACACAATATGTAACGATTGTATTGAAATTTTTTTCTTATGATTTTTGTAAACTATTTTCTAATTCAATGGAAGTTGGAATAAAAATTGATCCTAAATCTACATATGAAAAAGGTTGATCTTATTTTATATACACTTTGTTAGTTGATAGTTAGATTTATTTAACTATAACTAGATCATATATTTCTATATAGTAGGAATTACTTCAAGGTTTACGCAGAACCTTTTTAGAGATCATTGGAATCTTGTAAAAAGAATTTTTAGATATTTGAAAGGAACAATCAATTATGGGTTGCATTATAATAAGAATGAAAATGCTATATTATATAGATTTTGTGATTTTAACCATACCAATGTTGTGTTATAAAATATACTAGATATGTGTTCAAGTTTTTGGTGTAGGAACCATTACTTAGAACAACAAATACAATCAACAGTCTCCATTTCTTCTACTAAGGCAGAGAAGTACAATGGAAGAATTAAAGAAGCCATGTGGCTACAACGGCTGTTGGTAGAGATACACATGTAAGCTAAAGTAAATATTTCTCTTTATATAGTGGTTAGAGTTGTATTACTCTTGATTAAGAATCCAATTCAACATCAGAGGATGAAGAACATTGAGATACATATATGCTTCACCCGTGAGAAGGTGTAAAGTGATGAGATAAATCTCAAGTTCATGTTGATTGAAGAGCAGGTTGCTGACATCTTCACAAAGTCCTCAGTGTTGCAAAATTTTGTCACTTTTGTGAAAATATTGGATTGTCAGAGTTTCCATTGAGGGGAGTGTGCATGAAAATGTCACCTCCTAATAGAACTTGGTTTTTGTAAAAATACCTTTGGACATATGTAAAAGACCTTTGGGCAAGTGTAAAAAAAGACCTTTGGGCAAGTGTAAAAAGACCTTCGGCATGTATACCTCCTCGGCTTCTTTTTTAGAAAGAAGTGTAGAAATATATTAAGGCGGTCTTTAGTAAACTTTTTAGTGATATTAAGTTTACTGGTAAACATCTAGTATAAGCATATTGTTAAGGAGGTCCTTGGTTGTAAAAGGATCCTATATTCTTGGGTTCAATAACCTTTTATGAGAACTTGTGAGAACATGTAAAACTCACAAATCATACTTAGTCACTGATCATGAGATGATCTTTGGGATTCCAAATCCTTTTGTACCAAAAGGTAATTTGAGTATGATGAAGGTGTTATAATTACTTCAACCAATATGCTAGCCTAAAACCTTTATGGTTTAAGGATTGTAAATCCTGTAGTGTACCATAGACAGGTAATCTATTGGCATATGTTATGTTATCTCACTTAACATTAAGGGGAGTTTTGGAACATAATGATTAAGTGGTTTGTCCAACCCTTAATGTATACGGGTCCATCACTAATATATAGGTTAATATTTAATAATGTGAAATATTTATATTTCTATTATTAAATATGCTAATCTACATATATACTTTAGGTTAAATATTTAATATCATGAAATGATTATATTTCTAATATTAAATATTATAAACCTAGGTGTATGTGTCAACCATTTTAGGTTGAAAAGGTGGGTCGGGAGACATACCCGATCACCTTATATAAAAAGGACTTTAGGTCCTCATTTGATATATTCGAGAAATATATCAAAGGTGTGAAAATTAAGTGATTTGGTTTTACCCTTGGTAAATAGGGTTTCAAAGGAGGAGGTGATCTTACTGGATGTAAAATAAGTTCTCTGAAGTAAAAGATTATTTTCAAAGTGGTTTTTACCCTATTGGGGTTTTCCACTATAAATACTATGTCACCTGTGTTATTTATTTCCTGTAAGTATTTCTTTATTTACTTATGTTATGATGTAATCTTTATTTAAATATTTATTGTAACATTATGTAATATGTAAGTTGATTAAATCCATATTTATTAGAATCCTCAAATTCTAACAATACAATCTCTTTGTAATTTACCACATGTTATATTTTTCAATGATGAGGATCTATCACATTTTACTAAAAGTAATCCATGTGATCCTTTGATCATTACTTCATTATTAACACTACTTGCATTAAATTAGTCCTCATTGATAATGGATCAGCTATCAATTTATGCGATCATTATCTTTTAAAGTAATTGGGTATTAACGATAATTTAATTTCTAAGAATTCTACCCTCATTCGCGGTTATCATTCTACCACTTGCTCATGCCTAGGGACTATCTCATTAAATATTCGTGTTCACCTAAGATTGTTCTCACTATGTTCTAAGTTATCAAAGCCTCCTTTTAGCTTAATATATTCTTAGGTAGGCCTTGGATTCACACAATTAAGGTGGTTCCATCTACTATCCACCAATGTGTCAAGTTTTACATGATGGTTATGAACATACTATCACCGTCGATCTAGAGCCATTCAAATATTGTTGCATAGATCCAACTATTTCTATGCCCATACCACCTTCACAACATATTCCATATAGAATCCTTGACACATATGACATAGGTCATTCTAGCGCTTCACTATATCCTACTACCACTATAAATGCTCCACCTATCTCTACTCAAACTACAACTATTATTTCACATATGGTATCAGCTCCTATTGATGTCCTTTCTCCACCCATCATGGCACCCTCTATTACTCCATCTATGACACCAACTACCAAAATAATTGATAGTGAAATAAAATATGATGATTCTCACACTTTGATGGATCTTAAGATTCTTATGATGAAGTTGACACTATCAAACTTATAGATGAAGCATTAAGAAAGCTTGGTTTTACTCCTCTTAGCATAGATGATTCTTATTTTCAATAAACCTTTATGATCAATGGCCCAGGTGAATATAGGTTCAAGAACCCTCCCTCTACTAATGTTATGGTACTTTATCGGGGTTTGTAAATAGTGTGGATGTTATTTCATCTTCTCCTCCATGGTTTATAGCTCCGCTTACCTCTTTTTACATTCAAACTATTCATCAACAGGTCATTTTGGCAACACATCCCTATCGATTGTACTTGCTTAGACACTATTTGTACACATGAAAGTTTGTTAGGTTTGGCATGACACTTAATGACATCTTACCACCTCTTCATTCACCACATCTTTATCATGGATATTTTCATATTATGACATCTTATGGCTTACATGTATTTAATTTGACGATCTTTGTTGCAGTATCCTCGTGACTCTCCAATCACTTTTGGACAATCCTCACTTAACTATATTGGCATTATAATATATTCTCATCACTATTTACTCACATTTCCTATGCCTTTTGGAAATATCTCTATTCATAATGATTCCTCTCCCACTTATGCTCCAAATATCTCTCATTGGCATTCTCATGGTTGTCCACCGATCACCTTTACCGATGAATAATATGCAATTAATGTGTATACACTCTACCGCATGCATGGGTACCTATATGATCCTTCTAACTCTATAGATTAACAGGTTTCCGATGCTTCTCTACTAGGTTTCGATCATGACAACAATGATCTCCTTGATAGTGGTACATAGTCATCTTCTTTATCATACACTTGGGGGCATAACATTTAACACACCCCCACTCATATTATTATCTATTATATTTACATTCCCATACATCAATTTTATCACATAGGAATACTCATCACACATTTTAGCATCTTCATTACCTGATGACACACTCTTGTGCTTCAGTTCACACTTGACTATTGAGGGCATACTACACATGAACCCCACACATTGCACATTAGTTACTGCACACTACATCTATTTTCACATCACACATTTTGCATTATATATTCTACTCTTACTCTACATAATTTTAACATTTACACATTGAAATGTGATACATTGTACTATTCTCAAACATACATGTGTCACACTACTATTTTCGTTACATCTAGCATTACATACTTCTCAACTTACATAATACATAATACCTAGCACATATATCTACATTACTAGTCTACCGACACACATTGCATTACATATTATTCATTATGTATTTACACATTTCTACGAGGAATATGGTCATCTATTATTATCACATATACTACATCATTCTCTACGCACCGCACTCACTACCCTATGACACACTTTAGTTCCTCGGTCCATACTCAAATTTCGAGGGTTTACAAATCAAATGGACCTTACATTCATCACATGTTTATCATTTCACCTTTCATCATGTGACATTTCTAGGATAGTGACACACACTATAGGCTAAATCATCACTTACTCTATCATCTTATAGTGGTATACACTTTAGGCTACATCACCACTCCCTACTATTCATCTTGTAGTGGTATATGCTTTAGGATACATCACCACTCCTTACTATTCATCTTGTAGTGATACATGCTTTAGGGATAAATAATCACTCATACAGCTTCTTTTGTCATGATATAAACTTCGATTATAATATCCACACACATCTCTTCTATATGTCGCATATCCTCATCACTACACATACATACTCATCATAGTACACTAGACATGAAAAATATGTTTGAATATTTCCCGATGATGCAATCTCATTTCAGTTCATTCTTTACCATTGAGGGGAAAACCAAATGAACCTCACTCAGGGCATGTGTCTCTGGAATCACTCCATTTTGCATTGCATTCCATCCATCCACAACATACTACATATTATGGTTACTTTTACTTTTTCTCACTTTTATTTTTTCATGGTCATGTTATTACACATGCTAGTTAGATTACTTGTATGTCATTTATCTATACCACACACACATGTGCGTTCACACATTTGGCTAGTTGTGATCACATATACATGTCTCTTTAATGCAATTTTTTTCACCTTCTACCCTTCCTACAATGGTCTCTGGGGCATCCTCATTCACCTCTTCTAGGTTTTATTGTTTCATTTTATACTTAGCACTTTATGTTACTTGCTTATACACATCTTTGACATACTAGTTATCTTTCTAACATGCTAACGTGTGATTCATGTGAAAATTTGTTATACATGGATATTTTCTTCCATGTTTGTTACATTTCATGTCTATTATTTTATCTTGTTTACGGGCCATTCCCTATGTTTGGTATGCACACTTATTTTTTTGTATGCAGCCATGACAACCTTATGTGTCTTGTGACATCTTGAGTGATGTCCCATGTTTGTATCCCGCTTTGTGTGGCTTACTTGTCTTCTTGCGTGCTTACATTAATTTTCTTGGTATCTTACACATTATTTACATAGATTACACAATATTATACATGCATGATTGTTTATACTAACATGTGTCTTTGGATTTTCTTCTTGTTTATGCATGCCTTGGTTTCTACCAATATATTTCCCTTCCCCCTACAAGGAAGAGTTTCGAGTTCATGCAATTGGTCCTCTTTTTTGGGGCCACATTCTCCTATCAACAACATCGCATGCACCCCCAAAGAGGGGGGAATCATTTGGTGTTTTACATACTACACAATGAATTTATAGTGGTTTAGTTTAATGCACTTTCGAAACTTGGAATTGTGGGTTACATACAACAAATGAGTTCGACCATGATGTACAAACCCCATACACAAAGGCTCTTGTAGAACATAAAAGTCATTAGCATTCTAGGAAGAATTCAAATGTTTGAGGATACAATGGAATTCCTCCCTATAATTCTTCACCCTTAACGCATTCGGATCACCCAAAAACAATGACTTTGTATTCTTTTTTATTACTCAAACCCTAAACATGCTAACACATCACTCGGACATATTTGAGCCCTCACCCAAAGCGTGTGAATGTAACATGTGCCTATTTTAATACCATCTTTGTCAAGGTGTTAGCATGATCATACAAGTATTCCATATTCATAGCAAGTAATTGAGGTAAATCATAACAAGAATCGAAACACAACCACATGGATAATGAATAAAAAAGTATCAAGATCAGATTTACCATGCAATAACCAGCAATGATATATCAACAACCATTATCCATCCACAAAGATCCATAATATTAATCCATCAAAACATAATATTTGAATACATCACAATTACCATCACAAAGTCATGCACGTAAGTATACTAGTAGCATAACTTTGTCTTAATCTCGCCATGTCTAAATCGTGAAAATCAATACATATTTATAGGTAGTGGGAATTTCCTTCACTACTCACGCACTCTTAAAGTATCCTGCATTCCACAAATAACCATGCATGCATCACATGTTAACTATAGAAGCATGCAAGCTTCATTAATAATAGATTATCTTCTATTTTTAACTTGTAGTTCTAATTCTATTATTAACCTAAGCTCTGCATGACACTTTATCTTCCTTCACATGAGTTATTTCCCAAAATATATATTTCTTGAACTAAAAGTCTTCATGCTTTTATCTTATCCTCAAATCATTTCTTTTCCGCTACTCCAACCATCCATCCTTCAATTCTACCCATGGCCCAAAATGCGGCTAAGTCTAGAATATGTCTAACCGAGGCGCGAGCCTCCATGCATTGTCTACTCTACCCTCACGCGTGCCTTAATGCATTACTTTTTCATGTCCAAAACCCTCATGCCACTGCATTTACTTAGTGTCATTTAGAGTCCAAAATTACCCAACACTAGCTGGATTTCAGTTGATCATTTTATTCATTCTAGACACTCCCCATCTTGATCTAGTAGGTCATATGAATGAAGTTTCTCTGTGGCTACTATACTCTGGAAGTTCACATGCAACACCTTTGTTGGATCATCTACATAATCCATGTATGGCGACCTTGGGGTCCACCACTTCCTCTACGCCTTCCATTTTGTAATTTTCTTTGTTAGGGTATGAGTGGTGGTACATGTACCTAATCCCTTATCTTCCCGATGACAAAAGTATCACCTTTTTCTTTATCCTCTTGCTCCTTTGGTTGTATTGGTGTGCTTTCCCTTACTAGGATCTTCTCTGTCTATTATTCTGTTATAGGATATTTTTTCTTCTTTCGTGGCTCACCTCTAATTTTTCCTTGGCTCTCCTATCCTACTCTGAAAACTCCTATTCAAAATCTTCTCTAATTAAGGAACCTTCTTTCTCTAATTCTTCTTCATTTGCAGACTATGTTCTATCTTAGAGCTAGAGACCACCTCCATTTTTGTGTGCTTGGTATTTTGTTGTTCTACACTACCCCGTTGAGAGGTCCCCATGCTCCCACTACAACTCTTGTGGGAATAATACATTATCTTACAAGAAGTATCAAGTTTCCCTTCTTCTTCATCACCTTCCTCTTCCTCTTCCCATGTTTCTTCGTTGCGTGCCTTCTAGATAGGACATTTTTTTACTCATCTAGGTTTTTGAAGAGTGGAGTCCGTAACCTCCACTTCAACTCCCCTTAAGTATTCAGATGTAACTATATGAACACTCGCTAATGACTCCGTTGATTGTAAAATTTACCTGTGGATGCAAATCCAATAGTTCTAGCTCCAAAAATCCAAGTACATGGGTCTGGATTTGTATCCATAGGTGGCGTGCAATGTATGCAGATCTAAATCCACCTTGTCTGCATCATAGGTCAACTTTTGAACGTCCTTTAGCCTATTGATGGAACACTTTAGGTAATTTTTCAAGAATGAAAATGGAAGTTTTCACCATAGAATCATCTCACCCTTAACCATTTTGAATTGAGAAAGGCTAAAAGGTTACATCAACGCCAAATTAACCTCATCTCCAACCACCGTAGGAAACTTGTGTGAAATGTGCCACTAATTATTAAAGGACCATTGAAGTCTATCATATGAATTATTAATTCTAGATTTATATGTACTTGTTATGGTGCCATCACAAGTAAACCCTACAAACTGTATTGCGGGGATGGGTTTTGGTGGGTGAACCCACATATTACCTTCGGGCCCGTCTAGTACCCTAATTTCCCAAAACATGATCAAAATTAGAATGGACCCCCATGTAATCTTCACCCCTTCTTCATTCTATAGATTCACCTCCTCAATGATGCTATTGGAAAAAAATGGGCCAAATTGTAGTGTGCTCTCTTTGAAATTTTGTAAGCCACATACAAGAACTTCTTATTAATGTCTTTCCAAAGTGCTTAGAAGCACCCAATTTGTAGCTCACAAGTCGGGATGCAACCCTAAGTGCCGGATCATCTAAATCCGTAATGGATTATGCCCTACCTCCCTTCTCATAGCTAAATTTCTTTGTAAGTTCTTCAATTTTCACTGTAGCACACAAATCTAGGGCCATGTCTTCTCTTGTGCTTCTCAAACTTGTGACATGCTCAATCAATTGAGTGGTGAGTTGCATCCTTCTTCCCACAAAGTAGAAAAAGTTTTTGTGAACCCATAACATTAACCACTGAAAGAGGTGTATGGGTTTGGAAAAGAAAGGAAGCTCCCACAACTACAATACACCTATTTTATCCAACTCTTGTTTCACGAAGTCATTAATTAAAGGGTTTATAGCCTCATATGTACCTGAGAGGACTTTCTCTAGATCTTCCCTCATCTTCTTCTCATTTTCCTTAGTGTGGTGGTTAAACTCACTAATTTTGCATCGAGTGAGATTTGATTTCCATATTTCAACCCTCAATACACTAGGGGTGTACTGCATTTCTAAGTAAATTTCCTCCTAGGGTTCTTGTGTCACAACCTCGGTCTATTTGTTCTTAATTTCCTCTTGGGGTTCCTCCATCACAACCTCAGTCTATTTGTTCTTAATTTCCTTAGTGTCATCTCACTATAATCACATGCCCTAGGTGTTTTTTTCAACTTCCTTCTACTCGAGCCCTATGAAATTTCAACCGCTTATAATGTATGCAACCCTTCTCTCGTGCTCCAATGCCACTCTAACTTGCTTCTCCACAAGGATTCACACATAACTCTTAAACACTTCTGGTTTGCACAACCTCTGCATCAATTTTATCTCTTCGTTGTACCTCTCAACTCACTCGGTAGGACATTTTTTTAAAGGAAAGGTAGCCAAATGACTACCCTAACCCCTTATTTATACTTTTTCATGACCCTCATGTTGCTTCAACCTATGTGGTTTAAGTCAAATTTTCAATAAAGTACCTTTTTCCATTTCTAACAACTTTGACAACCTCACCTCTCATGTTATAGTCGTAACCTTCTAGAACGTTATCCTACTTATTATCCAAAGACCTCCTCCACGCTCCTCCCTATGCCAAAGTACAAAAATATATGCCATAACCCAAGTAGTTTCCCATGTTGTTACCTACCTCACATTACACTCATGGGATCAATTTCCATGTGTGGTCTTCATTGAATTGAAATTTCTTCAAAACACCTTATGCCCTCGCCTATATTACATCTTATTCACTTCCACACCAATGTTCCGAAGAATCCTTTAACCAAGCCAACTTGTATCAAGAGGGTGCCAATAATTCCCATCTTTGTACTTTAATCCACCCCACACTAAAAGTATGTGCCATCCTTTACACATGAATCCACTATATAGTAATCAGCTATTGGTGTGCAAGCACACTTATTAGCACAAAACCCAAAACTAAATTACAAAGCACAACAACGATGAAAGGAAACACATATAAAGGAAATGAATTAAAGAGAAACCTAATATAAATAGAACCCCTACTTATTTAGTCTACTCCCATTCAAATAACTAACAACCGTGTTCCATCCAACGCCTATAACTAACAAATTCTGAATCAATTATATAAGTCATAACATATCATCCCAACCAATGTACTTTTAATTTCTTAGGGTGGCACATAAACTTGGAGTAATAAAGAAGAACCATCTATCCAAATTCAATCTTCTTATTCTTAATATGCCTATCGTGACATGCCTTCTACTTGGCCTTTTTGTCTTCTCGAATCCAACATGCAATGGCATGCCACTCATCTAACTACATCAACTCGTCAATTCAATCTTCAAGTGATTTCTCATCATCTAGTCTACTGTGTTGGCAATACCTGGGGGGTAACATAAATTCTACTCGGTAAAATAGCCTCCATGCCAAACACCACCAAAGGGTGTGGCCTTGTTCAATATTTTTAGGTTGTCTTGTATGCGTAAAGTAAAATAGAGACTCTATCATCCCAGTATTTATTTCCAACATCACAAATTTTATTTAGCATATGTCCTAATATATTTTTGAGAGCCTCAATAGTTCCATTAACCTATGGGTGATAGGGTGTTGTTTTGTGATACTTATTCATAGTCTCATTCAAAATAATATTCGATAGTCTCATTCAAAAAAGTTTATGCCCCTATCACTTGTCAAGCTCAATGGACATCCATACCTATTAATAATGTTCTCCCATAAGAACCTTGTTGTTATAGCTACCATGCAATCCTTTGTAGGTGTTGTTTCGCCAACCTTGTCGAGATAATTTGTACAATATATAATGTAGCTCGACCTAGTATTATAAGCGAGTAGGGAAATAGGGCCTATAAAGTCAATTTCCCATTTTAAAAAGGATTTGTACTTGCAATCGGTTTCAAGGGAATTTTATCTCTATCCCAGGATTCCTAAGGTGTTGATAATGATCACACACCCTGTCATACTCTTTATAATCATTATATATTGTTTCCCAAAAAGGCCAAATAGTAAAATCTTACGCGTGGTATAATTTCTTACATAATGTCCTCTTATAATTACACCATGAGATTAATAACTTATAGCTTCACACTCATGCTCCATTACACACCGGTTCAAGACCTCATAATGGTATGATTTTTATAAATATCTACTAATAAACATGTAAGGTGTGGCATGTATAGCAAGTTGTTTCTTCTCCAATCTCTTAATCCCTTTAGGTGTCAAACCAAGACACAAAAACACAACAATATCTTCTAGGTCATAGGGCATGTGGCTCAATATGAATAATTATGCATCCAAAATTGTGTCATTAATCCTCTTCATGTCCTCACCGAAATTAATCCTTGAAAAATGATTTGTTCCATAATTTCTCTTTCGTGGTTTTATAGCCATTGTAAAGAAAGTCAAATTATTGAAACAATAGAATCCACTGACATATGCACCCCTGCAAAATGGGCTTATTAACCAAGTACTTAAGTGTCATGTGATCTATATAAAATATAAAGGGATTTTCCAACAAATACTATCAAAACTTGTGCAGCAAGTAAATCATGGACAATGTTTCATGCTCCGTAGTTGTGTAATTTTGTTCACCGTGGTGTCAACTTCCTTCTCTCTAAAAAATAGGATGATCAACAATCCCATCACTAGGTTATGTTAAAATTGCACCAATTTCCATGTAAAAGGCATCAACATGTAAATGAAATATTTTATCCCAAGAAGGAAATCACAAAATAGGTGTAGAAGTAAGTCTTTCCTTTAATGTCTCAAATGCTATTTGTTGTGCCTCATGATAATGGAACTTTCCTTTACTTTTCAACAATTCCTCTAAGGGCACGTGTAAATCTTAGCATACCCCTTGATGACATTTATGTAATAACCTATATGTTCTAATAACCCATGCACCTCACTTTAATTGGTAGGATCTTCCAAACCCAAGATAAATGCATCCTTAGCAGGATCTACAACCGGACCTTCTTTACAAATAATATGTCCCAACAAAGTTCCAAAAGGTGTAGCAAAGATACACTTCTTAATATTCAAGGAGATGCTTAAATACCTACATCTCTCAAACATGAGTCTCAAGTTGTCTTAGTGATCCTCTACTGTGCCATATACACCCAATCATCAAAGTAAACTTGTAAAAACTTGTGTGTAAAGTTCTCAAATGCTTGCACAACAATGCGTGAAAAGACTCAGTACGTGCATTATTTAACCCAAAGGGAATAATTGTATACACAAAAATTCCCCACTCTATGGTGAATGTTGTCTTTTCTTGGTCCTCTTTAGAAATCCACACTGATTAATAAATAGAGAATCCATTAGTGAAGGAGTGAATTTCGTGCCTGTAGCTCCTTCCAAGATCTCCTCTATAAAAGGTTTGGGAAAATGATCTATAACACAAGAAGCATTCAAATCTCTCGTATTCCATACAGATCCTTATCCTACTATATTTCTTTATGCTTATCACCATGGGGATAACCCAATTTTACTTCTTAATGGGCTCAATGATTCCAGATTTTAACATCTTATCAATCTCTTCCTTAACTTTGACGCGTAGATTAGGATTCATCCCTGTAGGGCCTATTCCTAACCATGCACACACCTTCCTTTAACCTGATCCTCATCTCTCCCAAAGAGGAATGCACTCCATTCAAATTTTGATAGCCTCATAGAAATAAGTCCTAGAAGTCACGCAAAAATCAATAATCTTATCCACTTGTTGTTTAGACCAATAGTCACCAATAATGGCCTCTTTAGGTTTTGTATTTTTCCCAATATTGAACTTATTTATTTTCATAGGCTTGTGATAAGTGTGTGCCTTCTCATATGCACTATCCAAGACCTCATATGTTCCTACGGGTGATCAACAACATCCATATTCTCTACTTCTTCATCAAAGCATTCATGTAAATCAACTTACACTTTTTTTTTCTAGCAAAACGCACCCAAAATACACTTCATCTGTCTCTTCTTCATCAATGCACGCCTCTAAATCTGGTTCCTCAAACATATTTAATAGGATCTCCTCAGCCTTTTCACTATCCCCCATCGTAAGGTGCTTCATAATTTGTAATGCTTTATTCACCAAAGGTTTAGTAGAAAAATAATCAAAGGTCTAAATCATACCTGAGGTCATCTCCTGCAATTTCTTGTTGTTCTTATTAATTCTTTACGAACATACCATGTGAGCGCGTAACTACTTAGAGTGGCATAGAATTTATGTACCCAGAGTGATGGTAGAAAGTCCTCCTACCCCTCCATCTAGATTATCTCACACTTCTAAACGTGATACAAAGAATAATCATTCCCATGGTATTCAAAGATCTCTCAAGGTACAATGTTTCTAAGAAACCTAGTAGAGAAGGATATTCTCACTTCTCACCACTCCAAAAGGTTATCTCTATGTGTAGTCCACTAACGTAGCTATCCCACGTAAGGTATAAGTCAACATATTTCATATGTCTACTTGATATGTCCATTGAGCTTCCATGGCACATATATATACATAAATATTTCCTTCACCAATATACCAAGGTACTTGGTTATGAACTAAATGAAAAACATCACGTGAATTGATCACGTGCATAACTATGTTCTTGATCTCCTCATGACCATTTCATATGTCCCATACACCCAGATTATCACAAGCAACACTGGTTGTATCACTCATATAATGAGCATCATCGCATTGAATAATACCTTCTTTAGATGGCTTAGTAATTTTAGGATCTCGATGGTGCGCATATAAATTCTATTAATATCCTCCTCGCTTAAAGGCTTTACATAAGGTGCATAGATTTCCCATATATCAAAGGAATAATCACGTGCTCCTCCTTGTTCTCAAAATTGGTATAGCCTTTATAAAGCAAAAATCAACATTATTCACATAACACCAAGGGTACCCATGTAATGTGGGGAAACTATCTACCATGGAAAGTGCCAATACCTCAAATTCTCCAATAAACTTGGCCCCTTATATAGTAATAATGACATCCTTCAATACTCAAATGGGTGTGGCTTTAGTCCAGTTTTCCATACACAACACATTTGAAGATGGCTGTAATGTTGGTCTCCCCATATAATTCCATCCATCTAAAGTGAGTACATTTACTTTTTTACTGTATCAATCAGATTGTTACTCAATAACCACCCATCAATAAATCCATTCAAAGTGATATCTTTTCATACTCAAGATTGTGAGGAGGTAATTTTGCATGGAATATCTATCTTTCACACTCATATAAACCATGAGGTACATTCTCCCTCATCCATTCCCCTAACAAAGGAATGATATTTTCTTGGCACAACATCTTACAAACCTCCTTCAAGTCATCAACATCTTTTGAGGAAGTGAACTACCTTTACTTGCTCCAAATTCTGTGATTGTTCCTTCAAAATTTGTATCTCACCCTACAAGTTTCTAATAACCTCCATAGTTTTTGATAGAATTCCTTCGATGGGTATGATCTGGATACTTCACATTTATAAACTTTTGCTTCGTAATAACATGTTTCTTCTTTGGGACTTCCCACAAATGCACAACCTTAGTGCGTGTAGTGACTAACATAGGTAACATCTCAAGGTTAGGTGCTAACTTTAGCATCCACTGATATTCCATAGTGCATTGTACTCTAACCATTCCCGCACCCTTATCCTACCTATGTTGCTTGCTCATATTCTCATATAACTTAGGGCATTCCTTAAACTTGTTATTCTTTACGCACCATGAGAAAATAATGTTCTAAGAGCATTCACATCTATAATGATCAAGGGATCCACATATAAAATAGGTTCCACGTGGGAAATCACCTCTACATTCACCATGACCATGGCCCCTATATTCACCATGGTAACCTATACCTCTACCACATCAATTAGAGTTACCTTCATTATGATTATGATTATGATTATCTTTGTTTACCTTGCTCTTTAGAACCATTTGAAACATTGGTCTCATTATACACCAATCTCAATAGCATCATGAATTTGATCAATCAAACTATAATTCTCCATGTCATGAGTGTGGTATTTACAAATATTAGAACAACAAGACACATTCTTCTGATTGTGTGCTGCAAAAAGGGGCACCTACTTGAATCATGATCCAAGTGAAAAATATCACAATCTAGCAACATGGCACGCATCGATTTACGAGGGTAGATATCCTTGGTATGTCCTTCCACCTCATAATTTGTACACCAAATACCACTTCACATCTCATGAGCTAAATTGGCTAATAATTTCTTCAAATATTTTTCCATATATGCAATCTGTGCTTACAAAAATGGGCTAACTCTAGTTTCTACACTCCCAACTGGCTCAACATGCGCAGAGCTACCTCCAAAGCCTCATGTGGATTGTAAATATCTTATGCAAGAGAACCTTTCTAAAAGGTGTGATCGACCACCAATAAACCACCATGCATGTTGGCTAGGGTGAATATCATACGAAAACTTTGATAACAAAGTTATAAAGCATGTATCATATTCACGTCTGCTCTTTTTATGCCCTCCTTAATATCCTCCAACACACCGATGCTTTTCTGTTTAAACTTGGGTATCTGGAACTCAACCAATATAGCATGATGCGAGATATTTGTAATCCATAGTAGTCTAGTTTGGATCATACTTCCTATACCAACTATGCACACACCCTTGTAAATTAGTAGCAAAATGGCTTACCTTATGCTTAGGAGTTGTGATTCCCTTTGTGTGCCATAGTATCTCACACATACACATGTTCTCAATTTCATCTTCAATACCTCTCGTAATCTATTAGGAAAATAGACATTTCATAATTATTTTGGATGGTTTAGAAAATGCCCACCAAATCTAGAATCTGTATTTCTTCCAAGAATCCCTCCACCTCCGTAACCACCAAATCTGCTAGACCACGAGCCTTCATATCCTCTTGATCCACCTGATACCCCTCTTATAAAAAGTACCGGACTGGAGGATGAGCTACTATATGTCTATGAATTTGTGATACTTCCGGATGTATTACTAAAGTTCTACGTTCCTAAGCTATTTCCTAATGACACACCAAAAATATACCACCAACTAGACCCTAAATAAAAAATATGATGTCCGGGCCACCATATATGAATGTGCTATCCGATTAACTCCTATACTCAATGGAGACTGAAATCTACTGTTCGCTACTCTATCACCAACACTAGCTTGTTTATCAATAATTGTTTCAGGAATTAGAACACCAAGCACAAGGAAAGGTCACTAGGGGGATTAGATGCATGGCCATGAATCTTATTTATTCTTCCTCGACATTCTCTCACTAGAAGTCAAAAGGTACCTTATAATGCACTTACCTAAGGATGGGAGAACCAAATTCTCTTGCTCCACGTCTTCCACATGAGCTCCAATTCCTTCCCCGAGCCATATCTCTCCTCAATGGTACACCTCTTCTTCAAATCCATCTCTCGTGCTTCATTATACTTACGCCACCTTTCTTCTCTTTGTCTTTTTGTTGCTAGGTTTTCCATCTTTCACCACACCTACTCTTGCCCCTGCACATAGTGTGGTTTAGCTAGTCATAGGGTATTCTTCCAAATCTAGAGTTATAATCAAGATCTTGATTGTTAAGGGGATGTTGCGCAAATAAGATCCTCTCGGGTTCATGCAAGAACAAAAACTCAACAACCTATGGATGGGAATAAGTAGTGAAAATGTAATCCAACATGTAACTATGCAAAATAACACTCCACCAATGATCTACATTGTGTGTCCAGTCAAATTAGCATCGGGCGAGTTTGGTAATCTTCCCGTGTCTAAATAATTGTTCTATAGCTCCAATTCCTCTTTGATGCATATGCTACCAGCCACTCATACAACTCTATAGTATAACAACAAAAGAATTTTCATAGAGTTTATGAAACATATTTTCTTCAACCCACACATGTGCATCAAAATCAGGTTTGGTGTTATATAGGTGAGAAAACTCTTCCTCTAAAATTTCTAACCAAATTTCAATGTTGTCCAAAGTCAACTGATACATCTTCATCATGAAATATCCTTGCAACACCTTGAAAAGAGGTCCCAAAATGAAACCAAAATGTAGTATATTTTTCTTACTCAAACCCTAGGCGCTTGACCGACATCACTTAGATAGATATGAGCACTCACTCAAAGTGTGCGAAGGTACCACACCCCTCTTTTAATACCAACTTTGTTAAGGTGTTAGCATGATCATAAAATTATTCCATATTCATAGCAAGTAATTAAGGTAAATCATAACAAGAATCATAACACAACCATAGTGCATAATGAATCAAAAAAGGATCAAGATCAAATTTACCATACAATAACCAGAGAAAATATATCAACAACCATTATCCATCCACAAAGATCCATCAAAACATAATAGTTGAATACATCATAGTTATCATCACAAAGTCATGCACGTAATTATACCAACAACATAAGTTTGTCTTAATATTTCCATGTGTAAACCATGCAAATCAATACATATTTATAGGTAGTGGGAATTTCCCTTCACTACTCATGCACTCTCAAAATATCCCACATGCCACAAATATCTATGCATGAATCACAAGTTAACTAGAGAAACATGCAATCATAATAGATTATCTTCTATTTTTAACCTCTAGTTCTAATCCTATTATTAACCTAAGCTCTACATGATGCTTTATCTTCCTTTGCATGATTTCTTTCCCAAAATAGACATTGCTTGAACTACAAGTCTTCATACTTTTATCTTATCCTCAAATCATTTCTTGGATGCTACTTCAACCATCCATCCTTCAATTCTAACCATGGCCCAAAATGCGGCTAATTCTAGAATATGTCTAACCTAGGTGTGATCCTCTCAGTGCATTGTCTTCTCTACCCTCACACGTGCCTTTGTGCCTAAATTTTGTGCCTCCAAAACCCTCATTCCACTTTACTTAGTGTCCTTTAGGGGTCTGCTAAAACATACAAATATCTCTTCACACACATTCAATGAAGCAATTATAGGTTAGAGGATAGAGAAAAATTCCTCCCTTCACTTCTTCATCCTATGGTGTTGGATCACCCAAAAACCCCGACAAAGATAGGATATCCTTCTACACTCTCTTTCTCTACATGTATTAGCTACACATGTTCCATTTACAATTTTTTTTTCATTTTTGTATTTTACATTCACATACATTTCCATTTTACACATACATACATACATATTTGAATACTTGATTGTTTTCTCCTTGCAGTGTCTGTCTCGTATGAGAAATAAGTAGTCGAATGGGGGCAACAAAAACAATAATAATGGCTTCAACAACAAAATTTTGTGGAAACACACACCATACTAACCATGTAGGTACATCACACACATAAACAACTACAAATGTGAGTCTCCCTAGGTTCACTCTCATCAATTTTTATGCACCTTTGCATCTTTAGTTTCCATGCTCCATCATCTTTTTGTCATTCCATGCTTTTTCTAGTCCTTCAACGTGTTTCTACATCACTCTACATGGATTATCAGGTACACATCTCTATCTACTTTATGTTACCAAGATTTCTACTCACCAACATAAAGTGGAGGAAAATGTAGACAAAAAATCATGTGCTTTAGACATCATTTAGTCTTCATCTCATATTACTATTGAGAATTTTTTTGAGTGAAGAAATTACTAATTAACCCCATCTTTCAGCCATATTACTTTATTTTCTTGTGTCATTATCGACCTCTTGCACCCGCATGCCCAAATCAACTTTTGTTATTTCATGTTATTTTAGATTTAACTAGGGAACCCCAATTAAATTTTGTTATTTTGTGTTATTTTAGATTTAACTAGGGAACCCACGGGCGCCTAGTCCCACCAATGGTGCCTTGATCCTTTTTGAACATTCTGCCACTTTTTGAGAACTTTTTAGCTATTTCACTTCTTATCATTTTGGTGGTCGGCCATTTTAGGTTTAATTATGAAATTAGATTAAGATAACCCTATAAATATAAAGTTATGAGACCATAATGAGGGACCAAGCACTAGTCACTACTATCATCCACCTAGGGTTGCATTCATCTAAGGAATTTGGAGATCATTTACATTTATTTAGCTCCATCACAAAGGACAAGGCTAGTTCATTTACATCACACAAGCATAGGAGGGGATTTTATTCTATTCCATCCACCATTATACTAAATTTTTACATCTAGTTATTGCTCACTACTTCACAAAGTGCAACTCGCACAAGAGCACTTATGGCACATGATGCACTCACACACACACCATAACTACATTTGGGTCTTAAATGTAGTGCAATGCTCATTTATTAAGCCCACTATTGTTGTAGTTGAGGTCAATCTCACCCATTCATTTTCATTCTCATTTTTGTAGGTTATTGATACTTCTTTTGGTTTCTTGCAATTCATTCTATCATCTTGGATTATTAGTGACACCTAATGTAGTGAAAAAAATATGATGCGACACATAGTGAGAGTTTCACCACCTTCGAACTCCGTGAAATTCACCCTTTTCACGAACCTATTTTATAGACTGAACCCATTGTCAGTCCTTCTCTAAGCTCTCCATTCTAGACCTTTTTTCAAGACCACATTCCTGTTCCTATTTTATTTATTTTGTGACACATAGAGCACCACCTTCTCAACTCCGTGTCCTAGTCCTTTCTATTTTATAGACTACCCATAAGTGTCTAGTCCTTCTCATTCCATTCTAGATAAATATCTTGGATCCTTCCTTTTCAAGACCTCTTCACGGTCATTCCTGCTTGCAGATTATTTTGTTTATTTTGTGACACATTCTAGGAAAATCCTCTAATTAGCTGAGTTACTTCCTTACCCTTCTTGCACATTAGGTTTTATAATTTTATTAGATTAGTTTTTGGGTAAATTTCCATAGTCATTTATTGTATCTACATGTCGTTCTAGATCATATTAACTACACACATCGTTATCTCCATTTTTATTTAATCACACCCATAATCTTAGATTCACTCACCAAGCAATATAAATACAAAGGGACATGAGGGGTATAAATAACATGTGTAAGACCAAGATTCCATTTTCATATTGGTTCCACTAAAGGTCATTTCCACCAAATGGGGCCTCCAAAAATTATGATAACACATGTGAGGTGAGAAAACATAAATGAAAACTTCATGAGACACATGCACACACTAAACATAATTAGTGGTATAAAAAAATTCCTAAATAAATTTAACCATACATATAAATACTATACCAACACCAACCATAAGTGAAACTTAGGGAGGTATATCAAGAAAGAAGGCTATTAATCCTATGGAAAAGGGTCTCGAAAACTAGGCCTTCTCGAGGTACCCATGAAAAATAAATTTGATCCATCATAAATTAGAGAAAAGGATAAAACCCATAGGATAAAATCCTCCCAATATAGATATAATGAGTGAATAGGGGAACAATGAGTCACCACAAGGTTATTAAAAACTATATATTGGAAAGGTGTTTGAATGCTTTGAGATATGCTATAAGGCATCCGAATAAACATCACAACACACAAGTATTACAAAAATGTTGAATAAGGTACACTTTGGATGGGATGAAAGTTATCTTTGATGAAGGTGAAATATGTGCTACACTATTATTAAAAAGGTGAATAATAAAATATATATATGAGAAATGAATCCACTACTCAACCACCAAAAATAGACACTTTGTATTCGACAAGATATCTCTATACAAGGATATTTCAAATCTTTTGAAGAAGTTTTTAAAATGTAAGAGTCCACCATAAAACTATCCGAAGTAGGTGAAAATGAAACTCAACACCCATAAAATGACTTAATGTACAATAGATGTAAGGGAAACCCAACATACACCAACTGAAAGTAGTATCTCACCACATAGCCCATAATGTTGAATGGGTGGATATGATGTATACATTTTTATGAGTAGAGTAAATCCATTATTCGAATAAGGAAAAGATGGCATTGTATGCACCAGAATAGAAAATTTTTAGAGTGAGGTTAATGTCAAATCCAAGATGAATGAGACTATCAATGTGCCTAAAATAATACTAAAAATAGAGATTCAATATATCTCTCAAGATTAAAGTAAGATAGTTTCTCTATGTAGACACCTATAATTACGCCTAAGCAATTTAAATACTTAAATTGCACTAATTATCTCCTTTCCCGCAAATTGACGACATATTGTCAATGACACTCATCTTCTCTTCCATTGTCGTTAATTGATTACATTAAGCTAATTAATTAAGTCACCTATCCAACACATACCCTAATTAACGACCTTTCGTTAATCGACACCTTCTATCTAGTCTAATTAATTATTATTAATTAATTAGCCTCCCTTCTCATTAAATCAATAAATCTCTATTTAATTGGTTTAATTCCCTCCTAATGGTCTAAATCACACTAAAATCCATCTAAAAGCTTATAAAAGCTTGCACATGTATTTATTAATCATCTTGATTAATTAATACACCCCCTTTATCCACATGAGCCACTTGAGGACAAACTAAACCCTCCTAAAGCTAACTCAACCCCATCTAAACCCCCCTTATCCATAACTAACTCTACATCTCCATTAGTCCCACATTCATGAGGATGTGTTGAATCCTTTATCCTTTGGGCTATATAAAGAGCCCTCCTCCTACCTTTATACCTACACCTAAATCTCTCAAGAGACAAAAGTAAGCACATAGTTTCATACTAATAGCCTTTTGTCATTCTTGAGATCCCCATCCTCCATTCTTGAAGAGCTAAGCCTCACACCCAAGCATCCATTGATGGATCAAAGCAAGCAAATATAATTTGATTGCCATTGGACTACTTAGGTCCATTTTAATGTTAAATTAGGCAATTAAGGGGAATAGAGTTCATTCATTTACATTGTGTTTTGATCAATTTCAAAGTTATTAATGTTAAGGGTAGGACTTGCTCATTTCTTCATCATGATGGTGTAATTTCTCATTTTTAGCTAAGTTAGGAAGCTATTTCTAGGTGGTAGTTTTCTTGCTAAAATTGTAGAAACACTTGCACACACTCTACAACTAAAAATGAGAGAGATTAACCAATGAAGCATCAATGGGTAGGATGAGCAATGTGTATATGAAGAAATTGTATGGTGGAGGAACCTTTCCTATATATTTTTCTTAAAGAATGATTTCAAAACCACAAAAAGTGATATGATATTTGAAATATCATGGTCCTCAAGCTTGTGTGAAGGTGTGATAAAGCACGTGTTTCATAAAATCCGCAAGAAGAGTGGAAGAAATTTTTTTGGATATTTTTCATCAAATGATCCCAATGAAGTATGTATGTCAAAACCAATGCCGATGCAATAATTCCATTAACATATTTGATAGGGGAAGAAATACCCTGTGAATATCTACCAATACCTTAACTAATGTTGATCCTATTAACAAATTATGCATTCAACAAATGATTTCCTTGAAATAACTTTAAATTTTCCCTTAAATCACTCCAAATTATTCAATTACCAATCTATAACACACAATAAAAGTAAATATTTCACCTTAACATATCTTCTCTTCAAGTACTCTGGTAACTCTACCCTAAAGGATGCTATGAAAATACTCAAAATGATCATTAACAAGTGTGAGTACAAGTATTCTTAACATTCATGAAGATTATTCATTAGATTTTAAGAAATTAAGCTCTAGTATGCAACAATGGGGTCTTCTCAAACATATAATTTCAACCTTATCTACACACCATGCACTCTATTCTCCTTGATGTCATTTTCACCTTCACTATGCTCTTCACATGCCAAGAATCTCAACTACTATGTTTTCCTTCATCATTTTCTCTAAATGGATTTTACTAGATCCATTCTTCTCAAGGATAAATCCTTCAAATCAAGTAATATTTGGTGCTTTATAAATTAATGATATTGATCAACTATTACCTCATGACCCTAGGCCTTCAATCAAACTAATGCATCCATCAAATGAACCCAAAACAATCAAAACTCCTAAACTCACCTTCCTTCACTGAACTACCCTCATAAGCTCTTATTGAAATTTATTTTTAATGCCTTAAACACTCAATTAATGTTCCACATACATTTTCTTATATTATTCTCCTTCCAAGGAATTTAATCCTTATATTCACCCCTTATCAATCTTGCTTTAACTAGTTAAATCTTTGATCATAATTATCAATTTCTCCTTTGTCTTTGTTTCACTCTATTTTTGAGTTCATTCAAGAAAATATTGTTTTAAAAATTCCTAATTAGCTTCCAAGATTGTTTATATTAAAATTTATATTCCTTTTAAACTCCCTTAATACCCCTTATCATTAAGAATTCGTTCTTTTCAAATATCTTTATGCAAAACATCTTTTAATTTCTCCTCCACTTGGTTTTTACGGTTTTTCTCCAAAATGTTACACATAACTTCCACTGTAGACCATTATTTAACATCAGACCACTTCCATTAGAAGCATAATTAATAGAATAATCTCATTCCAATTTCAGAATTTTTCATTAGGTGAATCAAAAGTTAGATGGATTTTTCCATACGAAACCCTAGTTTTAATTTTTACACAATGAAACACGTTTTTGAGTTTTCTTCTACATATCATTTCAAATCCCAAAATTTTACCCACACCATCATGATACCATTAAAATTTTTCATATTTATATTTCTAATCTTGAAAATTCTTCCAAATTCCTTAACCATGAACCATCATTCATCCACACACAATTTTAATAGGCTTAAAAATAAGGTTTTTACTAATTTCTTTATATTTTTAGCTCAAATTCACATGTGAAAACATTGAATTCAAAAAATATAATACCTATTACCATAATTAATCCACTCTCCAATTCTTTCCTCAAACTTCAAAATCAATCACCACAAGTTGGTTTGCAACAAGCTTCCAAATACCCTTCTACACTTTCTCAATCTCACCAAACACCTATATAAATATTCCTCAATAATGGAATCATATAAACTCATATAATCACAAAAAAATCTTACTAGTCATAAAACAACTCTACAAATACATGCACAAGATACTTGGTCATCGTTAATATTACATATAAATGGAGAAACATATACAAAACTATTTGTAACCAGGTTTTGCTTTTCGAACTCTTCTTGGAACTTCTTCAAATTAATTCTCATTCAAATAGAATGAGGTAAAATCAATTACAATTACAATTTAGATTCTTCATCAATGTCTAACCGAATGCACACCCTTATCTTCATTGATCATACAAGTGACCTTAGCCTTAATACAAATTTACGTAGCTTAAAGACCAAGTCCTAGACTACTAGACCCATGCTATGATTTCTAGTCCTTAAAGAGGACCTAAGATACTTAATTTTACCTCATGTCATCCTTTTAAAAAATTTCAAGCTTCAAAAGTACATTAAACAACTATACCAAGATAAAATGGCTCCACAATTTCAAATTTTCATTTTGGAGGAAAATTCCTCATTTGAATTTTAGATATCCTAGACACCAACTAGCACAACTAAATGACACCTAATGACCTCTAGGAATATACTAGCACACCTTCAATATTTTTTGGATGTTTCCATGCATATACACATGCTAGAGTTGATGCTCTGTATCATAATCCAGGGGTAGGAAAATATTGAAATCCATAGCTTTGTTTTCTTCTTCTTCTTTCGATTTCTTTTCTTCTTCATCTTCACTTTGATCTGATCTTCATCTTCAATTTTTTCACCCTTCATGTCTTCATTCATGTCATCTGTGTGGATCTCATTCTACACTTGGTCTTAATAAATGAGGTATGCTCCTAATAGAGATGTGACATGAGCTTCTTCTTCTTCATTATCCTCTTCAATAATAATGTTCTCCTCTTAGACCTGTTGTTGCTGCTCATTTATGACTTCATTGGCTTCTTCATATATTTTGTCTTCTTCTTCATCTTGTATTATATCCGTAATTTCTTTCTCCGTTCTTTTGTAGTCTTCCTTATCCTAGTATAACTCTAAATTCTCACGTTCTTGCATGATTTTCTACCACATAATTTCTTCATCAGCTATCAACTCATCTTCACTCTCATTTCTTTCTTGTTTTTCAGTTTATTTATCCTCTTGTTTGGTAATTTTATCCATTTCTAGTTGTTCATATTCATCACCTGCATTCGTACACTCAAATGAAATATTAGAACAAAAATAAGGAGGCCTTTTAGCCTCATGAAATGCTCCATTAGTGAGATCTTCTTCATCTTCAACTTGTTGCTCTTCTTCATTTCTTTCTTCGTATTTTCCAAGGCAAGCTAAGAAGCTTATAATCACCTCTTCCTCATCTAAACTTAGAGTTTCTTCATACACTACCTTTTATCAACTTATTCTTCTTGCTTTCTCATCATCTTCTCTTATTGTTTCAACTTCCTCTCTTCCTTCCTTATATATTTCCTCGTTTCTCTCTCTTCCTCTTCCTCACAAGTAGCTCTATTGGCCACTTAGCCTTCTTCTTAACCACTATTCTAATTGATTCTTCTACTTATATATATTTTTCCATCATCTCTAATAATTGTTCCACATATCTCTTATGGTATTATCACCTCTCTCTCTTTTTCTAACTTCTTCCTTTCCTATTTTATTTTCCTCTCTCACTCTCGCTCTCTCTTCTTGTTATCTTTTCCATGATTAAATAACTCTAGAAATTCCTTAACCATGTTTGTTGTTGGGTATTCTTCATCATCATCATATATCACATCTGATTTATAAGGCCTAAAATCCCCCAACTCCCGATCTCTACATGCACTCCTCATTTCCCTCAAGTTTCATCTCTCTTACGTCATTCTTGCTAATATTCTCTAATATTCTTGTTCTCTTATCCTCTCATTAACTTGCTTTGGCTTACCCTCTTCTCTCTCTCTATACTGATGGTTTCTTCATCCACTTGGGCATCAAATACTCTTACTTTATAACAAGTTTCAAACTCTTCTTAGCAATTTCTTCTCTTTCTTCTTCACTTCATTGTATCAACCTTCTCACATCTTATTCATTCCTTAACCTTTATCTAATACAAAAATGATGCAGATCCTATAAAAAAATTATGCATTCAACAAATCCTTTCCTTGAAATAGCTTCAACTCTTCCCTTAAATCACTCACAATAATTCAATTTCATATATAACACACAATAAAATTAAACCTTTCACATTAACCTCTCTTCTTTTCAAGTAATCTGGTAACTTTTCCTTAAAGGATGCTATGAAAATAGTCAAAATGATTATTAACAAGTGTGATTACAAGTATTCTTACCATTCATGAATATTGTTCTTCATTAGCTTTTAAGAAACTAAGCTCTAGTATGCATCAATGAGGTCTTCTCAAATATATAATTTCAACCTTATCTACACACCTGAACTCTATTCTCCTTCAAGGTCCTTTCCACCTTCACTATGCCCTTCACATGCCAAGAATCTCATCTACTATGTTTTCCTTCATCATTTTCTCTAAATGGATTTTACTAGCTCCATTCTTCTTAAGGAGAGATCCTTAAAATCAAGTAAAATTTGTTGTTTTATAACTTAATATCTTGATCAATTATTCCCTCATAACCCTAGGCCTTCAATCAAATTAATGTATCCATTAAATGAACCCAAAACAATCAAAACTCACAAACTCACCTTCCTTCACTAAACTGCCTAGTTAAGCTCTTATTGCAATTTATATTTTAATTCCTTGAATACTCAATTAATATTCCACATACAATTTATTATATTCTTATCCATCCAAGAATTTAATCCTTCTATTCATCCTTATCAATATTTCTTCACTAGCTAAATTTCTCAATTTCTCCTATCTTTGTTTCACTATATTTCGAGTTCATTCAAGAAAATATTGTTTTAAATCTTACTCATTATCTTCCAAGAGTATTTATTATCCAATTTTTATTCCTTTTAAACTCTCATAGTACCCATTATCATTAATAATTCATTCCTTTTAAAGCTATTTATGTAAAAATCTTTAAATTTCTCCTCCACCAGCTTTTACGATTTTTCTCCAAATCATACACATAACTTATACTATAGGACACAATTTAACCTCATATTGATTCCATTAGAATAATAATTACTAGAAGATATCACACTCTAGATTTCAGAATTTTTCATCGTGTGAATCAAAAGTAAGATGGATTTTTCCATAAGAAATCATAGTTCTAATTTTTACACACAATGAAACACGGTTTTTAATCTTTTTTTTCTTCTACATGTTGTTTCAAATCCCCAAATTTTACCCACACCATCATGATACCATTAAGAAAAATTCATCCTTATATTTCTAAGATTGAAAATTCTCCTGAATTCCTTTACCATGAACCATCATTCATCCATGCATAATTTTAGTAGGTCAAAAAACAAGGTCTTCACCAATTTCTTGATTTTCTAGCTCAAATTCACACATGAAAACCTTGAATTCATAAAGGATAAGAAATATTACCAGAATTAATCTACTCTCCAATGATTTCCTCAAAATTCAACAAAACATCACCACAAGTTTGTTTGCAACAAGCTTCCAAATACCCTACTATAGTTTTGTTAATCTCAACAAACACTTTTATCACTCTTCCTCAATAATGGAATCATATAAACTCATACAATAAAAAAAAAAACCTCTTACCATTCATAAAAACACTCTAAAAATACATTCAAAAGATACTTGGTCATCATAAATATTACATACAAATGGAAAAACATATAAAAATTATTTGTAACCAATTTTTCTCTTCAAACTCTTCTTGGAACTTCTTCAAATTGATTCTAATTCGAATGGAGTGAGGTAAATTTAGTTAAAATTAAAATTTATAGTCTTCATAAGTTTCTAATGGAATGCACACCCATATATTCATTATTCATATGAGTGACCTTAGCCTTAACACTAAGTTGCTTAACTTAAAGGCCAAGTCCTAGACTTCTACACCGATGTTATGATTTCTAGTCCTTAAAGAGGACCTAAGTAAGATACTAACTTTCACCTCATATAATCCTTGTACAAATTTTACAAGATTCAAAAGTACATTAAATAACCCCACCAAGCCAAAATGGCTCCACAATTTCAAATTTTCATTTTGGAGGGAAAATGCCTCATTTGAATTTTGGATAGCCTAGACACCAAATAACACAATTGAATGACACCTAATGACCTCTAGGAATCTGTAACATGCCTTCAAACAAAAATTTTATGTTTTCATCCTTATACACATGCTATATTTGATGCTCCTGCATCATTCATAAAGAAATCCCATGAAATAGAGCATGCGATAACCAAACCCTATTATATGTATCACAAAATATTTAGGCAAGTAAGAATATATATCATTAATGGGACAATAAATGTGTGCAAGAGTAGAATATTTATATGCACATGATGAAATGAAATGAACATCATGCTCATAAAGTGATGTAACAAAAACATCAGATGTAGAAGAAAAATATGCAACATGGGAAACATACACATGCTCAAATACTAATAATTTAGAATTAATAGGTGTAGGAGTAATGTGTGAATGTTTCCCAAGTGTAATTTTTTTGATACCATGAAATATTGATGAAAAATAAATCAACCTACATAGAATATAGGTGCCATTACAAAAATAGAAACCATATAAACACCATAATATAAGTATACAAAATTATTACACAAAATAATATTAGAGGGATTTCACAATAGTGGTTGCACTAAAAATTCTAGTTGCACTCACCATGCAATATAGATACAAAGGAGATGAGACATATAACTAACTTTTTCAAGAAAAATATCCCATTTTTGTATTCATTTCACTTAAGGTGGCTACCTCCAAAGGTGGCATCCAAAAAGGGTGATAACACATGTGAGGTGAGTAAGCATAAAACTACGGTTCATGAGACATGTGCACACTGTTGAGTATGGAGCTAAATTACTCATGTTTTAGCATGCAAATAGAAATTGTTGGAAGTTGATAGTAACCAACATTGGTTAGAGTGTGACCGACATCGGTCAGGGTAAGTTGGAACCGGAAACAATTGGAAAGAACCGGCATCGCTTACATGTGCAACGAGCTTTTAAATAACTCTCAGGATTTCTTTCTATTTTTAGCATTAGAATAGATTTAATGAATGTAATTACATGGCTAAGTGCCCTAAAGTCTTAAACGACTATTTAAAGCATAAAGATAGGGTTTAGAATGTGAGGATTGATCATAATTACAAGATAATTATGTAAGAGAGAATTCTTTGTGAAGAAGGAAAAAGCTTGAAGGAAGACAGATACTAAACATCTGAGAGGTGTGGAAGATTGTAAATATTCATTGTATATCTTGTCAAAGCTTTGGATAATAGATTGGCTTGTTTCTTGGTGGACGTAGCCCACACTAGGTGAACCACGTTAAATCTGGTGTTGATTTATGTCTCTTGTTTTGTATAATTATTTTGGTAGAATATCCACTTTTATTTACATGTATGCTTAGATCTGATATATTATCTGTACAATGGTGTGCTAACCCCAACAACTGGTATCAGAGATTTGTTTGAGGGTTTTGTGTGTTGAAATATTTACTCACAGAGGGTTTTCTGATTGAGTGGGAGCTACAAAATGACAAAAGATAATAAATACAAGGTAGAGAAGTTTGACGGTTGAAATTATCAATTATGGAAGATGCAGATTGAGGATTATCTGTATCAGAGAGATTTGTACTTATCGTTGGATGAGAAGTCTAGACCTACGAAGATGATTGATGAAGAATGGAAGATTCTTGATAGAAAGGATTTGGGATCTATAAGATTGAGCACACAACATCCATGGCTTCCAATATTACGAAGCGACTTCTACTAGTAGAATTAATGAAATCTCTTAAAAATTTATATGAAAAACCTAGTGCTTCAAATAAAGTTTATTTGATGAAGAAACTTTTTAGTTCTAAGATGCATGAAGGTGAATCTACCTCTAGTCATTTGAATGATTTCTGATCTATTGTAAATCAGTTAAAATCGGTTTCAATACCGTTTGATGATGAAGTAAAAGCACTTTTATTCTTATGTTCTTTTCCTGATAGTTGGGACAACTTGGTAATGGTTGTTAGTAATACAACATTTGCTAATAATATTTTGAAGTTTGATGATGTGGTTAGTATAATCTTGAATGAAGAAATTCATAGGAAAAGTACAGAGGAAACATCATCTGGAAATGATTTGATGTAGAAAGTAGGGGCAGAAGAAGGAGAGATTCAAGAGTAAGAGCAATGGGAAATCAAAGTTAAGGGATAGAAAATCTAAATCTAGAAGTAAGGGAATTACTTTTGGAAATGTGGAAAGAAAGGACATGCAAAGAAAGATTGTTGGTCAAAGAATAAAGAGAACCAACAACCATACAAAGGTAAAGAGGTGAATCTTGCTGCATCAAAGGTAATGTAAGATGATCTTATTCTTTCTTTAGATAGTAGAATTGAATCATGGGTTTTAGATTTAGGAGCTTCTTTCCATGTAACCCCTAATAAGGGTTATTTTAGAAATTATGTCTAGGGCAATTTTGGGCATGTCTATTTGGGTGATGATGAACCTTGCAGTATTACTGGTAAAGGGGAAGTTCATATAAAATTGTAGAATGGAAATACATGGGTATTGAAAGATGTGAGGCATGTGCCAAGCCTCAAGAGGAATCTTATTTCTGCAGGGCAACTAGGTGAATTTGGTTGCATGGTTATTTTTATAGGAGACTCTTGGAAAGTCACCAAGGGTGATTTTGTTGTGGCAAGAGGTAAGAAGGTAGGAACGTTATATTTATCTACCCAGATCATCGATTCCTTTTTGCATTATCTACTTGATTCGGATGCATGCATGTGGCATAATCGGTTGGGTCATATGAGTCAAAAAGGAATGCAAATCTTAAAGGCTAAGGGTAAGTTATCAGATTTGAAAAATTTAGATCTGGATTTCTCGTGAGCATTGTATCTTTGGAAAGCAAAATAGAGTGATATTTCTCAAAGTTGGGGCAACTAAGAAGGAGCAGAAATTGCAGCTTATGCGAGTCAAATGTGTGGGGACCATCTCAAGTAGCTTCTCATAACACAATTGAATGACACCTAATGACCTCTAGGAATTTGGTAACATGCCTTCAAAATAAAATTTTATGTTTTAATCCTTATACACATGCTATATTTGATGCTCTGCATCATTCATAAAGAAATCCCATGGAATAGAGCATGTGATAACCAAACCCTATTATATGTATCACAAAATATTTAGGCAAGTAAGAATATATATCATTAATGGGACAATAAATGTGTGCAAGAGTAGGATATTTATATGAAATGAAATGAACATCATGCTCATAAAGTGATGTAACAAAAACATCGATGTAGAAGAAAAATATGCAACATGGGAAACATACACATGCTCAAATACTAATAATTTAGAGTTAATAGGTGTAGGAGTAATGTGTGAATGTTTCCCAAGTGTAATTTTTGTGATACCATGAAATATTGATGAAAAATCAATCAACCTACATAGAATACGAGACACCATTACAAAAATAGAAACCATATAAACACCATAATATAAGTATACAAAATTATTACACAAAATAATATTAGAGGGATTTCACAATAGTGGTTGCACTAAAATTCTAGTTGCACTCACCATGCAATATAGATACAAAGGGAGATGAGACATATAACTAAATTTTTCAAGAAAAATATCCCATTTTTGTATTCATTTAACTTAAGGTGGCTACCTCAAAGGTGGCATCCAAAAGGGTGATAACACATGTGAGGTGAGTAAGCATAAATCTACAGTTCATGAGACATGTGCACACTGTTGAGTATGGAGCTAAATTAATCATGTTTTAGCATGTAAATAGAACTTTGGAAGTTGACGATGTCGGCATTGGTTAGAGTGTGACTGGCTTTGGTCGGGGCAAGTTGGAACCGGTGACGGTTGGAAAGAACCAACATCGGTTACACAATGCGGCGAGCTTTTAATTAACTCTTGGGATTTATTTCTATTTTTAACATTGGAATAGATTTAATGAATGTAATTGCATGGCTAAGTGAACTAAATTCTTAAATGACTATTTAAATCATAAAGCTAGGGTTTAGAATGTGAGGATTGATCATAATTACAAGATAATTATGTAAGAGAGAATTCTTTGTGAAGAAGGAAAAATCTTAAAGGAAGATAGATCTTGAACATCTGAAGGTGTGGAAGATTGTAAATCTTCATTATATATCTTGTCAAAGCTTTGGATAATAGATTGGCTTGTTTCTTGGTGGACGTAGCCCACACTGGGTGAACCATGTTAAATCTGGTGTTGATTTATGTCTCTTATTTTGTATAATTATTACGTAGAATATCTACTTTTATTTGCATGTATGCTTAGATATGATATATTGTCTGTACAATTGGTGTGCTAACCTCAACACACACACCAAACATTATTATTGGAATTAAAAAATTACTAAGAAAACTTAACCTTAGTATATATAAATAACACACCAACATTTCTTGGGATAAGAGGTCCATAACTAAAGGAAAATTAATATAGATAATAAGTTAAAAACGGAAATTACCTATTTAAAGAATAATGCTTATGGAATATACAATTATATGATTAAAATTGTAGATGGATAAAACTCAATATGATGCTTATTGTGGATTCATTTGACTGATTTAATCCCATCAATAGTCCTTAATTGATCCAATAGTATCCTTTCATTTAATAGAGATCTCTTAACTTAATTGTGTCGTGACTCGAATGAATTATTTTATTTATTTTTCTATATAAATTTCATCTAGTTGGAAGGAATGGCTATAGATTGAATAGTCGAGTCTTTGCACATGACTATAAGTTGAGGGAAATTGTTGAATTTTTTTCTATTATCAATATGAGTAATCGCTATCCAAATAACTCTCCTAGTTATTTGGGTAACTTGTATACATATTATAGCTCTTAGTTCCTCATTAAAGGTTGTGCATGCTTATGTTCAAATGGCACAATTCCTTTGTTTCCGTTTTCCCTCACACCCCTTCTTTTCCTCAAGCACCCTTATGTGCTTTCTATTCTCTCCTTCCATTTTCCTTTTCCTCTTTGTTCCATTCCTCCCTTGCACCCACCTTATGTGATTTTTATTTTCCTCCTAATAAAATTCTTCACCATGTGTGCACCTCACACTTACTTCAATCATTGAAGTCCCTATCCCTCTTATGCATCACGGTTATCACTTTGTAATGGTTGCACCTTCACCATGCATTCTTTGCTCACCGCCTTCTCCCCATTTCCCCATGTGCATTATGTGTGTGTCCCTCTGCAACCTTCCTCTATTTTATTTCATGTGCCCTTCCCTCGCACCCTCCTTTGTGCCCTTTTGTGCCAAGTTATCTTTTGACATGCTTGAGTGTGCCACATGTAGCTAGTCAATGAATGTCGATAGGGTGATGAATCCTTGCAAAAAATTAGTGAGTGATATGTGGCAGAAATGAAAAATATTTTCACAGTTGGCCATCATTTCAGCCAATCCACGTACACCACGTGTTTTGTGTGTGCCAACAGCTCTAAAATTTACGATAACCGTATCTTCTACTACAAAGATCAAATTGGCACGTGCCTAGACTTGTCGAGAGCTGCGACATCATCTATAGTGTTGGATATTCAAATTCAAATTTTGGTAGATATGGTAGGTGAGAAATGGAAAACGTCTCTCTAAGAATTGATGAGTAGATCTGATTGCTCCAACCACCCAATTTGATATGATCCACCCTCCTTCCTTCTTCAACACACCAAATAGGCTTGGGGAAGTGTATTTCATAGATATCCAGGTGGATTTGTAGGCATTGAATGCTTCTTGTTGGTGGTTGCATTTCAAATTTGATTTTTCCCTCCTTCTCTTATCTTTCTCTGATTCATCTATAAATGTAAGAGCTAGGCTCATTTGTTATGTTGTATACTCTGGATCCTTATGGATTTTGCTAAGGACTCCATACCTTCTTTATTTTGAGTTGCGAGACATCTAGATCTGGATTTTGCATGTGGATATTGTCCTCTTTCATCATTGTAAAAGCTCATGTGCATTTACGGAAGTAAAAGAAGCATCGTTTTGTGACTATTCTCTATCTTAATGGGTTTCCATTCCTTCTTTTGCCTTTTCTTTTACGTTGTGTGCTAGTTGTGCCATTTCAGGTCCCTTGTGGTTCCCTATTTAGTTGTGTTCCATGAGAATGATTTGGTAAATATGTGTTTAGTTGTGTTACTCATGCCTAGCCTCCTTCCGTGCATTTCCTTTCTTTCTCGCTTAGAACAGATAGTGTTCATCCCTCTTTTTTTGTTATCACCTTTTAATGTAGTTTCCTTTCATTTTATCCCTATATCTATGGTCCCTTAGCATTATTAGTTTAGTTTTCCTTCCAAAATAGGAGTAGCGATATAAGTAGAAATAGATAGAGGAACCACCTTCTCTGGAGATCCATCCCAAGCATGCAAGGTCCCATAACTTTGGGGCGGTTCCATTGTGGTCTCAAACACCTCATCCCTTCTAAGATTTGAGACATGGGTGCACATTTGAGAAACTAATAGTTTTTGACACGCCTTGTGGGACGAGCATTGGAAGCTCAAATTTCATATCTCTAAGTTCTGGTGTGTGGAATTAGTATTTCAGCCTTTGGAGGCTCATTTCAACACATATGGTGACTCCCAACATTTTCATATCTTTGTTTTAGCATTCCTTAGAACCTTTCATGAGAAGAGTGTACACAAGAAAAGTGCAGTAGCTGAATATTATTTTGAGTACCTCCAGGTTATCTCCGAGAAGAGTTCATTCCGAAATCCCGTGCACGCATCTCCATCTCTAGCGTGTCATGCCCATTCAACTCCTCCTCAAAATATATAACCTCTGCGTGCCCCTACAATGGCACATTATCAACCTCCTACGATTAGAAACTTTTCCAAATTTACAGGATGAAGTCCCTTGTTCTTTGGATGTATAACATATGCTAAATGGTGCACTCAAAAGTATTCCATGCTTTAGTAGTGAGAATCAATTCACCCCTCGGGAGCATATCTAGGATGTATCAAATGGGTGTTCATTCTATCGATCACACATAATGATGTAACAAATCAAGCTTCTTACAAACTCTTTCAAAGGTAAAGCACTTTAATAGTACGGAGGATTGAGACTTGGATCTATTACCACAGGGATGAGTGGGAACAACACTTTATAATTACTTTGAAGATAAGTCGATCATCTATCTCTAGTGGAGCAACTAAAAACAATAAGGAGGGCACCCAACGAGTAGATGAATGATTTCAATATTAGATTTTAGAAGAATTGGCACAAAATCCCTCTTATGGTAAGACCTACCACCCAATATGCTTTCTTGTATTATCTGAAGGTGCTCAAAAATGATATTTCAGTTATGATCTAATCAATGGGAGGTAGGACTTTACCAACTACTTATAGTATTGTAGTAAGGGCATAAAATATTCTTATTCAAGGGGGAAATATAGCTGCTAGCCTACTTATTCCCTTGTTCCCATAAATGTCACAAGCGCCCTAGCCTTTTGTGGCCCCTATTTTTGTTCCTGAGAAAAGTGTGCAACCGAGTTACCTCAACATCCTATTCTCCAACATAAAAGAGATAAGATGAAGAGTTGAAGGCCCTGATTATAAATTTATCAAACAAGGTCATATCATTAGAAAAGTAATAGGTGCAAGCCTATAAAGGTAATTCTAATTAGGTGCATGGCCAAAGTAATCAACCTTGGTAGAATCAGTATGGAAATCAAAGATACATGCCCAACCAATAGAATGATAGATGACATCCCAATGCACATCTACCCTTGTAAATTGTTCCTCCAAAGCACCTTCTCTTCCATCAATGAGTGCAATTCGGTGGTTTTTCCAGTTTAAAAAAATTTAGCACAAGAGTCAGAATGGTGCTTTCCTTGCAACATGCCTCATATTCAATATCATTGTGTCAATTCCATGCACACCCAAGTTTTCATGATCTAAAATGCTTCATCTATGAGCCTTCAACAAGTTCCCCTAAAGAAGATAACCTAGAAAGACCAGAATCTCCTCTAGAGAAAAATTTGATGTTCTTTGGTGTGAAGGAATTTTGTGTAATCAACCAAGCTGCGGAAGATATAGATAGACCATGTGCCCAAGTTGTGGATAACACAAGATATAAGAAGAGAATGATATAATCAAGTGCACAAGTCCCACTCCTAGCAACACAAGTAGATCCTTAGAAGTAGAAAGATGCATAAAATGCATCCAATAGTAAAAGAGTTCAAGTCCCTATGGAAGAGGCCTCGCCTTAAGCTCCTTATGAAGCAATGCGTGCCCCTCCTTTAGTAGGTCAAGCCTATGCTCTAGCTAAAGTCCAGGATTTTTCTTTGGAACAATCAAGAACGGATGTTGTTCCTAAATGCACAAGACAGGGAGCCTTCCATTTAGCATTGTGGACTAGATTTAGAGAACAAACATAAATGTCACAATGTGGGATGTCCCGACCATATCATCTCTATGGGATCTATTGCATGAAGCTTTGACACAACTCCTATGTGTTGATCTAGTTGTGTTGAACTTGTGTGCTTCTATCAATATTTTCCAACAAGAAGAGGAGAATCAAGTAAGTAAAGCTATTAAAACCCCACCCTTTTACATGTCCTTGATCATAGGTAAGCACCTAGTGCATAATTGCATGATTGAATTAGGTGCTAGTACTTCTATTATGCTTAAGAATTTTTTTGATGTCTTAGGTCTGAAATATAGCCCCCTGTCTAAAGGAGTCATGTAACTTGATGGATCAATTGTCACCACCTTAGGAGTCATCAAGGATCTTGAGTTGAACCTCCATGCATGTCCAATCCTAACAATAACTCAAGATGTGTCAATCATTGACCTACCTCCTTTGTTTGCCCTATGTTTGTCAAGATATTTTACTGCTAAAGTGGGTGGTTACTTGTCTTTTGATTGGTCTCATATGTTACTCAAGACAAGATATGTTACCCATTTTACCATACAAGTTGAGCCTATATTTTCCTATCATGTAGAGTCACATGTCCCATCCACTCTCTAAGCCAAATGTTTACTTGAAGAACAAGCTTCACTCTGAAGAATAGTCTCTTCCACCCTTTGTTCTTGACCTAGTGCTTGATGAATGGGTGGAGAGGCACCATAAATTTGATCCATATGCTGAAGAAATAGAAGCTTATGAATCTAGGCTTGTACTTACTTGCATTATTGAAGAATAAGTTGTGCTTTTGCCACACGTGCTCAAAAAAAGACAAATTTGAGTTGGTTCTATGGAAGTTGTACTTTGATGGATCAAGAAGAAGAAACAACATGGGAGCAGGAGTGGTTCTCATTTCCCCAAAGGATGAGAAATTATTCTTCACACATAGGCTATAGTTCACATGTTCTTGATGAATGGGTGGACGGGCACCATAAATTTGATCCATATCTTTGAAGAAATAGAAGCTTATGAATCTAGGCTTAGTACTTACTTGCATTATTGAAGAATAAGTTGTGCTACCACACGTGCTCAAGAAAGACAAATTTGAGTTGGTTATGTGGAAGTTATACTTTGATGGATCAAGAAGAAGAAACAACATGGGAGTAGGAGTGGTTCTCATTTCCCCAAAGGATGAGAAATTATTCTTCACACATAGGCTATAGTTCACATGTTCTAACAATGTGGTAGAGTATGAAGCACTAGTGCATGGCTTGTTGATTGATAGGAAGAAAAAATTAAAACAATACAGATCTTGGCGGATACAAAATTGGTTATCCACTAGGTTACCAACAACTGCCATAAAAAGAAAAATTCTCAAATCTTATAAGAATAGAGTTTGGGACATCCTTGAGATCTTTGATGCTCTAAATCTGTAGGTGGTGCCATAAAAAATGAACAAGGAAGTTTCCCAAATGGTTACACTTGGTTTACTGACTTTCTCCTACTCGAGGATTTTTTCAAAGAAAACACTTAGCACATCAAGATGGTGATTAGACCATCCATTCTAGACAACAATACTAGCTGGCAAGTGTTTGAAAGTGACACACAGATCATCTAGTTTATCCAGAATGAAGTTGAGTTCTCATCAAGCATGCAAGATGACTTGCATGACAGCTATGGTGACCAAGTAATACAACTAAAGACAAACAATTTTCCTAAAGGGCTGGTCACCTTAGAGAAAATGTTTAGCCCTGATGATGAGTTTAAGGGTGAAGAAAGGTACATGCAAGAAACAAAAGGAGACTATTCCTCGGTCACTATTACACGTGGGAAAGAGTTGTTTCTCAAGCAAGACTTGTGCACATGAAGAGAATCATGCCTTCATCTCTCTCTGTCAAAAATATAGTGATATCTTCTCATGGGAGTATGAAGACCTCAAAGGTTTTGATCCAAGTGTTGCTCAACACTCCATTAACCTTGATCCTAGTATCAAGCCCGTCAGACAGAAATTGGCTAGTCAATCCAAAGATAGATCCCCTCATGAGAAAGGAATTATCCAAACTCATCGAGGAAAAAATAATTTTCCTATCAAATACTCTACTTGGGTTGCAAATCTAGTTCTAGTGCACAAAAATAATGGTGAAATAAGACTCGTGTTGATTTCAAATATTTAAATAATGTATCTCTAAAGGATCATTATCCTTTTCCTTGATGGAGCAGATTCTACAAACCGTAGTGGGCGTGCGAGAGATTCTCCATGCTAGATGGATATTTAGGTTTCAATCAAATTTTGGTCAAGGAAGAGGATCGATTCAAAATAGTGTTTACAACCAATTGGGAACATATGCATATCATAAGATGCCCTTTGGTTTTTCAAATATGGGTGCCACATTTCAACATGCCATGGATATTTCCTTTAAAGGTTACATCAATGAGTTCATCTGGTTTACTTTGATGACATAAAAATCTTCTCAAAGAAGAGTGTAGATCATATGGCACACCCGGAAAAAGTCTTTAAGAGATGCGAGAAAGTATGGGGTGTCTCTTAACCCCAAGAAGTAAAATTTTTGGTGGTGCGGGGTAAGCTTTTGGGCCATGTGGTTTTGCAGGATAGCATCACAATTGATCCTGAGCACATCTCAGCCATCTTAGCTCTTTCCCTACCGACGAACAAAAAGGCCCTACGCTTCTTCCTTGGAAAGATCAATTTTGTTAGGTGTTTTATCCCTAACTTTGCAGGGATGGTTTGGCCCATCACCTTGATTCTCAAGAAGGACACAAGTTTCAGATGGACAACAAAAGGAAAAGAAAGATTTACCAAGATCAAGCAAGAAATTTCTTGTGCTCCAACACTCATCAATCTAGATTACTCAAACGATTTCATCCGTTACTCTTATGGCATCAATGCTAGTGTTGATCTTGTCCTAACACAAGAAATTGAACAAGGGTTAGAATAACCAATGGCTTTCTTCAAAGAAAAATGCTGAATGATTATGAACTAAAGTATAGTCACACGGAGAAACAATTCTTCTCCATCATGTGCGCACTTAATAAATTCAAGAGTATGCTTGCCACCAATCATATCAAGGTGTTAGTCTCCCACTCTTCTACCGAGACTTCATCATGGGAGAAAAAATCGGTGAAAAGGGCACGATGGGTAACCAAAATTATGGAATATGATGTGACTATCAAAGCCACAAAAATGGTAAGAGGTAGTGCTCTCTGTGGCGATTGCGAGGATGCACATGGTGAACTTGAGGCTTCATTATTTCTCGGATGAGGGTATTTTGTGTGTAGAGATTGAGCGAATGTAGACCCTAGCGCACATGATTGGATGAAGGACATGATCACATTCCTTTCCGAGGGCACATACCCTCCTAGTTTAAACAAAGAAAAGAGAAGACATTTGAGGTTAAAATATATCCCTTATGTGTTGATTGATGGACTTATCTTCAAGAATAATCTTGATGGAATGTTGTTAAGATGTATAAGCAAATATGCGATTGAAAAAGTGTTGGCATAATTTCACGATGGATTATCTAGTGGAAACTTCTCTGCCAAAAATACAACAATAAATATGAAATGGTAGGTATCTTTTGGCCTACCCTATTTGCAGATTCACATAGGCGAGTCACAAAATGTAAGGAATGTGCTTTCTTTGGTAGGAAAGAAAATATTGGCGGTGGTCCCCCTTCGACCAATCTAGGTTGATCAGACTTTTGCATAATGGGGTCTTGACTTCATAGGCATGATCAATCCACCTTCAAGCACTAGACACAAGTGGGAATTGACACATTTCTGATTACTTCACTAGATGGGAAGAAGTTGTTGCACTCAAGGAATCACCTAGTCGGTCATCCTTGACTTTATCAAGGGTATAGTCACAAAGTTTGGCATTCCTCAAACCATTATCTCTGATAATGCAAAAGCCTTCCTTGGTACTAAAATCACTGATTAGGCTCTAAATCTAGGCATTTATCTAAAAACCTCTTCTAACTATTACCCACAAGGAAATGGTCTAAAATATTCAACAAACAAGAACCTAATCAAAATCATGAAGCACAAATTGAACATCAAGCAAAGAAAATGGCATACAAAGGTCTCACATGTGCTTTGGGTAGTTAGGATTATAGTAAAAATGCAAAGGTAAGAACTTTTCCTTACAAGCTTGTCTATGGTAAGGATGCTACCCTTCCTTTGACACTAGAATTAAATTCATTAGCGCTTTCCTAGTAGTTAGAATTTGAATGCACAAACCAAAGAGAAATCGGAATGGCGAGCTAGATGATCTTGAAGAACTAAGGAAATCTTCCATAATCAAGCTAGAACAACATCAACAAGCAACAAAGAAATGGTTCAATAGAAAGGCTAAGCCTCAAGCTTTCAAAGTTGGGGACTTGGTTTTAAAATGGGATGTTGATAGAGCTAAACTAGGGCATCATTCAAAGTTTGATGCACTATGGAGTGATCCATACATCATTAGTTCCTACAAGGAGGATAACTCTTTTCGAGTTGACTCATCTTGATGGAGGATTGCTACAAATCCCGGTAAATGGGATCTATCTCAAAACCTTCCATTAACTTTTTTGGATCATTATGTATATATTAGAGTAGTTTCATTCCTCCAAGTGCATTTCATGCACATTTTTTGTTGTACATAGTTATTTCTTCTTGTGTGCTTCTTGCATGCACTCTTCTTTTTCTTTTAGAATGTAGATATTCTTTTAGTAGTTGCAAGATTCGAAAAGAGAATCAAGAAATGATATTTCAAATTCCTACAAGGGTGGTTTCATCATTTTATAAATAAAATCCATGCCCAATGGATGCTTTAGGCTACTTGATTTTCTTCATCTAAAGCAGTGGATGGCCCCAAAAGTCACAAAAACGTTATCCAAATAACTCTCCTAGTTATTTGGGTAATCTGTATTCTGGAGACTCACAACACCCCTGGATGCAGATCAGGCTTCTAGGTTGATGTTCAGGCATCCAATGTGATTTCACAACATGGAATCCTTTCTCCAAGCGTGGGACTTGTAAAGATGAGAAAAGATTCTCCAGAGAAGGATGGTTCCTATTCCTCTGTTTAGATGTACACAAAAATGCAGAGGGTTTGCTAAAACCTAATCTAACTTGCCAAGGAGACAGGGTAAGAAAATGCATAGAATAAAACCTAAACTACAAAGGTGATGCACCGAGGAATGTTAGACATTCGTTTTGCAAATTTAACACAGAGACCACATAGGCCTTAATACAAACACCATGCACAGTAACCAAACCGCAATAAGAGATCAAAATGACAAAATGAATACATGAGAGGGTTAAGAGTCAATCACAACACATATATTATTGCTAAAGAGTCGTCTGATACATTACGGTGGCCAAGAGGCAAAAAGACTGGAATTACAACCCATATGGGAGGTTTGAAAGCTCCACAAATTCTCTGGCAAGCGAGGGAATAAGGGAGGATGCAAAACAAAAATGTCCGACCTGTTAAAAGAGCTCCTCTTTACAATATATATGAAGAAAAATGAGAGGGGAGAGAGAGGAAATCTAGAATCTACCCCAACCACTTCTTGGTAGCATTTAAAATCATCTCATTATGACAGACGGTAGATCTGGCAAAACGGCGGATTTGTCTAACGGGAGCGGCGAGTGTCTCTCTTTGCATTAAAGTTGGTAGTTGAAGCATTACTTCGCCTTCTATCACCACGCGTCAGAGATGTTTTCTTAATTTTCTCCCTCCAAACTACACCAAAATGTAAGATTGACCCTAGAATCATGTAGAGAACTTCAACAGCTTTCCGTTGATATAAAGAACGTGCAAATCCGAGCTCTGGATCGAAAGATATGATGATCTGAAGATTTAGGGCACAAAACAGCGTGAAAACAGATTTTTAAATTTCTTTTCCCGTGCTCTACCATCTGGATGACACGTGGCAGGCTCTGGTTCGCTGAGCAATTTTCTCTCTCCACCTTTTTGCGGGCTTTTCTTGTGGGCCCCTTAAACTTGGACACGTGGCACTATTTCATTGGTTCGGATCAGTGCTCGAAAACTCGCCCCTTTGACCTTTTGGACCTTTTTCCTTGGCGACACGTGTCATGCTGTGATTTGTCCACGGGCCTACCGGATTTTCGTGTCCACCGCGTCTTTTTGTCCCGGATGTCCCAGTGCTTCATGGGATAGAATCCTCCGATCCACCCGAAATGGGCTTCCTCATCCCTTTTCTGCCGGTGACACGTGGCGTGATCTGATTGGCTTTCGGCTCCTTCGGCTATCCGCATCCCGCGCGTCCCTTTGTCCCACTTGTCCTTGTGCTGAAGTTTCCTGTTTCGGCCGAACCGGCCGGTTCGCGTCCTTCACGTCCATTTGTCCCAAATGTCCCGCTTGCTCTCGGTAAAGGACTTGGACAAATTTTCTTTCTTTAGGCCGATTCAAGCATTTTACGTCCATTTGTCCTAGATGTCCCTTTTACTCATTTTTAAGGCCGATTGGAGGCTTTTCGGCTGATCCGCGCCTTCCACGTATAATTGTTCCAACTATCCCAAAGGTGGCCTTGAGCAGGACTTAGCCAATTTTATGATTTTCTCCTGAATCAATCTACTTGCTTGGAACTAAAAACTCTGATGCATGTTATCAAATTAACTCTGGGGGGTGAAATTTGGATAACAATTTGGTGACTTTTTGGGGTCACCTGCCTGCTAGGTAGAAGATCAGTGGCCTTTTAGCGATCCATTGGGCATGGAGTCATAAGCAATAACCTGAAACCAACCTGATATCTGATCCCGAGCCCGATACCGTAACTCCTTCTCTGAGAGCACGCTGAACTGTAGAAAACCAACCCAGGAGCAACAAAACCTATGCCAAAGCACTTAGGGAAATTGAAACCTAACTACAACAAGACAATGTGCATACGCACTTAGAGGAATTGAAATCTAGGCTAATATTTACAAGGGTGAACCTTTTATTTTCAGTAGCAATGTTTGAGATAGATTCCATTTATTGGAATCTGCAGTTCACCGTCTAATGAGGCCAATTGGAAAGCATTGCTATTCTTGCACTTCATGACCATGTATGGGCCACTCCAAATGGCATCAAATTTTGAATGCCTTCCCGATTTGCTCTGTCCACATCCCATTTCAACACTAGATCTCCAACTTGAAAATATCTATCTTTGGCCTTCCTATCAAAGGTCTTCTTGATCAAAGCTTGATCCTTTTCCATTGCTTGGGATGCACGATTTCGATCTCTTGCAGCTCCATCAACTCTGTATACCTCACCTCCATGGGCTCAAATTCAAGTAACTCCAGCTGCTTCATGAGTTCCAATGTTGGCAACTCAAGTGACATGGGCAAGATTGCCTCTCTTCCATAGACAAGCCTAAATGGAGAGTTACCTGTGGATCTTTTGGGAGTGATCCTATCAGCCCATAAGGCTGATTTCAGCTTGGTATGCTAAGAACTCTAATTCTCATCAAGATTTCTCCTAATGATCCTCAACAAGTTCTTGTTTGTAGACTTGACCTGGCCATTACCCTGAGGGTAATAGTTCGATGAAGTGCTTAGGTAAATACCATTCTTGACAGCCCACTCAGTCACCTTAGATCCAATGAATGCCAATGCATTGTCAGAGATTATTGTAGCAGGTACACCAAATTTGGTTGTTATTCCCTCATAAAAGTCTAAGATGCTAGACTCATTTGCCTCTTTAAGTGCTACTGCTTCAGTCCACTTGGTGAAGTAGTCCGTTGCCGTGAGAATCCACTTGTGGCCTTAGCTTGAGTTTGGGTTGATGACCCCGATGAAGTCCAATCCCCATTATAGAAATGGTTGGTCAACCAAGATTAGGTGCAATGGAAGCACTGCTAGTCTTTCTTTTCCTGTGAAGAGTGCACATTTCTTACACTTTCTTATCCATGTATAACAGTCATTGAACACCATGGGCCAATAATACCCTGCCTTTATTATCTTGAGAGCTATTACTCGTGGGGCAAAATGTCCTCCAGAATTTCCATCGTGAAAATCTCGTAACACCCTCTCAATTTGACCAGTCCCAATGCACCTCAATAGAACCCCATTGATGTCTTTCTTAAACAAAACACCATCAACAAGCACATATGGAATGGCTTGTAATCTAAAGTATCTCCTCTTTGCTTTGCTCATTTCCGGAGGGCATAGTCCTGTCTGTAGGAAGTGTATCATATTCTGAGTCCAACAAGGAGTAGGCACATCATCATTTTCATGTTCTTGGCCATCCTGTAGTACCAAGACAGTCTCTTTTTCATCACCTGCTTCAACTTGTTGACTCAAGGCTAGCTGTTCACATAGTCCCTTTCCACGTACTAGTTTGGTGACCTTGATCTCAATGTCATATTCCATGACACGAGTTATCCACCCTGCACGCTTCTCATTCAGATCCTTGTTTAGAAGGAAGTCCTTGACTCCCGCATGAGAGACCAATAATTGGATCTTGTTGTTTGAGACTAGGTGCTTGAATTTCTTTAAACTCCTGATCACTGCAAGTACATGCTTTTCAATGAAAGAGTATCTAGTTTCGTATTCCTCCAAGCCTTGACTGAAGAAAGCAACTGGTTGTTCTAATCCTTCTTTGTTTTGTTGTGCCAGGATTGCAGAAATTGTGTCTCCACCACCGAAGGCATATAGCACGAAGTCCTTGGAGAAGTCTGGATTGACGAGAGTTGGGGCTTGAGATATAGCCTCTTTTATTGCCTCAAAACTTGCCTTGCCTTCAGATGTCCACTTAAATGCCATGCTCTTCTTTAACATCAGCGTTATTGGCTTTACGAGAGCTGCAAAGTTTGGAACAAACCTGCGGACAAAATTGATCCTTCCCAAGAAGCTTTGAAGAGCCTTCTTGTGACTTGGCAATGGCAATGCTTGAATTGCTTCAACCCATTCTGGGTCAATCGTCAACCCTTCCTTTGAAACAATATGGCCTAGAAGTTTTCCCTCGTGAGCCAAGAATATGCACTTTTTGGGATTCAATGATACCCCAAATCTTCTACATCTCTGAAATACTTGCCTCAAATGACAGAGGTGATCCACTGCATTTTTTGAGAATACAGTGATGTCGTCAAGATATATCAGAACTATTTTGTTGATCAACCCCTTAAATTCCATATCCATTGCCCTTTGGAAGGTGGCTCCAGCATTTGATAGTCCAAATGGAATCTTCTTATAGGCATAGGTCCCCCATTTGGTGGTGAAAGTCGTCTTGAATTGGTCATCTTCTTTCACCATCACCTGATTATACCCTGAGTAGCCATCTAGGAGAGAGAATCTCTCTGAACCGGATACTACTTGCAATATTTGTTCCATTGAAGGAAGTGGGTAATGGTCTTTGAGAGATGCCCTATTGAGGTCCTGGAAATCTACACACAACCTGATTTCTCTGCTCTTCTTCCTGACTGGAACCAAGTTTGCAACCCAGCTTGAGTGCTTGATCGGGAATATAATGCTTGCCTCTATTAGCTTGTTAAGCTCTTTCTTCATTAGAGGCTCAATGTGAGGGTTGACAGGTCTCTGCTTCTGCCTGATGGGTTTAGCATCTGGATCCAATTCTATGGTATGTTGTGCCAACTTCGGATTGAATCCTCTCAAGTCTTCATAGCTCCAAGCGAAGACATCTGGAAATTCTTGGCAAAGCTGTATGAAATCTGATTTCTCTTGCTCAGTGGCCACTTTACCAATTTGAAGTATTTTGCCTTCCCCAACCAGAATTGGCTCTGAATCTTCTCTCTTGACCTGTATGTTAGCCTTTTCCTTACGGAACTGGTCATTAGGGTTGAAGATAGACTCCAATGTTACTAAACCCTTAGGAAGCTTGTTTGTCCGCAGCTGCACTACTTGATCCCCATACTGCTGCTCTAATCTGTCCTGATTTCTAGCTGAGAATTCAGCCTCTTCCTGTAGAAAATTGACGATCTGTTGATCATTCTCAAACACCTGCCAGCTTGTGTTATTATCTGGAACTGCTGGCCTCACAATCACATGGATATGTGGCTGTGTTTTTTCCTTTTGATGTTGTCAACCACATCAAATGTTGCTCCAACTGCTGCGAGCCTATCTGTGGCTTCATTTTTCTTCCTGGGTATGGACACAATGTTGAAAGCTTCGAAATCCTCAATGAGGTCCCATACCCTATTCTTGTAGCTCCTCAGCAAGTCGTTCTTTGTAGCATGTTGTCCTCTAACTTGGTTGATGATTAGCTCGCTATCCCCGAACACTTGCAAGTTATTTATCCCTCTTTTCCTAGCCCAATGAAGTCCATGAATCAAGGCCTCATATTCAGTTGTGTTGTTTGAACAAGAAATCTGGAAATGAAAAGTTGAATAATATTTGATGCCTTGAGGTGAAACAAGCATGGATCCACCTCCCGCACCTTACCTACTCCTTGATCTCAGTCAAAAACAGCCGCCATACCTCATTGTCATCATTATGGCTTGGCTTGGTGATGCGAGGAACAGGTTGATTTTCTTCATGTATACAATAGACTCCCACTCGATTATTCTATTTCTTGATAGGGATCAAAAGCATGTATCGTGTTTGCCCATTCATCAAGAGTTAGGTCTAGGATACTTCCAACCTTGGTGTCGGCCTCATCATCGATTACTAGGGTGATCTTCTTGATCAAATGCTTTGAGCAATTGGCATTAATCGACTTGGAGTATAAGGCTCAATATGGAAGTTTGCAATAGGTTCGACCTAATTGTAGCCTTAGTTCCATACCTTGTTCTAAATAAAGATGTGAGACCAATCAGCAGACAAATACCCCCCAATCTTGGCTATGAAGTCCCTTGACAAGCAAAGGGAAAAGAGTGGTGGAAGGTCTATGATTGATATATCTTGTAAGACAACAACATTTGGACATGCATGCAAGGTAAGACTCAAGTTTTTAATCACTCCAACTGTTGCTATTGCTGTCCCATCCAATTACACTACCCCTTTAGATATTACTTCATATTGGAGACCCAGCTGATCAGCTATTTGCTTGGGCATCACTGAGCTACTTGCCCCGGAATCAATCATGCAATTGTGTACTAGTTTATCCCCAATGATTAATGAAACATAGAAAGGAGGGGGCTTCAACATTTTACCTTGTTGCCCTCCATGGCTTCCTTCAGGCTGGGCAAAATTTGTAAGCACTTTGTCTTACATCTGAACCTGTTGATTCAAAGTTGTCCAATCCTTCATGGCAACTTGCAATAGATCTCTTTGTCCTGGGATTGATAGGGATTCCCACATTGATATATTGACGTTAGTCTTCTTCATCTGTTCAATGATACTGAACGGGGATGAAGTATCCTTTTGTTGTCCCTTGGTTTGTACACTTACTCCTTGTACATGGGCAGCAACAGCTGGCATTTGAGTTGGCCTAAGGGCATTCTTGGCTGCCCTTGTGTATTTGAAATCGACTCGCTTGCCCAATCACTTGTGGAGCCATGGAAGGTTGTGGATTGGCTGGGGCTAATGGCTATTCTTCACCAAAATTTCTCCTCTTTGACCTTGTGTTAGTTGCAACACCTTGAGAGACTGCCTTGATTCATGCCACAGAAATCTTCTGCTTGCCAGTTCACCAATGTGGTGTCATTTGGGGCTGATTGCTGTTGGAATGTTTCTTGTTGTTGACTATTTCCTTGACCTCCTTGCCCTCCACACTAGTAGTTGTCACCATCAATGCTTGATTGAGAGCACCATTGAAACACATGGATTGGTTATGAGGCTCGTTGCATGGAAAGCACCAATCATATTCTTGGGCCATGTTATTCTGTGTTGGCACTAATGCCTTAGAGGCAGATATGGCATTTGGATTATAGGGCTGGAATGGTCTATTGGTAGGAGGCCTTACTTGGCTTTGATTTTGATTCATATTTGCAGCCTGAGTTGGTGACCTATTTTGTTGGTATGGGGGCCTAGCCTGGTACTGTGCTTGAGGCTGATACGGTCTAGCACTTTGAGCTTGCTGTCTTTTGATAGTAACCAGCTCATTTCCCAAATTTTGCAACTATTTCATGACCTCTTGGAGTTCATTTGAAGCACTAGAGGATGAAGTAGAAGTTTCGCTTGAACTTTGATTTCTAGGGGTGGGAACAGGAGCCAAAGTGGGTGCTTGACTAGTGCTTGGATTTTCTAAGTTTGGATACAAGGGCATGGGAGGCCTAGGAGCCAGTTTACCAGCTTGAATAAGACAATTTTTGGCTCTAATGGCAATACTATAAGCAGCAGGTAAGGTTGTGCCTCCCATAGATTGAATTAACATAGAAATATCAGAATTCAAAGCTTTAAGGTAATATAGAAAAGCACCTTCTCTGTTGCTTGGCCCGATCGCCACCGGAATCCTATCCCAAGACCTTTGAAATTTGAGGTTGAAGTCGAGTCACCGCTCGTTGGGGCTCTCTTGATAGTTGTCAGCTACTCCAAAAGAGACAAGTTATCTCCCTTCTCTCCAAATTTCTCGTGAAGTGTATTACACAGCTGATTCCAGTTTGTGATAGAACCAGCTCCAAGGCTCCTAAACCATTGCAATGCTTTACCCTTGAAGGAAGATGCCAGGAAACTTGACAGCCACTTGCATTTCATTGATTTCATGGATTGCGCAAAGGTTAGCAATATCTTTAACATGATCACCTGGAGTAGTCTGATTTTCTCTGGTGAAGTAGGGAATGTTCTTCAAGGCTGCAATAGGAACTGGATGCTTTGTGCATTGAGAGCAAGTGGGCTGCTACCTGTGAAGTTGACGTAGGGATTGTTCTGAGCCATTCTAATCGGTCTTAAAACCCTTGTATACTGAATGAAAGGCCTATCAGGTGGAGGAGTTGAGAGAGTTCTGTTTGGTGGAGATGGAGACCTTTGAATCCTTCTTCCTCTTTGCCTTCTTCTTGGAGATAATTGTAGGTATTCAAACAACACTTCTTCTTCTCTAACTCTTGACCTTGTGGTGATTCTTCTCATGAGTTTTCAGGCCTACACTCACAAACCAGTTGATTCTTCCCCTTGGAGTCGCCAGATATGCAAATAATAGCTCTTATAAGAAAGAAAATTACAGCAGACGCATATCAAATTTGCTACAATAAAAATGAGACATCTAGTGTCCCACCGGCGTGCCAAAACTATTTTTGCAGACTCACAAGGCACCCCTGGATGCAGATCGGCTTCTAGGTTGATGTTCAGGCATCCAGTGTGATTGCACAACATGGAATCCTTTCTCCAAGCATGGGACTTGTAAAGATGAGAAAAGATTCTCCAGAGAAGGCTGGTTCCTATTCCTCTGTTCAGATGCACACACAAAAATGCAGAGGGTTTGCTAAAACCTAATCTAACTTGCCAAGGAGATAGGGTAAGAAAATGCATAGAATAAAACCTAAACTACAAAGGTGATGCACCGAGGAATGTTAGACATTCGTTTTGCAAATTTAACACAGACCACATAGACGCAATACAAACACCATGCACAGGTAACCAAACTGCAATAAGAGATCAAAATGACAACAATGAATACATGAGAGGGTTAAGAGTCAATCACAACACATATATTATTGCTCAAGAGTCGATACAGTACATTGTAGTGGCCAAGAGGCAAAAATACGGCATTACAATCCGTATGGGAGGTTTGAAAGCTCCACAAATTCTCTTGCAAGCGAGGGAAGAAGGGAGGATGCAAAACAAAAATGTCCAACCTCGTTAAAGGAGCTCCTCTTTACAATATATATGAAGAAAATGAGAGGGGAGAGAGAGGAAATCCAGAATCTGCCCCAACCACTTCTTGGTAGCATTTAAAATCATCTCATTATGACAGGCGGTGGATCTGGCAAAATGGCGATCGTCTAACAGAGCAGCGAGCCAGTATCTGCTGCATTAAAGTTGGTAGTTGAAGCATTACTTCTGTCTATCACCACGCGTCAGAGATGTTTTCTTAATTGTCTCCTCCAAACTACACCAAAATGTAAGTTTGACCCTGAATCATGTAGAGAACTTCAACAATTTCCGTTGATATAAAGAACGTGTAAATCCGAAGCTCTGGATCAAAAGATATGATGATCTGAAGATTTAGGGCACAAAACAGGTGAAAACGGATTTTTAAATTTCTTTTCCCGTGCTCTGCCATCTGGACGACACGTGGCAGGTTCTGGTTCGCTGAGCAATTTTCTCTCTCCACCTTTTTGCGGTCTTTTCTTGTGGGCCCCTTAAACTTGGACACGTGGCACTATTTCATTGGTTTAGATCGGTGCTGCTCGAAAACTCGCCCCTTTGACCTTTTGGACCTTTTTCCTTGGCGACACATGTCATGCTGTGATTTATCCACGGGCCTGCCAGATTTTCACGTCCATTGCGTCTTTTTGTCCCGATGTCCCAAAGGTGCTTCGTGGGGCGAGAATCCTCCGATCCACCCGAAATGGGCTTCCTCGTCCCTTTTCTGCCGGTGACACTTGGCGTGATCTGATTGGCTTTCGGCTCCTTCGGCTATCCGCATCCCACGCGTCCCTTTGTCCCACTTGTCCTTGTGCTGAAGTTTCCTATTTCAGCCGAACCAGCAGTTCACGTCCTTCACGTCCATTTGTCCCAAATGTCCCGCTTGCTCCTGGTAAAGGACTTGGACAAATTTTCTTTCTTTCGGCCGATTCAGGCATTTCGCGTCCATTTGTCCCAGATGTCCCTTTTCTGTTTGGGCTACCTGGAGGCTTTTCGGCCAATCCGCGCCTTCCGCGTATAATTGTTCTAATTGTCCCAAAGGTGGCCTTGAGTAGGACTTAGCCAATTTTACGATTTTCTCCTGAATCAATCTACTTGCTTGGAACTAAAAACTTTGATGCATGTTATCAAATTAACTCTGGGGGGTGAAATTTGGATAACAAAGAACTTGTATACATATTCGGTTCTCGAGTTCCTCATTAAAGGTTACGTGCACTTAGGTTCATTGACACAATTCCTTGGTTACGCTTTTCTCTCATGCCTCTTCTTTTCCTCAAGCACCTTTGCATGCTTTCTATTCTCTCCTTCCATTTTCCTTTTCCTCTTTGTTCCACTCCTCTATTGCACCCGACGACTTCGTGCTTTTTCCTTCCTCCTAAGAAAATTATTCACCCTACACATGCCTCACACTTGCTTCAATCAACTAATTCCTTCACCCTCTCACACAACGTACCCATCACTTTGTAATGGTTGCGCCTTCACCATGTGTTATATACTCATCATTTTGCCCCATTTCCCTACGCGCGTTGTGCACACGTCCCTCTGCACTTTCCTCTATTTTCTTTCGCATGCCCTTCCTCGCACCCTCCTTTGCGCCCTTCTGCCAAGTTATCTTTTGACATGCTTGAGTGTGCCATGTTTAGCCATCCAATGTATGCTAGTAGGGTGTCGAATCCTTGCGAAAAATAAGTGAGTGACACGTGGAAAAAATGGAAAATATTTTCACAATTGGCCATCATTTCAGCCAATCCGTGTACACCATGTGTTTTACGTGTGCTAACGGCTCTAAATTTTTTTGATAATCGTATCTTCTACTACAGAGCTCAGCTCAACATGTTCTGGACTTGTCAGAGAGCTGCTGACATCAGCTATAGTGCTAGATATTCAAATTCAAATTTTGGTAGATATGGTAGGTGAGAAATGGAAAACATCTCTCTGAGAATTGATGAGCAGATTTGATTGCTCCAACCACTTGATTTGATATGATCCACCCTCCTTCCTTCTTCAACATGCCAAATAGGCTTGGGGAAGTGTATTTCATAGATCTCCAGGTGGATTTGTAGGCATTGAATGCTTCTTGTTGGTGGTTGCATTTCAAATTTGAGTTTTCCCTCCTCTTATCTTTCTACAAATTCATCTATAAATGTAAGAGCTAGGCTCATTTTTTATGTTGGACACTCTGGATCCTTATGAATTTTTGTAAGGACTCCATACCTTATGTATTTTGAGTTGCGACCTCTAGATCTCTCTTGCACGTGGATATCATCCTCCATCATTATAAAATCTTTGTGCATTTTTAGAAGTAAAAGAAGCATCATTTTGTGATTATTCTCTATCCTAACATGTTTGCATTCCTTCTTCTTTCCTTTTATTTTGTGTTGTTTTTACTGGTTGTGCCATTTTAACTCCCTTATAGTTCCCTACTTAGTTGTGTTCCATGAGAACGATCTAGTAAATACATGTTTAGTTGTGTTACTCATGCCTAGCCTCCTTCCATGCATTTCCTTTCATTCTCGCTCAAAAATATAGTGTTCATCCCTTTTTTCTCGGTGATATCACCTTTTAGTGTAGTTTCCTTTGGTGTTATCCCTCTATCACCGGTCCCTTGGCATTATTAGCTTATTTTTCCCTTCCAAAGACTTGGAGTGGCAATGATAATAGAAATAGATAAAGGAACCGACCTTCTCCAGAGATCCATCCCAAGCGCGCAAGGTCCCACAACTTGGGGGTGGTTCCATTTTGGTCTCAAACACCTCATCCCTTTCAAGATCCTAGATGCGGGTGCACATTTTAGAAACCCACAGTAACTAAAATTGAAAACCTATAAGATTATATATATTTGTTTATCAACTTTAAATTTATTGATTATTTGGGAAAAATGTTCATGATGCATATAACTTGTAATAGTCCATAAAATGTTAATGGAGACATTTATATGAGTGTGAAATTATTATCATATTTCCTAAGTTTTTGTTTTGGAAGACAATTATATTATAATGAAGTATATTTTTATGTTAATTATCTTAATTGAAAGTGAGGATTTTAATCTTTATCTAGAGATAAATCGAAGTTCATAGTTCAATTTTTCTACATTTAACAAACCCATTTTTGTGCATGTTGAGGTTAGTGATTAAAGTTTTTATGCCTTGATTTTTAATATTTTGTGCTATTTCTTATGGAATTTTCAAAAGAGTATGTTTTTTTAATTTTGATCACTTTTTACAATTTTTAGTTTGCTTAGATTTATTACCATTATACATATGTACTCCCCATTTTAATTCCTTTATTCTCCTAGTAATCCATAGGAAAATCCTCATATAATTCACCCATTCATCAAGAAATACCTACTCAACACAAGTTTGCATTTGATGAATGACAAAAATTTTAAACTATACTCGGTCTACAAAATACAATTCATTAAATATTGAAACACCTACCACCCATTCAACATTTTGACATTTATAAGTCAAAGTAAATAATATAAAATTCATCTAATCAATCATTTGAACCCTATAGATATTATTTTAAATATATATCATTTAAAATGAAAATCAAAAGATAATTTCTCATTGGTCATCAATCTACAAAATTATTATTAAAATAAATGTTTTAAAATGGAAAGTGTCAAATATGATCCTCTTTATTGAATATAATTAAAATATATAATAGAGTAGAAATATAATAACGAATTAAAAATGTGTGGGAACCTCGATATTTACCATGGTACAAATGTTTCATGATGATGGTGGTGGGTGGGGGAACCCAAATTGTTAAATAATAACCAAAGCATTGAACTCATGTTAGCATGTTTACCATTAACATTATGCTTAATTGATCCCTCCCATACATGTAATTGCCAAAATGTAGTATAGTCAAGCCTCCATATTATTCAATAATAATAATTAGCTATGAAAGGAATAATGACATAATGTTATGCATCATTCAAAGAAACACCTAATGGGGATAATATGTTTACCATGTTAAATGGTCACACATTTTCATGCATTATTTTCATACTCATTCTATAAAAAAACTTTCTATTTTTAAAATATTGTTATTGCAAAATCACCGCACCCTCCAAATGGAAAGAATGTGAATAGGACGTTTAGTGTGATTAGGAAACATGGGATCACCTCTCAAGCTATGGGACTTGGGCTCGAGTTGAACCTCTGGAGATGTTGGGCTTCCTCTTCCTAAAGTAAGTGTTGTTCTACTCCTAGTGTAATAAAATAGTTATCTATATCTATGCTAACATTTTCATGGGTTTTATGGAAAGAGATTTGCAAGAAATGAAACTATACTAGGGATGGTGTGGACCAAATAAAGGGTGTTGCTAGACTCGGAAGGGTTTATTTGAAGCTGGTAATGTGCACCACAAGATAACTTCACCAACTATGCAACTTAGAGGGGTAACATAATACCACGGACTAGGAAGCATGCGTCCCATTGTTAAAATCAATTAGATAAAACAATCTATCAGTCTTCCAAAGAAGAAGGATGAACTCAGAAGGGTGAACAAGCACCAAAACTCAACTGCATGTAATACTCCACCACTTAATAAGCATAGAACTCCAAGAACCTGCAATAGAAACTTGAACTTGCACATTGTACCTACAAGCATGAGAAAGGAACAAAGAAGTATAGAAGGATGAAAAGACAAATATTAGTCACAAAACACACACTTTTATTACTTCAAAACATGCACAATGCATCATTACATTTGTAAAATGAAATGTTTTCCATTACTGATCTTGAAAAGGAGGCTTTAAAGTTCCGTTAACATACAAGAACAACTTACAAAAGAAGTAGGAATCTTGAAAGATATGCACTTGCCAAACTGTCTAACTTGTCTAACCCATTGGAATGAGCTTCCAACTTACATTTATAGCAGAATTCCATGAGAGAGAAGAGGAAAACTAATAAATTCCTTCCTAAATTGAAGGTGCAAGATGGTTCATTTACTAAAAAGTTGGTTGAACCACTTGAGAAGATTCCATCATGTGTCATTAATAGCTTGTTGACTTAATCTTCTCAATTAATTAAAGGAATATTTAAATAAAATATTTTGATAATAATAATAAATATTGTTATAAAAAATATTAATTTAATAAAATTATGGTGGGCCCCCTGAAAAACTAGTTTGCATTGGAAAAAAGGGGGAATCCATGTGAATAAGCAAAAAAATAGCCCAACTTGGCGCTTAGATCACCGAGTTGGTCAAAAAATCCTTCACCTTCACTGCAATCGAACTACCATTAATGAATCGCTTGGTCTTTGCAACGAGCTCCCAATGCTCATCGTTGAGTGACTCGACCCATAACTCGATTCATCCCGAGTCACTTCTTTTCTGACACAACCAAGCTTTCATCTCTATCGAACAATGACTCGACATGAATTGAGCTAGCCAAGCTCTCTTTTCGACCCATCCATGAGGTTTTCTCACGATTTAAAATTCAATTTTGGAATTAATGCTCAATGAACCCAACAAAGTTAATCAAAATGAGTTACCGAGCAATCCCATTGTGCTTGAGATATTAAATCAACTCGGTTCCCATCTTTACTCGGTTTTTCTTTCTTTGTTTGGATCGAAACCCTTCTACGAACTTTTTGAACCACCTTCTAGTGCCATACATAAATTCATGAAGTAGCTCGATCCTTTGCATTGAGATTCTGGCTCGGCGATGACTCCTCGTGCGTTTTTGGCAATGCATTTTCCAAATCTGAGCTCCTTGCATGCCTCCACAGTGCTCTATTTTATGTACTCATCGCCGAGAAACTCGTAATTTTGGAACTCGATGCCAAATGAATCATGTATGGTTGGCATTCCTACCTTTGTGATGCATTCAATCTCCATGCGCCGACCTCTATTACCACATCGCTTGGCATTTGGCTCGGTCATCAACTACCTCCTCCAATCTCGCCAATGTGCTTTGATCCTCCCGTTTACATGGCTCGTGAGGAAGTATTATGTTGGTTTTCCATCCCAAATGTCTCGAACTTAGAAAGCTAGCTCTCAATCCCAGCCAACCCTTCTTGCTACATTTTTCCAATGGGTCCTGAACTCCCTTAGGTATGACACTTTGTCCTCGATCATCCTAAATCTACCATACAAAATTGTTGGATTGGCCTGCCATATAGTTATTTCCACCATGGCCATAACCTTCAAAATGCCCCCAGTTGACACTCTTCCACTTTGTACCACACTTGTCGGCATGATTCCTCGGTGGGCCGAGCTCTTTGGTGATGCTTTCTATTCCACTTGACTCCATCCCGAGTGAGTGATCCTCTATCTCAATGCATTGATTTTCTCACAACTCAGTCTTCCCACCTATCGGCCATAATACCTTACACTCTACGAGCCACTCTCTCGCATCCTCATTTGAGCTCCTTCACACTTTTGAATCCTTTACAAGCCTTGACACTTTGGATCTTGGCCGAACTCATCACTCACCATGAATTAGCTCGTGCCGCCATGCCGTGCCATCCATTCTTAACTTGTTGAGTCACTCTAACATTTCCACCTCAAAAATTCGGCACTCAACTTCTGCCATTCCAATACATCTCAAACCTTCTCATGCTTGGAAACTTAGCTCGATCCCTAGCTCGACCTACAAGATCTCTACCTGAGAAACCATCCATTGGCTTGGGAATCCTATCTTCATAGTTTGTGAGCTTGACGATTTTAATGCATAGCCGAGAAGGAACATGTCTACAAACTCCACATTTAAACCTCTCAATCTCTTCATCCCATTGAGATTGATTCGACGCGTTCATATCCTATGAACCGAGCTTGATATGGATCTCAAACATCGATCTTCTTGTGTCTCCAAACTTAATTGTCTCCCCGACGAGACCACTTTGTATCGACTCGACCGAGCTCCAAATCGATCCCTTCATGATGAGCTCTAAATTTCAACTCGGACCATGGATACTTGAGTGACTCATTCATTGCAATCTTCCCAATTTTGAGATCGATTATGCAACTCACCACTACGCCACTTTATTTCTCAATCCCCTTGTAACCGATGATCAAAACATTAAGCCAAAAACATGGCTCAGTTTCACCATGTTTCAATACATGAAAATCCAACCTAATCCTTTTTCTTAGCTCAAAGACGAGCTCAAATGACTCAATTTATACCTTTATTCTCTTGGCTCGCTCCAAACATCCTCATTGAGCTACGACCGAGTTGACATGCCATGATCCGAGCTCGTTATTCATTTAACCTCATTTGACATGCCATTATAATAACATGACTCATGCTTTAGGCTGATAAAATCTCATTCAACCTTGATATAATCCTACATAATGAAGATATCTTGACCAAGATAATAGAGCTTAGCTCCCACCTTATCTACAATATCAACTCACCAAGTAGCTCGGTGAGCTATTTGAACTCAAAGCCCCGTTTGGGTATTTTCACACTGGTTTCTTAAAATTTTGAATTTTCTAGATTTTCTCAAACCATGAGGATCATGAAATGACAAAAGGATCCCTTTACATATGATCAATCAATTTTGGCCAATTTTTCCCTTGTTCACTGGAAGTGGGCCCCAAAGCCAATTCTCTTGCTCTAAACATACTTTGAACCTCCAAGACATTGGAAAAGGGAAGAATCACTCAAGATGACTCTGAAACTACTTGGAATATTATGAGCACTTCTTAAATGAAAAATTTACTTGAAATGTCATGGAATTCTTCACGAAGACTCTTTTCTAGTTTTAGAGAACAATAAGCCCCTATTTGTCCAATTTTTCCCCATGGGCAAAAATTGGATAACAAATACTAATGTAGCTTATACACTTCATTTATTAGCTAGCAAGTAACATCAATTAAGCATAGAGTAGCCAACACTTCCAACATCCAATAATTACTATTATTTTACAAATGAAATTAGACATAAAGTAAATTTTTGTGACTTCCCATCCACAAAGTATTACTCTTCAAAGTGAAAATTATTCTCATAAAGGATTACTCTTTACTAGAATACAAATATTCCTTACATGGTTAAATACACATTAAAAAGAGTAGGTTATATAAATTATGATTTTTGGCACCCACCATCCTTTCTTGATACTTTTTGATGTGAAATTTGATAGATTGTGTGGGTTGTGTGGTGGGTTTTAGAGTATATATCACTCATTACTTGTTCTAATAGAAAACCATAGGTACCCAATATTTTCCATAACATGATTTTGGAAACTTCGTTCTTTATAAATTCTTTATTAATTTAACTATTTTTTATGGTTAATTTAAACCTATGGTTTTCCATTCAAAAGGTATAAATGACTCAATTTTATGACTAAAAATACTAGGATTTAAAAAAAAGGTAATATTTTAACTAATGTTTGATTAATTTAATTCACAAAGTTAATAACAATGAAAATACCATAAATTAGGTGTTAAATTAAGTTAACTTAACCAAGTTTTCACTCTTTCTCAAAACCTAATTTCAATCCAAGCTATATACCAAGATCTTATAGTTTTTAAGGTGTTAAATAAGGAGTTTTATGAGATGTACGTTTTAAAGGTAAAACAATTATCTAAAATTCTATTTGGTAATTTTACACTTATGAAAATTATTAATTTCTATCTAAATATCTATAATGAAATATTATGCATTTTAAAACATTAATTATAAATACATTTATTTAAATAATTTATATTTTTACTCTATTAGGATGAACAACAAGGAGAGATAAAATATAATGGTGAAAAATGCCTTCAACATAATTGATTAAAAACTCCAAATTCTCATTCTAATTTTTTCCACTAGGAAGGGAAAATAAAAATATTAGAATATGTATAAAAATAAATTTCATTTTACCACAAGGGGAACTTAGTCTAATATCTAAAAATTGGACCTAATAAGCTTGATAATGATCATTTAGAATTTATCCCAACATTTTTCCATTTATAATTAGTTCAATCAATCGAAAGGCATACCACTCAATTCTCAAACTCTAAATCCAAAAATCAAAACTAGCCACTTAGTTTAGCAGTTATGGAATCAATGCACACTATAATGAACACATCCATTGACTCCTATCTATTCACCTCATGTCATTTATTAGGTCCCAAAATAATATTAGATATAATTACTTGGAAAAGTATGGAATCACTTGATAAAGGATAAAACCGAGTTGACATTTTAGTCTAAGGCCAACGTTTCTATCTTATGTACTTGTAATGGTAAATTTTTTAAATACACAAGTTAAAACACTTGGATTGGGTTCTATTAAGTGGGAAATAATTAATACAAATCACCTGTAAAATACTTACACCCTACTCATTACAAAAATATCTTTAAATATTAGATAAGATGAATCACAATCTAAGAATAAATTTGTGTCATTATCATTGAATCATGAAATCTTTAGAGCACTAAAATAATAAACAAGTCTAAATAAATAAATAAAAATTCCCTAGATACCTCATGTGTTATATTTTAAGTTAAAGATCATTTTCAAGTGTTTGATACCTTATTAGGGTGTAGCCAAAAACCATTATTTATGTATATTCACATACATCCACTAGAACTTGGATAACTACATAGGCTTGAGGCCCTTTCAAGATAGTGTTATGTAGGCAACAATAAATACTTTATGGCTTACTAAGGTTGGTCTAGAAAAATCAAACCAAACCCTTTTCGATGCTTTTTTATTAATGGTGAAAAAGGGTTGAGGGGACCCTACCCCGTACAAGGATTTTACAAAAGAGAAATGAGGGGTCAAGGGGATAGCCATTGAAACCCACTCAAAGTAGCAAGATCATACAAAGAGCCACTAGAAGAGAAACATAACTAGAGGGCACAAAAAAAAACTAACAACAAAAAATAGGAAACTAACAACAACCAAGAAATAAAGGAAAAAACACCAACAAGAGAGGAAATCCACCTTCATTCGTTGATCAAATCACCCACCGTCTGCATACATCCATTCCACTCTTTAACTAGACTAGCGATAGTGGATTTCCAGTATTTATAGTTGGGTTATGCAATCTCCACCTTAGGGCCAGACCCCTCTTTTTCCTTGTTTTTGCAATTTCCATTGATTGTATCATCTCAACAAGGAGTTTGAGATGGTGAATAGTAATTTTGACATTTAGGATGTGTACATCTCTAATCTGAAGGATAATACCCTTCATCTTCAACATGTCATTCTCCATAGAGATACACCTTTCATTGGCATTTTTCAGTTGTTCATTCAACACAATAGAGGAGAGCTTCTCCACTTTCTCCTGTAACTCCCTCAAGTCAATTGTCACCATACTTATCTTGTGTCTATTTATATCGGTATCAAGCCTGCAATTCTCAAACTCCCTCATGAACACATCGATTGGACTTAACGGTGATATACTTTGGGCATTAAACACATTCTTTTGAGTTATTTTGAGCACATGTAAACTTTCAATGGAATCCTCCATATTTTTAGATATTTTATCCTTAGAAGACTCATGGTTAAGCTCAAAGTTCTTCTCCTCACTATTGTCATTGTATCCCGATTACCCCCCGGCACCTCTTGACCCATATCTTGAGTCCTCTATTCCTCAAATTTTGAGCTAACCTCCGATTCTCACAAGGACACAATCCCTTTCTCTCAATTTTTTTAATTCTAACCTTATCCAACTGAGATTTGGTTCTTTTTACCATATACTTACCCATTTCCACCCTGTTTGCACCATCCTCCAATGCTTTTGGAATCACAGGCTTAACACTAAAACTAAGAGAGCTCCATTTGGCCAAAGCCCCAAATCTTTCATTTTTCCCAATAAGGGGTGTTCCCAATTTTATCATGGCTTTGATTAGGCCTTGATGTAGTGGAAGGGAGAAAGTACCCTTCTCGACTTGAGCGATAGACTTCGCAAGAGAAAGGAACAAAAAATTAGGAAAGTTATAGGGTCTGTCATTCCGAATGTGATTTAACATTGGAAAATGATACCCATAAATAACTTTATAACGCCCTTCAAGTGTAATATAATCCATAAGAAGCTGAGAAATTTCATTGTAAGGATGGGGAAGATCCTCTCTTACATAACCATTGTGGAGGATTTTAGGGGACCCTTACCAAACATGAAACAATCAATCTCCTGGCTATAATCTCGATTTGGGTTTACAAGAATTTTTTTCCTCCCGAGATAGACACGAGATTTTGGAAATGAACTTAGGAGATATAGTGAAAGAAAAATTGTAAACTCGAACATGGCCATCCTTCCAGGTCTTTGCAATGACTTCACTCGAGTCTCATCGAAGCCATAAAAATGTTAAAAACCTTAATATCCAGCCTCTCGAGAAACTCCTCTTCCTCTTTAGACATATGAGGGACCTTATTTGGTTCAGTCCTCACCAGTTCGCCACCCATGGTGCTAGAGTAATTCTTCTTTCTGTAGAGTGATTTGTGCTTGTTATGGATTCCTTTCCCACACTTGGAGATATGATTCAAAATAACCAAGAGAACCACCCAAAATTTGACATGATAGGATATAAAGGTTTGCACAAGTGTTAGATTTAGAAGATCCAAGTGCGTCACCTAGAGGGATTTGTTACTGATTACCATCCTCATTGGAAGAAATGTAGGTAGGGGCTCTTTCCCAATCTAAGATATCAATGAAATTTTCATCCACATAGGATATATCCTCAATCACCTTAAAAGCCTTAGCTTCCATCCCTTATTTGCTAAAACATCAGCCAATTTTTTTCCTTCCCGAAAGACATGAGAGAAAGATATATCAATAAAGGAAACAATTTTATTATTAGCATTGTTGATGAAATCTTCAATAGAGATAGAGATAGTACATTTACCCTCTCTCATGCATGAAATTAAATTCAAGGAGTCTCCTTCCACAAGAAGGTTTTTGAACCCTTTCTCTTCAGCGAGCTTCACCCCAGTGTAGCTTCCTCCGCAACATGGTTCAATTGAATTCCCAAACAAAATAAATAAATAAGGAGAAAACTTCCCTTGTGATCCCAAAATACTCCTCCTTCACCTACCTTTCCCAAATTCCCTTTATATTCCCTTTTCACATGCTATAAAGGAAGGAGATAGTATTTTTACAAAGAGAATTCATTTGTAATATGTACGTGTTATCAATGGATTCTAATCACATATTCCATATCTAGAGAGACATATGTACTATGTACCAAAATTAAGTTATAGATTAATAGACCAAAGTAAAAATAAGACACACGAGGATTAAAACACTAGTAATTTTTGTGTATCTCAAGTGATCATGTTGTGTACTCATTTCTAGATATCTAGAATTGACAAGCATATTGATGACACTCTATACATCTTATTTCCATTCTTTCAAATATTTTTCACACTTTTATGCTTAAAAATAGTGTTACCTTTCTAACCCTAACCCTATTTCACTTTATTTATCTTTCAAAGGAGGTGTTTGGTCATATTTTATCATTATATGTCATTAATAATTTTTGTTTTTACTATTTTTAGTGTACTTATATTCGAATAATCATTATACACATTTAGTAATTATATTAATTAGAATAACCATAATTTTGATATTGCACCTATTAATATTATTAAATATCCACATAAAAATTATTTTTAATCAATGTAATGATAAAAATATAATAAATTTAATGTAACAATTTATAGTTTAACTCTTACAAAATCTAAATAACCCATATAATAATTTTATTTTTTACATGGTTTTTATAATGAAATAGGGGCATCCTAATGTGTGCATGGAACCATTGAGTTTCAATTTTCCATGGAAATGTTAGGGATTTAATATTTGGGAATAATATTCTAAAATCCAACAATTTATAATAGTGAACAAATATGACAAAACCCATGATCAAATTTTCTCAAAATACGTTGAATAATTCTTGGCAATTTTTATACATTTTTATACTACACTAGTGAAATTTTATATTCTCATATGTAGATTTAAAATAATAAATATCATCAAGATATGTTATATTTCTTATAAGGATAATATATATTCTATATATTTAAGATAACATCTATATGATTAAGAATTTTTCATCATTTAGCACAAAACACGTGACAACATATAAATTTGACAGATGTACTTCAAATTTATGTCATGGGTTGCTCTTGGGATGATCTTGGAATATTTAGGATATTGTGATGCCTTTTAATAATTATATCCAATATTTAATGGGTGATGTGCATATAAAAGTATGATATACTCTCCATAATATTTGTAAATAACCATAAAATAACACCCTTAATCATGCGTACACAATAAATTAATAAAAGCTTAAAGTAAATACACAACATAAATTAATCAAGGGTATCATGACTACAAAAATTCTATTAATAAACTTTAGATTAAATTTTTAGAGTAATAATAACTCTCTTCCCCAATGTCATCCACTAATACTAACTCTCTATTCTTTATAAGAACAACTAGAGGTTATTATTAGGGTTCAAGAGTAGTTAGATTGCAAAGAAAGTTTAGTTTAATTTATCAATAGTATAGTTGAATAAATTTGATAACTTGGTTTATACTCTTCTCTATTAGTATATGTAGATAAGTGTACACCAATGGGTTAATTATCCATATATAAATTAAATTTTAATTCATATTATAAGTGCATTTTAATCACATACATTAGTGTGTGGTTGATTAAATATACTTGACATCCCCTTTAAGATTTACTTAAATAAAGGGAATTACAAAGGAATACTAAACTACCCTTTTAATAACACATTAATTCATTTGTAAAATTTTCTTGAGATGAATAGATTGAGTCCCAAGCAAGGTCTTTATGAAGATATCTGCAACCTATTTTTTTTGGGTAAAACTTGAGGTTGATAACCTTGTCGTGGATCATATTCCAAATATAATGTATGCTTATCTTAATGAGATTTATGCACTTGTGCTCCACCAGGTTTAGATAGATGTGAATGGCATTTTGAATAATTCATCAAAGAATTATGATTTCAGACTATTGAAACCCAAATTCAGAAATCATGTGTTGTATCCATACTAAGTCACATCTTACATTAATAACTCCACTATACTCCATCTTATATAGATAGAGAGGGGGTAGATATCTATATAGGCGCTCACCTTATATAAATGAAACCCTCTCTCACTTAGACATGATACCACTAAATGTTCCTAAACAAAATCATGTTATGGATATAAATAAGAATATTCTTACTTTTTTGTTTGGTAATAATAACGCTCTTCTTTGTGAAAATGGTTGAAATATTTTTCTAGACATGTTTATTCTATGAATAATAATGTTGATTTTAAGTTTAAAAATAATAATTTTATATCAAAATAATTATTTCTTAGAACACCATATGATGTATCTTGTGATATTGATAGCTCTTTGAACTTGTGTGTTAATGATTCATATTTTTCTCATAAACATTATATTAGGCCTCCTTGGCCTACTCCACCATGTGGCATGTGTTCTCAATTTATTAGTATCTTAACCAAGAAATAAGAATGCATGATGAAAGACATATGGGAATTATGAAATTAATTTAAACACATACACTTATCTTCCAAATCATTCATAATTTGTGTTGATAGAAACTATGTTGCTAACTTGACCAATAGTGTGTGACATTTACAATGCTACATTCCCATCTATATTTTTGTGTATTCCCAAGTTTATCATATCCATATGAAAATAATATGCTTCTCAACACATATACCATTTTTCTAAATATCTACATCTATATGTGTACAATTATAAAATATTGCTTAAGGATTTTCCACATAGTCTCACTCGTGCACTTCCTTAACATGGTTTCATATTTTACCTATAAACTCCATTAATGTCTATTTAACATTACATGAACTATTACTCATATATTTATAATCCCATACTACCAATTATAATTATTTCAAGAATTTATAGGAAATTCTCCAACACATTGACAAGTCTATCCATGCTTTTTTTTTTTTCACTTTACATTCATAAGACTCTAATTCATGTTCAATCTAGGTTATAAGAAGAAACATTGAATATTTTTTCCAAGGTTTAGCAACTTATTTCCCCACATCATTGTTTAATAAATTAAATGATCCTATCAATCAATTACTATATAAAATAGTAATTTATGAAGAGGCTTGATTATATGGATATCATGAAATGATTGAGGCCCTTATGTCCAATACCCTTGAGGAAATGCTACATGCACCTCAAAATTTGTAAATTACCCATACCTTGGGTAAATTTTCTTTTACTTATATTTAAAAACTATAATGCATTCAAATTATGGTGAAGTGTAATATTTACTAAAGAAGAGGCATAATCATGACCCTATTATACACTATGATGTTGATACACCAGATTGTCTTGTGTAATTTTATTGATAATAGGATCATGTCACTACCTATCACTCAATATAAGATATAAAATCACTTTGTATTTAATCGAGGAAGATCATTCTAAAAATATCATCTCATTAATGGAAATCACACAAAATTATTAGACTTTACACAATCATATCCTATATCTCACTCGTAAGAGCATTATACAAAAATGAAAGAACAATTTAAAGAGGTGTATGTAACAAATAGAGCTTAAGGAAGTATTACATCCACCTAATAAAAATAATTTAAAATTATTCAATATAAATATTCACTAATTGAAACTACATCGAACACGTGGTTCCTAATACAACATAACAAATACATATAAGGAAGCTAGTTTCCATCCACCCTAATAAAGAGTAACCAAAGCAAACAATTCCTATTACAATTGAAAATTTCATGAAGATAAATTATTATCTCCCATAGTTGAGAATTTTTTTCTGTTAAAATAAATTAATTTAAACAAGTGAAAATAGTGTAATTTAAACTAATGTAAATGTATAAAGCTAGTAGGCAATATTCTAAGATATGATTACATGCATAGTGAAGAGACAAAAATGTATAATTTACATGATCAAGCACTAAACATGGTTTCATATGAATAAATTACTAAATAATAACCACAAGTGTAAATAAAATATTAAAATAAATGGATTAACCCCTTATACATATATATGCATATTAATGGTCAACCCCAATTGAATTCTATCATTGATAAAGATAAATTTCACAAAACAATCAAAAGATAAAATTATGTAAATACATTTTGAATTTATACATTCATCTTTGTCTTTGTTAGGGTTTTATGTGTATGTTTGTGTCACTCCTTTCTTTGTATTGTGCCTCCATTTTCATACAAGGGTATTCTTATTGGTCCTATCATATTTTTAGTTGGCATTTTCCCCACCTTTAAGGTGGTGAGTAGCCTATAAATGGAAGGATCTTCATCTATTATAACAAATATTACAAATGGTGGTCAAATGGTTCCCAAGCATGCTTGGAAGTTTGTGCCAAAGGTATATGATGAGGTATGGAATCTGAATCATCCTTCGATATTTTGATTTTCTCTAATTTTTTAGACCCTTTAGTTAAATGGTAGTGTGACAAATGCCTTATTTCATATTTCTATTTCCACATTCCCTCTTAATCCTATATACAAAACTAGATAAAAAACCATTAGAGTCCAACAATATCCTAGTTTCAGAATCCACAATCTCACCAAGGGATTTCATCTCTTTTTCATTTTGTGAACATTCATAGGTCCAAACCCTCCTTCTTAAGGTGGAATGTTGGTATTTAGGTAACACCCTTTTGGTGCTTTCCTAGTGGAGTCCTAACTTTAACACCACCAGCCCGTGTTTCATTGAAAATCTCAGTTTGGATCAAGCTTCTTGGACTCCTTGTTCATCTCTTATTTTTCCTTCCGATATTGTTAAACCCATTGACAGGGTGATATACCATGAACATGATTGTTTCTTGTACTCTGGCCCAATAAACAAGTTTGTGTCGAGATTGACCTTGTGAAATATCTCGTGGGACCATTTAGATATTCAAGTGGGGTCCCCGTGTTTCTCTCATAAAGTTTTGTATTTCAATCTCCACAACACCCACTTTCATTTTCAATCCCTAAACTATCACATCCCCAATTTTCCTCTTTTGGCTTGATCTAAACCCATGGCTACACCACCTAATATGTTAAAACGCAAAGGGACCTACCAATAGATGGTTGACTACAAATGGGAATAAGAAGGTTTCAGGTGTAAAATCCACTTCTGTGGTGACCCTTGATCCTTCTCCTCACCCTCTTGCATCCAAGGATGAGTCAGGTCTAGGTCATTTCCTCTTGTTTGTCTACATTCCTTCCCAACCATCACGTAACCAAGTTTTAGCTTCTAAAATAGAGTATTTTGAGAATTTAGCTTCAACGTCTCAACCTATGTGTCGTTCATGTAGTCTACCCCATGAGGTGTCCTAGAGATCATAGGGAGAAAATGGGGCTAAAATCCACTCCATCCATATTGATCTCTCTAATTAAAACCACATCATTCTTGCTAATAATGTTGTAATTCTTGGCTTAGAGGATGGTGATCCGTAAAATCTAAGGGAGTTTTACATGTCTATTTTTTTCATGAATTTCATATCTTGGAATTTTCAAAGCCCTCTTGCAAATACTCTATGTGGTTAACTTGTTAGTGATTTAGTAACTTGGATATTAATTTTTTATGTAAAAGCACGTGGATTAAGCTTTGCACAAATATCTCTGCAATTTTATGTTCTCATGGAATCTAATCCCTTGGGCACCCCTCTTCATTACAAGATGCCAATATTTGACATAAAATCAATATCATAGAATCTCTCTCGCCTAGTGGAGCCCAAATCCAGTCAAGGTTGGATTGGATCAAGGTGCGAGATAAAACATCCAAGAAATTTTTAAATCCATTCATTTCAAACATGCTCGATAATAGATTAAAGTTATTTAGGTTGCTCAGAATCCTATCATGGAAATTATTGAGATCACTAATGTTTTTATGGATCACTATCGCTTATTTTTTCAAGCATAATAGTTTACCAATGATCGATAATTTTCCAAAAAAATGTATTGAAACAGTTATCAAATTGTCTTCTAATGATTGTGCTAGATGTAATTCATCTCTTACTTTTCATGAGTTATATGCTTCCTTATGTGCCTAGCTAATGATCAATAATATCCTCGGGATGGATGGTTTTCCTTGTGAATTCTACAAATCTACTTGGTCTTTTTGGCCCCGATTTGCTTCATGTCTACAATTAATCCCTTCAATCCATTTCATTAGGGAGCTTCATTAATCAAGGAAACATCAAATTCATCCCTAAAGTAGGTGATTCTAAACTGATATATAGTTGGTGGCCTATCACACTTCTAAATTTTTCTTATTAAATTATTTCTAAGGTCATTGCTCTTCACATTGATGATTTTCTACCTAAGATTGTTTGACTCGAGAAGGCAAGGTTTGTCAAAGGGCACTACATCCTGATAATCTTATTGCGATCAGGAAGGTATGGAATGGGATTAAATATCTCTTTAACAACCCTTATTTCTTAAAATTGACTTCGAGAAGGCTTATGATCGTATCAAGTGGCCTTTTATTTGGCCATGCTCAAGATGTTTGAATTTGGTGATTTGTTTACTTCATTTATCCAAAAATTGTTCTCTAATGCATCCGCTTTCATGACTATCAATGTCTAATATTCCTCTACAATTGGCCTCTTCTTCTCTATCGACAAAGGTTGCCCTCTTGCATATGTTTTTTTGTCTTAGTAGCCGATGCTTTTGGGTATATTATTTCTAAGTGTATTGATTAGGGTTGCATTTGGGGCATTTTTAATGGATCATCCTATTCGAATCATTAATGGTAACTTTGGTGATGATTCTTTCCTCACTCTTGTGGAAAATGAGTAGAATTTTATTGAAGATTTTCAATGTCTTGACAGCTTTTGTCTTGCTTCAAGATCTAGCATACATATGGATAAAAACTTGGGCTATTGGAAAATTATTTGTCTTATGCCTGATTTTTTAAAATCTTACCCCTGAAGTGGATTGGATGTAGAGAGAAATTTAATTTTTTTGGCATTCCTTTGATTTTTTATAGTAATTATGCCACTTTATGGAAATATGTGATTATCATCGTTGAGAATAAAGTCTCTCGGCAAGTTTCTAAATAACTCTCTTTAGCCGAGAAATTCAGTGTAAACCAAGATTCTTGCGACCACCCATGTGTATTATTTTTCTTTCGGTGCCCCTCTCAAGCTAACTTTGCCAAAATTTCCAAACTACTTCGAGATTACCTTTGTTCTAAAAGCTCTAGTTCCAAGGATTTCATCAGTCATTTGGGATGTCTATTGTATTCCCAGGTGATCAAATTGGTATGGTAATTACTGAAGTTCATTGGAAAATAATTTATTTATGTTTTAAATGGGTTGTACACTACCTTTTAGTTAATCAAGCTTGAAAATTTTGCTTCTCCATTGCATTTCGTAAAATTATCCTTATGGAATTTTTTTGGAATAATGTTGGGTTACATTCCTTAATTATCACTAAGGTACTGTTAAAATTATTGGCATATTCATTGCCAAGAGCATATTGAAGGATTTTGAAGCTATAAATCATCTTCTTTGTTGGATTAGAGATGGATTTGGCACTCGAGATTTCTTTCAACTCCCAAAAATTTGGCGGCCTCCCATTATTATAGAGGATAGTATCCCACTTGTTGAAACTCTAGGCATCATAACTATTCATTTATCTCGTAAAGTAATTCACACCATTCAATATTCGGTTTCCCATGAGACTAGATTCTTTGGCCTAATCTCAAGATGAAATTCAATATTTCCAATTTAGACCTTCCGTTTATCCACAAAATTCAAGAGCTGATGTTAGATGTCATGCTTTATAAATTGGGTCTTAGACCTTCTGATTCTTGGTGGTAGGATTAGCGGTAGAATAAAAGTATTACTAACCTATTTACCATTATAATGCTAGACCTATTTACCGAATTTTGAGTCCTATTTCACTTGCCATCTCCAAACTCAATTCTCATTGAGGGATTCAATATGCTCGAATAATTTGATTTGACGTCTTTTCTCGTGCCTAGAACCCTTTATTAGAACCCAAAGTTAACAATGTTATGTGGTGGCTCATTTATCGTGTTCTTCCTTTAGATGAATGGATCAGTCACATTGGAATTCCTAATCCTAAATGCCCTTTCTATTCTCGGCCCAAGTCTTTTAAACATTTGTTTTGGTCTTACGCCCATGCTTAATATGTTTGGTCTTGGATACATTCTTTGTTTCAACCTTACCACCTAGACTTCTTCCATTGGCAAGTGTGGCTTTATTTGGATATTTCAATTTTTGGCCATCCTATATTGATTCTCTATGGAATTTTTCATAGCTTGTAATCTCTTTCAAATTTGGAAAGATCGTAATATTGCTATCTTCCAAAATGATAATTTTTGTGCTTTATTCTCCACTAATGAAAAAGTGGCTATTTTTTTGTTGTGTAAATAAAAATTCAAGATCAAGCCAAAAACATTGGCCTAGAGTTTTCTCACCTATAGGAACTACTTTCTCATTGGGTGAGTTCTCCATGCATGATGAATCGGGTCCCTCTTGACCCTTTTCCACCACCACCTTGGCCATCACCACCACGATAGCCACCTCCATAAGAATTATGTCATGAAGATAATCTCCAACCATCCCTCCTCCTCTCCCCGGGTATCCCTTCATCTATGTCCTCCTTGAGGCCGGGATGGATTTCTCCTCCTTGAGGGAAGGCAAAGTGGCTAGTTATCTACTATGGGCCTCTCCTCCTCATAGAGCTTAGGCATTTTTGGCTCTCCACCCCTTGGTTAGGGAATTTTGGTGCCTTTACAAATCTAAAATACATGATCATGATTCTTGACAGTTAATCCATCACCGGTGATCCTTCCAATAGATTTTACATACCTCCTTGGGATGATCCTCCTCCTCTCAATGCGGTGACATGTGCTTAATATTTTCTCGGTTTGATGTTTTAAGGTGGTATTGATATTTTCCCTTGTGGAATTTATTTTTCTTTCCCTTTGGGCATTTCATGGTACCTTCGTGGCCTTTAATGGAACCATGAGTGCTCCAATCACCCCTACTTTTGTAACTCTATTATATTTTTATTAATATAATGTGTAGTTCCAATAGTAAATTTCACAAAAATGATTTTCTAGAATTTATATATCATCTTTGATTTCATAAGGATGATTTTAAACATGATATAAATTCTAAGGTTTCTTTGGGACATGTCCATGTGTCATTAGAAATAGGGACTGAAATAATTAAAAAAACATTTTTCACTATGCCCTTTACTAAGGAGTTTGGTGAAATACTAGGTTAATAATGAATCAATAAAATAAAAATTAACTATTGATGAGAATGGCCATTGGATAAAACCTCCATTTGAAAAAGAACATAGAAGATTTAATCATGGATTTTATGCCATCATACCATCTAATTCTAGAAATAGAGATTGAATAAATATTTGGATGACCACATCATATCATATGACACACATACTTTAACATTACTATCAATTGAAGAAAACAAATGATCATATATAATGCACACCAAAGATATAAATATTACTATTGATGAAAAAAATATGAAATATTTATATATATTGAAAAATGAAGTACAAACCAAATGGAACACTAAAGCATGTCCATAATCGTGTCAAAAATTACTCAAATGAAAGTGATGGGAATTACAAGTACAATTAACTATTCAAACTAAACGAAATGACACAACATCATTAATCAAGTACAATGATATTATAATAAAAATTAATTAGCAAATTAAACACATATCGAGTAAATTTTAAGACACCACTAAAAATAAACCACAGATATTACTTGGATAATTTCTAAAAATGACTTTCAAAATATTGGAAAACACCATGAATTAAAAGGAAATATTGTCCCCGATGGAAATTATTGGTGGTGGCATTATGTTACCAATCTGGTGGCATTATGTTGTTGAATGGTAGTAAATTTATCTTTTTACATAGAGTAAAGGTGATTTTAATATAAAATTATTGCTATTACTTTAAATTCTAGGTGAATCAAGCCAAAAATTATCTTGTACTCAAAAAATTTAGGTGAAATAGAAAGCGACCAAACACCTCAAAATTAGCCAAATTCAAATTTCCAAAACCCAAACATTTGTGAATTTACAAAGATTAACCACTAAAATTTACACTCAAACATATGCATTAGTGTGCATTATCATGAATTAAACTATATAATACTAACTAAATTACTATTTCTATCATTTGCCCACTTAATTTAGCATGATCACAAGTGAAAATGTAAGAGGTTATCTGAATGTCTCAATTTTTTCATGTGCAAAATATTTGGTGAAGATGTCTTCACTTTGTTCTTTTGTCAAGAAAAATATAGTTGTGTGTTGTGTTCTTCAAAATGTTTTCTTAAATAATGAATTATTAATTAAATGCGCTTTATGTATTCATGAATATGGGATAAAAATAAGTTTAATCACACCTTCATTTTATAGTGCAAGATGATAAACTATTTTTGTGGAATAGTCAAACCATCATGGATGTGATGTAGCCATATCGCTTTGTAGATAGATCTTGTTGCAACACAATATTCTAATTTAATATAAAAATGAGAAATAACATTATTATTCTTACTTCCCCATGATATAGGACAAGAACCCAATCAAAAGACATATCCAAAAGTGAAATTCTTATCATCAACATTTTTGACATGGTTTGAAACCGTATACCATATCAAAAATAATTATTCATTATTTTTATACTATAAATCAAAGTAAATTGTTATTTTGATTTATATTAGTATTTACTCCCCTTATTTCTAAAGAATTTATTTACATCTTGCATGAATCGAGAAAGGTAACTCACCGCATGGTTCTTTATCCGGCCTAGTATAGGTTAAGTAAATGAGACTCCCAATAAAATATCAATACAAATTTGCATTCACTTCTTGTGATGGATTTACTTGAGACAACTAATCATTTCCTCAATCATTGTAGTAATAGGTTTGTAGTCCTTCATCATTAATTTCTTGATGATTGTTTTGACATACTTCATTTGAATCACAAAAATGATTCTCTTTATAACATACTTCTAGTCCAAGAAAATATTGGATAAGCCCAATGATTCATATCTATACCCCAATTTCATGCACTTTACAAGTCAAGAAGACTAACCACCGACCTATACTCACATGCTCTGTAGTGAATATCTTTACAAGTAGCTCAAAATGGATTAAATATGCAAAAACTAGCCTATTTAACCTTGGATTTATTCAACACTCATTATACCCTATTTACATACCTCATGCAATGTCAAATAATCCTTCTATATGACTAATAGTCAAAGAAACAACCAAATTTTTCTTTTTTTCCAAACTGCCCTTCACCTTTCTTGAGGCTCGGACATTCCCCTAGCTCAAAAAAAGTCAACTTTTGGTCTTCTAGATTTAAATTTCTTCTTCACACCTTGGTACCATGTTCCAAAACTTCAAACATGTTATACCAACTATTAACTTGATACAAAAATATCACAATATCAAACTTCACCTATATTGCTCAAAACTTCCTCTTTATGTTCTTAAGATCAAAAACTCTAGTATGTTCATGGTTGGAAGGGTTGGTGGATATGCTTAATAAAGTGAAATTTTTTTGAACACCATTTATGGATAGTATTGTGTTTGATAATTTTTATAAGATAAATCCTTTATCTTCTCTCACATTCACTCTTTTCTCCATTATAGAGCTTTCTAGGTCTCAACTAGCCATACCTAACCAATTTTCTAGAAATATATTTTTATATAATTATTCATTCTACAATATAAAAACCATTTAGGATACCTATTTGGCCCTTCCTTTTTTTGCAAAGTCCCAACAAGCCTTCCTTTGTAAATCTAATCCTCCAAATCCACCGTCATAGGGTTCAAACTAGGTCTCTCGAGACACATCTACCGATCTCTAAGGAAATTTTTATGAATTTTGAGAGATTAAAAAATTTTAAAGGAAAATTTATTCTTTAATCAGGTTTAGGGTTATGTGTAGATATTTTTTCCAATTTTCAGACATTAATACCACATAAAGGGCCCTCAAAACTCATATTGTACACAAACCTTCGCTAGGGTTTCCTAGAAACTTGATAATGAAGAAAAGGTTATAAAATCCTTATAATACAAATTCAAAACCAAAAATTTGGATTGTAGGTTTATTTCAGCCTACTCCACATTATTATCTTACTAGTGAATTAGGTTTAGAATGTCACAATGATGTGATGACAAGATTGACCACCTAAACAAAGGACTTGAGTTGTAAAATGGTATGCGAGTGATATAATTTAATCAATTATTCATGTGAGGATGGGATGTGAAAAATTTTGGTGTCTAAATTTGGCCCTTTTTGTTTGATTTCTTAGCCGGGCATTAGATAAAAATGATAGATATTGTTTGATTTTATGGGTGATTCGACTATAACACAATACAAGAAACACCACTTTCTTGCATGTGTTTAATATTTCAAAGGTTGCCCAGTTTGGGGGTATATTAAAAGAGAGTGTGCTACCAAGGGATCAGCTTGATAGGGAAACTAAGGGGTTTATGCCTATAGACGTGTGATCTAATAGGGTAGGCTTAGTTTGAAGGGAAGGTCAAGTGATGGGGGCTAAAGGGCATGTGTCCCACATACGTATGACAAGTCCCGAGAGTTGGTGTTTGTTTGTTAACTTGAGTATTTGGGTCCTTTAAAAGTGAAAAAATTGTGCAAAAGGGTATTTCTATTATGATTAGGGTTGTAAATGATGATGATAATTGTAAACAAGGGAATTTCTATCATTTACGGTAATCACCCGTGATCGGGCAAAAATGTCGATGATTGGATTGGGGTAAAAATAGGGCTATATATTTACCTAATTATTTTTATTGTTTATTTTAACCATGGCATGAAAATGAATTTGGCTAGTGAAATCAAGTGTTTCAAGGTGATTTAGAGAAATTTTAGGCAATGGCATCTTCTAGTAGGTAAATGAAACACCGATAGCTAAGGTAAGCCAAATTTTAACATGTTTTTGTGTGTTCTTTAGTATTTTTAGGATCTCATGGCCATGTTTGGGGCATACGCATGCCCTAGCCATAATCATTAGAGATTTATGTAATAGATGGTGATTTGTAGCAAAATCATTGGCCTTTGGTATAGAGCGCTGAGATTCATGTGTTTGTTTGACAATTTTGTGAAGTATGAATGTTTAATTGTTTTAGATGTTGTTGGTGTAAAAGATGGGTGTGAGTTTTTTTTTGACATATTGTTGTTATATTTTGTCGATGATACTAATTGATGATTTGGTTTGTTTTTATAGGTGGAGGTGAAGCTAAATGTCGGTGATTGTATTCTATTGATTCTAGAGCAGTGAGAGAGAATATGTTAGATGACGATTGGGCACATGTGTAGGTCGTGGGTTTTGGTGTCATGAGGCATTATAGATAGATTCATAGATTCTCATGTTTGATTTTGGTGCTGTTATAGAGGTGGAAATTTTCCACCAATATATTTTGTTACCTCACCGAGCGATTACCATCACTTTTGAGGATGTGCATCGCATACTAAAATTACCAATCCATGGAACAAATGTATATACTATCATTCAAGCAGAGACAGATGTTATGATGGAAAAATTGTATGGAGAGGATGTGGTAGACATCTGATATGATTCAGAGGTTTTTCTTATGACCATGTATACCTTCTTGAGAGAGGCGTGTGTTTGGATGACCGTGATGATGATGGCCATCATGTGCTATGCTTTTCCGTTCGGGAGTGGTTATTTCCCATGGATGATGAAAATTTTTGTACATGAGATGATGGAGCATTAGAATATTTTTGATTGGGGCCCCACCTTATTGGCAAAAATATTTAGAGAGTTGTGGGCCTCGAGGGCTCACAAGTAGTATGGTATAGATGTTGGTTTTTTATAGTGTGGGCTATAGAGCAGATAGCTATTGCTCCACCAGGAGGGTTACCATGGGCTATTGATGATCAACACCATGGATTTATGAAGTGGAGATCGGATAGAGGAGGTCATGTGGGGAAGAGGAAGATGATAGGTTTTTATAGAGACTTGTTAACTGGACTACAAGTGGGGATGTAGTATGAAGACCCTACTTTGATTTATCTTTGGAATGGCCCGAGTACCCTCATGACTTATGTGCCTTATAACAACCTATGTGGATATAAGCATGGAGAGTAATGAAGCATGAGCTACAACATTCTGATCATATTCGAGGCATTTTGGATTACAAAGCAAGGAATGTTGAAGGATCTCGTTTAGTATATATGAAAGGAGATGGATATAGATAATCCAAGGGCAGCGATGGCTGATCTATCAACATTGTTGAGTTACTAGGGGCTACATGCCCTAATGAAAAGGTTTTTATTTATGGATATTAATGATGCGGGGGTTACCCAAGAGTACACTTCATGGTGGGTTCCATCTTTGAGAGGTTTCAATAGAGCCCGAGTAGTGCATGTAGAGATACACAACGAGTGAGACAGGATGTCTACTCTAGTGAAGGGAGGAGCTCAAGTGAAGGGAGGAGCTCAAGTAGAGGAAGTTGCACTAGATTCGATGAGAAGGAGGATGGAGATGATGATTTAGTTTCTACTATTATAGTGATGATGACCAAGAATGATGTGGTTTAGGATGAGAGAGACGTGGCTTGACGAGAGTATGATGATTTTATTGGTGTCTAGGATACCCTTATTGGAGAGAGGGACGGGTTTACTATGGAGAGATATGTACTTAGGGTGGAGAGAGATAATATGATGAGAGAAAGATATAGCCTCCATATATAACTTATACTCATCTCTGTGATAGAGAAAAGTACAAGATATACATGGATTTACTAAAGAAGTCCTTGGGGATCACAAGGCCTTCTATATCTGGTGTAGAGTTGTCAGTGATGGCCCATTCTAGTAGGTAGAGGGGAGCATCTATAGCAGTTCCCCCATCTGGTATGATTTTAGTAGTGCATTATGATGCGGTGCGGTAGAGAGAGATTAATATGTGGATATGATCATCAAGAACTACCCGGATGCCACATTGTATGTTGATCACATAGCTTCCTAAGAGGAAACTACTGGAGCAGACAAGCCTAGTATTAGTATGGAAAGTGTGGGACATCCACCTTAGAGGCTAGAGAGAGGGTGTGATGGTGCGGAAGGATCTGGAGGCGAGGCTATTGTCACAAGTTTTCCTAGAGATGGTGAAGGAGTCGGTGCGGCTAGAGGTACACCTGCTCTTGGAGGAGAGGGTGGTGCTAACATGATGCCTAATGATGTTTATTTTATAATCTGATTATCCATGATGTCATAAGCTCATAGAAGCTCATTTTTGTATAATGACATATATTGATTTTTTGAAATTTATTATGATGTATACCATACTTTATATATATATGATGTTGATGATGAATTATGGTTTTAATTTACATGTGGTATATTTTATATATTCCTTTTTGAAAGTTAGTTAACATATTTAGATGGATTTTTGATGAAATATGATATGTTAAAATGTTTGGTTTAAATATGGTTAAGATATGGTTAAGTGTTTGATTGATTTAAATGATTTTAAAGTATGATCCAACAAACATGCTAAATGTAACTAAATAAAATGAGGTAAAATTGGAATGATTTCCCCACTATGAATTTGGTATGTATAAATAATGGTTTTCAAAACACTTGCACTTTTTGCCTTCTTAGATGTTTAACTAAGATCATTAAGGATTAGTTATACAAATCACGATAGGAATGTGGGTTCAAGTGAACGTATTTTTCTATGATGACAAAAGGGATATTTTGTGTAGGCCGATGTGGGAGAAAGGGATATCTTTTTCAAAGGTTTCAAATGGGTGATGCCCTAGATATTTTATTTTATTTTAAAGAAAATTGATCGATGCGAGAAGGTTCTTTATGATGGGAATGTTGACCGATGCAATAATATTTCCTAGATGCTCTTTATTTTTGTAGGTTGATGGATGTGAGATTCCTTTTATATGAGTAGCCATCCTTCGAGGGTATGGTTTATATTTTTGAATTTTGACAAGATGGTCATCCTTCAAGGGATTAATCCATCATTTTGATTGTTATTTTTCCTTGAAGGAGCAATCTACTTTTGTTTTTGATAATGACTTAGTCTTGTAAGTTTTTTTCCTTCAAGGATTAGGCTATTATATTTTGATATTTTGATAAGAAGAACGTCTAAATGATTTTAATATGTTTAAACTAAGGAAATACCTAATAGACATTTTAAAGGAGGGGATAAAAATTTCATGTGACCTACACACAGATACCCCATGCCATGCTCTGTTTAGTATGGAATGGATGGGTGTAATGATTTCAAGGGGTTCCTACAAAGGAAGGAACTTTCCCATGTGAAATATGTGATGAGCAGGGCCATGGTGATCATCTTTAAGGTGTATTTAGGATGTTGATGGATAGTCACACCATTGCAATGATACAATGAAGTGATAGGATTGGGAGGTAACTACTGTCATGACAATCAATTATTTAACAATGAGAAAGGCTACAAGTTTGAAGCATTCAAAGGTTCCATTTTGGGTTCCCCATCAAGAGAAGTAAGATGATATGCTCCTGACCCATACTTGTGAGTGATAACGTATGGGCCAATCCAATTGGGGTCAAAATTTCCACATTTACTCCATTCTAATATAGTAACATTTTAATTTTATTTGATTACAAGATCACCAATATTAAAGCCACGTTCCTTTGACATGTTTGTTTTATGCTATGCTAATACGTTGTTAATAGAATTGATGATGTTTAAGGGTGGCTAGATGCTTTTCATCTAGAAAATCAAGTTGTGCTAAGCGATCTTGACGATATTCATCATCCGGATGAAATATTTGAGAGATAAAAGAAGTGAAGGAATTTAAATTTCAAGAGGTGAAATGAATTTAGCACCATAGACAATTTAATAGGCGTAGCACCTTTTGTAGGTGTGCAAATTCTAGTTTGATTAGCCTAGAGGGAAAATGGGATTTGGAGATGTTAGTTCCTACTTGCATCATCTACCATTTTCATGAGGATTTTGTTAAGTGTTTTGTTAGAGGCCTTGGCCTATCCATTTTCTTAAGGATAATATGGTAATGAGAAACTAAGTTTGATTTTAAATGTATCAAAATGTTGTTTAACTTTATTATATTTAAATTATTTTCCATTATCTTTGATAGTCTTGTGTGGGATACCAACACGACATATGATGTTTTGATATATGAAGTTGATAATAGGTCTGTATTTTGTTGAGGTCAAAGGGATGGCTTCAACCCATTTATTGAAGTATTCATTTTCAGTGATTATGGAATGATGTTGTTGAGATGATTTTGGATTGATTGTACCGATGAGGTCTAATCCCCATTAAGAGAAAGGCCATAAGTCTTGGGTGGGTTGTAATGCTTGACTAGGTATGTGGATGAGATTTGTATGGAGTTTTCATTTACCGCATTTATTTACATATGAAAAACAATATTTAGTGATGGTAGGATAGTAATACCCTAGTTGTATGATGTATTTAGAGATGAAATTGCCACTTTGAAGTGACCACCACATATTCCATCATGGACTTATTCAATTTCTTTAACTGATTCGTGTGATTTAAGGCACCATAATAGTATCTTGTTGAAACTAATTTTATAAAGGATTCCCTTATGATGACAAAGCGAGTGACACGTTGCAAAAAAGTTATTTAGCACCATCGATATGTCGATGGTAGTGTACATTTTGAAAGATAGTCATATATTTGTGTGTACCATAGATCAAGTGGATTGTTGTCAATGTTATTAATAGAAGGAAAATCATTTTTATGTGAAGGATGATCTAAGCATTGAATAACCACGAGACATTTTAGTCTTATTACTTGATTTTTCTTTTCAAAATGAATGAGGGATCCGTGAGATGCCATAGTGTCTCGCAAACATGTTAGAATATCATGAAAAATCTTGAACGGTATAATGATCAAAGGGACGAGGAGAAATTCGACAATAACTTTATATTTTTAAGGATTCCATTTTTACATTGGTATCATCCCTTGAATTGACTGATGACAAGTTGTGAGTATCCATAGATTTCTAAGATGTGGAAACCTAAGAGAATAGTTGTATTTAGGCCCATGATTAAGGCCTTATATTCTTCCATGTTATCAATACATTTAAAGTTGAGATTGAATGATAATGGAAGTGGAATGTTCTAGGGTGGTACGATAATGATTCCTTCTCCTCCCCTTCGGGAATTTAGCACCATCAAATAAGAGATTCATTTTAATGGGGTGAAATTAGATTTATCCATTTTGTTCATGGATTTGTCAGAAAATGTGTGTGAGGTACTTTATTATCTGAAAGGGGTGCATAAGTGAGTTGATCTACAATGGCTTGACCTTTAATATATTTATGAGATATGATTTCAAGGTCAAATTCAGTCATGAGCATAAGCCATCGAGTTATGCGATCATTATGATAAGGTTTAGTGTGCATGGATTTAAGTGGATTAAAGCTAGTGATGACATATGTCTTGTGATTGAGGAGATAATTTTGAATTTTTGAGGTGGTGAAGTATAACGCACAACACAATTTTTCATCTTCGATGTAGCGTGTTTCATACTCATGGAGTGTGTAGCTAATGTAGTATACAACTTGTTCATGACCTTGATTATCATGGTGGGTGAGAATAACTCATAAAGCATGTTTTGAAGTGGATATGTATAGATAAAATGGCTCCCCATAGGAGGTAGAGTAAGAAAAAGTGGTGATAATAGATACTACTTGATATCATTGAAGTATTTTTGATAACCAAAATCCCAATGAAATTCTATGTCTTTGTGGAGAAGATGGTGAAAAGGCTGACAACCGTCCGAAATCTATGTTACATTGAATGGACTATAATTTACCTTGAAATCTATGTAATTTATTAATATTGGATGGCGAGAGGCATTTCAATGATTTCTCTAACCTTCTTTGGGTCAAATTCAATGCCTCAGATAGATATGATGAACCCTAAATTTTTTTGGTGAGAACACCAAAAACACACTTTGCAGGATTTAGAAAAAGATAAAACTAGATGAGATGAGTGAATATTCATTCAAGGACATCAAGATGGTCTTTTTCATGATTTGGATTTTCCTAGGATGTGATCGACGTAGTCTTCAAAAAAAAATTGGATGAGATCATGTAAAATGTATGTCATGACATGTTAATACATAGACCCTACATTTTTAAGACCAAATTGCATGACATGATAGTAGAAGTTTCCACAAGGGGTAATGAAAGAAGTTTTATGTTGATTGTTGATAGCAATGAGGACTTGGTTATAACCAAAGAAACCATCCATGAGGGAGAGAATTTCATGGTCAGCTGTTAGGTCGATAAGTTGATCTATGTTTGGAAGAGGGAAATCATCTTTAGGAAAAACAAGATTGAGATCCCTAAAATATGTGCAAATGTGTATTTTTCTTGAGGCTTTGGTTATGGGGACGATGTTGGAGACCCATTATGGATAGTCAATGGGTATGATGAAGTTGGCAGATAAAAGGTGTTGCAACTCTTCCTTAACAAGGAGAGATATACGTGGATGCATTTTGAAGATTTTTTCCTAACCTGTCTTAACATCGGGATACATGACTATGTTGTGTATGAAAATGTTAGGATCAATTCTGGGCATATTGTTGTATGACCAGAGAAGGCTTGGTGATATTTTGTTAAGAATGAGGTGAAATCATTCAATTCTTTTGGATCTAGAGATTGACCCTTAACTATGTGGGGATCCTGAGGGGTGCCTAAGTTAACATCGAGGGTGGATTCATTAAGGAGAGTTGGTGTGCCAGATGGTAGGGACCTCTAAAGGAAATTATATACAACTCCCATATGGGAAAGGATATCCTTTCGACATTAGAGGATATATATGTTAGGAAAATCTTCCTCAACAATTTCTTGCCAAACAAGGGGTAATGATTTAGCTTAGTGATTGGATTTATAATTAAATGGCCCTAAAGATGTCACATTGATTAAAAAAATTAAGTGGAATGGGCATAGTGTCATCTATGTCCATGGAATATTTAGGGTTTTTCGGTGATGAGGGTTCTAGTTCGGAAATATTTTAGGATGTAGTAAGTTTATATTTAGTGGCTTGACACATTTTCGAGAGTGAACCTTGTATAACCTAAACCACTTTTCTCATAATTTTTAAGGGAATGTAGAATGGGTTGATCATGGGTTCCTTGTTCATAACACCCAAGGCAAAAACCTCTCCATGCGCAACGATGAAGATACATGTGGGAAAAGTTTGGATTATCAAGAGATTTGAAGTTTAGTATGAATGAAATAGTGTAGTGTGGATTAATGGCATGAGATGGAGGATTTTCAATTCCCCCATAGACAAGGTTTGTTTTGAGATAAGTTGTACTATAGGAGATAACATATCCTACGTTTGGGTCATACATGGGTTGCTTGTCAGGCGGCCATATGTTTTAGGTGAAGGGATGGAGTTAAGCATGAGGAGACGATATTCCCCAAGTGTAAGGCACTTTATAGCCTCACCAAGAGAGGAATCATTTGGTAATTTGGAAGAAGGGATGGATGTGCTAGTAGATGCTTCATTAGATGGCTCAGATGTGGATTTGGGTACAAGGATGTCATTTGGGTGGTACATCATGTAGCAGTCAACGAACGGATTTGGATCAATGGGGATAGTGAAATTTTGACCTTCATGTTCATATTTGAGACAACGATGGAGGGTGGAAGGAACGTAACGCATGGTGTATATCCAAGGGCATCCTAATAACATGTTATATTGAAACTCTCCTTCTATAATATAGAAGAGATCGAGAAGGTTTTTACGCTGAACTTAAGTGGAAGTATGATGGTGCATAATGTGGGTGAAATTGTGTCATTAAATGATTTAAATAGAATCGGAGTTTGAGTGACGACAATACTCGGGTAATTTGAGTTAGTTGAAAGAGAGGGATGATATGATATTAATGGCAGCACCACTATCAATCATGACCCTTTTGATGGAGATTTCATTGATCTAGGTAGTGATGAAGAGTGGTAGGTCGTGGTCTTTTAGTCTGAGAGAGGGAATTTTAGATGGTTTAAATGATATAGTGGTGGATGTTTTAAGAGCACCCACAAAATTTTTGAAAGGAATTAGATCATTGGCTGGTATGGTTATGGATTAGAGGGCTTCTATCATATCATGTTTGTGAAAAGGTGATGTCTGAACTAGCTCATAGAGTGACATCCTAATAGGATATTGGTGTAATTGTTTGATAGCAACCTTTTGTATTGCGGTGAAAGGGGTGTTACTAATTGTATAGAGATATTGGCTTTTGATGATGGTGTTTGCTTATATTTCTTAGGATCTAAGGAAATGGATAATTTAGGCTCATCGATGAAGTTGATAATTTAGGTGGTGGAGGACTATCAATGAAGTTTTTATTATTCTTTGTTTTGGATGAGTCTCTGTCGTAATTTTGTAAAAAGGTGGTGATGTGTACAACAATGACTCGATGATCATATGCCTTAAGGATATATTCTTCATTTTTCATGATGATGATGTAGATGTTGACATTGTGTTTGATTGAGAAGGAAGGAAGAGTAGACTACCAAGTTCTGTACTTTCAAGTGAAAGGCCATACAATTATTTTTGTAATGACCACATGTTCTATGGTAATCGCAAAAGTATTGAATTTATACTAAGTAGGTTTCCATCCATGATGATTAGATGGATGAATAGTGTTTTTCCTTTGTTTATTTTCCGTTTCTTTGAGACTCGTGTGTTCAATTTGGTTTTGGTTCTTGGGTGTGCACATGCAAATGGTCCGGAGTTTTTGGTCCAAGCTTGGCTGATTTTGAAGTTTGATCTTTGCTCTCATTCCCTCATTTTAGTGTTTTAGTTAGTTAGCTTGTTTAGAAGCCATAGCTTGAATTCACTTGCATCTTTTGTTAAATTGCTCACCGCTTGGTAAGCCACGCACTCCATCTTGTGCAGTGCAACGCTTCATATTCATCCAATCCAGCTTAGAAACTTGCCTCTGAATTTCTTTTGCTGTAGATTTACTTTCACCGTGTCTTAGAGTTCTTAGTTCAATTCATTATTTGCCTGGTTAGCTTTATTCAGCTGTTGGTAAGCCACATATCCAACTTGTGCAAACAGTGTTGTTGTTTTATCCAAACCATTGGAACAGGATAGCTTAGGAAGCCATTAAAGTTGCAGGTTTTGCTCTTCGTATAGGATAGTTACAGGTTCTGGTCGCTTCATGTTGCATGACTTGCAGTAAAATCCCGCTAGGAATCGCATAAGCCAAGCTCTGTACTCTTGCGCTATCCCTCTCCTACTCGCATTCTCGGTCTGCATTCTGAGCTGTCCTTATCCCAAAATCTACTCCTATCGGTGCTAGCATCACACGCTTTTCTGGATCCACGTGAACACGAAAGAACGAAGAGACCATACTGAGGGGACGAGATCACACACACACCATCGGATTCGCCACTGTTCTGCGGAATCCAGGTTTTAAATTTCAAAGTTCTAGTCAGAATCATATCAAATAGAGTAGTTAATCGCTTTATTTCATTTCATTCTATTCTCGATATTGCCAGGGAAGCTGTGGGGATTGATAGTTTCTGAGAAACTATGATTCACTCCTCACTTCTGAGGTAGGATCGAGAATCTTGCAGATAGATTAGACGAGCTATTTTACTTATTTAGAATTCTACCAAATCGCACAGGCAAATAACTACACTCGGTTATCTTGTCTGTTTTAATTACTGTTTAGTTATTATTTCTAGATACGTTTAAAATAGTTTGCTTTCCTTAAAATTGTTAAATATTTCATAGAAGAATAAAAGTTATATGCAGTTAGATTTATTTCACGTAGTTAGAATTTGTTTCATTACAGTTAGATTGCATTTTGTTTCGTATGACAATCACGGACCTCAAGAGCCCAGGGAATATATATTTGAGCCAATCGTGCCTCAACCAAACCTCACACAAAGATAGTTGACATAGACCAAAATCTCAGGATACAAGTATTCCAAACAACCACAGATTTACAACTGATCAGTTCACAGTTAAGAGGATTAAACATAGAAGACGACCAAGCACATGCGTTTTGGTCAAGTCAGCCAAACTACAGATTACCCTAGAAAACATCCATATGACTGTAGAAGGGCTCGAAAGAGAACAAACATTCGGTGTGATCCTTTAGTTCCACAAATGATCTGAGACACCCTCGTAGATATAGATACCAGCTTAAGAATCCAGGTCGCAAGAACGCCTGTGAGGTATTCTGAGAAGATTGCACAACTGTTGGTTCTAAACATAGAAGCTGAGAAAGCATACGATTACTGGATACTAGGGATTAGAACTTGATCTCGCGTATGACCATAACAGGACCGCAACAACCGAGAGTCTATGGTTGTGATCCACAGATCCCACAGCCCAACGAGTCCACAGGTCAATCCGATATAGACGCTAGCCTACGTACTTGGTATTCAGGTCCACTCCACTTCCACCTATCATCATCGAACAACTGTCCTTACTAGATATAGCAGCTAACGAAGCTAGGGAATTCTGGACTAGGCCAGAAAATCATCCGTAGAATCAATTATATTCATCATCCACCATATGACCTTATCAGGAGATATACACGAAACAATCCCAGGTCATTTTCCACGTATTCCACAACCCATAGATCGAATCACGCCGAGCTCGATATTGATTGAGCCTTCGAGCACCATCCTCGCCGATCGATCTATCACACCACCCAAGCTAGAAGGGCCTTCTTTGCCTTAGATTCACAAATTCCACTAGTGCGTGTCAAAGACATTAGATCGCCTAACTAGTTTGTCTCGCATATTCTACCCCCACCGGCTGTCTCTCGACGACCTCGAGAGGTCGGGTACGCGGAAGAGTCACTTGAGATTCTCACGCCGCCGTCACTTTTCCGCGTACAAAATTGGTGAACCCGACGTGAAACAAACGAAATTAGTGAAGCTGACGTAAAACTTCCTACTTTCTCATTCGAGTCATAATATCACGCTCTTTCACAAATCACCTTCGCTTCCTTCCCATTATTCTCATGGTATTCATATACCCCCGAATATGTCGGATTCGATGCATATGGCAGACTCTCTCTTGGGTCTCGAGGCATACTACGCCCAATGTAAATAGGCAATCATCACCCTCGCTCTCGCATGATGGGGCGACAACTATTCAACTAATCAATTGTCAACACAAACCCCAAGAATCGATATAGTTCGTCTTTTCAAACCGAGGAGTTAGATCAACCCCTCGAACCCAACAAACAGAGCCTTCAGTTCAAACAATATGACGCTTACCGAGAATCCGGTTCGCCTCCTCAAATACTACTCACTACACAAATTAGTAGGCAATCGATCCATACCTGGTCTTAGACGATGGACAATCAATACCTTATCCTAGGAGTGAACAACGCTCCTGGGTATGTACCCACCTATAGGAGGTTTACAAGTACAACCCGAGATCTCTTTTCAAGAAAATACCTCTACAGAAATATTCTTGAGAAACTTGGCAAGATAGCAATCAGCTTCATGACAGCTATCACATGCCTATACAACACCAGTGGTATACAACAAACGCCGCTCAGTAGGCAAAGTACCGTGACTTCACCAAATGAAGTCATTTCAACGTTAGTAGAAAGAGTGAGAGGGTTAGAACTTGCTCAAGCAAATCAAAATTCTCCGTTCATACAAACAGGAAGTTCCAATCCTCCATACCACTCGCCAAGTAGATCTCTCACAGAGTAGGCACGTTAGGCATGCCTCCTCAATTCCACAACAAACGCCAACAAGGCCCACCATCTCTAACACTATTCCTCCCGGTCTAGTGTCAAACAATCCATTCCTCGACAATACCCCATCCTATTTAAACATGTACTCTAAATCCCCACAAGGAGATATGTTCTCCTCTCCCGGCATGTTTTCTCAAACACAAGGACCTCCCTATGCCCCTGCCAACGCATACGCTGCACCGTATCAACAACCTATCCCACCACCGCTCCCCTCAAAGAACCACCATCAATGGTCGAAAGCTATGCGATAGGGACTTATTCAGAATATCTAAAGGAACCCTTAGATTTCACCATACGAAGCGTCATGCTTCCAAGACCTCTCCCTGATTTTCCCAAGTTCAAGGGTGAGGGAGATCCAAACGCGCATATCAAAGCTTACGCTACAGCCATACGAGAATTACTCCCTTGGGATGGGGTTGTTGCTATAAAATATTTCCCAAAACCTCGAAGGCATCGCTCTTGATTGGTATTATAGAATACCTGAAGCTTCCATACATTCATTTAAACAACTCGTGTCAGAGTTCATCAAAGCCTTTGACATGAACAAACTATTGAGAACAGGAATCAGGGAATTCTTGCATATCAAACAAGAACACAATGAATCTGTCACCCATTTCATCCAGAGGTGGCGTACAGTTCTTTATTCATCAGCAAGTGCTCCAAACATGGATCAGATGGAACTATGTGATTTATTCCTTCATTCTCTCAGCAGAGAAGTGAAGGAAGAAGTCCAGAAGTTCCCACTAAGGACTTATGATGAAGTACTTGAGAGCGCTCTGCGAATTGATCAAGCAGCGATAGATAGTGGTCGTAAGACATACGGAACAAACGGGAGGTTAATCACCTCCACTCAAAATACTACAACTACCACAAATGTCAATCAAGGACCCAAAATCCTTAACAAAAATCGTGGGGTAACAACGGATGGGGTAACCGACCAGCCCAAGAGGGTAAATGTTGTTAATACTCCGTCACAAACAAACAACCAGCGAAACAACAACTTTACCCCAACGGTCAATACAGTGGATTTTAACCATCCACAACAACAACAACAACAACAACGGCGAAATCCCATGCAAGGGCCAAGCCAAAACTCATTTGGTTATCAAAACCAAAGTCAAAACCAAAAACAACAATTCCAAAACTTTAGTCCTAATAGGCAACAGTTTGATCGAATTTTAGGCCACAATACACACCAAACCAACAAAACGGGAATTACAACCCCAATTCTTATTGTGGTTTCCATAAAATTCTGGGGTCACGACACTAGAACGTGCCGCGACTACAATAAATTTATGCAACGCTTGCCAGAAGAACAAAGACAGCTTCTTCACACTTGTTTTTGGCATCCCGCCTCATCACAACCAAATACGCCGCAGGGGCGCTTCCTCAAAATGCTCCCCTCAAAATCTTTAATGATCCGCTCCCAAATCATGACAGCAATAGGCTGAATCCAACCGGAACAAGCAAGGGTGCAATGACGGGAAACAATGATCATGAAGCTTCGACTTCATTAAATCCATCAGTTGCGCCACAATTGGGAGCTCAACCAAGACCTAAGATAGTTAGTTTGGTAGAATTAGACGCTGAACTACCTATCGAAGCTATAACAAGAACACGAGAGTATTTCTCTCAACCGAGCCCAAGTCATCTGCCAGAGACAGATAAGAGTCAGCAAATAGTTGAAAAACCCATCGGTGCCTATGATTTAATTAGTGACCTAACAAAGACCTTTTCACACATTTCATTTTTGGACTTACTAAAGAACTCTCCCCCTCACAGAGCTGCTCTTTTAGAAGCATTAGGTCTAGGCCATCTAATTAACATCACTCCACCTCCCGAAACACAAGTAAATCACGAGATTTTGATATCCACCCTCCGGGCAGCCGGACAAGGATGTCGAATTCATTTTCAAATAAGTAAAATGCCCACAGATGCCAGATCGCACGCCGAGGTGACCCACCTTACACTTACAAGTGTGGGTTTATAATAACTATGTAAAACGGGCAATGGTCGACGACGGGGGCATAGCTAACATAGTCCCTTTCTTTCCTCCAAAACTTGGATATGGAGAAACGAACTGTTCTACTACACGAAATACCTTGAGAGGCTATGATAGCCTTAAAGCCACTTCAATAGGAACTATAATACTGCCGGTCACCTTAGGGCCCAAAACCATCTTGACTGAATTCTATATTATAGATCGGGAAACTAACTATAATATGATCCTCTACCACCTTGATACATCGAATGAAGGCAATCCCTTCCACGCTATTTCAAGAAGTAAGATTCTTGCATCTGGGAAAGGTATTTGTAGCCAAAGGTGATCCAAAACCTTTCGATTTGCACCTAGCTGATTTAAAGAAAAGACCAGGGGTGCACTCAGAATTTGAACTTCCAACAAACCAACTTAATAAACCCTCTGACCCAAAGCCAGAGGAAAAGTTGATACCTACGACGGATCTTGAAACTACCAATGATAGCCAAAACAATTCCAACCCCTAAAGGTAAAACTAAAGAAACAATATCATTAGGGACTACTCGCGAAAATCGTTGAGTTGATAGAACAAGATTCACCAATGTTCTTACCATTCGATTCAAGAGGGCATGGGATTTTCCCTAGGTGTTGGTTCCTCACAAAGCAGAGGATCTCTCAGTATGGTAGAAGTAGAGTGCAAAACGCAACTCGATGCCCCAACATCTATACTCCCGCTAAGTATTGACTCTCCATTTCGATGGAGCTAAATGTCGCATGGAGCAAAGGGCAGTATAATTTTTACTTCACCCGAGGAGAAAGTCCTCCCATTCGCTTTTAAGTTAAACTTTGAATGCACAAACAATGGCGCTGAGTACGAAGCCCTTCTCCTTGGCCTCACCTTAGCCAAAAGAATTGGTATTGATAACATCGTAGTCCCTGAGACTCGCAATTAGTGACAAACCAAGTTTCTGAAATATATGAAACTAAAGCCGAACATTTACAACTCTACAAAAACGTCAGTATTAGATTTAAGCAAGGCGTTTAACTTCATATCCATCAAGCAATCCCGCGAGAGAAAAATCTTCTCGCCGATTCAATAAAGAACCTCAAGATCACGCTTTACTCCAAGCAATGAGCTAGAAGATACTCACTTCACAAAAGATCCATTCGTGACGAACCATTAATAAAAACAATGACAAATCCTCTTTTAACGGAAGTGAATCTACCATCCTAGACCATGTTGGAAATGATGCGGCTACTTTGGATTATTTAAATGCCTATGCAGCACTACATCTCTCCTATCACATGCTAGATTTATCCCCGATTCCACATTCGCTTCCTACTTCGAAATCCCGTAACGGATCTTCCTCACAAAGGGAACCTAGCATATACGCAATAGAAAATGGGATGATTTAGATTTACCTCCAAAGACCACCTCGAGTTCAAGAGGGTAACGCCTCTTTAATCAAAGAAACAATCGATGTCAACATCGGGACAAGATGAACCAAGAATATTGAAACTAGGTTCTTCGTTAACCCTAAGAAGTGGAAATACATACTCAGTGTTCTCAAAGAACATCAAAAGGCATTTGCATTTAATTATAAAGAGATGACAGAGTCGCACCCCACATCATGGTACACAACCTCGCACTAGATCGATGCAAAGCCAATTAAACAAAATCAAGACCCATGAAGCCCAAAGTAGCTCTCATGGTAAAAGAGGAGGTAATAAAACTCCTTCAGTAGGATTCATCAAGCCGCTGACTACTCCCAATGGGTATCTAACATCGCTCCCGCTCTCAAGAAGAATGGAAAGATACGCATCTCGCATAGATTTTCGGATATCAACAAAGCGTGCCCTAAGGATGACTTCCCATTACCATCCATAGATGTTATCGTTGATGCAACAAATGGTTTTGAACTCTTGTCTCTCATGGATGGATTCTCGGATACAATCAAATCAGAATATCCGAGCAAGATCAAGATCAAGCTAAAACCACGTTTATAACTCCTCGGGAACCTATTGCTACGCTGTTATGCCATTCGGTCTCAAGAACGCCGGCTGCACGCACCAGGGCCATGACATACATATTTTTCACGATCTAATTCATAAAATCATGGAATCTTACGTAGATGACTTATCGCTAAGGCTAAGAAACGCCAGTGACCATCCCGAAGTACTCCGCATCATTCTTTCACGCCTAATAGAATACGGAGTCACGCTAAATCCAGAGAAATGCGTCTTTGGTGTAACAGGAGGAAAGCTCCTAGGTTACATCATATCGTCACGAGGGATCGATGTTGATCCAACCAAAATTCGGGCTGTCCTCGAAATGGTCCCACCTTCGAGTGAATCTGGAATCAGATCATTTCTCGAAAGTTGGGTGCAATCCGGAGATTTATCCTGACCTAAGCTTTCTGCTCATCCAATCAACAATTTACTCAAGAAGGACTATAGCATTGATTGACCAAGATTGCAATGAAGCTTTTGATGCAGTTAAGCATTTTCTGTTATCACCACCTACGCTAATGCCACCTAAGCTGGATCGCCCGTTAATCCTATATTCGCGAGCTACCAATGTCTCGCTGGCCTGTATGTTGGCCCAAGAAGACGATGACAAGAGAGAACGTGTGATTTATTTCATTAGCCGAACACTGCTCGACTATGAAACACGCTATACACAGGTGGAACGAGAATGCCTTGCCATAGTCTTTGCTACTAAACGCCTAAGACATTACATGCTGAATCAAGAAACGAAGGTCATGGTAAAGACGGACCATTTACGGACTTTTCTCACACAAGGGTCCTTGTCCAAAAAAGTTGGACGTTTTATAACCTTAATGGGAGAGTTCGAATTAACATTTGTAAATCAGAAGTCGGTAAAAGGACAAATCATCGCAGATTGGTTAGCTGATAACCCACTAGACGGAGGTGATTTAGTAGATTTAGACTTTCCAGATGAATGCGTATACTACATCGAAACTCGACCGCTATCTCTCGAGTGCCCTTGGTACACTGATATCATTAATTATATCATGGACCATACGTACCCGGAGGCAGTTACACCACAACAAAGAAGGCGGTTACGCATAATCGTAGCTAAATACGTCATTATAGAGCAGGTGCTCTATCGAAAAGCATTCGATGGAATGCTCCTAAGGTGTGTTGACACAGAAGAGTCCAAGAGGATTCTCCATGAATCCCACAAATGGTATATGTGGAGGCCACTTCGGGCCATGCCACCGCCGAAAAATACATCGAATGGGCTATTTCTGGCCCACTCTAGAACATGACGCGATAGAGTTTGCACGCAGGTGTCATAAGTGCCAAGAATTCTCTCATGAGATCCACATGCCAGCACAAGCTCTGCAACCAATCGCTACTCCATGGCCCTTTTCTACATGGGGCCTAGACTTAATAGGGAAATTCTCTCCTCATCCACAGACGGCCACAATTTTATAATCACGGCCACCGAATATTTTTTTCTAAATGGGTGGAGGCCATGCCTCTTACTACTGTACCTGGTTCCGTGATCGCTAAGTTCATTTTAAATCAAATCATTTGCAGGTACGGTATCCCGCAAATCATTATCTCCGATAATGGAACTTCTTTCAAAAATGAAGAAGTTCGCGAACTATGCAATAAATTTAAAATAAGCCATCATACGGCTTCCTCAGTATTATCCCCAAGCCAACTGGACAGTCAAGCAACAAACAAAACACCGAAAGCCATTCTCCTTAAAACGGTGAAAGAAAACAAGCGAGATTGGCATTTGAAGTTATATCCGGCCTCAGGGCCCACCGAACCTCAATAAGAACACCAACGGAGCAACTCCTTTCTCGCTAGTATTTGGGGCGTAAGGCTTCTCCCGCTTGAGGTCGAAATACCTAGCCTCCGCATTTCACTACAAGGGATTCTCGATGAAGACGCTTACAGAGAAGCACGTCTTTCCCAATTAGAAAGCCTAGATGAAACTAGGTTAGATGTCGAACAACACAATGATAGAGCTTATGCCGACCGAATGTGCCGGCAAGATAACAAGAAGGTTTATGAACGCGATATATACGAAGGTGATCTAGTTCTAAGACTAGACAAATGGATCGACAAGAAGACCGCGAAGGAAGGAAATTCCGCCCAAATGGTTGGGCCCATACCGAGTCATGAAGGACTACGGAAATGGTGCTTATCTCTTATGTACGTTAGAAGGTGAGGAGTTTGGCGAAAAACAATTTCCTCGCACCTCAAGCGTTTCTACGCATAAGCAACTAACGCTACCTATATAGCTATCTACATTGCACTTTCATATAGATTAGGATCATTTTGTCCACTTGTTCTTACACAAATTGTGATCAAGGAATCTATTCTCAAAGCAATTTATTACAAACTCGTGATGTTTCTGGCATAAAGTTCTTTAATCATACCTCTCCATCTTCGATATCATCAAGTCATCTTGGAATCTTTTATCAAATAAAATCAAACATGACGAAGTCCTAACGGTAACCATACCAAGATCTGCAAGTTTGTTCTCGCTTTGATTTCTTCTTAGGATAGGTGTCTTGCCTATGGTCTGTTCTAGAAGCTTCATGGTGTCACATCTATCCCATATACACATCTCTTTGGAAACAAGCATATACTGACATTTTACTCAAAAAGACAAGTCAAAAAGTGATTAAACAAAAAATTTTATTTTTACACATTTCCTTGCCCCACCAACCTTCTAAGGTGATGAGCTTCAAGGCTCTTACTAGTGACGTAGGGTTGGGAAAGGATGGAAATGCCCTTACTCGCCATGCCTTGCCCACGGTGATAAACCCACGCTTCTTACTAGTAGCATGGGGCAAAGTGTAGGGGGTCCTCTGACAATGCAAACGTTAAAAGGTCATAAACAAACTATTCAAACTTTGAGTCAAAAACGAATGAATCGATGTTCAAAATTCCAAGAGAGTTAAAAATCCTAAAACCAGATTTTGTCTACTATGTGGCCATCTACGGTCTAAGTCCTGATAAACCGCAAAGCAAGTCGCACCCAAAACTATGAAGTCATTCAGTAGAGTAAGCTTGTAGTTTTCAATTTGGTTCCACCAAAGCTTCGTCTCTGCTTTCATCACTATCATTTCACCATTTTTCATAACTTGCGCCCTTCTTCTCGCTCTTGGTGATGAGCCCTCGCATCTTACTAGTCATGTGGAGTTAGGAGTGGGGCAAGTTAACTGCTCATCATACTCGTTATTTTCATCACTTTGCCAAAACAAACATGAGGTATCCAAATTGCTCACAGAAACTAAGATTTAAGATCACAATATATCTACAATATCATGTATCAGCATCATGAAACACAAAAAGAAAGCAAACATTTGCATCATCTGTTTTCCATTGCATACATTCTAGAAAGCATATAAAACATACATCGTAGTATACACGAGGAAGCTGGAAACAGAAAGGGAAAACACGAGTGACAAGTTTTGATCCAAAAACGAATGCATATATATAAATAACCAATGTTTATATACAATGCCATCATGCTCTAGGCATGGTCAAAACGCTCAAAGAGCCCGTGATATACAAAAGAATCTATAGTACAAAGCATACAGGGCCAAGTCACCTCTCAACCCCTACGCGACCCCTCCGAGGGTGCGCGCCCTCGCCTAGGACTCCGGCTACGCCGGCGCTCTGAATGCACGGAGGGCTCAGGGTCTCGAGGAGCAGCCGCGGTCTCGCCACGAGAATGGCTCCTCATAAGACGCTCGGCTGTCCTATAGCCTGCCAACTCTGTACGGAGAGTCGACACCATCCTGGCCACGTGCCAAACGGGAGCGAAGACGTCGCTATGCCTACCGGCTACTGAGGGCTCCCCGACATCTACAGATAGCTCCGCACGGGTCCTATCCATAGGGATCATCAGGGAATCAATGCATACCCTGCGGATTAGATCCCGCCACTCATCAACAGTCTCTGCAAACAAAGAAGAAAAAATGAATTAGAAACTAGGCAAGAGGCTAAAAGATACAAGAGCAAAACACAAGGAGAGATAGCAATTAAAACAAATCCTAAATTAAACAAACATTGAAAAGATGAGAGGATAACTTACTCGGATCACCGGGCCTCCAAGATGGATCGCTGGGGCCGGCACCCGCCGCGGATGCCGCTGCCGACTGAGGGGCTGCTCCTGTGGCAGGGGCAACATGTCGCCCCACAACTGACTCATCCTCTCCACCATGGCCCTGGGAGAGTGGCTCCTCTGAAGCTAGAGTCTCTCTCTCTCGCACTCGCCGCCCCTCTCTCGCCTCGCAAAATATCCCGAGTGTCATGCCACTCAGATCGCTATCATCCATCCGCTCCTCCGACCTCCTCTCGTAAGCTCCTCAGAATCGGAGTCGATATCTATAGGGTCATCGCTGCTATGAGCAGACCCGCGGCAATCTGGCAAAGGTGCCCGAGGCGCACCGGCTCTCCCTCTAGCCCGAACTACCCTCCCGGCTGCAATAGGAGTGCCAGAGTGATCGCTGTCCAACCACGGCCCCTCAGTGCCCCTCTCGCCTCGCGACCGATCTAGAACCGGTGCCGCTGGGGAAGCATGCCCGCATATGGAAGGCCGAATCGCCGAGGAACTCGCCAAAAGGGTGTACTCCACCCGCCCCACGCGGTCGATAAGCTGCCCCGTGGTGGAGCAGAGATCAATGTAAGGGTCTCTCGCCCATGCCGCCCATAAGCCGGTACGGCGTCACTCCATATCTCTGCTGTGGTAAGGGAGGCAATCGGCCGGTGAGGTGCTCTAAGACCGACATATCTCGACCATCTAGCCGCCCTCACACCCCCGGGTCTCGCCACCTCTACCCTCTCGCCATAAGGAATAAAATGCTCATACACCCAACTCATGACTAGAGTCGGGTGGCTCAATGACTGTCCCCGCAAAACGACCACCCCGTATAAGTCATGGTAGGTGGTCCCTGCAATATCTCGCCCCTGCATATATCCGGCCATGCCTCTATCTCGTGCAATGATGGGGGCCCAAAGAATATAGTAAAGTATCCCCTCCCTTGTCCCCGATCAGCCTCGAGGCAAGGATCCCCATGATAGCCTGTCGAAATACGGGGATGGGCAAAGAAGGAATGGATCAACTCTCACTCCCTTCTTCGACCCCGTGAGATGGCTGCATCCCCCATGTAGCCTGCCCACTGTGCAATCTGTGCTCGAGACCCTGCTGCCGTCTCCAGTGTGAGTCTCCTCCCGATGATCGGGACCCCCAGGATACGGTAGACATCCTCCAAAGTAATGGTCCACTCACCACGGACCCCTGGCAATCGGAAAGTGTTCCGATCTGCATCCCAATATGAGAATAAGTCACAAAGAATGTGACTAGATGGCGTGACATGGGGCACGCGCGATATACGCAATATGCCGGCCCTCTGTAATGTATCCTCCTCATCCTGAGAAAGGGCATCCAATACCCCGAGAGCCAATCACACTCTCTCTCTCGCCCATCCGATATATACTCGCTCTCACCGCATACAACCAAAACACACAAAACAGTAAAGTTAGTATCTCGAATAATACCAAGAAGGTCATAAAAACATATAGAAATGCAAGAAAATACAAGTGCAATCTCAAAATTAAGTTCTTTTTGCATTCTCGTGCAAAACCGCCGCCCCCGAGCAGGGGGCGGCTTTTGAAACCGCCGCCTTAAGGGCGGTCGGTCATGTAACCGCCCCCCGAACAGGGCGGCGGTCATGTAACCGCCGCCCTGGCCAGGGCGGCGGTCGCGGTCCGAAAACCCGCGCGGGTTGTTAACCCCAAAAAGCCCAAAATGAGCAAAAATAGACCATTTAAACTAAAAATGGAGCCTACCCAGTAGGCGCCCCCCCTAGGTGGACCTTTTGAACCTAACATTTTCAAAAATAACCCCCCCATCATGACGAATTTAACATTTCAAATTTAAAGGGGGAAAAACACAAAATTAAAGAAAACCAACCTGTGATCTAGCAGGGCGGTGTTCCGCACGTGGAGGCATGATCACAATCTCGCTGCGGACGTTTTGACTCTACTCGCGTGAGAAACCGTCACCGTGGGTCCCAGAGCTCAAAACCAATCAAATCAACTCGCGCAAATGAATAGGAAAATGGGCCCACTTTCATATATATATCGTTCTGTTTCGTTTTAAAATGACTTTTTCGCAGGTTTGGAGCGCTGATGGAGGTAAGTTTCTATCCCCGCACGAATGGTACGTTCTCCTTCCCTATTATTTTAGCGTTTATCTTCCAAGTTATCAGATCTATCTCGCACTTGAGTTCTCTTTTCATTTTGCAGTAGCGGAATTTCGATGGCGTCATTTCAACACACTGACGAGTAAGGTATAGCTTCTAACTCCCCATTTCGGGACTCGCCATACTGACCCACCGCTTTATGCCTCTTCATGGCTAAAACGCTTCTCCGAGGGGGCAATATGTACGTACTCAAAATTGTAGGGTACTGATCGCTGCAACAAAGTAACAAGTGCCCCGATGATGATACAGTCTCCTCGCAAGGTGTTCGGGATCCGAAAAGCCCTCGAGCATGCGTAACATCCCGCATGCCCCGCTTAGCCCCCGCGCCTTTTTTTCCCCTTTTTCCTCTTTCCTTGGCCTCTTGACCTTCAAGGATTTAAACCGCCGCCCGCAGGCGGCGGCCTGAACCGCCGCCCGATCAGGCGGGGTCCCAGTAACCGCCGCCCGCCGCTGAGCGGCGGTCCCGTGCACGCTTTTCCGTAACGCTCTTTTTGACGCGACTCACGTGAAATATCACGATTCACCAGCTTTTCTTTGCCGACTTGAGCATGCATTTATGTTTTTGGTCCCCTGGAATAGTGTTTTTCCTTTGTTTATTGTTTAGGAGTTCAATTTGGTTTTGGTTCTTGGGTGTTTGAATTCCTATAAATGCATGGTTTGTGCACATGCAAATGGTCCTGAGTTTTTAGGTCCAAGCTTGGCTAGTATTGTTCAATTTTGAAGTTTCTTGATTTTGAAGTTTGATTTTTCTCATTCCCTCATTTTAGTGTTTTAGTTAGTTAGCTTGTTTAGAAGCCATAGCTTGAATTCACTTGCATCTTTTTGTTAAATTGCTCACTGCTGGTAAGCCACGCACTCCATCTTGTGCAAAGTGCAAAGTAAGTGCTTATTTCATCCAATCCAGTTAGAAGCTTGCCTCTGAATTTCTCTTTGCTGTAGATTTACTTTCATCGTGTCTTAGAGTTCTTAGTTCAATTCATTATTTGCCTCAAGTTAGCTTTATTCAAATTGTGGTAAGCCACATATCCAACTTGTGCAAACAAAGTTGTTGTTTTTATCCAAACCATTGGAACAGATAGCTTAGGAAGCCATTAAAGTTGCAGGTTTTGCTCTTCGTATAGGATAGTTACAGGTTCTGGTCGCTTCATGTTGCATGACTTGCAGTAAAATCCCGCTAGGAATCGCATAAGCCAAGCTCAGACTTTGCGCTATCCCTCTCCTACTCGCATTCTCGGTCTGCATTCTGAGCTATCCTTATCCCAAAATCTACTCCTATCGGTGCTAGCATTACACGCTTTTCTGGATCCACGTGAACACGAAAGAACGAAGAGACCATACTGAGGGGACGAGATCACACACACCATCGGATTCGCCACTGCTTCGGGAATCCAGTGTTTTAAATTTCAAAGTTCTAGTCGAATCATATCAAATAGAGTAGTTAATCGCTTTATTTCAAGTCATTCTATTCTCGATATTGCTGTGAAGTCATGGGGATTGATAGTTTCTGAGAAACTATGATTCACTCCTCACTTCTGAGGTAGGATCGAGAATCTTGCAGATAGATTAGATGAGCTATTTTACTTATTTAGAATTCTACCAAATCGCACAGGCAAATAACTACACTCGGTTATCTTGTCTGTTTTAATTATTGTTTAGTTATTATTTCTAGATACGCTTAAAATAGTTTGCTTTCCTTAAAATTGTTAAATATTTCTTAGAAAGAATAAAAGTTATATGCAGTTAGATTTATTTCACGTAGTTAGAATTTGTTTCATTACAGTTAGATTGCATTTTGTTTCGTATGACAATCACGGGACCTCAAGAGCCCAGGGAATATATATTTGAGCCAATCGTGCCTCAACCAAACCTCATCACAGCGATAGTTGACATAGACCAAAATCTCAGGATACAAGTATTCCAAACAACCACAGATTTACAACTGATCAGTTCACAGTTAAGAGGATTAAACATAGAAGACGACCAAGCACATGCGTTTTGGTCAAGACAGCCAAACTACAGATTACCCTAGAAAACATCCATATGACTGTAGAAGGGCTCGAAAGAGAACAAACATTCGGGTGTGATCCTTTAGTTCCACAGCCAGACGCTGGAGACACCCTCGTAGATATAGATACCAGCTTAAGAATCCAGGTCGCAAGAACGCCTGTGAGGTATTCTGAGAAGATTGCACAACTGTTGGTTCTAAACATAGAAGCTGAGAAAGCATACGATTACATCGGATACTAGGGATTAGAACTTGATCTCGCGTATGACCATAACAGGACCGCAACAACCAAGAGTCTATGGTTGTGATCCACAGATCCCACAGCCCAACGAGTCCACAGGTCAATCCGATATAGACGCTAGCCTACGCACCTTGGTATTCAGGTCCACTCCACTTCCACCTATCATCATCAACAACTGTCCTTACTAGATATAATGCTAACGAAGCTAGGGAATTCTGACTAGGCCAAAAATCATCCGTAGAATCATCCACTATTATATTCATCATCCACTATATGACCTTATCAGAGATTGATGAGGAAGCAACAAAAGTGGCCGATTTCCACTGAGGTAGCGAGGTATTTTGGGTTGTTTTTCGATGTGGTTTTAGGTGTAGTTTTGGAATACGTAGAGAATGTGGGTGTGGATTTGATCTGCATGTGATGAGGGCATGGATATAGTAATATTTCCAGAGATGGAGGTTCAATAGCTTTTGGTTCATTTGATTCTCGGTGTTGATTTTGTAAATTTTGATGGTGTGGAAAGAGTTTGTTTGTGGTTGATTTGAAGATGAAAGATGGTTTGGAAAAGGTTGCTAAAATATGCCAAGATTTTGATTTGGTTTTTTTTTGCGAAGGTATATTTTGTTGATAAGGAATATTTTATTGAGGGATACTTTGATGATAAGGGATGTTTTGTTGTGGGATGTTTTGATGAGATGGAGAACCTTGTTGGGAGGATATAAGTTTTGAGTTTTTATGTACTTTGGTACAATAATGGAATTGATGTATGAGTGAATGGTTGTGAATATGTGAGTGAATACTGAAAGGAAAAAGTATAGGCGAAAGAGGATGGTGCCTATTGTGGAATGCTTTGTTGCGGGGTACTATATTGTGGGATGTTTTGTAGGGGTGTATATTACAGGCATGGAGATCAATTGTTGTGAAGGTTATGGTATGTATTATGATACGTGGTAAGTGATAGTAATGAAACTAGTATTGATAAATGATGTAGTTGTAGGGATGGACATGGTGATGTTGTTTATGGGACCAATAACCCGTTAGGAGGATACAATAGTAAAAAGGCCACAAAACTTAGTAGAGGTGTTTATACCTATGAGGAGGCCAAAGGGGTAGATGAGGAAGTAGTGGTACTACTTAGGGGAGGTGTGGAACCTATAGAAGGACTCAATGAGGATGTAGACTACTGAGCATATGTATTTTGTGATGAAATCATTTGGAGATCATAAATGAGGACTAAAGATACCCGAGGTACTTCGGTTGATCTGGGAAGATTGTTCATTCGATGTTTCAAATGGATTAGTAGGGCTGGAAGGTATCTCGGGTTGACTATTGTTCGGTTGTTTCAAGTTGATTTTAAGTGTTTGGGTACAACCGTTGGACGATGGGGTATTCATTTTGATCAATTATTTGTGCAACATAAGATGAAGGATTGTAAGTGTGTTGGGGTGTAAATGGCTGAAGTATTGTAAGTGTGTTGGGGTGTAAACGGTTACATGTAAACATTTCTAGCTACTAGATAGGAATTGAGGGCAATAGGGTTTGAGTCTAGCATTTCTTAAAAGATAGGTTCTCCTTATTGTAGAAAGGAGGTTCAGATGCTTCTAGTTGAGGACTAGAAGAAAAGAAATGTTCTGCTTTTCATCTAGATGTATGAAGGATTTGACCATGATATTGATGTAGGGAATGAAATAGTTGTTGTCCCATTTTGTTATATAGTTGACCCCCGATTCACTCCAAGTCTTTTGTGTGTAAGAAAATGGATTGGACGTAATTTTTCGATAATAAAGGATTTGTTTTTGTGTTGGTGTTGTGAGTCTTTGTAGGAAATTATGTAGTGTAAAATGACACTGTTTTTAGAAATGTAGGTGGTGTAGACATGTTTTCGGGAGTTTGGTTATGATCTTGTTGTCTAGTAAGTACCATGATAAACAAACACACAAACACCTAGAAAATGAAAAATAACTAATTGGGTTGATTTACAAACAACAAGAAAATGCAAGAAAAATATGTTGTTTAGTATTTATCTTGATTAATTATGAAAAAGTGAAATGTGTAAGATGGTTAATGAGGGTCCTAGGAAATGGTAAGCTATGGATGGTTTCGGGTGTGTTTAAGGGTGGATTCTGGACATATCCAAAGGTACATGAGGCCCAAATCTATACTACTTCCAAGTATAAGTGTGTTTATTGGGATTACCCCTCACTTCATGGTCCCATTGCGATAAGGTAGATGGGTGCTAAGCCAAAATATATGCATAGATAGGAGATTATACTCAGCCAGAAAACCAAGTTAGATTCTCTGTCATGTGGGTGATGAAATCCTAATCGCCACTGGTGGGATTTTTTTGAATGCATTTTTTATTTATATGTGATTTTTGTGTGTTGGGAGGATAAGTGAATGCAACAAATTTTCCTCCTAATTAAAGCTAGATGATCAAGAAGTATGAAATAGTTTGTTTTAAGACCCAAAATGAAAATTTTAGTTTCGATGAGGACAATCAAACAAAAATGTGAAACCAAAAGAAAAAGAAAGGTTTTAGGACTTACTCGTGAGAGTGATTCTATATATATTTTTAGATTTTTAGAAATTTTTTTGAAGCGAACAAGCAACAAATCCAAAGAAAGGAAGCTTTCAAAATCAGGGAACCTACAAGAAAATTAGAAGAAACAGAAAAAAACAAGAAATAGAAGATAGATTATGAGATGATAAGAAAAAAATAGAGAAAAGGTAGGTGATCGGCCTAAATGTAGGTGATTAGGCTAATCACAAGTGATTATTACACAATGAAAATAGTTAGTATTTTATTAAGGATAAGTGCAAAAGTTGGGGGACAATTAAGTGGACATCAAATCCTGAATTTTACATCAAAAACAACAAAACATCAAATTTAGTCTTTAGTGGACTTGAACCATGCCGAAAAGTCAAAAATATGTCATAAAAATGATACCATCGCATAGGGAGATCATTATCTTTGTATAAATATTGATTTTAAAGTGAATAGAATAGGATGAATATCATTTTATAATTTTTACTAATAGTAGGTCTTTAAGACACTTTTTCCCATGAATGTTTATGTCTACGTTTAAGAATGCAAATTTTGGCTCACTTGTCGAATGTGATAAAACATATACCATCCCAACCATGGTGAAATTATATACATGTTCAAAAATAATATTTTATTTTAAGAGTTTTTGATGAAGTTATGGTGGGAAACGGAAAGTGCTATTTTTTCTTTATGTTTTCAGCACCACTTTCATGGAAAAATCATAAAAATAAAATATTGCTTAAAAAATACAAAAAAAAATCTATCATAAGATAGATAGTGGCATATAACTTCTCACCAAAGGAAATATATATATATATATATATATATATATATAAAGGAAATATATATATATATATATATATATATATATATATATATATATATATCAATTTTTGGTCATCCAAATCACGGAAAATGGACTACAATCTTATAGACATTTTTAAAAAATACCAAGTCATTGAATTTTGAGTGTTTAATATAGCTAAACTTGTCCAATTTTTTTAAAATTAGAAGTTTGATACTTTGGGTTCTAGATGATATGATTCATATTGATGTAATTTTTTCTAATTTTGAGTGTATGCATTGCTAATAATCCCTACAAGTTGATATTATGTTGTGATTTGCAATATGACATCCACTTATGACCCCTTTTGGCCCCCAACTTGCTGCACTTACCCTTGAATAAAATGAAATAGAAGAATTAGGGACAAGGCTCCCACTTTGGGTGTGCCGAATGTTGATGACAATTTTTCCTTCATGAATGGTTTGATATGGCAATGACACAAAACCTGACCCAACCTCAAGTATGGCAGGGTTTCTAAGGTACCCACGGATATGATAGGTGTTTGATTTTTTTGTGCTCCATGATGAATGAATTAAGCTCTTTTCCCTATAATTAAACCTGCAATTCAAGGACACTACACAAAATGGAATTAGTAAAATAGGTAGGAAAATTTCTGGTAAATGCTAGTTCCTGAAGCCAAAATAATTCCTTATATGGACATCAACTTGATTTTAAAACACTTAAAGATTTTATTTATGAAATGGAGTATAATATGCGATCAAATGTTTTGTCACTTATTTGGATTATTACATACATCAGATGATAATGATAATGAAAAGTAACAAGCACAAAATCTAAATTCATAATATAGGTCAAGATTTTAAGTTTTTAGAAAAGATGTTAGAGCCTACTAAGAAAGCTAAATCATCATCTTTAGTGAAGTATGAATCAGGTTTTGAGATGTAGTCTTCCACGAAGAAGTCAGAGATCTCCTCCTCCGTATCGTATAGACATGCAAGATCAGAATTAGTGTCTGGAAGGCTGATGTTGCTCTCAATGTCGATTTATATGCAATGTTCGTGTCTTTAGGTACGCCTAGGCTCGCTTCGTATTTGTATCTGAACCATGCAAGATTAGTTTATATTTTTTTCACCTTGTAGTATTCTTCCCAAAATTCCTCAGTGGCTTCTTTGATTTTCTAGGTAGATGTGAAGATGGTTTCTAGATGATCAATGGGGTTGCATGGATGACACACAACTCCAAGTCATGTAGTAAGTTGTATTGCTCCTAGTGCATTGGGTGTTAGACAATTGAAAGGAATTGATTTTGGTAATGGAATGATTAGTTCCTAATATGGCCATATTTGAATGATAAGTGGTGACAAAGGACTTGAGTTGTAAATGGTATGCAAATGGTATCATTTAATCAATTATTCATGTAAGGAAGGGATATGTAAATTTTTATGTCTACACACGAGGAATCAAATGAATGTATGTATCCATAAGGGATGAGGATGAATGATATGGTGCCTAATGGGACATGTAGAAAGGCCGAACGGAAAAATAAAAAAGTGAGTGATGAAGTACTATGCTCCACGAGGAGAAAGTATGGCCGCAAAGGCATCATAAAGAAAAGTCAAAATATTCCCCAAATGGGGAAAGTTATAGCCAAAAAGGTGGACTTTGATGAAAATAATGGTGCCCCAAAGACATGCATGAATATGGCCACAAAAGTGGACTTGATATAATGAATGTAAAGCCCAAATGGGAAGATGAGTATGTCCTAAAAGGAGAACTTCATGCACATATTGAATAGTATTATAAAATTAAAAAAACTCAATAGAAGTGATTATGGCCACGAGTGTGGACATGCAATAAATTTGATTAACATTCCCAAAGGAAAAAATATGGCCACTAATTTGGATTTGAATACTATGTATGCCTAAAGGAAAAGATATGACCGTAAATGCATATTAAAGGTCAACAAGAGATGATACCTAGAAAGGGATGCAAGAAAGAAGTGGAAAAGCCCTAAAATGGGTGGTGCTAAGGCTAGTTGATGACAACTAAGGCCAATCAATGGTGACCCCAAGGGGTCAACAGCTACCAAGTTTCAAAGGGTTATATAATCCCAATGGTTAGCCGAAAAAGCTCATTTTAACTCGTGGAGTTAATGAGAAAGAGCAGAGTGAGAAAAAAATAGATTGAGGAAATGGAGTTTGTTAGATTTGGATATTGACCAAGTTAGATGGTGGCCATATTAGGATTCCCCTGCTTGACCTAGTGTGGATGTGGAGATAGTGGGGATGAGGAGGATGAGATGGGTATAGGGAGATGAACAGAGATGATAGAGGTTGTTTAGTTTGATAGGGTGAGATGACAGGTTTAGAGTTGTTCAATCGCCTCATGATCTGTGATGTAGCCTAGAATCTACCAAGAAAATCCCAAGTGTCTTTGGCACATCACACAGCCTAGACTAAGCACTCACCCAAAGCACACAAAGGTACCATGCCCCTCTTTAGGGTTGTTGTTGCAAGATTTTATCATGATGGAGACTCAATGCATTTAGACCCATAATTAGTATATCATTCTACGTGCATTTTCAGATCTAGATCTATAGAGTAACAGATTTAAATTATAACCATAATGAAATTAGGCATGCAAGAACCAATTATACTTAGGATTAATACTTTGATTCATCCAATACACTCCATTATATTACACATGATAAATATACGTAAGCTCATTACAATAGGTAATACCAAAGCTTATGCAAGCATTAGATCTAACATCATAACTTCAAAATAATTAGTTCTCACACCCCCTAGTTCTCACACCCCCTCTATACTACATAGATCATTACATATTTATAAGGGTGGGGAATTTCCCTTCACCACTTGCATAACTCCAAAAATAGGTTGTATGTTGAAACTAGCCATGTGCCTTTACAATCATAGCCACATATGCAAGTGTGATAACAATAGACCTCTTATAGTTAACTCGGAAATAGAAAATCTATTCTTATCCCACACCCATACAAAGTGCTTAGTATCCTCTCTTCCATAAATAACTGATGCGTGTTGTGCAAGTCTTTACCATTTTGTGTGCTCCACATGTTATCTCCATAAATAGCCCGCTCATGTGAAAATGGCTAAGTCCCAAATCCACCCTTATCTTCCATGTACGTGTTTTCCCCTATCCTTTAGCACCTTTAACTATGCCATGTTCCTCGCACGAAACTTCTATGTGCCTTCCGATAAAAATTCCACTTTCATCCACTCAACATTACCCCAAACTAAACTTCATTGCCCCCGGTAATGGCTAATCTAATAAATAATAAATTAATGGAAAAAATGTGAAATAATTTCTATACAAATAATAAGTATTTACTCTACATCACCCTCTGCTTCAACTGGAAGAATGAGTTCTGGATATTCTTCCTTTATTTTTGCCTCTAATGTCTATCACTCACTCAAAGACGGCTCTACCTTTTCTCGGGATATTCACCGTAATAGAATCTAACTCATCCTGTGTAATTTCTCGATTCTCATTTTGTAATACTAACATAATGTTAGCCATTATAGACATTCTCACTTCCGAAGATCCATCTTCTATGCTATGAGTTTTCCCAGTTCCACCCAACCTATTCTTATGGGGCTCCCGAGTTCTTGTAAGGGCCTCACGCTTTTTCTTTACCACTTCCAATCTCTCTCGCATGCCCCAACGTCTCATCCTTCATAGATTTTAGGACTTATTTTTCTTCTACCATTGTCCTTATTCAGTGAATACTACTGGGATGTACAAATATTCAATGCTTGATCCACTTTCTTCACCTCCTCCGGCATAGTTTGAAGCAACCCCTCGTATGATGAAATATTTCTAATCACTACACCTTTTCCCTCTCTACCCCATGTTTAGGATCTTTTGGTGCTAACATCCTAACTCCTTCCACATCTCTAAGATGGTTTCTTTTTCTCTAAGTCAATTTTCAGGTCCACTCCTATGCCCCTCAATCTTGTTATAGTGGAAAACAGAGTGACTATAATCCTTACCCCCGCATTCGATGAAATAGAAGAAAAATTTGTGTACCCTACTCATCACGCCATCGGTACAAAGGTTCATACTTGCCAAAGTATGGGAGCTCATACAATTGATAAAATCCAATCTACTTTAACAGCTTCTATCCTACATCATCATACATCCGGCATATCCTCGATGTGCATTTGTTTTTCTTTTGTATTTAATAAAGCACGTCCAATTCATTTTTGTTCTCTCGATGTGCGATGGTCAGTAGTCACTAATATTGCATTTGTGGACATGAGAGTACCATTCTTGTCCCACTATTATGCCTTCTGGGTATTGCATTTCTAAAAAATTTCTCTCGGGAGAAATTTCAACCTCTGCTTCCACCTTCTTCTTCCCTTTTTCTCTTACACAGGAGGTTCTTTCTTTGGTTCCATCTGTAAATTGTAACATTCTATCCTCAAATGCTCATTTTCTAGTTTCTACAATGTGCAACATGCAACCTAAAACCCTATCTTGAATCCATGTGCACTAGATTTTTCAAACACTCGCTTCACTCAAACCCTTCACCAATGGGAACGCAAGCTTCTCCTCTCGCACAAATCTACTCCTTATGTTTAGTTTCACACTCTTCACACCTCAACACTCTTCGCTCATCTCAATCACACTTAGTTCTTTAAAAATTTTGTGATTTATAATAGTAAGAATGAACTCGTGTCCCATCATTATATAGATTTTCAAAATTTGGTGCATTTATTGCTCCTTCACATACCAATATTCCTCATTAATTGACCCTTTTCACAATTTTCTGTGTGGTACATCTTCACGCCTCGATCATAAACCTTTAGCACTCCTTCCCAAATTCGCTACAAGCTTCTCATCAGTGCACCTTCATGCACCTAAGTACCTCATCACCGTGCCTTCTCTTGTAGTCTCCAGATTTGTCGCTTACCTCATTTTATACGTTTCATTTATCTCCATCCATGGTCCTCATTTGGAAGCAATCTTATTTTCACTAACTCTTCAAACTTTGAATAGCACCTATAACAGTTTGTTCCTTTATGTGTACCCATTTCTCAACAACCACCCCACATAAAAGGTATGTGTAGTCCTCTGTGCATAAAAATAATGTTAATGGTAATTATCTTCTAGCATGAAACCACACTTATTTCACAAAACAACAACTAAATTGAAAAAGCATAACGACAAAGAAGAAAGTACATTAAGGGAATGCATAATTTAAAACATAATCTAAATGGTAATACTTGACTTATTACACACACCAAGAAAACTTATTTATAGTAGGGCTTCACCTACTCCGTTAAGTAACCGGGTAACCGTAATCCATCAAGCATTTCTAACCGAAAAGCTCTATTTCAAGTATTTGTCCGATATCAAGCTTTTGTCCCTAATGTGCCTATCATGCCATGCTTTTACCTAAATTTTTCTTGCTCCCGACTATATCATGCTATTGCTCATCGCCCATCCAAATTTATCAACTTTTCAATCTGTTCTTCTAATCTTTTATCATCAACTAGACCTCCAAAGCATGCAATAGTAAAATAAGGTAACATAAATTCCATAAGAAGAACTACTTCTGCACCAAACACTAATTGAAAAGGTATGGCCTTGTTTAGCAGCTTGTATGTTGTTCTATATGCCCAAAGTATTGCAGAAAATTTATCATCCCAATACTTTCTTACAACATAAATATTTTTTTCAATGTCCGCTCAAAATCTTGTTGAAATCCTCAAATGGTCCCATTTACTTGAGGATGATATGGTGTAGTCTTATGGTGCACAATCATGAATTCATCCAATAAAATTATGATTGTCTCATTCGGAAAATATGTGACCTTATCACTAGTCAAACTTAAAGGGCATCCAAACCTTGTAACAATATTTTCACATAGAAACTTGGCTGATATAGCCATCAGACAATCCTTTATAGGCATTTCTTCTTCCCACCTTGTCGAGATAGTCTTTGCAAGTAATGATATTGTGTGACCCAGTCTTGTGCACAATTAGTGAATTACGACCCACAAAATCTATAGCCCATTTCTCAAATAGTTTTGCATTAGTAATAGGTCTTAGATATATTTCATCTCGATGACCTGCTTCCCAAGGCACTGACAAGTGATCAAAAGCCTTACAATATGCCTTACAATCTTTATACAAGGTCTCCCACCATAATCGAGAAAGTATAATTTAGCATGTAATGGTGTCACCTGTATAGTGCCCATCGTCAATACCACCATGAGCTTCCCCATGATATTTGTGCACTCATGTTCCAAAGACACAAAAATTAATACTTCATCCCAACCTAACTTGTACAGTCACTACTAATCAACATAAAGTATCACACGAAAAAATTATTTCTTCTCTAAGGATTTCATTCCTTCTATTGCCATACTTGTTCATAGAAAGAAAACAATGTCGTTTAATTCGATGGTGCACATTATAACCTTTGTATAACTATGCATTGGTCATGGTATATTCAATTTCCCGCTTCTTCTCCTAACTATATTCTAGATATATGATCCGGTTTAATTAATTTTCCCTAGTTTTACCACAACCGTGAAATCAAATTCGTGGAATAAGAGTATCCATCTCGCATATACACCCCGTAAAATGGGCTTGTTCACCAAATATTTCAATTCCATGTGATCTCGTATAAAATACAAATGGTGTTACTAGCAAGTCTTGTTTGAACTTATGTAGCACATAGATAATTGAAAAAGCTTCGCATTATGTAGTTGTATAATTCTGCTATGTAGGAGTCAAATTTCTACTAGAAAAATAGAGAGGATGATCTATAATACCTTCTCCAAGCTAAACCAACACCATGCCAATGGTCATGCCAGAGGCATCTACATGTACATGAAATGGTTGGTCCCACAAAGGAAAGTGTAGAATAGGCATGGTAGTAAGTTTCTCCTTCAATGTCTCAAACACACACTTTCTATATGGTTCTCTTTAGAAGAACATCCCTTTACCTTTAGTAACTCCTCCAAAGGTGTAGAAACCTTAGCATACCCCTTTATGAATTTTCTATAATACCCAATGTGACCCAAGAATCCACACACCTCACTTTGATTGGTAGGCTCTTTTAGGCCGATAATGACTGCAACCTTAGCTTGGATCAACCAACAAACCTTCCTTGCAGATGATGTGTCCTAACAATATTCCAAATGGCATAGCAAATACACATTTCTTGATGTTCAAAGAAATAATCAACTATCTACATCTTTCAAACACTAAGCACAAATTGTCACAATGATCTTTAACAATTCCATACACCATCCAATCATCTAAATAAACTTGCAAGAAGTTGTGAATAAAATATTTGAACGCTTGAACAACTATGTGTGAAAATACAATAGGCACATTTTTCAGACCAAAAGGCATCATAGTATAGGAAAATATTCCCATTCAAAGTAGTAAAATTAATATTTTCCTAATACTCCTTTGCAATCCTAACCTGATGATACCTAGAGAATCCATCTCAGTAAATGAATAAATTTCACGCCCACAACTCCTAGTATTTCTTCGGTGAATGGTGTAGGAAAGGGATCACCACACATACAAAGTTGTTTAGCTCCCTATAGTTCACATGAAACCTAATATGATCATCCTTCTTGATACTCGATCACCATTGGAAAATGCATTTTGACTCGTCTAGGGGCTTAATGATTCCAAACTTCAACATTTTTCAATCTCTTCTTTGACATTTTCACACAAGTTGGGGTTCATCCCGTAGGGTCTCTTTCGACCAAGTGAGCACCCTCCTTAAGCTTTATCATCATCTCTTCTAAGGATTCATGCATGCATTTGAGTTCATTGTATCCTCGAGGGAATAAGTCTTGATAATCCCATAGTAACTCAATGTTTTTTCCACTTCGAATTAGACCAATAATCTTTGATTATGGTCTCCTTAGGCTTAGCATCTCGATCCAAATATTCACTTTCTTTATCATCCAAGGTTCATGATAGGCACATGTGGTCTTATCTCGCACTTTCCAACACCTCACACCTACCCGTTGAATGGTCTACATCCATATTTTCTACTTCTTGATCATCCACTAAGTAGACCATTTTTCCTTTTTCTTCCTCAAAGCGAGTGTGCTTAAGTAGTGTTGCATCTGTATTTATTTATCCGAAAAAATGTGCTCCCGATTTTCCTTCATCAAATAACTTCTAAATGAGTTCTTCAACCTTGGCACTATCTCCCATAGTTAAGCACTTTATAACCTTTAAGGCCTCTTCTACTGAAGGTTTAGTAGAGAAAAATTCAAACGTCTGGGTCATCCCTATAATTAAATCCTACCAATTTCTAGTCTCTCTATGGAGCTCCGCATATACATACCAAGAATGATTATAACCTTGTAAAGTGGAATAAAATATATGCACCCAAAGAAAAGTTGGTAAAGCTTCTTGCCCCTCTATCTAGAGTCTCTCACATTATTGAACCCGGTGCCAATATGTTGATTACTTGTGATAAGTGTAGATCTCGAGTAGTTGCATTTCTCTTGAAGAACCTAGTAGCAAGAGAATCCTAATTTCATTCCATCCTACAAGATTATCCTTGTGAACCACCCACCAAAGTGCACTATTGTCCCACATTGGGTATATGCTAGCATATTTTGTCTCTCCAACTGGTCTATCCACTATTTCTTTGAGGTGCTTAGAAATACCATAGGATCTCTTTATTTAGTGTAACGAGGTACCGAGTTATTACCTATTCACTTGATACAACGATTTCTACCGTCCCATACAAATGTGTTCTTTCCTTCCAACACCACCAACTCACAAGTACTATGAGCCTAATTATCATAAGAAATACTTGTAGTATCGCTAATATACTATGCATCCTCCCATTAAAGGATTCCTTATTTAGATGGCGTAAGTACCTATGAGTCCCAAATGTTTTGTACATAAATTTTATTCGGTATTCCTCACTCAAAGGCTTAATATAAGGCACATATTTTCCATCTGTTAAATGGATAATAACTCTTTCCTCCTTGTTTTCAAATATGATATAACCCTTGTTGAACCAAAGGTCAGCATTATTTACATAACACCAAAGGCATCCAAGTAGAGCTAGGAAACTATCTACCTCTTCCAAAGTAAAGCCTCAAAATATCTAGTGAACTTGTCTCCTTGTATGGTAATGGATGCATCTTTTAAAAATCTGATGGGAGTGGCCTTAGTTTGGTTAGCCATGAACAACACATTCAAAGATGGCTGCAATGATGTATCCCCATTTGTACCCATGCATATAAAGTAAGAAAATTGACTTCAACACCTATATAAATCAATATACTACTCAAAATCCACCCATCAACAACAACATTCGATTGATTTCCTTGTCATAATCTAGGCTATGAGGGGGAAGATTTGCATGCGAGATCTCGACGCCTAGTCTCAATACTTACGCATGGAGTGTTTCCTTTAACCAATTCCATAATAGTGGAATGGTATTATCCTAACGCAACATCTTGCACACTTATTTCAAGTCATCCATATCAGATTGGACTATTTCTAATGCTTTCTTTTGCTCCATCTTCTCGTGATTGATTCTTTAAATATTGTATTTCACCCTAAAGATTTCTGAAACCTCCATGGTCCCGATAAACATCCTTATGATGGGAAATATATGGGTACCATGTATGTAGAACCTCATCCTTAGTGATGGTAGGCTTCTTCTACAATGCTTCTTTGGCGTGTACTTCTTCATGGGTAGTTATCTTTACTTAGAATGCCTCGGATTCTAGTTCCAATTTTAGCATCCACTAATTTTCCACAGAGCGTTGTATCCTAACCATCCTGCCTTTTTTTTTTCTTGTTTATGTTGCTTACTAAGATGCTCATACAAGTATGGGAATTCCTTGTAACTATGATTCTTTCCACAAAAAGAACATGTAACATTCTGAGGACATTTGCACTTGTGGTGGTCGTGGATCCACATGTATAACATGTTCCGCGCAAGGAAAATTTCCTCTTCCACCACCACGACCTCATCCTCTAAAGTCACCATGGTATCCTTGACCTCTTCCATGACATGCTTCAAAATTACCTTCATTCGATCATAGTGTGATTGATTGTGATCCCGATCATGATGCTCATTCTTTCCTTTAGAGTTATCTCGATACTCTTGTCTCATGTCATACACCGATATCTATAGCATCCTTGATCCGTCCAATCAGTTGCAAGCGGTCCTCCACGCATGAGTCATGGACCTATAGATTTTATAGTAGCATGAGATGTTATTCCTTATCGTGTGTTTATAATAATGGATAATGGCTAGCATCATGGTTCAAATGACATATCTCACGGTCTAACAATAATGGGCATATTGATCTCGTGGGGACAACTATCCTTGTGTGACCTTCCACCTCACAATCTCTACACAAAATTCTCGTGCACATCTCATGTGCTGAATTTTCCTATAGCTTCTCCAACTGTTTCGTCATGGCTGTGATCTGCTTCCAAAAATGGGCTTACCTCGGTGTCTATACTTTTGACTACCTTAGTGCGTAAAGTTTCTTCAAGTGCTTCGTGTGAGTCAAGATATGTCTTATGTGACAATGCCCTTATAAAAGGTGTAATACAACCTCCAAAAAACCATTGTGCATTCTCGGCTTGCATGAATATCATAATAAATATTAGATAAAAAAACATTTTGAAATGAGAATCATACTCTCTTACACTCTCATTAGTTCCTTGCTTAATATCCTTAAGTGTGTTTATACTCTTCTACTCAAACTCAAGGATGTAAAACTCTTTAAGGAAATCATATTTTAAAGTTACATAGTCTACGTAAGTCTTATTAGGGTCAAACTTTCTATACAAACCGTATGTGCGCCTTTATAACATAGTGGAAAGTTGAATTGCCCTACACTCGAAGTTGTGATTCCCTTTACATGCCATAGAATTTCACACATGTGCACGTGTTTGGAAGCTTCTTCTATGCCCCTATACTCTAGAAGATGAAGAGACATCTCTATGTAAATATTCTCGTGGTTGGTGTGCACCTTGCCCACCTAATCTAGAATCTCCCGTGTTTCCTTGGCCTCTAATACCACCAAATCCACCGTAACTAAAACCACCTATACCCCCGATCCTGACTTGTATCTAGAGTCGACTCGAAGACGTACTTCCTTATCTCCTAATAGTAGTACTGATTTTTACCCCTACAACGTCTATGAAGTGTTAATACTCCTAGAAGAGAGTCCAAAATTATGCATGCCTAAATTCTATGCGGAAGATACACCTAAAAAGGTACCCCTAAACAACAATGAAGATGTTTATGCTGCCATCAATGTGCTTGTTATATGACTTACTCCTACTCTCCCACTACCTAAATTAGCTTTCTAACTATTTTTCATACTAGATAAAGGATAACCAAGTGTAAGGGCAAGGTTGCCGAGTAGACTCGAGATGCCCATCCATGGCCCAGTCGTCTCTCTTCCTATGTGCTTCTACATGAGGCCAAAGGGAGTTCTCGATGCTCGGTTCCACATATTCCTGTATGAACTTAAAATCCTTCGTGAGCCATCTCTCTCCTCTATTCCATCTACTTTGTAATTTTACGTTGTTTCTCTATCTCCCTCTCACATGCCTCATTGTACTTAAGCCACCTTTCTTCTCTCTACCTCTTTACCACTAGGTATGCCATCTTTCACCAAACCCGCTCCCGCCCCGTGCATGATGAGGTTTAGTTAGCCATCAGTTTCCTTTCCAAGTTTAAGGTTACCATCAAGATTTTGATCACCAATGGAATTCCTTGCAGGTAAGTTCCCTTAGGATATCATAAAAATTGGAATTCTACTACCTCTAGGAAAGAATAAGTGGAAATTAAGTACTCCAAAATATAGTTGTTCAGAACACCATGAAACCAAGTATCCACAATGTGCGTTTCCAAATTACATCAACATCATAGAGGGCCTAAAATTATTCTTACATCCAAAAAGTGCGCGATAACTCCAATAATTTTTAGATGCATAAGCAATCAACCACTCGTATAGCTCTACTAGAAAAATGGCAAAGAAGCTCTCATACAAACTATCATATAGATTTTGTTCCACCCATGCATGTGCATTAAACTCAGATCTAGTGTTGAACCTCTCGTGTCTATTCTTCTTCTAGATCATGTATCCACTCCTCAACACTTGCTAGGGTCAAATGACATGTCTTCATCATGAATAATCCTAAAAACTTAAAAAGAGGTCCCAAAGATAGAACCAATGATACAACCTAGAATCTACAAGTAAAATCCTAGGCGCATTGGCACATCACTTAGCCTAGACCGAGATCTCACCCAAAGTGTGAAAAGGTACCAATCCCCTATTTAGGGTTGTTATTGTAGGATGTTAGCATGATGGAGACTTAATGCATTCAGATCCATAATTAATATATCATTCTATAGTGCATGTTCGATCTAGATTTATAGAGTAATAGATTTAAATTATAGAAATAATGAAATCAAGCATACAAGAACCAATTATACTTCCATGCATTTGAATGCACCTTTTTCCCTCATGCAAACCTTTTTATTCCTTCTGCTAAGTATTCCACTTTAATCTACTCAACAATCTGATTTTGTATAAGAGGGAGGAACTAGACAGTGAGCTATTGAGTCCTACTATGGAAGACCCACTAGAGGAGAAGGTCACCATGAGATGATGAAGATGATTTGGGATTAGGATTAGGATACTTTGATTTCCACATGATAGCATGGAAAACTCAAGTGGTTGAGGAGGGAGTTGAGGAGGAGATAGAGGACATAGAGGTTAAGAGTGAGGTGGCTCTAGGAGGTGGTGGAGATGGATCAAGATAGGCGCAAGGGTGGTACACTTACATGCCAAGTTATATTAAAAGAGAGTAGAGAGGAATACAAACTTCTAGTAGAGGGATGTAGTAACTCAAGAAAGAGACTGAATTATTCAAGAGAGGGACCATTATCACTAGTAGAGGGAGGCCTACAAGGCCCATTTTGGAGATTTGGATACTATCGTAGCAACATGTTCACCAACGGTGTTCGTGGAAGCACCACATGGATTAGCATAGATGGCACCCTATGCCATGATTTTGATGGAAAGATATAGATCACTAATTGTAGAGGCTAGATATTACAAGGGGATTTTTTTTTAAAGTTTCGAATACCTTACGCCGTTGGGAGCATCTTCAGAGGACAGAGGTTGGACGATCTAAGCCATCTAGGAGTACGGCTCGTGTGGCACAACCATAACAAGTAGAGGGAGGAAACGAGGGTGGCAGAGATGTACATGGATCAATTGTTGTGTCTACCCCAAGAGATGAGGACTTGAGAGAATTAGATATTCATTTTACATATTTTGATAGTATTTCTAATTAGAGGGTGCCCCAGGGAGGGCCATGATGTCTTGACATACATTTTGATATATGATATATGATTTTTTGTGGATTATCATGTGTTCCTTATGTGTTATGATGGTTTTTGATTTTGATGTGATGATGATGTCATGATGATGGTTTTTAGATTAGATGTGATGGTAATTTTAGATTATATGTTTTTGTATATTTGGTTATGATGGCAAAATAGATGTATGATTAGATGTTTATTTTAGACATACATGTGTATAGATGATGATATAAATGTGGTAACATGTTTTTTGTTTAAATTTGATTTTGATCATGATAATTAGAATGCATATGGGTAAGATGTGATGAAAAAAATTAAGAATGAATGTTATGGATGATGGATATGTTGTAAGATAGATAACATATAGGTGATTGAGATGAAGAAATATGTCTTGGAAGATTGATGTGATAGGACTTAGAAAAATATGTCTCACAATGATGGTGACCTATAGGTGTGAATGAAACTACGTTATAATGAGGAAATATGTCTCCAACCTCATTGAGATAAAAATGGGATCCGTAACGCAAGACACATGTAACCAAAGTAGATGTTAGCAAATAACTAACGATATTTAATCATTTAATAGATCATAAGGAAGTAATGGATGAGATGATCTCATAAACCTAATGTTGACATGATAAAATGGGTTTGAGATGAAACTTGTATAGAGGAAAGATCATTCTCCCAAAAGTGGCATTCCCGAACTATACCCCAACTCTAGGAAGGGGAAAGAGAAAGTTGATCAATGCATGAATCTTTCTTAGGATGTTGGTAAAATCAAAGGTTGATAAAAGTGGGAATCCTTCAAATTCCATAAGGAGTAGCCATAGTTTGAGGGTATGGTATACTTTTTACAATATACAGATGGAAATAATAAATTGTAGCCATCCTTCATGGGATCGGTCTATTCATTTGATTTTCATTTCATGTTTTTGATCATTTCTTTTCTCTATTTTTTTTTTTGAATGAATAAGAGTCATTCGAGGGATTGTGTATTTATTTTTATTTTGATTTGATCATTCATGATTTTTTATTTTACATGGGGGAGAGATGGGATTATCTAAGTAGATCACTTAGAGGGGATAATGAGTGTACAAGAGATACCCCTTAACCCCACCATGGTTCTAATAGGTAAATAAGAGGGTGATAGATGTAATGATTGTAGAGTTCTCACCAAAGGGGGAACCTATCCATAAGAAATATGTTATGGACAAAACCGTGGTTCCCATATTTAAGGTCACATCTAGGAAGTGAAGGAAGACCACATAGTTCCAAATCATCATGATGAGATATGAAAGGGGATGAGATGGAGGAATGATCCAAGAATGGGACTAAGGTCACATTGGTAAATGTGCTAACAATATAATGGTCATAAGTGCAATGTGTTAAGTGGTTCCAATTCTAGTTTACCATCAAGGGAGGCCAAATGATAGGCTCCCGACCCATACTTGTGTGTAACAATGTATGGTCTAATCCAATTGGGGAAAACTTTTCATTTGGCTCCTTTCTAGAACGGTGTCATTTTCATAAAGTTAAGAGATTATCATCACACTTTGGAAGATGGGATGAGATAAAAATTGAAAATAATATAATGCATTTCCCCTCAAATAAGTAAAAGGTATGCGTCTAAGATGAGTGAATGGTCCCCCCAGAGAGAGAAAATGTGATTACATGATGGATCAAAATGATGAACAAGATGTGTCTAAACCATATGAGATAAGTTAAATATAGATCATAAAAAAATGTGCCACAATGGTGAGTTCTTAAATGAGAGCCATGGTGCATCTAAAGAGAGGCATAAATATGGCCAAAAAAAAATTCGTAGGAGTAAAGGATGAAAAACATGATCGGATGAACCAAGGTGGATGAGATAAGACAATGTCAAATATGAAAAGGGAATAATCCATGAACAAAAAGTTCTAGAAAGAAGTTCCCCTAGTATGGGAGGATGAATCAATGAGACAAGAAGAAAGATACTAACAAATAAATAATGGCGGGGAAGGATGTTACCCGGTGAAATGGATGTAGATAAGATAGTGGATGTCGGGAAGATAGATGTATCAAGGTGAATATTATCGATGAACAAGGGAGGACCCTCTTTAAGAGGAGAGATGGGAGATGGTGTGGATGGTCAAGATGACCCATGAGGCTAAATGGATGGAGAGGATGAAAAAGAAGTTAGGTGAGCTACAGATTAAGTGGTATATGAAGAAGGAGACTCATCGATGAGGTCCTCTTGCATGATAATATCATGAACGGTATCCTAAAGGGCCCTACAATGCTCCGTTTCATGATCCATAGTGTGATGAAAGGCACTAATTTGATGATAATTGAATCATGATGGATTTGGTTGGCTTGGATCAAAGGGTCGATGGGAGGAAGCGTAATAGTAGAAGTATATAGTAAATTTTAAGGACCTTGACATAGGATTCAATGTATACATCACGATGGGTCTTGTAGGATGATAAAAATGGTGAGGATGATGGTGGATTGTGTCATGGTCTAGGTGGTCTAGAAGATGAAGCAATAGTGGATAATTTAGGCTTGGATGACTTTGGGTAGATGAAGTTTCTCTAGAGGAAAGAGTTTGTTCTAGGAGATAATTGGATGTTTTGGATCGTCATGAAGGGGGGTTGAAATGGATGGATGTGGCCCCAAGATGGAGGATGGGGATTTGGTCTTGATCTGGGAATGTTTACCTTCTTATGGGGATACTTAAGGGACCGTTTTGGAAGGACACCAAGGTCTTTAGATTTGGTTTTTGAGGAGAAACCTTGCAGGATTAAAATAATCTCCACCGGAGGATTTGGTGATGACATGTTGGTGATGGTGGAAGTAGCTTTTGCATGACGAATACTAGGGAGGGTAAATATTGGCTAGATGTGGGAATTTCTGGTTGTGTGGATGAGACAGAGGGTCACCTATAGCCTCTACAAGTTAAAGTGCCCTCCAAGATTTTTAAATGGTGAAAGTGGTGTGGAGGAAGATGAAGATAATGGGGATATGGTGACAATGGTCGATGTGGTAGGTATAGGTAGAAGTACATAAAGAGGGACCAATACCGAATCTACGAGAAGGTAGGAAACGTAAGTATGGAATAAATGAGTATATATGAATAGGATCTACTAGAGTAGATGTGGATGGAGGTGAAGAATTGAATAAAGTAGATAAGGAAGATGTATGTGTGGGATCTACAAGGTAGGTGTGGGTGTGGAAATTATTAGAGGCATTTGGATGATTTGGTTTATGATATCTATGTGAGATGTGGAAGATTATGGATGAGCTAGGATAGGGTGGAAGAGGTATGAGTGTCAAAAGGAACATGAGAAGATTGGGGAGGTGTGACAAGCATAAAAACAGATGTGGATGTGGAAGATGAGGTAAGTGGGGTGGTCATAATTAATGAGATAGGTGGTAGGGATTTCAGGGTAGATATAGTATCGATGATGTAGGAATAGGAAAAGAAATGTGTGATAAGATGTTAATACACCAAAGGGTGTAGATGAGGAGATAGGTTCGGCCAAGACTAATGCGGATGTAGTTTGAGTAGACCTGGATGTGGTTGTTAAGATAAGTGGTAGAATTAAGGGAGGTAGGTAAGGTGACTATAGATGTGATTAATGTAGGAATGATGTTATAAGGTGCTAAGGGAACAATACCTAGGATGGAATTAGATGAGTAAATGAGTGAAACTGATGTGGAAAGAGATTTATGATGTAGGTATTGATTGAGAATGGATTAATTAGTGTGATGTAGAAGGTGAAGATGAACTAGATGGTGGATGATTAGGAAATGGTTGTCTAAATATGTAATGTGATGAGGATTGGAATGCTTGGGGGATGTAGGAGCATGGTGATAAGTGGGATCATAATGATATGAGTTAGATGGGGAAAGAATGAGGATATCTAATACGGAAGGCTCATCGGAGGTATACCTCGGTGAGATTGGAGGAGATATGTCATATTATGGAGTAGGATATGCTAATTGATACCTATGGAAAAGGAAGCCACGGTTGGGGTTATCGTGAGGAATATCCATAAGAGAAATGGGTATGGTGATTTCGTGTGACACAGAAGGGAATCAGTAATGAAGTCAAAGAAGATGGGGTAGAAGAAGGAATGATGCATGAGGATGAGGCTAAAGATGATGAGGATAAAGGTGATGAGATATAAGGAAATGGAGTATAAGGTGATAGATATAAAGGGGATGATGCATAAGTAAATGAGGTTGAAACATGGTCTACATATTGATATGGGAAATAGATGGGAGGTATATGGTGAAGGTAGTCATAGATTGGGCTAGAGGAATCCCTAGAAGCAACCGTGGTCCTGGATGGGGTCACCAAGACTATTGAGAACCCATCAAGGAAAATTTTGGTTCCATTTTTAAATATGAAAGCAAGCAACAATTCATTTTTATGTTCTAATTAAGAAAGTGTGAAGAGGATGGATGTGAGAGGACCGAGGATATAGAAAACTATGTTTTTATCAAATAAGTTTTGGATGGGAAATGTCCAAATAAAGCTCCCTCTGTTGAGTGATAAAATCCTAATTAGTGAATCAAGTGAAATGAATGTTTTTATGTGTTAATTGATTTGTCAAGTGTTAGTTTCAGTTTGATAAGATGTTTTTTTCAAATATTGAACCCCTATTTACATTATATGAGCAATTTGGATGCAAAAGGAAATATTCTTTAAAGCTCAAAACAAGGTATGATGTTCGATGAGTACACGACATGAAGGGAAGGTACAATGCAAAATTATAAAATAGGGAAAAGAAGAATACCTGGATATTATTTTTACTATTTTTCAGCACTCTCATGAGATGAGTGATCCAAGACATGAACAAGAAATAAAGTGAAGCTTCATGCTACTGTTAGTAGGAAAAAGAAAAATATAGAAAATAAATAAACCACCTAAAGGGTGGTCCCACCGGCATACCAGAATGTTGTCTAAATTTATTTTTGTTATAAAAATTAATACACTAGCTACTAAATAAATTAGAAATTCATAAATTAAAGAGGGTTTATGTTATCTCGTATGATGTGTGATGCTTTGTATGGGTGTTGAATGATAAATTGTTTCTACTATCGACCTACAAATAATACTAAAACAAGATTTTATTGATATATAGGGGGGGGATTCCCGATAAAGTGAACCCAAGAAGCATTAACTTCCTCGGTGGATGTAAGCCTTTGTTTGTTAGACAAAAGGATGTAAAAGCAAAATCATGAAGAAACAGGGCTATCACCGAATCTAAAAATAACGAGAAATTGGTCTAAAGCTATTTAGATGACAATAAATAAAAAGATTATAATTACCTAGTTTGGGTCGATGACGACCCGGACTATGCACACAACAGGTTGATGGTGACTTGTGAGGATGGTCCCAAGTTGTAGATGAAACATGTAGACCTACAAGGTCTGAGAGTGATCTGAAGTTGATGAGGACTAATAGCTATTGTAAAATGGGTCTGGGGAGTGAACTAGAAGTAGAGAAGTAGGATAAATGATAGAAAGGAGGATTTAGATGGGTTTTTAGATAGACACTACCTTAGTCAATGTAGACCAAGGAGGATCAGCTATAACTACATTAGAAAAATGTAAATTCGGGATGAAAGGATGAAAATGGAAACACCTTAAGCAAAAGGAGTTATGGGAAAAGGTTTTTGATTGTTTTCAAATCTTGTATGTACCTACAAGATGTTATAAGTGAAGCATATATGATAATATGATTAAGATAATGTGATAATGATAAGATCATCTGAAAACGATGATCATGAGTGATGCAAACAAGATGAAGATATGTCCAAGAGGTCTATGGATGTCTTAGAAATGCTCGGGCATGAGGAGGGTTACATACATCTGATTGTAGGCTTGATCGATTGATTTTTAATTTCCTTCCTCCTCTAATGAAAAGAAAACACTCATTTTAAAGAGGTTCAAGGACGACTAGGATGGGTTGCACACCGATCATAGGGAAAGTTTCCCCAATGGGCATATTTTTTATTTAAGGCATCCTTTTTTCTTCTTTTAAGCCTTGTACAAGTAATTTAAAGCATGTAGTAGGATTAGGTTTCCTGGGAATTAATTTAAGTTAGTTATGGAATAAAAATAGATAGGGTAAAATAAAGAAAAGAAAGGTGATGTGTGTGTAGGATAAAAGCATCCTAATTAGAAGGTTAGTTAGGAAATGATAATTTAAATGATTAATTAATTAACATGAATTAATTAATTAATAAAGATGGGATGATTAGGCATGTGAAATATTAAAAATGATTAATTAATTAATATCACTTAATTAATTAATAAGGATTGGGATGGGAATTTGATTAGATGTGATGATTAAATATGCACACGTGGGTGATCAAGGGTATAGATACCGAATTTAGGTGTCTACACTATCTTTCACTCGTACTCAATCTTTACATGTGGTATCTTTTCTTGCAGCCATTACATAGCATAGGAATGATATTCTCTTGGTGCAACATTTTACACAACTCATCCAGTCATCCACTTCTTTCTATAAGAGTTTAACATGATTTTGGAATTCCCTCTGCATACCTTCTCCTTATAGTAGTGTACCTCACTTTATAACTCTCTCGATAACTCCCATAGTCTCTTGATCAACTTCCTTTTGATGTGTAGCGTCTGGATACCTAACATGCATGAATTTTTCTCTCGTGATGAGTGGTATAGATTTGAGAGGTTTACACATGTATTTTACTTCAACATGAGTAACGACTAAAAATGGTTGAATCGAGATCAATTTTCTTCTTTGATACCCATTAATCACCCCTTGTGTAATGCACCTTGATCATCCCCGCACTTTTGTATTTCTTATTGTTCCTTCTCATGTGGTCATACAACCCTAGACAATCCTCTAGCTTATGTTTCTTCCCACACCATGAGCATACCATATTATGGGTATAACCATGCTGGTAATGATATGGAGACCCATAAGTATAACATGTTTTTCATGGGAATATGATTCTACCTTTGCGACCTCATATTTTATATCCTCAATAGAATCTACCTTCGCCATTGTTACATTCTTTAGAAGGCTCCATAGTATGTTCTTGAGAGCTATTTGCTATCGTGGTTTACCTAAATCCAGCCTCTCGTATGTCTCATAAATTTTATGTATCATCCAAAATACTTTGTATCATGATTATTTGTGTTACAAATCTTAAACTATATATATTCACTCTTCATAGTAATGTACTTCAAGAGAGGAAAATTCCAAACATCATAGTCTAAGTGGAAAGTTTCAAAATACTCGTAAAGATGTGTGTATTGACCTACATGGGTAACTATCCTTAGTGTGTCCCTCAACCTCAAAATATATGCACTATATAACACTTTTAGTCTCATGCACAAAGTTGGTAGAAATATTCTCCAACTAATTCATCATAGCTGTTATTTTTTTCTTCCGTAAAAGGGATAACTCATGTGTCCAAATTTCTAACTACTTCAAAGGTGTGCAAATATACTTCTAGTGCCTTGAGAAAATCAATATACATCTTATGAGATAATGCCCTTTGAAATGGAGTCAAAAATCCCCAAACAAACCATTATGCATGTTGAATTTCATAAGACAAATTATACAACCAATTCTTAAGTTGTGTATCATACTCTCTTACACTTTCGATAAACCATACTTGATATCCTTGAGTGCACTAATTCTCTCTGTTCCCATAAATGTAATACATAAAGCATTACAGTCCACCATAGTCTAATGTGGGTCATAATTCCTATACCAACTATACACGAACCCTTACAATTTTTTAGCAAATTGACTTGCCTTCCTTTTGAGCTTGTAATCCCCTTCATGCACCATAGTAATTCACAGCTTATGCACATGCTCTAATGCATCCTTTATATATATATACTCTAGAAAATAGAGGGACATCTCAAAATAAACCCGAGATGGTGTCTTTTGAGGCTCGTTGGGTACTATTTGTGGACCTTTCCCTAGGGTAGGACTGGATTCAAATCCATAACCCCTTTTGCATTCCCTCCATGTGGTGGCTGACCGATCCCCTATACCCCCTATAGCCAGCTTGCATCCTAGTTGAAAAAATTCCTTGTGTCTCATTTATAGTACTAAACCAGACAACCATTGTCTCTGTTGTTGCAAAGATTCACCGAGGTGCTTCCAATGGTGTGTTTTCCAATACTCGCCCCATCAACATTCCTAAAAATAAACCCGTGAGAGCAATCCTAAACATTGGTACCGTTGTGCTACCATGGGTGTGTCACTTGTCCGATGCACTTCTTGATTCAATAAACAATTATATCTAATCGTCTATGCCCGATTACCTTCACTACTCTATCCTTTAACTACCTTTGGATCTAGGAATACCTTGCGTAAGGGATAGGTAGCTAGGTCAAGTCGATGCACACCTATAGTTTTTATTCTCTCCTTTAATCTTCTCACATATGAAGCCGATGGGAACTATCTACTACTTTTTCCTAGAGTTGGGAGAGCATGATGTTATGTCTCCTCACCTTCCACGAGAGTTTCAAATCCTTCACAAGCCATCATTTTCCTCAACTCTATTGATGCTTCAATTTCCCTCTCTCGTGCCTCATTAAATCGAGTCATCTTTCGTCTCTCTTCCTATCTTCCACCCAGGATGAAGCCATCCTTCCCCACACCTCGCTCTTTCCCGATCTCGTAGTGGACTTTTATCTAGCCATAAACAATATCTCCAAATCCATTTATACCATCAATATATTGATAGCCAAAGGAATAATGCACAAATAGGATCCTTTGGGCTCATGCAAGAATAAAAATCAGCTTCCTCTTGACAACAAGATTGGTAATTACATATTATAATGACTAATTATGTTACACACCAGCCCACTAGCAATCTACAAATATAGTCTAGTCTTCATTTGCATAAAAATTATCCGATAATTTTCTTGTATTTAAACCCTCGGCCAGGACCCCAATCTTTGTTTGATGCATACCATACCAACCATTGATATAATTTTACCGGAAATAAACTTAGTAATGTCTCATATAACTCATGATAAAGGTTATCTTCTACCCACTTGCACGCGTTAAGCTAAGACCAATGATATATCTCTACGTAAACCTATCCTATATGTCTTCTACCCATATTTCAATGCTTTTAAGAGATAGTTGGTATGCCATCTACAAGAAACATACTTGGAAAATAACTTGAAAAGAGGTCCCATAAATGGAACCAAAATGTAGTCTTTTATTTCCAATAGATTGTTATGCACACTAGCACCTCATTCAATCTTATTGAATGCTCACTTAAGTGTGCACAACTATGAGGTCCATCCTTTGTGTTTTCTTGAAAATATGTTAGCATGCATAACAATAATAATATTTAACCCAATATTCATTCTTTCAACTTAATTAATTAATTCAGATCATCTTGGAAACACATGTAATAAGGAAACAATGATTACAAATAAACCATAATAAATATCTATTGCATAAACACATCGCCATACTCACTTACACCAATGATCATAATCTAGCAAAAATTATCCATTAATATTTAGAACCAACTACATAGTAATAATATGATACATAATATTCAATACATCTCGAGCATAGAGTTATGTGCATAACCATATCAAAGAATCATAAAAATAACACATAATCAACCATGATGATAAAAAAATACAACAAAGAGAATACAAAAGTATTTATAGGGGTGGGGACTTTCCCTTCACCTCCCATGCACCCTCTTAATAATAGGAGTGCCCAAAATAGACTACATGCATGCTTTTACATAACATCTAATAATAGATTATCCTACTAATAGCCTCCATGTGTGTGTTCGATGTGTAAGGTCATTCCAAAAATAGCCTTTGTTTTTATAATTTTCTTTCTCAGCACTCCATATTTGCTTTTCCTATTTTTAGCTCATCCTAGAAAATTGGCTAAGTCCTGTGTGTTAACCCCTGTTCCTACACATTCCCACATGTTATCCTATATCCCATATGCGTGCACCTTCTTGCAGAAACCTTGAATCATACATGCATTCTCGTTCCAACACATATCAATGAATATATTGCACATGAATTTATGTGCATAACCCTTTATGCCTCTTTGTACTTCATCATTTTTAGCAACCAACATTTGTATTTAATGTTGTTGGGTAGATTAGGTATCATTTGGTTATTTTGCATTTTTGGATTCATAAGCATGTCATTTTAATCCAAACTTGCATCATGGGGTAGGTTAGGAAAAAATAAAAGTGGGTTTAGGAGGGATTTGATTTTCACGTTGTCATTGTTTTAATTCATGGTTTGAAAAGTCACGGATGCTTTTGGCCGATGCCATCACTCCCTAAAGTAAGAGGGCCAATAAAATCAATGTAGGTGTGATTTTTGACAAGGGTTGATGGCGTAGGGGCTGATGATGTTAGGAAATTAGTGCTCACATTATTGTTTGTAATAGTTATATGTAATATTGATATATTACATTAGTAAGTTAGTGTGTTAGTATGATATTAATATTTTTATATTAATATCATATTTGTGTGAGAAAAATAAAAGTTTGTAATATTATTAATATGAGTTATTAATCAATTCATTATTAATAATATAGGATAATATGTATTAGTTGTGAGTTTGTTGAATAAACAACTCACATAGCTATTTGGGAGTTGTGTGAGAGATTGTTGGGTTTGGGAGTGATTATAGGAGAGATATGTGAGGATATTATGGGATTAAATATTGGAGTTGAATCCTTGTTTTAAGGAGTTCATTCTCCTATATATTGTAAGCTCTCTCATCATGTAATTGCTCAAGTTTTAATCTATCAATTATTTTCGATATTTTATTTGTCTCTGGATTTTTCCTATTTTCATGTGCTAATCTCAAATTGTTGCTGCTAAATTTTATCATCAAATATGGATTTTTTTATCATCTGGTATCAGATCAGGTTTCCTTCTACAAGTGTAGAAGTAGAAGAAGAAGAAGAAGATGGTTGAAGGAATCCCATAAGAAAATTTCCAGCAGACACATCATAGTAAAAAGAATGCAGTTTACTCATATGACATCTGATTGATGTCTCATTTTTTTTCTAGAAAGATAAGAACAAGACACACAATATTGCAGTTTACATCAGCTTCAAATTCGTCTTGTATCTATGCGTAAAATTTAGTGTAAGTTGAGTGAAATGTTTTGTTGTTTTTAAAACAAACGTTTGATAGATTGAATGTATCTAAAAACCTAGATTCAAAATATTACGAAATTTATTGGGTTTGTTTAGTTAATATCTAGAAAACTTCATTAAAATTTTACAAAAACCTAGTTTCTAGTTTAAGAGAAAAGTGGAAATAAAAATAGGGATCTGAAAAAGAAAAAGTGGTGCATAATACATTTATGTAATTTTTTAATTAGACGCATTTTCACTTACATGCGACGTCCATAGTCAGGGGGTGCATTATCGGTTGAATCCGACACTTAGAAAAATTATGTAATGAGCCTAAAATCTACATTTTCTAACTAAGTAGCATCACCATGGAGGTGGAGGAAATGGAGGAAGGAGGTTAATCAGTGACCTCTCACCAGCCAAGCAAGCAATGGGGCCACACAATGAATTTTTGGCATATATTTTTGTTGTGTGTAATTTTCATTGTGTGATGTAATAAGAACAGATGATTTATTCTTGTTTTCTCTTGTAATAAGTGAGCTCCTGTGTGAGTGATATTTCTTATATTTTCTCTTGAATGTAAAGATGGGGGGGGAAACATGTACGCTGCTATGAAAGTGGTTGGTGGTCCACTAGAAAACCAATTTGAGAGTTTGTGAATCTCTTCGAAAATCACATACAGAGTGGTTAATGGTTCCACTAGAAAACCTGTTGGAGTTGATGGTACTCTTTGAAAACCATCGTATTGTAGAACATGAGTAGGTACTAGAAATAACTCACCCATGTTCACACTAAGGGGGTGAATGTTAGGAAATTAGTGCTCACATTATTGTTTGTAATAGTTAAATGTAATATTCATATATTACATTAGTAAGTTAGTGTGTTAGTATGATATTAATATTGTTATATTAATATCATATTTGTGTGAGAAAAATAAAAGTTTGTAATATTATTAATATGAGTTATTAATCAATTCATTATTAATAATATAGGATAATATGTATTAGTTGTGATTTTGTTGAATAAACAACTCACATAGCTATTTGGGAGTTGTGTGAGAGATTCACTGGGTTTAGGAGTGATTATAGGAGAGATATGTGAGGATATTATGGGATTAAAGATTGGAGTTGAATCCTTGTTTTAAGGAGTTCATTCTTCTATATATTGTAAGCTCTCTCATCATGTAATTGCTCAAGTTTAATCTATCGATTATTTTTATATTTTATTTATCTCTGGATTTTTCCTATTTTCATGTGTTAATCTCAAATTGTTGCTGCTAAATTTTATCATCAAATCTGGAGTTTTTTTATCGATGACGTAGGGATAGTTATACATATGGTATTTAAATTTCTATTTTCATTACAAATTAATTTTTCAAAGGTCTAATGAATGTTTTTCTATTGTTTTATGCATGCAAGGAGATCGTAAGATCCTCTTGTGGAGGATTATTGATGTGGCATGGCTTAGTTTGTTGATTAATAGTTTGACTCAAGAATAAATTACCCAATTACATGGTTGGGGTTTTGGGGCATCGTGCGAGATGGCCGAGATACCTTTAGATATGGATGTACTCCAGATGTTTTTGGCCATACGGATACTAGGTCCAACAAAGTTTGATGGTGGATAGGATAGAGACCATGGAGATGACATCGAATTTATAGGATGTTCATGGGATTTGGGGTTACCTATTAGAGGGACCCATATGTATTATGATTTGACTTGGGACACTCGTAGAGTGGGTTTACTTAGCCATATGGGATACTAGGAGCGAGACATATGACGAGGGTATGTTTTGTGTTATACTCAACACAATTTATGTTACAGGATTTTAGTTATTTGGAATGTGGTCATGGGGATTGTTGTGGCATGGATAGTGTGTCATAAAGTAGATGGATCCATCCCATTTTCTGATAGCAAAATTTAGGTATGTGGTACATCAAGGGGTATTTTTAGTTGGGGAACCACCATATGGGTGCGCTTAGTACATGATTTGTATAGGTCGATGCCAAGGTCGTAGGGTCATGGGACCCATCATTTTATTGATGGTCTATTTTTATAAATGGTTTCCTATGTACCTATAGATAGGGACACCATTGGTGGTAGCATAAATTCCCTGAGATTAATCTAGTGGGAAAAGGGGTGACAATGAGAGTACTTTGTGTATTCCATCTATTAGCACAGATGGGTATGGATGATGTGACATGGAATCCCTATGCGAGGAATGTGGATCAATGGCCTAGTTAGCTAAGAGTAGAGTAATTAGAGGCCATCACCGAGGTGAAAGGAATTATTTGTATTGGTTGTAGACCCACTTAGTGAATAGAGTCTCGAGGTAGTTTGGGTGACAAATTCCCATAGGCAGGTACTACCATTACCACCATACCAACCTCGATATGTTAGAAAGGCCACGGGAGGAAAGGTTAGGGTACCAATACTATGACCTAATAGGGTACAGAAACATGTGGATAAGGTAGAAGGAAACACATGCATGGTGGGGAGGCATAGGGCCCACAAAAATAATAGAATTTAGTGGTTTAGAGGAGGGATCCGATGGAGGATCTATTGATACAAGGTCATATAGAGGGGGTGAAGGAGGATTTGGTCTTAGTACTAAAGGGGGATTATTAAGACAACCAAAAACATGGCTAAGGGAACATAAGATGCATTGGCGTGGAAGAGATTACGTGAAGCCCATTGGGGTCCAGGATGATAGTGTAAAGAATAAAGTCATGATGAGTGGTTTGCATTGGGAAAGCTAAGAGAAAAAAAGAGAAGGTGATGAAAGGATGATTGATTGGGTGCTCCCCTTCAAATTAGGGAGTGAAGACATAAAGGAAGTTTATCATGAGTTTTAAAGAGATAGGAAAATAAGGAATAAGATATCCCAGCACGAGAATAAAGGTAAAATATGGTAGTGATTTCAATATTACTTCGGTAGGAACACATGGCGGTCTTAATAGAGACTATAGTAATGTTCTGACAGACCTATGAGTGGTCAAAAATAAATAAAATATGGATTTGTAAGACATGGGACCGATGGGTAAAATGCGAGACATAAAAAATATGCACTAAAAATGCAAATGATGGTCTAAACGATGGTTTGACAATATGTGGGGAACAAGAGGATGCAATATCCTTCATAAATGAGGAATTGAGAAAATATGCATCTAGGTACTATGAAAGTAGTGTCCTTTCAAATAAAGTAGACAGAATGGGTGAATATGCCCTAGGAAAAGGGATTTATGGTTTTGAAGATATATTTCTTAAGGAAGGTGTTCCTTCAATAAGAAATTATTAGAGGAAGAAAAGAGAAATCATTCTCTAAACAAAAAGTAGAAAAAAACTCTCATGAGAATGGGGGAAGAATTCAATCTACTTTTGCTAAGAAAAAAGTAGAGCATATGTTTGTTAGGGAGAATAGAAGGTGGTAGGTGATGAACGTTATGGTATCCTCCAAGAAAAAAATGCCATGGGAAGATGTGATTAGGGATATATGTGATGATGCCATCTCAAGAGGGCTATCAGGAATGGAAGAGACAATAGAGATCTTAAAAAGAAGACATGTAAATGTGGAGGAGATGAGGATGAGAATGGGGTGTAATAGAATAAAGAATTTGTGGTTTAAAAATGGGGAAAATTTTTAATTGGCCTTGAATTCTAGGTATGAAATTGTGTTAAAGGACATACAAAGGAATGGACATGAGTGGTGGTTGATTAGGGTAGGTGAAAAATGAGGAAAGAGAAGTAGGAGGCGAAGAAGACAAGGGTATGGAAGATAGGGGAATAAGGGAAAGAGGAAATACAAAGAAGAAGAAGATGAGATGAGATGAGAAAAGATGAAAAATTAAAGAGTGAAATTATGAAAAAGGGAGAGAGAGATCCAAAATGAAGGTAGTGGAAATTTATGACATGAAGGGACATAAATGATGGAAAAATGAAGGAGATGAGGAAAATGAAGAATTTAAAGAAGACGAAAGAGATGATAGAATAGAGAAAAGAAAGAAACTAGGAGGGACCAAGAAGATGTGGAGAAGGAAGGAAGATAAAATGGTACCAAGCACATGGAGATGCATGTGGGTTATAAAGGGGTAAAAAGACTAGACATCAAGGAAGAGACATGATAATGATGAGGAAGTAAAGATAAAGAACAATTAAAAAGGGGTAAGAAGAGATAAAGAGAAAGGGAGAGACAAATTAAATGATGCGAAGGAAGGGAATGAATATTTTGGATATTTGGTGAAGAGTGTGTATCATTAGAAAAGTAGTGAGGAGAAATAGGGGAGGAATGACACGGAGTGGAAAAGTCATGGAGATGCATGAGGATAAGAGGATTATGATAAAATAGAAAAAGGTTATATGATGAAGACAGTAAATATATTGAAAAGGGAAAAGGGAATATGGAGAGGTGGGGAAGAAGTGAAAAGAAAGGGCGGAGGTGGAGAAAAGGGAGGGGAGGAAAGAGAGAATGGATAATGGAGGAGGATATGCCAGTTAAAGCACATTAGGGAACACAAATTATAATTATTGTTGGTGAAGGATGAGAGGAAAAGTGAAGAAATTGAAAAATGGAATGGGGAATAGAAGAGGTAATTCCAGATCAGGGACATTAGGGGAAGACCAACAATAATTATTGTTAGTGAAAAATGGGGGAAGGAGTGGAAAAAAATAGAGAAGGATGAAGAGAGTGAAAAAGGTAGTGGAGAATGATGAGGAATGATTTTTAGGGGTCGACCGATAATAATTATTAGCATGGAAATGGAAGATGATGATGAAATAATATTAGGGGATACCAACAACAATGATGTGTAGGCATGAAGATGGAAATATGAGAGAATTCAAGAATATGGAGTGGGAAGAGTAAAGAAAGGATGAGTGATGATTTATGGCAAGATGAAGGTGAGGAGAGGATGCAGAGGATGAGGATGAACAAGGTGAAGGTAAGGAAATGAAATATGGAAAGAATGATAAAGGGCGGGATGAAGAAAGATAGAACAAAGAGGGGAAAATGGGGGAAAGGAATAGGGTGATAAACTGAAGACGGTGGACGCACTCTATGATATGATAGGTTGAGAAAGGATAATGGTAGGAGGAAAATTTGGTTGGTAGGGGAGACTAGGAGGAAGTAATGGTCAACCGAAGAAATGATTAGTTAGAAGAGGGATAATTTCAGAACAAAAATTCTATCTTAAGGTAAAACCTAAAGTAAGATAGTGAGGTGGCGTAAGTGATTAAGTAAGATTTCCAAGCAAGGGATGATGGAGATGATGAGTGGGAAAATAGGAGGTGAAGTTGGTGAGAATGTAAGGGATGGTGAAAATATGTGATGATGGGGAATGCCAAGAAAAAGGGAAGGGTGAGGATGTATGGTGATGGGGGAATGCAAAATGAAAAATCTTCCTTAAGAGGAACTCTTAAGTAAGATCACCATGTCGCATGAGTGGTTAAGTAAGATCGCCAAACCGACAATGATGATGAATGGAAGGTGAAAGATAAGAATGTATTAGGCATAGGGGTTGAATGGTTTGTTGGAGAAGATGATGGTGAGGGGTGGGAGAAATAGTATGGAGGGAACTTGTATGGATGGGAAAGCGCAAGATGAAAAATCCTCCTTAAGGGGAATCCTTAAGTAATATTTCCATGTTACATGAATGGTTAAATAGGATTGCCAAGTGAAAGATGAAGAATAATGATGGGAAGAAGGTTTGCTAGGTAAGTGGTGACCTGAGTGATTGGGGGAAGGATGTATGAAAAAATGGACTGAAGGGGAACCCTCAAGTAGATTTTCCATATTATGAGAATGTGTAAGTAAGATTACCAAGAAGAAGATGGATACTAGGAAGAATGAGAATAGAGTAAATGATGTTTGTGAGAATGGAAAGAGAGGAGACAGTCATGATTAAAAGGAAGAAAGAAAACAAAGGATTGTAAGATGAGTGGATGGAGGAAGATGTGTAGTGTAGAAAGTAGATTGTGAGGGGAATCCTTAATTGGGGTGCCCACGTGATGGGAGTGATGAGGAAAAAGTGTGGTGGAAGAGGCGGAGTTAAATAATGTTTGTGGTGGTGATTTTCATCGATGGAAGAGGAAAGGGTGGAGAATTTTCTATAGTGGGAGGATCTTAGGAAGAGGATATACCATAAATAAGAATCCTACACAGATATATGGGTGATTAAGTAATATTGTCAAGGTGAAAGAAGAAGAATGGAAGGAAAATACACATAGTGGTGGAAGGGGGCAGGAATGGGGAGAAAATTGATGTGGCGATAAGTGATGGGAGAATAAAAGTGATGATGGAGGATGAATGGAGAAAGTACATGTTGACCATGGTGGGGGTTGAGGACTTATAAGATAATGAATTCTTCACGAGAAAGATCCTTAAGTAGGATTCACAAGTTGTAATGGTGGTCAAGCAGGGTTCCCAAACTGGAAGGTATATTATGTATGATGTTAATAGATGTTATAATTAAAAAATAAACATATGGATATAGATGACATGGTTTGAAATTAGATATGCAAGAATATGAATTCCATAAAAGGTGACTATAATGAGATAAACAACACATAATCATAGCAAGGAGTGTACAAGGAAACAATGCTTTGAATTAGATTGGAGGTAAACAAGAAAGGAGCCACTTAAGGCAATGCACTTACAACCAATAAAAGTGTTAACACATAACCAACGATAGTTAGTTATTTCAAGGACCATGTAGAGAAGGTGGAGAGTGGAATCATAAACCTAAATTAGGCACAAAAAGGAGTGTAAATGTGACTTGTACATGGGAAAATAGGTTCTCCATAGGTCTATAGCCTAGCTTTGGATGAAGGGAAATGAAAAATGATCAATGCGGGAAGTTTTCTATAGATGAGAAAGTTGATCGATGTAGGAAGCTTTCTTTGGATGCTTACTTTGGATTTTTATGCTTTTGATTTATGAGATAGAAGGTTGATCAATGTGGGAAATCTTAATTTCCAGTATATATAGGGAGTATCCATCCTTTGAGGGAGTTGTCTACTTTCAACCGTATTTTCCTTTTTCTATTTTTTTTGACAAATGGCAGGGATGATACATGCATGATAGTTTTCCTTCGAGGGATCAATCTACCTTATGACATTTTATGCTTTCATGAATAGTTTTCCTAAGAGGAATCAATTTGTTTACTTTTGAATTTTGATAATGAGAATCCATAGAATTTTGACATGGGGAAGAGCTGGAGATAGTTAGGTAGACCACTTAAGAGGGGAAAATGAATGTACAAGTGACACCTATGGACCCTTAGCGTGTTTCCAATAGGTAAATAAGAGGGTGATGGATGTAATGATCATGGAGTTATCACCAAAATGAAGAACCTATCCATAAGGAATATGCTATGAGCAGATCCATGGTGCCCATATTCAAGGTCACAACTAGGAAAGTGATGGTAGACCACATAATTCTATATCATTACAAGGAGAGATGGAAATGGAAAATGATGGATGGATGATCATGGAGATAACTAAGTTCACATTGGTAAGTTTGTTGATAGTAGAAAAAATGCAAGTGAAATACATTAGGAGGTTCCATTTCTAGTTTACCATCAAGGGAAGAAAAACAATAGGCCCTAGACCCATACTTATGCATGATAATATAAGGTCCAATCCAGTTGGGAGAAAACTTTCCACGTTGGATCCTTTATAGAGTAGCGACATTTTGATTTTATTTAAGGAAAATGTCACCAATGTTAAAGTAGCATTCCTTGAGATGTTTTTATAATCATGTTTGATGCGATCTTAACAGACTTGGTGTTTTTAAAGAGTAAGAAGGCAAAGTTCATATAACAACTCGAGCTATGATAGATGTTCTTAGTAATAATATTTATCATATATGAAGTCATGAAGAGAAATGCACAAGGAAGGTATTTGGACTTCAAGAGGAAGAAAAACTTCATATACATAAAGAAGAGAGAAAGGAGTAGCACCCATATAGGTGTGGATGCTAGTCCTATAAGCCTAGAGACCGAATGGAAGATGAACATGCAAATTATGACCCAATTTATCAATAGTCATGGAAAGGATGTCGTGAAGAGTTTTATTAGTTTCTTTAGTTTTGCCATTAGCTTGAGGATAGTATGGATAGGAGAAGATAAGCTTAATGTTGAATGATTCGAAAATATTCTTGAGGTCTTTGTTTTTGAAGGACTTTCCTTTATGCATGATAATTTTATGGGGATGCCAAAGCGACAAATGATGTGCTTTGATAGATGAAGTTGATAATTTGGTTAACCTTGGTTAATGTGAATGGAATTTCTTCCACCTACTTGGTGAAATACTTATTCACGGTGATGATGGAATAATGGTGTTGGGAAAACACTGATTAATGGGGCCAATGAGCTCGAGCCCTCATTGTGAGAAAGGTAAAATATCCTCGATTGGTTGTAAGGCCTAGCTAAGAATCCAAATGAGATTAGAATGCTTTGACACTTGAAACATTTCTTGACATATTCATAGTAGTATTTGTTGGTTTCTCAAACGTGCACCCACGTCTCGGATCTCGAGAAGGGCCGAGGTGTCTGAGACCACAATGGAACCGTCCCCAAGTTGTGGGACCTTACGAGCTTGGGATGGATCTCTAAAGAGGCCGATTCCTCTATCTATTTCTAATGCTACTGCTACTCCTAGTGTTGAAAGGGGAAACTAAGCTAATAATTCCAAGGGACTAGGGAAAGAAGGATAACATGAAGTAAACTACACTAAAAGGTGATAGCACCAGAAAAGAGGGGTGAACACTATCTATTCTGAGTGAGAATGATAGGGAATGTGTGAAAGGAGGCTAGGCACGAGTAGCAGTGAAATATGCATTCACGAGATCATTCTCGTGAAACACAACCAAGTATGGAACTACAAGGGACTTGAAATAACACAAAAATACACAATGCAAGAGAAGAGGCAAGAAGAAGGAATGAAAACATGTTACGATAGAGAATAGTCACAAAATGATGCTTTTATTACTTCAAAAATGCATAGAATCATTATGATGATAAGGAGGCCGATATCCACATGCAAGAGCCAAACATGGGGGTCTATAACTCAAAATACATAAAATATGAAGTCCTTAGCAACATACGTAAGGATCCAGAGTGTCCAACCCTTAACAATGAGCCCCACCCCGTCTTTATAAATTCAACACAGAGGGAAGAAGGAGAGAGAGAAGTGGGAAAACTAATTCAAAGCTCAACCACCATCGTCAATCAATCTTACTCAAAATCTATCGTGTCTGCATCAATTACTTGTTTGGCACCTTGAAGGAGGAGGAATGGTAGATCAGATCAAATCCAATTTGGTTGTTGGGGGAAAATAGATCTTGTATTAATGGCATGAATATGTTTCTTCATTTTTCCCCACCTAACCTCTCCAAAATTAAAGTTTCAAATATCCATGGCATAGATAAGGCTGAGATCTTTCCAACGGTGCTAGATTTTTCAGATTTTGAGCACTGAGTCAAAAGATATGCTCATTTGAAATTTGAATTAGGTCCATACAAAATGGCGGGAACCAACAACCAAAATGGGCACCCTTTTGAAACCGGACACGTGGAGGGTTGGCACATGTCTGAGGGAAGCCTTTGTATTTCACTTTTGAAGTTTCTTTAGGTTAACACATGGCTTCTTCACGTCTCGCTCAATTTCTTCATGTTTTGGCTAAGTATTTTGCTTGGCATGGTCATATATCTAACCGGGGACACATGGTAGCCTGACACTTGTTTAGAAACCCTCCCCCAATTTTTCTCTTGAATTAGAGCCATGCTTTAACTATTCAACCCCAACCCTATCCTTTATAGATTCCGACACATGGAGGATCCATGCTCATTTAGAAACCCGCTCAGGATTTTGCCTTTGAAGGAGCGTTAGGTTGACATGTGGAATCTTCCACAAGTACTTGGAATTTTTAATGACCACTCTTACCTTTGGAAATGTGCGGGGCTGACTAGAAAGAAGGTGAATATGTGGAGTGTGGGCACAGGAGAAGGCGCAAGGGCGCATGTGGAAGAAAGAGGTGTAGGAGGAAAGCGAAAAGAGGTGAATGAAAGTGCACATGATGCGTGGGAGTGAGAAGTAGTCGTGTGAAAGGGAGAAAGAGGGGTGGCACACACACAAGAGGAAGGAGAGAAAGTGGGTGTGCGGGAAGAAGGTGTGCAAGGGAAAATGGGAGGAGATAGAAGAATTTGAAGGGGAGTAGAATGTGTATACAAGCTGTCCAAATTTATAGGAGAGCTATTTGGATAACATTTTTGGTGAATTTTGGGGCCATCTACCTACTAGATGAAAGAGATCGAGTAGCTCAAGCATCCATTGGGCATGCAGTCTACTTGTTCAATCATGAAAATGCCCCGTAATCGCTTGAAAATCATCTCTACACTCTATTATAAATCTCACAATCGCTGAGAGAAGCTATGCATTCAAGTAACAAAAGTGAGTGCAGGAAAACACATGAGGGGAAAGAACTATGTATAAACAAATGATGTCCGTGGGGCACACTTGGATGAATTGAAACTAATTCAATGTAAACAACATAATGTAGTAAACCTAACGGAAGGGTTTGAGATAAATCCTATTTATCGGGATTTGATGCGCGCTTCCATCCGGATGAGTTAACTCGAAAGAGTTATCTTCTTTGCAGGACTTAATGATGTATGGGCCACTCCATAGTGCATCAAAATTTGAATGGTGCCCTGGTTTAGCTCTGTCAACATCCCATTTTAGAACCATCTCCCCAAATTTGAAATCTCAAGGCCTAGCCTTTACATTAAACCATTTCTTTATTGTTTATTGATGTTCTTCTAGCTTGATTATGGAAAATTTTATGAACTCTTCAAGATGAACCAGTTCTACCATCCTAATTTCTCTCTGATCTGTGCCCTCAAATTCCAACTTCTAGGCAAGCACTAATGAATTTAGTTCTAGTGTCAAAGGAATGGCAGCCTCCTTCCCATAAACAAGCTTGTAAGGCAAAGTTCCTACTACCTTTTTACTATGATTCTATCTACCCAGAGCGCGTGCAAGACCTTTGTATGCCACCGTTGTCTTTAGCTGATGTTCATTGTGCACTTCATGATTCTAATCAAGTTATTTTTGTTGATTCTTCCAGACCATTGCCCTTAGGGTAATAGTTGGAAGAGGTTTTCATGTAAATGCCCAGACTTAGAGCCCAATCAATGATTTTAGCACCAAGGAAGGACTTTGCATTATCAGAGATAATGGTTTGAGGAACACCAAACCTTGTGACTAAACCTTCGAGAAATTCAAGGATAAGCGACTCGATTGATTCCTTAAGCATGATAGCTTCGTCTATATGGTGAAGTAATCTATAGCTATCAATACCCATTTATGTCCAATGCTTGAAGGTGGATTGATCATGCCTATGAATTCGAGACCCCATTACACAAAAGGATGATTTGCTTGGATTGGTCGGAGGGGAAGCACTTTGCCAATATTTTCTTTCCTACAAAGAAAGTGCATTCCTTGCATTTTGTGACCCACCTATGTGCATTTGCAAATAGGGTAGGCCAAAAGATACCTGCCATTATGATCTTCATTATTGTAGTTTTGGCAGAGAAGTGTCCACTAGAGAATCCATCGTGAAATTTTGCTAACACTTACTCAGTATGCATGCCATTGATACATCTTAACAACATGCCATTTAGATTTCTTTTGAAGAGAATTCCATCAATCAAAACATAAGGGATAGATTGCAACCTCAAATGCCTTCTCTTTGATTTGTTCAAACCGGGAGGGTACGCACCCTCGGAAAGGAATGTGATCATGTCCTTCATCCATTCATGCACGCCGGTGTCTATATTTTGTTCATGTTCTACACGTAGGAGGTCTTCATCCAGAAATAACAAAGCCTCATGTTTACTCTACACATCCTCAACAATCTTCTTACAGTGCACTACCTCTTAACAACTTTATGACCTTAATATTCACATCATATTCCATGATTTTTGTCAATCATCGCACTCTCTTCTCGCTAATTTTTGATCCCATGATGAAGTCTCTAATAGATTAGTGGGAGACTAACACATTGATATGATTTGTGGTGAGCATGATCTTTAATTTCTTGAGCATGCGCATGATGGTGAATACCTACTTCTCCATGTGATTGTATTTCAATTCATAATCCTTGACGTTGGTGAAGAAGGCCACTGGCTATTCCAACCCTTGTTCATTTTCCTATGTTAGGAAAATAGAAATGCTTACATCAGTACCATAAGTATAAAGGATGAAATCCTTTGAGTAATCTAGATTGATGAGTGTTGGCACACAAGCAATATATTTCTTGATCTTGTTGAAGCTTTCTCTTCCTTCTATTGTCCATCTAAAGGCTATGTCCTTTTTGAGCATGAGGGTGATGGGCCGAACCAGTCCCATGAGTTAGGGATAAAATTCCTAAGAAAGTTAAGCTTTCCAAGGAAGGATTGTAAGGCCTTTTGTGCATCGGTAGGGAAATGGCTAGGATGGCTAGAATGCACTCGGGATTAAGCTGCGATGCATCCTTCGAAACCACATGGCCTAAGAGCTTTCCCTGAGCCACCGTAAAATTGCACTTCTTGGGGTTAAGAGATACCCCAAATTCTCTGCATCTCTCAAAGAAATTTTCTAAGTGCTCTATGTGATTCGTGCCTTGCTTTGAGAAGACAGATTATATCATCTAGGTAAACCAAGATGAACTCATTGATGTAACCTTTGAAGGTAATATCCATGGCGCGCTGAAACGTTGCGCCCACATTTGAAAGACCAAAGGACATTTTCTAGGATGCATATGTTCCCCACTTGGTTATAAATGTTGTTTTTAATTTATCCTCTTCCTTGACCAGGATCTGGTTGAAACCTAAATACCCATCTAGCATGGAGAACCTTTGCGCGCCAGCCATAGTCTATAGAATCTACTCCATTGAAGGTAAAGGATAATGATCCTTTAGAGATGCCTTATTCAAATATCTGAAATCAACAAAAATTTATTTCACTATTCTTCTTATGTCTGGAACCATATTTGTGACCTAGGTGGAATATTTGATGGGAAAGATAATCTTTTCCTCAATGAGTTTGGATAATTCCTTTCTCATGAGGGGCTCTATTTTTGGATTTACTTGCTTGCATTGCTTTTGTCGATGATATTTATACTAGGATCAAGGTCAATGAAGTTTTGGGCAACACTTGGATCAAAAACTTTGAGGTCTTCATACTCCCATGAGAAAATGTCACCGTATTCTTAACGAGAGAGATGAAGGCCTTTTTTTCTTCATGCGAACAAGTCTTGTTTGAAGAAGCAACTCCTTTCCATGTGCGATAGTAATGGAGGAGAAATCATCTTATGCGGCATGCATGTATCTTTCTTCACCCTTGAACTCATCATCAGGGCTGAAAATTTTATCTAAGGTGACCAGCCCTTTAGGAAACTTATTTTTCTTCAGCTATATTACTTGGTCACCATAGCTGTCATGCAAGTCAGCTTGCATAGTTGATGAAAATTCAGCTTCATTCCGATAAACCGGATGATATGTGCGTCACATTGTCAAACACTTGTCAGCTGGTGTTATTGTCTAGGATGGATGGTCTGATCACCATCTTAATGTGGTGAGTGTTTCCTTTGACAAATTCCTCGGCAACAGGAGAAAATCGAGAACCGAGCATAGCCGGAAGGTCGGTTCCTCTATCTATTTCTACTACTACTCTTGCTAGTCTTAGTGCTGAAAGGGGAAACTTAGCTAATAATGCCAAGGGACTAGGGAAAGAAGGATAAAATGAAGTAAACTGCGCACTAAAAGGTGATAGCATGAGAAAAGAGGGGTGAAAAATATCTTTAGAGAGATAATTATAGGGAATGTGTGAAAGGAGGCTAGGCACGAGTAGCACAAATGAAATACGCATTCACGAGATTGTTCTTGTCAAACACAACCAAGTATGGAGTGCAGGGTACTTGAAATAGCACAACAATACAAAATTCTAGAGAAGAGGCAAGAAGAAGGAATGCAAACACTTTAGGATAGAGAATAGTTACAAAATGATGCTTCTATTACTTCCAAAAATGTAAAGAATCATTATAATGATAAGGAGGCCGATATCCACATGCAAGAGCCAAACATGGGGGTCTACAACTTAAAATACAAAAATATTGAGTCCTTAGCAACATGCATAATGATCCGCAGTGTCCAACCCTTAACAATGAGCCCCGACCCTACCTTTATAGATTCGGACAAAGGGAGGAAGGAGAGAGAGAAGTGGGAAAACTCATTCAAATCTCAACCACCATCATTAATGTTGCCCAAAATCTATCATGTCTGCATCAATTACTTGTTTGGCACCTCAAAGGAGGAGGAATGGTGGATCAGATCAAATCCAATCTAGTTGTTGGGGTAAATAGATCCTGTATTAATGGCACGAAGATGTTCTTCATTTTCTCCCCACCTAACATCTCCACAATTAAAGTTTTAGATCTCCATGGCATAGATGAGGCTGAGATCTTTCGAATGGTGCTAGATTTGTCATATTTTGAGCATTGAGCCAAAAGATATGCTCATTTGAAATTTGAATTGTTCCGCATAAAAATGGTAGGAACCAATAACCAAAACGAGTGCCCTTTTGAAACCGGACACATGGAGGGATGGTGCATGTCTGAGGGCAGCCTTTATATTTCACTTTTGAAGTTATGTTGGGCTGACATGTGGCTTCTTATGTGTCTCACTCAGTTTCTTCATGTTTTGGATAAGTCTTTTGCTTGGCAGGGTCATATATCTAACCGAGGACACGCGGTAGCCTGGCACTTGTTTGGAAACCCTCCCCAATTTTTCTCTTGAATTAGTGATGTGCGACACTTAGCATCCTCTGCTGGCCTTTCTCAATGCTTTGACTATTCAACCCTAACCCCGTCCTTTATAGATTCCAGACACATGGAGGATCTGTGCTCATTTAGAAACCCACTTAGGATTTTTCCTTTGAAGGAATGTCGAGTTGACACATGGAATCTTCCACAGAACTTGGAATTTTTAATGGCCACTCTTACCTTTGGAGATATGCCAAGCTAACTAGAAAGAAGATAAACACGTGGAGTGTGGGCACAAGGAGAAGGAGCAAGGGCTCGTGCGGAAGAAATAGGCATAGGAGGAAATCGAAAGAGGCGAATGAAAGTGTGCATTATGCGTAGGAGCAAGAAGCAATTGTGTGAAAGGGAAAAAGAGGGGTGGTACATGAGCATGTGAGGAAGGAGAGAAAGTGGGCATGTAGGAAGAAGGCACGCAAGGAAAATGGAAGGAGATAGAAGAATGTGAAGGGGAGCAAGATGTGTATGCAAGTTATCCAAATTTCTACGGGAGAGCTATTTGGATAACAAATCTTGATTAAGAGGGCCAGCGTTTGGAGATAGCTAAACTGATAAAGTTCCACCATAGATACCCTTGTGGAATTATTGTATTGCATGATTGGAATCATGAGACTTAAGGCAACAAAGTGAGATGCCATTGAAGCCACGCTTATAAAGGATACCGCCAAGGATAACATATTGGTTAGTTCATTGAATAAAATACTTCTTACCATTTTTAGATAGGTCAAAGTGGGAATAATAGATTTAGAAAGGTAGTCAAAATTTTGAGAATACTAAAGGTCATGAGGATTAGTATCAATTTGGTTGACACGAGGAAGATCATTAATATGGGATGGTTGGTCTTGACTCCAAGAAAATACAAAAATATTATATTCCTTGGTCATCTATGGGATGAGATATGTAAGGGAAGCCATGGTTTCTGTGAAGACTTTAGATGATTGAGGGACATATTAGATGGTGTAGAAGTAAAGTGTCCCCAAGGAGGAAATTGACAATTTCCTTATAATTTTCAATAATTTCATTTTTGCATTGATAGGTGGCCTTGATTTGATTGATGATGAGTTAAGAATCCCTATAAATATCAAGGATTTGGACACCTAAAAGGATGGTGGTTTCAAGGCCCAAAATGAGAGCCTCATACTCTACCATATTGTTAGTGTATTCAAAGTTAAGCTTTTTGGTGATAGGAATAGGAGTATCCCAAGGAGGAATGATAATGATGTCAACAACTCCCCCTTGTTGACATTTTGAACCATCAAAGAAGAGATTCATCCTAAGAGGGTAATACTCGTGTTGAAAATTTTTGATGGGTTCGTCGGTGAAAGGCTTGTGAGGAATAAAAATTGTAGGAAGAGGATCATCTATTAATTGATAAGCAATAGCTTGGAACTTGATTTATTTTAGAGAGATGAACTCGAGGTTAAACTAGGTCATGAGCATGATCTTTCGAGTGATGTGATCATTATGATAAGGCTTATAATGCATGGTTTTAAGGAGATGAAAGCTAGCGAGGACATAAGTCTTGTGATTGAGAAGGTAATGACAAAGCTTGGAGGTGGCAAGGAAAAGAGTGCAACACAACGTTTCGGCCTCAATGTAGCAAGTTGCATAGTCATGAAGGGTGTGGCTGATATAATATACCTCATGTTCCCTATTTTTCTCATCACAATGTGGCAACATGGTGCCAAGAGCATGATCGAGTTAGAGACATAGAGATAGAATGGCTCCCCCTCATAGGAGTTGTAAGAATAGGTGAAGATAGGAGATAATTATTAAGATCATCAAATGATTTTTGACAATTATCATCCTTGTGGAAATCAACGTCTTTCCGAAGAAGGTGATGAAAAGGGTAGAAACTCGTAAAAATGTTAGGAGATGAAGTGACAGATAGATTAAAGTCAACCTTGGAGACTATGATGTTACTTAATATTAGAAGGTTGAGGAATCTCAAGGATGGATTTCATTTTGGTGGGGTCAACTTCAATACCCCTGATGGAAACAATATAGCCAAGGATCTTGTCAAGAAGAACTCCAAAAACACACTTGTCTAGGTTAAGGTAGTGGAAGAAATGGATGAGGCACTCAAAAAGGATTTCAAGGATAGAGAGGTGATCATGTCGATGCTTGGAATTACCCAAGAGGTCATCAACATAGTCTTCTACAATATTATAGATGAGATCATGAAAGATGTAGGTCATGGCTCACTGATAGGTGGCTCTGATGTTTTTCAAGATGAAGGGCATGATGCGATAGAAAAATATCCCCCATGGAGTGATGAAATAAGTATCATGTTGGTATTCGGTGTGACAAGGATCTAATTATATCTATATAAACCATCCATAAGAGACAACATCTCATGTCCTGGAGTAATATCTATTAGATGCTTGATGTTAGGAAGGGGAAATCTTCTTTGGGGAAAATGATGTTTAAATCTTGAAATTCAATGTATATACGAAGGATTTTGAAGCCTTATCAAAACGTATACAATATTAAAAACCCATTATAGATAGTTGATAGGGATGATGATGTTGGTGGAAATGAGGTGCTATAACTCCTCTGTGACAAGGAGGGAAACTTGAGGGTGCATGCGGCGAAGCTTTCTCTTCTTAACCAACTTAGCATTGGGAAAGGTGGCAATGTTATAGATGACAATGGATGGATCAAGTCTGGCATGTTGTCATATGACGATGTGAAAGATTTGCTATGATGGGAAAGGAAGGAGGTGAAGGATTCAAGCTCATTTGGATAAAGTGATTGAACCACTTTGAGAATATGAGGCTCTTGTGAAGTCGTTATGTTGATGTCGATGGTGGATTTTTAAGAAGGGTAGAAGTTTACGGTGGTAAGGACTTATTAGATAGGAATATTATTCCCTAATGTGGGAAAGAATGGCATCATCGTTGGTGAAATTAATGACATAAATGGTAGGGGAATATTCCTCTACCATTTTCGGAAATAGAATTGGAAGGGGCCTAGATTCTCGAATAAAGTGATAAGTGACTAGTCCCAAAGGGATGGTGAAGACTAAAAAAGTGATAAACAATGGACACGATGTCATATATATCCATAACTTAATAGGATGAAAATATAGAGGGTCAATGTTCATGAGCATCGTAGATGGTGTGAGAGGGTCTCAGAGATTGTTCTTTATATCCTAAGCCAAATTTATCATGGGGTTTGTGAGATTGATTGATAACGAGATCATGCATACCTTGTTTGTAACACCCCATTCAAAATCCTTTCCACACCTAGTGGTGAAGATAGGTATAGGAAAAATACTTCTTATAAAGACAGTCAAATCCATCGGTGTATGGTTTTGTGCATGGTTGAGCATCAATGTGTGAAGAAGGGTCGTTGATGCCACCATAGATGAGGTTGAAATGAATATTATATGGACCGAAGTGGATGATATCCTGATATTAGGTTGGTACATTTTTCTTAATCAATTCTACTAAGTCGATAGGGTGATGGAAGATAATTGAGTGTCAAAAGATGATACTCCCCAAAGTGTAATCCTATCCATGACTTTATCTAAAGAGTCATCATTAGGGAGCTTGGATGCATCAATAGATGAGCTAGTGGATGGTTTAAAAGGATCGTTGATGGGGATAAGCACTTCATTAGGCCAATAAGTCATGTGACATACCTTGAATGGTGGAGTGTCTATGGGAAGAGTTAATATTTTCCCCTCATGTTTGTATTTGATGCATCGGTGGAGGGTGGAAGGGACAAAAAGTATGGAGTGAATCCATGTCCACTCAAGAAGAATGATATATTGAACTCCCTCTCCATGATATAAAATATTTCATGGAGTATTTTTTCACCAATGTGGATGGGAAGGATAAATATTCCCAAAGTGGGGGCAACAACATCATTAAATGCATGAAGGACCATGGGTGATTAGGTGATCATATATTTTAGGAGCTTGATTTGATTAAAGGTGTGGGATGAAATGATGTTGATGCTAGCTCCATTATCAATCATAGATTGGCAGATGAAGGTGTCATTGATGTGGATGGTGATGAAGAGGGGAAGGTCATGCTCTTTCGATGTGATGTTTAGAATCTAAGTGTCATCAAAGATATGGAGGAATAGGTGGAAAACAACGTAACAAGGGTTAGAAAGGATTAAGCCTCATCACTAGGAGTAGGGATCCATTTAAGGGATTCCATGAGGACCTTCCTATGGTTTGGAGATTTGGATGATATTTTAAAGGGACATCTTAACTAGGGCCTGATGTAGTTGTTTTGTAATACTTTATTCAAGAGAAACAAGTGAAGGGAAGCTAATATTGAAACTTTATGTTTCAATGATGAAGAAGGTGGTTGGGTTGACTCTTTAGGTTGAGTGGAAATAACCAATTTAGCTCTAGATTGGGAAGGTTGTGGGAGCTTGTTGGGGTGAGAAAGAGTTGTGACTCAAATAACATCAATATAAAGAGGAGGCATATCTTTAGGAGAGGTTGAGGTTGGTGGGGGAATGACGACATAAGTTTTAGATGAATGGGGGGACTTGGATGTCTTAGTGGATGAAGGTTGGGATGAAGAAGTTGATATGGTTGGTGGAAGGGTTGGTTCCCCCTCATCAGGGAGGTCATATTTGTTGATAAGGTTATTAATGATGGTTTGAAGAGCTCTATAGTGTTCGTTGTCAAGACGTGGTGCACGATGGTATAAAAAATGAGATTGTAATCAAACCATGAAGGTATTGGGGTGTTTGGATCAAAGGGTTTGATGGATGGAAGGATGATTGCTAAATCTTGGAGTAATTGATGAAACATTTCCATATAATACCCCATGGGAAAGGATGATGATGTAGATGAAGGCAAGGATGGTTTAGTTTGTGCTGAATTTATGAGGGCTTTACATTTTTTGTTGGTTTTGGAGGAGGATGAAGATTTCTTAGTTCTAGTTGTAGTCTTGGTTGTTGGTGATGTGGTTAGATTGGATTTAGTTTTAATTGTGGAAGTTGTGGGTGGTTTGGAAGAAGGGCTAGGTTTAGATGATGACTTTGGTTTAATGGATTTGTTGGTAATGGAAGTTTTAGATCAAGGAATTGGCCCTAAAATAGAAGAATATTCTCTTAAGGAAGATGATGTGGTACTAAGTTTCTTAGGTGGGTCAATGTTGGGAGAATGGATTTTGAGTTTCTTATGTGGATGTGTAAGATGTTTTGGATGGGGACACCAAGGTTTTTAGTCTTTATTTGTAAAGGTTTAGACTTGGTAGAACTAGTGACATATCTAGCTAGAGATTCGTGGTGGTAGGATTTGTTAGTAAGGATCATAATATCAAAGGTGGGAGTGATTTTTGTAAGATGCATTTAACAAGATCTAGGTGGTAGTGGATTGTGTGTTTTTACCGTGTGTTGGTGTAGGTGTGATTGGAGTTGTAGATATGATGGGGGTGTCATTTATAGTTGTATTTGTTATGTGTGTCTATATAGTGGATGATTCAAGAAGTGGTGTAGATATAGGTGTAATCTCGGATGTTGATATAGGTGTAGTTCGAAATAAGTGTAGATGTTGAAGTAGGCGTTGAAGTAATTATTAGTGAGGGAGGAGATACAATAAGTGAGGATGTAGATGATGTAGGTGGAGGGGTAGGTATTGTTAAGTATGATGGGGGTATTGTGGTTATGGTCATAGTTAATTTTTATGAATTTGTGATTATAGAGGAATAATATGAAATATGGATAGAAGTAATATGTGACGAGGGGATGGTTATAGATGAAAATGTTAAAATTTTGTCAATAGTGTTGATGATGTGAGTATTAGGTGTTTGTGATGTGGAAGGTTGAGTTTTATTGTTGGGTGAATGATTTGGAAAGGGTTGTTTAAAAACATTGGTGTCCCCGCATTTCATCCTGAAATCTGTGACTACCCTATCCAAAAAAATTCGTACTTTTAAAATAATGGGTCGTTTTGTGTTTTTATTGCCTGAAAGTTCTTGTATTGCATCAAGATATTCCCAAAGAGCCATATTAGCCATTTTCGCTAAATACCCAGATGCCCAAAATTGTTATATTCTGTCATCATGATTTGTCTGTGAAAAATTTGTATTTAATTATTTTGAGCCCCATATGAGGCTATTTGTGCTCCATTTTAACTTTGTCATGATCGAACATGTCATTATTCCTATGTACTAGAAGAGTTTTAGCTTGAAATAAGTTTTGGGCTTTATTTGTAACTTTAGCAATTTTTCATGTTTTTGTGTTGTCCCGTTTCATTTTATGTGAAATTTATCTAGAACATTTCCTTTGTCGTAAGCCCGATTCTTCACCTGGAGCAAATGGAAAACATATACACACGTTATGCCCGGAGGAAGTCACCACGGAGAGGTCCTGGATCACTAGGAAAAAGTGAAGTCGTGCACGAGAAAAAGCCCTGTGGGTTGGGCACATTTTAGGAAAACAAAGGATTTAAGCTGCAGTGGGAAAAATAGAAGCAAGCGGTGGTGGGATTTTATTACCTGCCTTGCAGGGTACTTTTTCCCATGATATAAAATTCACTTAAGCTGCAGTGGGAAAATTAGAGGCAGCAGGAAGGCGGGAATTTATTGCCTGCCTTGCAGGGTAAAAATTCCCATGGTGAAATAAAAGAAAAGTGACTTAAGTGAAATCACGGGATTTTATTATCGCCTTGCAGGTACTTTTTCCCGTGATATAAAATTCACTTAAGCTGCAGTGGGAAAATTAGAGGCAAAGAGGCGGTGGGAATTTATTGTCTGCCTTGTAGGGTAAAAATTCCCATGGTGAAATAAAAGAAAAGTGACTTAAGTGAAATCATGGGATTTTATTGTCACCTTGCAGGTAAAGAATCCCATTGTGAGAAATTCTTAAAAATAGAATTCTATTATTCCAAAAAGTGCGACCCATCTTGGGTGAATAATAATGCATTAAATAAATATTTGTTAATATTTATTCACCCAATTTTGGCACCCAGGCTTGTGGAAAAGTCAACAAAAGCAAAGGGGAATAAATCAATTGGAAATAGAATTCCAAAATTAAATAAATTTAATTTATTTAATGCAACCCCTTTTGAGAAGGAATTAATACTTTTTAAAGTATTAAAAGATTATATTAAATTCTATTTTCAGTGGCTATGGTCAAGGCACACTGTGAAGCTTAAGTGAAGTGAAGTGTGAAGGATTAAATTGGATTAATTTAATTTATTGGATGGTTGTCCTTAAACATGCTATTTTTAAAGAGAAAAGCACAATTTTTAATTAATTAATTGCCAGAATAAGAAGGGAAATTATTAATTATAAATTGTGAGGGTTATATAAGCATGGGATGCCATATGGGTGAATTACTTAATTCATAGGTAAAGAATTGCAGCCAAGAGGAAAAGTGCACCTCCATTTGAAGAAGGATTTTGCTCGGAAAGGTGGTAATAAGGCTAAAAGCTTCCAGTTTGGCGCACGCTTTGAAAGAGGTTGATCTTTGTTTGCATAATTGTTTGCATGTAGGTGTTACAGTGCTCAAGTGTTGTTGAAAATATTCATGTCTCTTTATGTGCAAATTAAACACCAATTTTTGGGGCAAGAGCTTGAAAAGTGCAGATTTTTACAATTAAAATTCACTATTCATGCTCCGGTGGCCATCTTTGTCTAAATTACTTGCAAGAATTCATTACAGGTGCTTTACAAAAAGAAAAGGAGCTTTAATCAATGTCCAATACATTGAATATTTCCTCCGAATCGAAGGAATATCGAGATCTACACACGCTTTTGAAGAATTCCAGTCAAATAAGAAGAAAAAGAATTGTTCAGACAAAGATAGACAAAGCTATGGCGAAGAAAGATGAAAAATAAAGCACAACAGAGTCATGCATCACTTCTAAATTTGTAGATATTGGAGACATGGATCTAGGATCAGAACCTCTTGCTGAATTGAGAGACAAATCCAGATCAGGAAAGACTTCACTCATGCGTGTAGGAAAAACTTGACTCATGCGTGCAGATTAAAAGTAGTGGAATTATTCGAGCTGCAGCTTTTCCATCCACAATCTAGATTTAGATGCGAGATGTAGATGCAAATCCATACGTAGATCTAGATCTCATAGTTGTAAAAGCTTCAGTACAAAGGCTTCATCCTTTTGTTTCAATACAGCCCATGAAGAAATTAGTGCATGGAAAATTCCTTCCAAGATCTTTTGTAAATGCTCCCATCTTCCAAATTGAGCCCTCATTGAATTTGCATTCACCCTAAGTGCTTTCGAATTTTTAATTGCTCATATGCAATTAAAAATAAGGATGATGAGTTATCTACGGAAAACATTGCATTGATGCATGCATTGGAGAAGAACTACAAAAGCTTCAAGGATAAAAGAGAATACAATGCGAAGGCAAATTCTAGGCTTGCAATTCCAACTTGTTTCCAAATCTAGCTACTCCCGAGATCCGGTTTGGTGAGAATCAAAGGAAAAAGAATCAAATCAGCAGACCACATGAAAAGGACAAGACTACATCTTTCCTCTTCCTTATTCTTTCCTCCGACAAAGTAATTGAGCGATCAATTAAATTATAAAACTTAAGTGATTGGCTTAAAAGACATTGCTTGAAGAAGTCAACTACTTGGAGATAGGTGGCGGATGTGCAAAATAGAAGGTTCTATTTTCAGTTACAAGTCATACATGTCATGCAAATAGGAATTATAGGAGGGATATTGCCATTGTTTCTTTCCAACTTCCACATGTGCCAGTTCAACTAAAGCTTCCAACTTGTAATTGCCCCTCTACATTCTATAAGTAGAGGAAGAACCTTCAGGTTAATAATCAGAATTTGTAAGCAGCAATCTTGTGTTCTAGACTTTGTGCTAAACCCCTGAGAGCAACTTGGAGCAAAGGAATACAAAGGAGTAGGTTTCCAGAGAACTTTTTGTCACGGTGTACTATGTTTCTTGTTTTTAATCTTAGATCTCTAAATAAACTTTGTGTTATTTTAGATCCGGATCTAGAAGCTGCCTTTGTTTTATAATTTTTGTGTTCATATCTATTAAGTTTCTTCTATGTGCATGTAATTAGCTCTGCTATCTACTAATTGGGATGTGTATCTTCCCCATTTCTTCTTTGTATTTCCTTTACTTTCTTCTTCTATAAAATACTTCCTTTCTTGAATAGTGCTTACTTGTAGAACTTCTTAGTTATGGTTCATGAACTAATTCGTTAAAGTAAAACCCCGATAGATAATAACACATTTTTATTGACAAATCTAACACAGAGCGTTACCAATTAAATGAGGGAGATTTATCTCATGGCTTCTTAGGTTTGATGCTTATGCAGAAAATCTAGCCAACAAACATCCAAGGGTTGATTGGGTGGCACATTAGGATTGTGTACTTAAAGGTCACCAGAGTCAATAAGTATTTGGACAAGATCCTTGAATGTATGACACCTCTTAATGTCATGGCCATGGACTTGGTGATATTGCACTAATGTTCTTCATGGTACCATGGTGGTTTGGGTCGTGTTTCTTCATGGGGTCGATAAGTGGAAGTTAAATGAGGTTGACCAACACTATAAGATTCCCCAACAATGGTGTAGTTATGGGTCAATCTAGGAGCTCTTTGTGGAGGATATGTGTGTGAGGTGGTCAGTAGATGAGGAATTAACCACCATTTCATTGGCAACATTCTTGGTTTTATCACCATGCATGGAGGGTTTACTTGAACTCAGTTTTAGGATTGTTCGATCAAAGATTAAGGTGGCCTTGATCAAGGGCACGGAGTTTGATTTTTCAAGCCATAGTGAATGTAGTTTAATAAGATTAGTTTGTGGAAGGGGAAATGATAGTTGGTTAATGATGTTGTGCCATCGTGTGAAAAAAATGTGTGATAGATTTGTCAAGATAATCTTGTCGAGTGGCATAAAGGTTGGTAATGGTAATCTTACATGCAATATTGATTGATAAATTTGCAAGAAATTATTACGAAGTTAGGTGAATGTGAATAGTGAGTGTTGTGGAATATTGTTGTACCAATCTAATGCAGGACTGACCATTGACATGGGAAATGTTTGAAGCATGAGATCTTGATCATGGGTGATAAGATAACATGCATGTCTAAAATCTTGAAGATGTTGTTGTGGATCCTCCTTACTATTAAACTTGGAGAATTTTGGCAATTCCCAATGAGAAGGATATGGTTTCACAGGGACAAATGGGTTGATGGGTTCATTGCATATTTGTTCATATGAAAATGTGGTCTTAGATCACAAAGTTTTGCATTCAAGGTTATCCATTCTATCCATAATGTTTATAAGGGATGGTTAGATGGTTGAGATGTTGATGGATGAGTTTGAGATGCATATAATGTGAATGGGTTAAGTGGTTGATATGTTTGGTAAGTTTAAGGATGTGTTAGTGTTGGTGAGGTGGTTGATAAAGGGAATATAATTAAGTGGTAGTGATTGAATGGGTTGGGACAAAACTTGATGTTGAATTATGAGGATATGGTAAGTTTGGTTTTATTGGGTTGGTTGTTGTGAAATAGGAACATTTGATTGATTTTCTAGGGGTTTTTTTGGGATGTAATTGGTGGGTGGTTGGTATAATCGATTTAGTTGAGTGGGAAATATGTATTTGTAAGCATTGTGAGGGGGCATTGATAAATTTGCATTGATTCGGATGGTTGAGGTTGTGAGGTGATTACATTGGCATGCACATGTGAAGTAGAGATGAGGGTAAGGTTATGTGATGTTGTTCGGATATGGGAGGAAGCAAGTGTGATTCTTGAGATGACTGAATAGGTAGAGAGGTGATAGTGGTAGATGAGGACGCGAGGGAGTAAAAGAAGGAATGGTGGTATTAAAACGAGGTAAATTAGGGGGCATGGGTAGTAACAATTGGGTAACCTTGATGATTATGAGGAATGGAGGATGATGGTTGATTAGGATCAAACTCATGTTGGGCCCTAACAAGCTCACTCATGGCTCTAGGAAAGAAAATGACAAGTTAGGAGGTAAGAACTTGGGTGGATTCTAGATTATAATGGTAGGAATAAATTTTTTACAAGGGAGGTCCATAAATGGGAAGGTTGATGGTTTTGCGAAGGAGGTAGTCATGGAGGGAAACCATATTTACATAAATAAGCTCCTAAAACTCTACACAACCATGAGGGATGAGAGGAGGCACAAAATAATCAATAGAAGTGGAATAAGATTGTGTGGCTTGTTTAGATGGGATAAAATGGTGGAGGAGGAAAGGATTGGTCTCGACATGAGAATTTGATTGGTTCAATTGATTTTCCTGAAGAGGTGGGATAGTAACAATGGGTTGAGTAACCATGGTAGGAATGACCAAAGGGGTGGATGTGAGGATGGAGAATATAAGTGTTTTTGGATGGTTGAGGTATTATTTGATGTCATGTTTTGTTCCATTTTCTTGGCTTGAGATCTTGTAATAACGATATGAAACAAAATAAAACTATGTTGATGTTTGATTAAAGAAAGCAAGTCACACAACAATTTTTTTCTTATCTTTGTTATTTAAAATGTGACAAGAAATGAAAATGGGTTGAAGGGATAGCTAGGAAGTGGAAACCTAAGGATGATTTCAAGTGGTTTTGGTTGTGCGATCATTGATATACCCGAATGTACATGAGGCACAAATTTTTATAGATTTTATAGCATGGCGAACACCATGATGACTTTCCTATTGGGTGATGAAATCCCAATAGTTCCACCCCGTAAGGAGTGATTGGATGTTTAATTTGGTTTGTGTGTTTGGTTATGTGATGGAATGAATGTAATGTTGTAAACCCCCTAGTTAGACTATATTTCTAAGAAAGAAATGAAAGGGTTAATTTTAGATCCAAAGAAAAATGTGTAATACAATGATGATAACAAGAAAAAAAGGAAAGTATAATTCAAAAGGAGAAACTAAGAAAAGAGGAATACCTAGAATACACTTTTCCTTTTTATCTGATATTCAAATCAATAGTTAATAAAAATCAAGTCCCAAGCAATCCACAATACAACACGAAAGCAAGTAAATTGGTATGTTTTTCTTTTGCAAGGTTAGTGGAAATGAAATGAAGATGATAATGAAAGCAAATAACAAACTCACCTAAAAATGATAGGTCCCTTCATTGGATTTACATCGATGTAATTTTTTTGAATTTTTGTTTGGTAATAGATATAGAAACATGTTCTAACACACGTTCAATAATGGTGATTTGGGATTTGGGTTAGAATGAAGGGTGAAAAGGAACAATTACTGGTTTTGGGAGGCTCTCTAGAGGACTAGGATGAAGAGGAAGGGAAATTTTGGGATCGAAATGTGAAACAAGGAAATTGAGCGTAGAGGGTCAAAGGGGAAGAATGATGAAAGGAACATTGTGTAAAAATTTCAAAGCTATTTGATGGAAAATAAGGAAGTTATCACAAGCCCTTAAAAAAGGGAAAAATGCGATTTCAAGTTGATGGAGGTGGATTGGATTTAGGAGGTACCAAGGAAATAAATATGTAAAATAAAATTATAGGTGTGATAGAGAAATTTAAGGGTAAAAGGATATAAACCTGGAAAAGATATGCCAAAAATACAATGGAAGAAGAGCCAAGCTTAAAGTAGAAAAAGATATGGTGGCGAGCCGACCTTGAAGTAAAAAGGATATGATGGTAGAGCTGACCAGAAATTAGAAAAAAAAACAAGTACTACCAAAAATAAAAATAACGAGACAAGGAAACACACCTACATGCACAAATGTGAATAAAATGAAAATAAATTTACACAAGGGTTTATGTATGAGTATTACATGAGATCCATCATAGTTTCTGTATCGCATGTTTTAGGTAGAAATTAAGAGGGCTTGACGTAGAGCCTAAAAGAAGCTCAATCTATCTTACATGGGAATTATAGAGATTGTTGAAGCTCGGGAGAAGCGAAGTGCGGTCAAAGCGAGTTTGGAGGATAAATCTATAAAGTGAGTGAGAACAAGATTTCAATGTGTAGGAGAGGAGCTCGGGAGGAGCTTGAGAAAATATTGGTAGGAACTTGATGAATAATAAATGATGCTTGAGATGTGAATTTTTTTACCTCAATGGATCATGACACCATGCAAAACTAATAACCCTAAAAATATACACACAAAAATTTATCTCTGAAAATCATCATGAGACTCCATCAACCTATGTAGAACCTACAAATACATGTAGTAAACAAGATAACCTACAAAACCAATAAATATTAATGGATAGAGGGGATCCATCCCACTAGAAGTTCTAGAATGTTTTTCAATATTCTCGCGCTTCTTTCTTTAGGTTAGTGAAGACTAAACTAGAAATTAAGAAAACCTCATAAAATGAGAGGGTTTAGGGATATGCTAATGTGGATGATGATGAAGATGGTACATGAACACTTTGTAGGAAGAAAAATGGACTAAGAGGGGGTGAATTATTCCTTACAAAAAAAATTAAATCATATTTTAGGTTATTCAACTAATAAAAAAATCACTTATCCAATCATTAATGTGTGTACATCATCAAATACCATAAGTGTAATCAATCATGAAACATATAATCAACACAAGAACACAAGATATAAATGGGAAACACTAAAGGGGAATAAAACCAACTGGAACACAATATTTATATTGATATGTTTCAAAATTAGTGAGGCACCAACCCCACAAGGAGCACTAACCCCCAGTTTAGTAGAGCTACAACCCTACAAAGAGAACCAACCCCTAATTTTGTGAAGCACTAACTCATCAAAGAGGCTACAACCCCCCAAGATGATCAAGCACCCACTCAACCACCTTATGAAGTTATGATATCTATAATATTTCTTCCACAAATGATAGATATTAGTGATTCATCTCACACTTATTTAAACCCTCATACAAACCATAGGTCTTCAATCTCTCACATACAATCACTTTCTTCACTTCTCAAGATTAAAACACATGAACACATTCTTGAAATTAATAAAAACATGTCACACACTTTATCAAATTTTAAATCATGATCACAGACTTGCAAACATCTCTCACCTAGGTCGCACTTCTTGCACACACACACACTAGCTCACAAAAAGCACCCAAAACAATGCTTTTATAAGATCCTTCACATTTCAATTTTAAACACAAACTTTTTCCCTCATTTTATCAACCCATGAATCATAGAAATATCTCAAATTCATAACACAACATTTTTAAGTGACCAAAGTAGGCCGGCCTAGCCAAAACCATCATTATATGCTCTAAAAAGACTCAAATTCCCATGGGTACAAAGAGAAAATTACCCTAACATCAAAACCATAATTTTCATGACACATAAATCACCACACATATTTAAATTAACATTTAAATATCATGCATGGTTGCAATTTACATCAACCAATTAGAATATTTCATTTAATGGGACCATTGTTCTTTGTTCTTCTCAAAACACTTGTTTCCTTCACCCTTCAGGACCCTGTCAACATCTTTATTCCACTAGATCACTCCAAATAATCCAAAATATGTCATATGAAGAATAAATGGAAATTTAATAACCTTTATAAAACTTATAATCAAGTTATAATCCATAAAACAATCACCTACTCAAATCTAAACCACTTTTGTCTTCACCAAATAAAAGCGCCCAAAAACATGTTTTCAAAGATGAGATAGTTAACCCCTTTCATGGAAAAATCAAGACCTATAAATGGATTCATTGTATTCTAAATTAATCCCTCTTCATCTCCAGGTGATATAAAGCATCACATAATCCATATCATGGTCCAACAAAATCAAAGCATCTAGCAGATCCTGTCTGTCATGCACCGCCAAAAATATTACTATCCAAAAATGATCTGGAAACATTATCAAAAATCATCATCATGTGAAAATAATTATATAAATGGAACTATATCTTAATTTTCTTTCCAAAATAACTTTAATCACCTCCTAACTTCTCTTGTAGCTATTATTATGCCCATTTTATCGATGACCACTTTTACACCTCAAAACTCCCCTTTGATTAGTCAACCTAAATTAAGCTCATTTGACCATGTACATGCATCACCATGACCTTAAACATATTTTTAAATCAATAAAATATCACATAATTCACACAATGGAAATTTAGTTTACAACATATTTGGATAACCGTTTCCCAAAACAAACTTCTTCATAAACTAAGTTGTTTGTGTGGGGTCCACTCAATAACATGACCTCTACCATACCTTTCTAGAAATAATAAAGTGTTCTTTACATTTTAAAATCATCATCCATGCACTATTAATTAATTATAGACACTTAGGAATCAAATCTCTCAAACCTGCTTTCAGGATAGGGTTTTAAACTCATAAAATGTTGTTTACCTTCTTAACATTTGTTCTTAAAAAAGTGATGATGAAATGACATAATTAATTTTTGAAACCTTATAAAATCAGTATAGAAACATCCTTGAAATAAAAAATGCCCCATGAAAAGTATAAAATTTAAGGTGACCATCAAAAGTTCTAATTCGAAATGGAAATGGCCTAGTTCTTAACCTTGTCTCACCAAAATTGACATAACTTGTAAAATTCACATCATAAAATCCTAAATTTTTTCTAAACTCACCATTACACATCATAATAACATATCCAATCATCAAAAACTCATCCCAATCTCTCAAAATATCCATACATTGAGACTTTCATAGCTAGCCCTTAGGGTTTTACATTGTAAAAGCTAGGGTCAACTGAAAGAACATAGCAACTCATCATGAAATCTCACAAAATGATCCAAAAATACATGATATACCTTCATACATGCATAAATGAGATATTGTATCTCTAAAACTCATTATAATACCTTCTAGCATCCATACCTACTCTAAATGAGCACCTGAAACATGGTCACCAACTTGAATATGCACCTTGAAACTGATGTGAGTTCCCAATAACTCTCCAAACATATTATCCATCATGCCAACATGCTTCTCAAGTCACCAAGAATCTCCTACCACCATGTAACATCACCTAGGAACCTGAATGGGCTTGCAAGAGCAAGCAATCCTTACTAAATCTCCTTATATAATAATGAGCACCTTTGAAACATCATGTAAACATCACCCATAACATAATCTAACCATAATCCATTACAAAAAAATTCATTAATGTGGTTTTTCATTAATGTCAACTCCCTATAGGACCACATGACAATAATCTCCCCATTTGTCATTGATGGAAAATACCTAAATAATCCCCTTTTTACATTAACAAAAAAGTTATCTGTACTGTATAATATTCATCTTTCTCGGCTTCATATTATCATTCTTTGGTTAGAAACATCAACCAAATATCTCATTCAAGCACAAAACCTTGAAATTTGCACTCAAATCTTGTTTTTGCCTTCTTTGTAAGCATGCAACCACCATGATCCCCATGGGCCAAGCATTTACATCATTTTAATACATCAATAAATCATGAATAAAGAATCATATCACCTTAATTGGAGTCAAAGCACCATTTTTTACCTTTTAGGCATGCAAAAATAGTTATTTTCCTCCTTAACCCTATTTTAGCCTTCAAGAGACCATTGTAACAGAGTACTAACTAAACCAAACATACCATGGACATGCCAACAATGACATGTACAAGCATGGAAATACACGATACCTTCTTTATTGAGCATATAACTAATGTTTTAGGCATATATCTAGCATTTTAATGCATTCTTTTGCTTTCCACCTTACACAAGGACTCATGTCCCTAATCGACTTATCAATGCACTTAGGACCAACTTTGATGAAATCTCAAGCTTCACTCAGCTCATGAATCAATAAATTATCACTCTCCCTAAACTCAAGAGCACTATATCTAGGAGAAAAACACACAAATAATCTTCTTACCTTGTTATCATGGCTATAAATCACCTTGAATAATTTTTCCTAGTCCTAAACCATCTTCTTTGTTTTAAATAAATCATATTAGATGAAATAAGTCAATCAAGGAACAAAACTTGCTGATTCACCATGTTGACAACCAATACATACCTAAAATGTCTTAAGACCTCCATATCACCATCTTAGAATAAAAATCATCTACTCCCCTATCTTGACCGAGACTAACACTTCCTCTTGCACCCGTAGAATAACTTGTACTTGTCACTTCGTATATAGTGACAATATCAAATACCTCTTTACCTACAAACTTAGCTTTAACGTGTCAATAATTTATCATTTTAGCTAATGATTTGATCAATAGCACCTTAAAACTCATGCTTCACCTAACTTGGTAAGCTCAAAAATATAATTCACTTGAAGAAGCATCAATGCAAACATTGTGGCCATCATAAATAACATTGTATCCCATCTACTGAGACCTTAATTTATCATTTTGACTCAATCAAGACTCAAAGGACCAACTTATTAACTTCTTCACTTACTTAATATCATTCTCAACCTTAGAAAGCACTGAAGACACTATGTACCATAAAAAAATTCCATTTTACCACATTGAGCACCTACATGCCTCTAGGTTAACTTTGAAGAAAAACTTCGTATTAACCTATCATAAAGATCACACCAAATATTCATTTACAACCTTGGATGAAATACACCATATGGAACACCAAGAGAAGTAAAAATCGAGCTTGGTACATATCTCACACTTATGAAGAAGCATACTCTACCTCTGAGTATACCATGCTCCTATAGATAGCCAATTCGACTCAATACATGAACGAGAACCATAACACCTTCTGTCACTCCCAGTAGGTGCATATTATTTCTTCAACTCAATCATGTAGTTATTAAAATCATAGGAGGCATAAATGCACCTCATTATGCATTTTTTCATTATCAAAATTTCATAAGAGGAATTCAATATACCTTTCTAAGTCAAGAGAACTCTAATAATAAACAAACAGATTCACTTTACCTTCCTTTTAACATCAACTTGCTCATTCATAGTTCACTAACCCCGGAACCTCAAGAAGAACATAAAACTTTTAATTTACAAGAAATTATGATGATTTATTACATCATGTAGATACCACTTTTACGATTAACCTCCATTAAAAACCTTGAAAGCTCATACCAAAGGAGACATGCCCATATTTTAGAATACACCTTCCAAGTTAGGCCTTTTAGTATTAATATTATCAAGTCACAAACTGTCATAGAGATTCCCAAGAATCTAGACATAATTATGACTTTAAACCTCATAAATCATGTAGCTCTCCATGTCTAGATTAATTTATCAAAAACTTATCCATAAACACCATCATTTGGACCTTCAAACCTCACTTTCCATCTATACCACTCACCGCATACTAAAAAAACCTAGTCTAGGAAGATAAGTAACCAAAAATGCACCAATTTACTCGTATGACCTCAAAATTGACCATGCACACTTTATTTGACCCTTATAACTCTCTAAGCACATTTTACAATTAATGAGGAGAAATAAAATCCAATAGCATACCTAAAACCACCTCGAAATTTCTCTAGAGAACACTTGATTTGACCATGTCTTGCCACCATCCAATTGTAGAAGAAATATATTGATCAAGTCATCACTTGATAAATTTATAAATCTTCCTAGAGCATATTCAAAAACACTCGACAACTATTTACACCATTTAAAGATCATAACACATGACCCAATGACACACAGACCATGAATCATGCCCAGACAACTTATAAAGACAATACTATATTGTTTGAGAAGTATAGTGAGACTCTTATTGGCCTTTTACAACTTCTTTGACACATTCATAGCTTCATATGCATATACGACATAGGATCACAATGGATTATGATCTAAAAAATTATGACTCTTTGTTAGACTTAGACTTGTCATCGGGAAGACTCCACAGTTCACAAATTTGACCAACAATTGCTAAACTTAGACATAGAGATTAGGAATCACACTTTTGAGTTACAAACACTTGCATACTTTATATGACATGTCATTAGGACTCATAAACATACAAAACCATCTCATACCATCAATTCACCATGATAATTTAAGAACTAACCTTTAGGACTCGAGACATGAACATCCAATGACCACAATACTGATATTTTGACTTTTCATAGTAAAGAACAACCAACTTTCATTAGCATAAAATGATTAAGGATGTAGAAATACATACCATAATATCATGGAGGAGCCACATGTACTGACCAAATCATCCCCCTTAGTTGAATTCTTCATTTCACTAATATACCTCCAAGAATCATAGTGAAGGTATATGAATACCACAAAGACCTAAAAAGGTTTTGAAGAGGTCATAACCCCTCTTATTCACCTGAAAAACTCCATCATCATATTTTATTTGATCAGATCTGTGAGTAATGACTTTTATTCCATCATCAATTTCTCTTGAAGTAACTACATGGTCTCTTCTTGGTTCCCAAGTCCTTCTAGAACCATTATCATGCACTTTGAAAGTTACTTCCATGCACTCTAGGTCCTTATTCCATCTATTTTTGTCTTGAATAAACATGAAATCAGGCCCTTACCACATGACCAACCTCATTTCAATAATAACATAAAACTAAGTTCTTCCTCTTGAAATCTACATCTTGACTAGGTGAAACAAACAATAAAAACCTAGCAATATGAGCTTGTTCATTACAATTGTAGCACACCATATTCTTAAAAACTCACTTCTATTGTCTCTCCAAGGCTGAGAGTCTCTAGGAGATATTATAAACTCTTTATCTCTATGACCAAATGCATTAAAATTGTAACAATGTCTATTGAAAGTTCTTTCATACCTTGAGGCATTAGCCTGCCTAATAGGTCTTGGATTCACATTATCCTTTATGAGTCTCCTTATTCTCTTCCTTGATGATGGATTCACCTTTTTTTTGCTTGAATCATTACTTCTTGATTCAAATATTTTCCTTTATATTCTTATTTGAACCCCAAACCAAATCTATCACATGCTGCCCTTTATTTGCCAAGAAGGTCATCTAAGTCTCTTTCTCTTTTCTCAAACTTTTGAAAGAATGTGGTATTTTTTCTAACCTCTAGTAGCTCAACTTTTAGGGTTCTTCATATTTTGAGAACAAAATCTCTTTATCATATAGGATTGAAACAAGATACTTAACCTTTTTATAGCACCCTAAAATATTCATTTTTCTTGGTAGATTCAAACACATATTTTTCTTCTAGATTTAGAAAATTATTTTCATATTCCTTGATCGTAACCTCAACTTTTTGTTCTCCTTATCAACATGTTTTAGTTATCTTTTAATGCTCTCAAAATCATATTTTTCATCGTTGTTATCTTCACTAGAATAACTGCAATATCCTGATATAAAATATCCTAAAAATAAGGACCTTCATTAGAATACTTCATAACATCATTAGTCATGAACAAAGCCTCATTTCATACGTTCTCATTATCTGATTCAAATTCAAAATCTAAAACACCACTACTTGCATTAGATAATTCACCATATTTATTTGTATAAAAACTTCATTTGACCTTATTATCATTAAAAAAATTTAAGATCTTCTTACCTTTACCAAACTTGTGATTCTTCTTCCTAGATTAAGCCTTGTGATCTTCATTATCATCTTCCTTCTCATGTATATGAGGGAACTTAGTAGAAAAATGTCCTACTTCACCACAATTAGAACATTTGAATGGAATTTTACCACTATACTTACCAGATCCAAGCTTTAGCCTTCTAACCATCGTAGTAAATATCTCTTCATCTTCAATATGAAGATTACCATCATCATCCTTTACCTTCTTACAGTTATCTTTCATTTCATATTTGAATACAATCTCTTTCTTGGCTGATTTCGAATCACCTATCCTCATTTCATAAGTCAAAGTACCATGCAACTCATCTAATTTCAAGGTAGTTGGATACTTTACTTCTTCAATAACAGATAATTTGGAATCAAATCTAGGATTTAGTCACCTCAAAACCTTTTGAATAAGTTCTTCTTTCACATTATCTCCTAATCCTTTGATGTTATTGATAACTTTATCAACTCTAAGAAGATATGCAAAAATGGACTCATTTTCATTCATCTTAATACCTTAAAATTGATTTCTAAAGGTTTGGAGATTTGCAATTTTACCTTTGAGTCACCTTCATATAGAACTTGAAATTTTTCCCATGCTTCCTTTTTGATTTACAATGCATCACTTTTCCTAGTTCAGATTCTCCAATACCCCGAATGATATTATTAAAATCCTTTGAGTTGTTTTCATATCCATCATTGCATGGTTTACATGTAGTAGGGGTGGCAAGAGGAGTGTATTCATCATCCACAACTTTCCAAACATTAATCAATTGAGACATGATATGTGTCTTCATCCTCAAGCTCCAAAATCCTAGTTCACACCATCAAACATTGATGCCTTGCCAATACCTGATCCACTCACCATTTTTTTGCTTCAAGGATCTCCCTTCAAGTGATCAAACTTCTCTAAAAGGAAATAATATGATACTAATTTTTGGAAGAAAATTGGAATAAGAGGGGTTTAATCAGTCCTACAAAAATTAAATCATATTTCAAATTACTCAACCAACCAAATATTCACATATCCAATCATTACTATGTGCACATCATTAAATACCATATATCTAATCAATCATGAAACATAGAATCAAACAAAGAATACAAGACATAAGTGGGAAACCATCATGGGGAAGAAAACCCACTAAAAAAATCTTTATATTGATATGTTTCAAATTCAGTGAGGAACTAACCCCACAAGGAGCACCGAACCATAATTTAGTAGAGATATAACCCTACATGGAGCACCAACCCCTTATTTTGTGAAGCCCTAACTCCAAAAGGAGGATACAACACACCAAGATGATAAAACACCCACTCAACCACCTTATGAAGTTATTATCTGTATAATATTTCTACTACAACCGATAAAGACCACTAATTCAAATCACACTTCTTTAAACCCTCATAAAAACCCTAGGTCTTCAATCTCTAACATACAATCATTGTCCTCACTTATCAAGCTTAAAAACATACTCACATACTTTCCATTAATCTAAAACCTTTCATACACTTGATCATATCTCAAATCATGCTCACACACCAAAAAACTCTCTCACCTAGGTCACGGTTGTTGCACACACACAACTAGCTCACAAAAGCACCCAAACAATGCTTTTATGAACTACTTCACATTTAAAATTAAAAAAATCCCTCCTTTTCTCAACCCATAAATCATAAAAACATACCAAATTCATAACATAACAGTAAAAAGTGACCCAAGTTGGTTGGCCTAGCCAAAATCATCATTACATGCTCCAAAAAGACTCAAATTCACATGGTTATAAAGAGAAAATTAACGTAACATAAAAAATAAAAATTTTCATGACCCATAAGGCACCACACATATTTTAATTAAAATTTAAACATAATACATGGTTGAAATTCACATCAATCAATAAAAATATTTCATTTAATGTGACCATTGTTCTTTGTTCTTCTTAAAACACTTCTTTCTTTCACCCTTCACGACCTCATCAACATCATTTTTCCACTAGATCACTCCAAATCATACAAAATATGTCTAGTGAAAACTAAATGGAAATTTAAGAACCTATCGAACACTTATAAGAAAGTTATAATTCATGAAAAAATCATCTACTCAAACCTTAGCCACTTTTTTCTTCACCAAATCAAACTACCCAAAAACTATTTTCAAAGATTAACTAGTTAACACCTTTCTTTAAATAATAGAGACCTATAAATGGATTCATTGAATGAGAAATTCATCCCTATTAACTATCCAGGTGATAGAAAGAATCACCTAATCCATATCATGATATAACCAACTCAAAACATCCAATGATCATGTCTTGTCCTACACTAGAAAAAATATTCTGTTTAAAAATGATTTAGAAACCTTAAAAAATCATCATCATGAGACAAAATTATATAAATGGAAATAAATATGAATCATATTTCCAACATAACTTTAATCACCTCCTAACTCCTCTTATAGACTGTTATGCCCATTTTTTCTAAATACTATGTTTTACTACCTTTTGACCAATCAACCTAAATGAAGCTCATTTGACCATGTAAGTTCCTCACCATGACCTAAAACCCCTTTGGACATCAATAAAAACTTACATACATCACATAATGGAAATTCATTTTACAAATGTTTTGGATAACCTTGTCCCAAAACAAACTTCTTCGAAACCGACTTGTTTGAGTGGGGTACACTCATCACCACGACCTCTACCATACCCTTTTAGAAATATGAAATATTACTATGAATTTTCCAATAATAATCTATGAACTAGTAAGAAATTATGGCCATTTAGGAATCAAATCTCTCAAACTACTTTCTAAGCGTTCCCAAACTCATAAAAATATGTTTATCTTTTTAATATTCGTTCATAAAAATGTGATGATGAAATTACCTCATTATTTTTTTTTAAAACTTATAAAATAAGTATAGAAACATCCCTAAAAGCCAAAAGGTTCCATGAAAAGCACATAATTCAAGGTGAGCATCGAAGTTCTAATTCAAGTTGTAAATGGCCTTGTTCTTAACCTTGTCTCACCAAAACTGACATAACATGCAAAATTCACATCCTAACATACCGATTTTTTTCTAAAAGCACCATAAAACATTATACTAACATCTCCAATCATCACAAATTCATCTACATCTCTAAAAATATCCAAACATTGAGACTTGCATAGTTAGCCCTTGGGGATTTACATTGTAAAAGCTAGGGTCGATTGAAAGAACCACCGTAATTCATCATGACAACTCAAAAATGATCCAAAAATACGTGATACACCATGTTATGCCTACAAACATGCATCAACGATCTCATGTAGCTTAAAACTCATCCTCATACCTCTTAGCATCCATACCGCTCTCCAAATGAGCACCTGAAACATGGTCACCAACTTGAATCTACACCTTACTGCAACTAATGTGAGTGCCAAGAAATCTCTAAACCAGCTATACAACACGCCAAAATTCTTCTCAAGTCACCAAGAAGCTCCTACCATCATGCAACATCACATGGGTACCTAAATTATCTTGTAAGAGCAAGAAATCATTATTGAATCTCCTTGTATCATCATGAACACCTCTCGAACCATTATGTCAACATCATCCACATCATGATATGACCCTAATAAATCATCCACTTTTTCATTAATTTGATTTTGTATAAATGAAAACACCTATAGGACCACATGCCAACACGCTTTAAAAGATAAATCCTCCTACGCTACAAATCGGAAACCTACACAAAAATGAAGACTAAACATGAAAAGGATTAGAAATGAATACGGTGGGCTACCTGAAAAATTCAGTTTTGGGAAATGAAATCTTCATAGAAAGGATGTCATCCCATGTGTTTAATAAATATAGATACAACCATAATTTGATAAATTGGATATAACATCTATGTAGAATTTGAAGTAAAATAGAAACTAAAAGCTGAATTTGAGATATGAAAGTAGATCCGATCTAAATATGAATAAATAAACCAAACTTGACAGGGGTCGATGATGACCTCAGGCTTAAGTGGTCCAAAGAGACCATGAATGATGACCTAGAAAAATAGCGTGAAAATGCATAATTGAAGCTTCGATAGCAGATCTCGAGACAAATATAGAATCAACTGATGCACATAGACTTGTAGAAGATCTAGAATAAGGAGAAATAAAAAGGATGTAAGAAAATTAGATGACTAAGGAGAATCAAGTATACATTAGGGTTATATTAGGGGAATGCTCGGTGTAATTAGAGTGTCAAATCTCTAATATGATTTCTAGCTTGTTTGAAATAGGGGAAGGCTATTATTTATAACTTTGAGGTGAGATTAACATAGGGTTTTGGGTAATCATGATTTAGAAAAGTAAACCTGATTAGGTGAGTGGGGATTAGATTTGAATATTAAATTCATAAGTGGATTGTCATGGATTAGATTTGAATATTAAATTCACAAGTGGATGAATATGGATTAAATTTGAATATTAAATTCACAAGTGGATGAATATGGATTAAATTTGAATATTAAATTCATAAGTGGATGAATATGGATTAAATTTAAATATTAAATTCATAAGTGGATTGACATGGATTAAATTTGAATATTAAATTCACAAGTGGATTGACATGGATTAAATTCACAAGTGGATTAATATGGAGCATATTTAGCATGTAATGAGGATTAGATTTGTTTAGGGATTTAAAAGGGATTAATTAATCAACTAACATTGATTAATTGGATATGGATTTTTGTGGGAAATGGAATGGGGAAATTAATTGAATTTAGGAGGAAAAGGAATTCGAATGGGAAATCCTAATGAAAGAGAGTGAACATGGGGTGAAGGGGAGGAATGATACCAAAAATTGGTGTCTTAAGGATTCGATGAAGGATCCGCTAATACAACATCATATGGCGGAGGTGAAGGTGGAGATGGTTCTAGAACTAAAGGGAAAGTAGCAAGATAAGCAACAACATGGCTAAAGAAACATAAGATGTGCCTACCAGAAGAGGTTACTTAATGCTTGTTGGGGTCTAGATGGTCGTGCACTTGAGACAAAGGCCCAGGACACAACACATAAGGGACATGATACTAATTCTTTGAGAGATGTGGGTAAAATACATAGAATCCAAACCTCATGATGATGATGAGGGGAAGAGGTATTAGGTGGCCAATGAGAAAAAAATATTGTTATGGATAGGGGTTGGGAAGCCATGTATGTGTGTGGTGATTTTATTTAGATGTGTTAAGAATAGTTCTTGTGTGATACATTTGTATTGTAAGTAACATGTGTATTTGTATTTGGTTTTACTGAGTAGATGGTGGAGGATTGAAACTCCTTGATGGAGAGTTCCTACCATGAGATTTTGGATTTAGATTAGGATACTATGGTAATGGATGATCCATCAACACTATCACCTGGAGATTCAATTGGTTCCTTTCATATGGTTAGAGAGGCATCCAGAAACTATATAGGTATAGGGATACAATGACATTCGCTGCCACATGTAGCATAGATGTGATGATACATATCTTATTACGAGCACATGTAGTCCTAGAAGAGGACTAGGAAGCCCACATATCATATTCTCAAAGGGTAACTTTATGACAAAAATAAACACGTGACCTTCTTCGCACCCGACCTCTCGAGGTTGTGCTTGAGACAATGGTGTGGAATTGAAATGAGAGTGAAAGTGATGGAGATGACCAATCTAATTGGGAAACCTTATGTCTTCGACACAAAATAATGAAATCTAAAAATCTAAGGCAAAGAATTCTCTCCTAACCCGAAGGGGTGTGTGATGGTAGGTCTCGATATTATAGCTACTCGGAGACTCCAATTGATGTCTAGTTCAACTAAGATTATATTGATTGGTTATGGAATACATGGAAAGTAGCCGTGAGGGTGCCTCATATGGGTTTCCAACAAGGTCATGGAAATTGAGAAAAGAGATGCGAAACTAAGGCTAATTCTTTGGTCTTGTCCGTAAAGTCTTGGCATGATCGGCTTTGCTATATTCAAAATGAAAGTTATATGATAATATTAGGTGGAAGTGATGAAGATATGAACACCTATGTGTGTAAGCTAGTGTTGAGATCTAACTCGACTAGTACGCCCATTGGGTTGCATGGGACTGTGGATCACAACCAAATACTCGTTGAGGCCGAGGCCCTTGTATGGTCATGCATGCAATCAAATCCTATTTCCGGATTAGTCCCAAATTCACAGAGTCTGATTAGTAGCTAAGTTCAAGGTCTCTAACTATCTTATTTTCTCTACGTATGTGGTGGGTGTGCGTAAGATTGTTAAGCACAGACTTATGTCAATGTCAGTTATTAACTCTGGCCCATTGGGTTGTGGGACCAGAGGATTGTAACCGTAGGTCTTTTCTGTTGTGGATCGTTGATGGTCATGCAAGATGAATGGATTTTTTTTGGTAAATAAAATATCTATCAAAGGAAATCTAAACTATATTTTTGGTATTTTCTCAATATATCAGGACAAAGTAATAAAACAAACTAATCTACAAAAATAAATATTTTTGTGCTTTTCTAACTGTTTAGACAATGCATCTAATCTAATAAATGATTTTAAAACAAATAATTGGCCGGATGTAGCTAGCTATCTATGCAGATGTGAGAATCTAACTCTAAAATCTACTCTAATTCAAATAAAATCTCTCCAACCCTACCTCAGAAGTGAAGAACAAATCATGACTCTAAAAGAGCTATTGCTCACCCACAACTTCCCTAGTAATATTGAAGGGAAAAATTCCTATTGATTTGATCTACTTGTAACTATCTAATTAATTGAAATGAATTATTTCTCTACTCTATTTGATATGTAATTGACAATTTTGACAAAACAAAGCAAACAAATACACAACTCCAACCTGGAAGAGCAAGAGCTTTGGCAAATCAGGTAGTATGAGTATCTATCCCCTTAGTTCTTTCCTTTCTTTCTCTGAGTGTTCATGTGAGTCCAAGGATTTGGGAATGAAAATAACAACAATAAGAGGATGGTGCTTGAGTGATGGTAGCTTGGAGGTAATCTAGACGTAATGTAGGTAGAAGAAAGATAGCACAAGAGATCTGAACTTGGCTATGCAATTCCTAGCAAGATTATGACAACACAACAATGCAAGATACACAAAATTCTCAGCCCTTTTGCTTGAATACAAGAATGGAATATATAGGAATGGAGGATAGAAGGTTACTTCATGCACAAGGCAATGAAGAGGTAGTTCTACTCATTAAATCTATTTAAAAATAGAAGGAATAAGGAGAACCAAGAAAACGAAGCTATTTTTAGCAAATTCAGCTCATAGATGCACTCAAAAGGTAAACTTAAGTGAATCATCGCATGTAATTTATCGCATGAATATTCTGGAAAAACCCATCAAGATTGATGCCCGATGCGGGCAATGGTTTTAGGACTACTTTGCCACAGGCGGGCGGCGGTTTGCAACCACCACCACTCGGGAAGGGCAGTGGTCTTGGTACTGAAGGCCAAAACAAGCACAGAAAGAAGGGGGAAGCTGGAAAAATGCAAGGAAAAGATAAGTAAGGCTATCTAAGCTACAAATATATACTATGAATGGGATTTTGGAGCTCAAACACCTTCTTGAAAGGATTTTGAATCATCATTGGGGACTTTTATAACCATTTTCCTGCCAATGTAGCACATGCAATTTTGGGTGCGTACATATTGCCCCCTCGGAGAGAAGCATCTTAGCCATGAAAGAGGTGTAAAACATGGAATCGAGAATGAAATTCCCGAAATCGGGACTTAGAAGCTATACCTGACACGCCCGTGTGTCGAAACCTCACCATCTAAACTCCCGATACCTGCAAGAGAAAATAAGACTCAAGTGCAGATAGATAAAATATTGAAAAATAAACACTAAATTAAAATGACAAGAGGACTTACCATTTGCATGGGGATGTAGAAATATACCTACGCCAATGCTCCAGCCCTGTAAACACATATACTCAAAATGAAGTTAGAAAGATCATATATATATATATATATATTCATTTTCCAATTCATTTGTGCATTGTTGATTCAGATTGTTTGGTTGATTTGGAGCTCTGGATTCACGGTGACCATTTTCGATGAGATTATAGTCAATACATTTGTGTCGAGATCATGATCATGCCTCCATGTGCAAGAGATTGACAGAGTGCACTCCCGTTTAGTTATTTCCTTCTTTGTATTTTTGTACCCTAAAAGTTTAAATGTTGAAAACTTCACCTAGGGGGGATATTTTCAAAATTTCTTGTCTTGAATAAGTCTTTAGGGGGGGCACCTATAGGGCATGCTTTTATTTTAGTGAAAATGGTCAATTTTAGTGTTTTTGGTCCTCTTTAGGGTTAATGGTGCATTTTGAAATTTGGTTCAAGACCACTGCCCAAAGTAGGGCGGTGGTCATGGAACCACCCCCAAGGCAGGGCGGTGGTTCGAAACCGTTGCCCCGCACCGGGTGGCGGTTACTGAATAGAGTGTGAAAACATGCTCAAACTCAACTTCTTTTGGATTTTTGAGAGTTTAATATGTTTTTGATGAGCTTATTATGTGATGTGCTTTACTAACTTTCTCTTTTCTCATGTTTTGGTAGATGTAGAAGAAGGTTGAGTACATACGCTGGAGCAGGAGAGAGAGTGTGACTGGCTCCGTGGATTCTAGACTAGCCGCCCAGCTGAGATAGATCTTCTACGGTGGTCGGGCATCGCGAGATAGCTCAGTGCCCCATTTCACTTTTCCAGTCACATTCTGATGTGACTTATTTTCTTATTGGGATACGAGACCAGAACACTTTCTAGTTTCCAGGTGTCAGAGGGGAGTGGACCATCACCCTAGAGGATGTATACCACATTATTTGTCTCCCGATACTTTGTAGGAGACTGACATTAGCACAATGCAGATCTAAGGTCGTGATGACACAACATACCACATACATGGGAGATGCTAGTGTCTCTTCTGGATTGAAGAAGGGAATGAAGGTTTGGTCTATCACTATTGCTCCCATTCCCATCCTTCAGAGAGCCATTATGGGTATCCTGTCCTCGAGACTAATCGGGGTCAAAGGGGGAGATAAACTTTTGTAATGATGGGCACCCATTATTGCACAGATTGATGCTCATGACCGTAAGTATTCTTGGGGAGTAGATATTCTAGGGACTACGTACCATGACCTATATAGAGTCGTTAGAATACATGGCCAGTCCTTGAGCCACCCCACTTTGGTCATGAGTTGGGTCTATGAGAACTTCATCATGTATGGCGAGAGGGTGCATGTATTAGATCGAGAGGCATGTCCAGCAAGGCGATAGATGGACAGGTATGTCGGCGCTCGAGAATCCACATCGATTAGTGGAATCTTGAACTCGTCATACATGACATGGATATGGGGTGAGGAGACCATGACATTGGTAGCTTGCTCTTCCACGAGCCAGCTAGTTGATAGAGCCGGGAGATTGGAGATTCACCTTTGGCCCGGGTACCCTAGCGGTTTGGTCTTCCCTACTCTACCATGCTTCCTCTAGTGACACTGTTTACGGGACCACTCGGGAGGCACGAGAGAGGTCCTAGAGGGGATATTGGTTGGACAGTTATTACTCTAGGTGTGCTTATTGTTATTAGTCATGGAGTTCGGGCTCAACAAGTAGTTGGTGCTCCTCAAGCACCTTTACTTTAGATTGGGGTGGCTCCTTCTCATAGTGGGGAGGAGGATGAGCTGATTTACTTGGACTCTAAATCGAGGAGGAGACAGGAGATGATACGGAGGGAGAGTCAAGAGGAGACAAGGATGAGGGAGCAGGACCCTCGGAGGGAGCCGACAATGATCTTGAGTGGCATGACACTCAAGAGATCCTCAGAGTAACGCGTGAGGAGGCAAGTGTGGAGAGAGAGACTCTGGTCTCAGAGGAGACCCTTGGAGGAGATGATGAGTCCATGATGGGATAACACCATGCCTTCGGATTTAGGGAGGCTCCATGACCTCAACAACAACACCTACCGTGCAGATGCGTTGATCCCACATGGATGCCTAGAGACCTGAGTATGTTCAATACTCCTTTCTCTATTTTGCTATTAATTTTTGCATGTTTAGTTTAGCACTCTCTTTTTATTTACATTCTTTGGTTTCCTTTTAGCTCATTATCTCTTTTTCCTTTTGTAGCGTCCACACACAAGTGGTGAGAGCTCATTTTTAGGTGTGTGTAGATACCCTATTGATCCCCTTGGGAATACCTAAGCCGATCTAACTACTGATTCAAGGAAGCCCTTAGCCTCCAGGTTGACATACTAATGTGTTTTCTCCTATTTGGAAGATCGCGAGATGATGACCTCCCTTTGTACCACAGTAGCTAGGTATGAGACCACCGAGTGCTTGATGAGGTGAAGCCACTCTCATAGTGAGGCTACGAGTAGTGAGCACCACCATGAGCACTCACACCATTCAGTCCACTCTCAACACCATCACCACAGAGGATCCCTAGATGCGGTCGTGTACCATCTAAGGGATCCCATAGGGATTGATAGGCCATTGAGATTTTATTGCTTTGATACCATTTTTTTGACACTATATGATTTTTTTGTATGTTTCGGGCTCGTTGCGAGCATTTTGACCATGCCTAGTGCATGATGACATTGTATACAAACTTGATCCATTATGAGGTATATGAGACTTTGTTATTGGTTTGACATTCTATTGTATCCGAGTTGACTCTCTTTGGCTTATCTCTCATGTGTACTCTAGATGTTTTAGAATTTCCACTTTTCCATGCTTTTCAGAATGTATGCAGTGGATGTGACATGATAACAGAATGATTTCTCTTTTTTTATGATGCTGATATATGATGATGCAAACACAATGTGATCTTAAACTTAGCTTCTCTTGCAATTTTTGATACTTCCTATTTGTCTTGACAAAACATGATGATATAATGATATGATGAATAGATAGGCTTGCCCCACTCCTAACCCCACACAACTAGTAAGATGCGAGGGCTCAACACCGAGAGTTAGAAAGGGCGCAAGCCATGAAGCTTGTTGAATGGCCATGATGAGAGGAAGACAGAGATTTGACATAACCAAATTGGGATGCTACAACCTTACCCTACTCATGCTACTTCAGAGTTTAGAATGTGAATTGCTTTGCATTTTATCTAGACTTAGATCCGTAGATGGCCACTTGGTTGAAAAAATCTGGTTTTAGGGTTTTGAATTCTCTTGGAATTTTGAACATTTAATTCACTTTGTTTCGACTTAAGATTTCACAGTAATTGATTTAATTGTTTGTGACTTTCGGTTTTTCAAAGAGACCCCCTATACCTTGCCCCATGCTACCAGTAGGAAGCACGGGATTATCACCATGGACAAAGCATAGGTGAGTAAGGGAATTTCCTTCCTTTCCCAACCCTATGTCACTAGTAAGAGATGCAAGATCAACACCGAAGGTTGGTAGGGCAAAGAAATGTGTAAAATAAAATTTTCTATTGACTTGCACTTGACTTACTTATTTGGGAAAAATGTTTAGAATGTTTTTATTTCCAAGGATATGTATTTGGGATAGATTTGACACCATGAAGCTTCTATAAATGACCATGAAAAAGGACACCTATCCTTTGAAGAGACAAAAAGTAGAACCAAGTATGCAGGCCTTGGTATGGTTACTGTCAAAACTTTCCTATCTTGTTTGGATTGATAAATGATACAGAAATAATTGATGATACAATGAAGATTTGAAGAGATATGATCTGAATGTTTTTCCAATGTTTTCAGAAGTTTTTAGGAGTTGCTATAAGAATAAGCTCCTTGATCACACTTTTTACAAGATGAATAGACAGATGGAAAATGCAATGTAGATGCAATAATGTACATATGAAAATCTTGATGGATCATGCGTAGTACCTCTTTAGGTGAAGGGAGTTCATGGATTCACTAAACTCCTCACCTTCTAGAGTACACAAGTAGAACGCACCATTTTTATAATCTTCCACCACTCGGTATGGACCTAACCACCTAGGTCTGAACTTTCTTCCCTCACCGGTTTTCTTATCTATTCGGCTATCGAGTCTTAATACCAAATATCCTTCGTAGATCTCACATTCGTACAAATTTTTATATGCAGACAAATTGAGCCATGTGATTAGCATACACACTATGTCATTTCTCGGTGTTCATCTAGATTCGTTGAGGCTTTCTAATTGGGAGAGATGATTTTCTCGATAACCCTCCTCTCCTAGGATTCCGTAGAAAAAATGCGGAGGTTGGGTATTTCGACTTCAAGTGGAAGAACTGCCTCAACACCGAATACTAAGGAAAAGGAGTTTCTCCCATTGGTGTTCTAACCAATGTTTGGTAGGCCCATAAGGCCGGAAAAAGCTTCAGATTCTAATCTCTTTATTTCTCCTTAACAGCTTTTGAGAAGAATGGACTTTAAAGTTTTATTGGTAGCCTCAGCTTGTCCATTAGCTTAAGGGTAGTAGAGAGAAGCCGTGTGATGACTTATTTTGAAATTTTACACAACTCACGTACCTTGTATTTGTTGAAAGACATGTCATTATCGAAAATAATGACTTATGGCACTCCATACCTACAAATGATCTAGTTTAGGATGAAGTTAGCAATTATAGAGCCAAGGACGGTTATAAGGGCATGGCCTCTACCCACATGGTAAAATACTTTGTGGCCTTGATTATGAAATTATGGCCATCTGTTGACAAGTGAGAGAATTTTCCTATCGATCTAAGCCCCATGTGGAGAAGGGCCATGGAGTTGCAATTGGTTGTAAATCTTGTGTCGGTATGTGGATCTCATGGGAAAACTCTTGACACTTGTGGCATCTGCACACAAACTCTACAACGTCATGCTCAAGGGTGGGCCAAAAATAGCCCATCTAATGTATCTTCTGGGCAAGTGGCATGGCCACCGAAGTGGCCACCACATACCCCACTATGTGACTCATAAAGAATCTTTTCAGAATCTTCAACATCAACACACCTCAATAGCATTCCATCAAATGCTCTGTGATAAAGTACATGTTCCAAGATAACATACTTAGTGGTAATTATGTGTAACCATCTTCTTTGTTATGACATTTCCCCTTCTGGGTACATGTGGTCCATGATGAAATTGATAATGTCTGTGTACCAGGGGCACACAGAGATAGGGGCCTGGTTTCAACAAAATATACACATTTGTTAGGAAATTCCAAATCTACCAAATCACCCCCATCTAAAGGATTATCAGCCAACCAATCTACAATGATTTGACCCTTAACAAATTTTTTATTTACCCTCATTAACTCAAACTCACCCATCAATGTAATGAAATGCCCAACATTTTTAGAAAAGGATCCCTACATGAGGAATGTTCGTAGGTGGTCTGACTTGATAATGAACCTTGTCTCTTGATTGAGCATGTAATGTCTTAAGTGCTTGGTTCCAAAAACTATGGTGAGGCATTTTTTTCTACCTACGTGTAGCATGTCTCATAATCAAGTAACGTCTAACTAATAAAGTATACAACCCATTCTTGCTTGTCATCATCCTCTTGAGCCAACATACAGGCTAACAAAATGTCTGTAGCCCATGAATATAAGATCAAAGGTCGATTTGACCTTGGTGGCATTAGCATGGGAGGAGACAACAAAAATCATTTAACTGCCTCAAAGGCCTCATTGCATTCCTCCATCTAATCAATGCTATAATATTTCTTTTAAAAAAATTGATTGGATGAATGGTGAAGGTTAAGTCAGGGATAAACCTTCAAATTACATTGAGTTTCCCAAGAAAATATCTAATACCAGACTCATTAGATGGCGGAATCATTTCTAACACAGCCTAGATTTTTCAGGTCAACATCGATCCCTCGTGAAGATATTATGTAGCCCAAGAATTTCCACCTGTCACACTGAATACACATTTTCCAGGTTTAATGTGACACCATACTCAATTAAGCATGAAAGAATGATGTGAAGCACCTCTGGGTGATCACAACTTCTGGCCTTGGCCAGCAAGTCATCTACATAGGATTCCATGATTTTATGAATAAGATCATGGAATATGTAGGTCATTTCTCGTTGATATGTAGCTGGTGTTCTTAAGACCAAATGGCATGACAACATAACAATAGGTTCCCCAAGGAGTGATAAATGTAGTTTTATCTTGGTCCTCGATAGAGATTTTGATTTGATTATATCCCGAAAACCCATCCATGAGGGACAACAACTCAAACCCAGTTGTTGCATCAATGATAACATCAATGGATGGTAGCAGAAAATCATCCTTGGGACAAGCCTTGTTAATTTATCATAAGTCTATACAAATATGGATCTTTCCATTCTTTTTTAGGATGGGGACGATGTTAGATACCCATTGTGAATAATTGATGAATCCCACCTAGAGAAGCTTCATTACCTCTTCCTTTACCATAAGGGCCACTTTTGGCTTCATAGGTCTTGATTTCTGCTTAATTGGTTTGGTGTCTGGTTTAGTGATGAGATTGTGAACTATGATGTGGGGTGCAATCCCCGTCATTTCCTTGTAACTAAATGCAAAGGCCTTTTGATGTTGCTTGAGGATTTGGGTATGAATTTCTACTTCCTCTGGAGTTAAAGAGGACCCTAGTTTTAAGATTTTTGGTTCCTCCTCCATTCTGATGTTTATATAAATTGTTCCCTCAATCAAGGAGGCATTACCCTCCTCAAACACAAGTGGGTTGGAGGTAACTCCAAATCCCATTCTTCTTATACCTCGTAAATTTCAAGATCACTTCCTGAGAGGACTCAATCATTGGATTCCCAAAATAAGAAGAAGAACGTGGAATTAGGGAAAGGTCTACCTCGTGACAAGTAAGATGTAGCTCTGCCAAAGCATTTAAATAAGCTAAAGTTGACTCATCCCCATTGACAGGGTCCAAAGAGTCAAGCTGGTCATCAACTTCCACGTAGGTCAACATTGACGCTACTGGCATTTTGCGAATCAAGGATTCAGTGTGGAGTGAAACCGTGAAGTTGGTATCCTCTAAATCATTACTTGGGGTGAAGTGTGAGGTAGAAGTCACTATAGAGTCTTCCAGAAGGTTTTGTTCACATGGAACTACCTCGATTGATATGAAATCAAACCCCTTAGTTAGGCCTAGCATGATGGTTTTGTAAAGTTGTAAGTGTTCAGCCCTAGTCTCGTATACCTCGGATACCTGATTTGCGACTAGTTGTGAATCACCCAACACCCTAATATTGAGGACTCCCATTCTCTTAGCTACAATGAGGCCTAGTAAGAGAGCCTCATATTTGGCCCCATTATTTGTGCATTCAAAATTCAGTTTGAAAGAAAAAGGAAAAACCCTTCCTTCGGGTGAAGTAAGGATTGCACCTACTTCGGCACCAAAGTGGCACTTGGCCCCATAAAAATGGAGGGTCCAATAATTACTCGGGAAGATAGATGCTTTGAGTCATCCTTTGTAAGTTCTCCTTTTATCTCGGTTACATCTACCATACAAACTTCATCCACTGGAAGAGAACCAAGCCCCAAAGCATGACCCATACCCATGGAGTCAAAGGGGAGAAGGATAGGAAAATCCTTTTCTAATAACTCGACAATATTTGTTGTAGTTCCTAGTGATACTGTCTCTACAACAACACTCTCATCCTTGACCACTAGAATACCCTCGATCAAACCTGTAACCTCTAATTCCATCATGGGAACCAACTTTTCTTCTGGTAACGTGCTTGCTGGTTTGTTTAACTAGTTGGTGGGAAGCTCAAATTCAGAGTGGACCCCTGGCTTTTTCCTTAAGTTGGCCAGATGTATATCAAAGGGCTTTGGATCACCTTGGGTGACAAAGACTTTCCCCAAATGTAGGAATTTGACTTCTTGGAATAGTGTGGATGGGATTTCCTTCATGCGGTGGATCCAAGGGTGACCAAGGATCATATTATAGTTAGTTTCCCGATCTATAATATAAAATTCAGTAAGCACCATTTTGGGCCCAAGAGTGACTAGTAATACTATGGTTTTGATCAAGGTTGCCTTGAGACTATCATAGCCTCTCAATGTGTTTCATGTTGAGGAGAAATTAGTCTCCCCATATCCTAACTTCTGAAGAAAAGAGAAGGGGACTATATTAATTATTGCCCCATCATCGATCATTGCATGCTTCACATAGTTGTTGTAGATCCAAACTTGTAAAAACAAGGCCGGATCACCTCTACGAGCTATTTCAGCATCCGTAGGCATTTTTCTTATGTCAAATACAAACCCAATATCCCTTTCGGGCTGCCCTGGGGAAAACGTCAAAGTCTACATGGTTTATCTGTGCCTCTGGTGGCAGTGGGGTAATGTTAGCCAAATGGCCGAGACCAAGTGCTTCCAAGAGAGTGGCTCGATGAGCGGGGAATTATTCAATAGATCTAAAAGGAAATGTGTGAAAAGGTCTTGGTTAGATCATTGATCAAGTCATAAGCCCCTACTGGCTTGCTTAGCATGTCATGAACACTATCCGACACAACTGGATAGATCAGAATTGGCTGTGATGAATAGTCTCTAGCTCTTGTTACAACGTTAATTTGGGGTTCAACATCTAACTCAACTTCGTTTTCTTGACCAAGGGAGGTGCCACCTATGGGTTTAACAAAGTTGAGGCTTCATGGTCATGGGTCCCGATTACAATGCCTTTATTTGAACCATTAGGATCGAGTCTACCATCCTTTGGACGTGTGGGAAGAGGATCATTGAAGATTCCCAATGGTGTGTTCTATGGAGACACCGGTCCCATATAGGTGTTCTGACTAGGTGTAGTTGGGTTGGCCAGAAACATGTCGACAAAAAACTATCTTTGGTCCTCTAGAAACCACTTTGCAAAACTTATTACAATAGCAAAAGTTCTTGCGTTGTGCCCATGGACCCTATGGAAACCACAATATAGGTCGGGATCGTAATCCCAAGGCCTTTGGTTTGTCCCTTGTTGTGGTCCGAAACCACGGTTGTTGTTTAGTTGTTGACTATTATAATTAACACTTTGGAACCCTTGCCCTTGGTTCTAAAATTGGTTGGGAATTGACTAGGGCTTGGGGTCGGTATTTTCTCTTTATGGCTAAGGTTGTTGCTGTTGTTGGGGATGATTAAAATCCACAACATTTACCGAGGGTGAAAAATTGTTGTTTCTCTAATTGTTTCCATTGTTATTATTATTCGCGTTGTTATTCGTAGCACCTATACTAGGTGGGACTAGTAGTGTTAGGATTTTTGGGTTGATCAGTTACTCCGTCAGTCGTGACTCCATGATTTTTGTTAAGGATCTTTGGTCCCTGATTGTTGTTTGTGTTGTTGGAATAACCAGGAGTATTTTGAGTAGGAACAACTAACTTCCCATTTGTTTCATAGGTCTTATGACCATTATCGATGGTCGCTTGATCGATCGAAGGAACCCTCTAACACCTCTTCATAGCTCCTTAACGGGAACTTTTGAACCTCTTCCTTTGTCTCCTGTTGAGGGAGTGAAGGAACAAATCACAAAGTTTCATTTGATCCATGTTTGGAGCACTTGCAGAAGAGTAGAGAACATGTCACCACCTCTGAATGAAGTGGGCTACGGATTTGTTATGTTCTTGTTTAATATGAAGAAATTCTCTAATTCCCGTTCGCAACATCTTGTTCATATCAAAAGCTTTGATAAAATTTGACACAAGTTTTTTGAATGAGTGTATTGAAGCCTCCGGTATCCTATAATACTAGTCAAGAGCAATACCTTCAAGTGTCTTAGGGAAAATTTTTTACAACGACTACATCCCATGGGAGTAGCTCTCGAATGGTTGTCATAAGCCTTGATGTGGGCATTTGGATCACCCTCCCCTTTGAACTTTGGGAGATCAAGAAAGGGTCTTGGGAGCATGACTTCCCAAATGGAGAAATCTAGGGGTTCTTTGAGATATTCATAATAAGTCCCCATTGCATACGTTTCCACCATCGAAGACCCTTGTTGGGGAGGTGGGGGCTACATTGGCTATTAAAACAAGACAACATAGACATTCGGCAGAGTGTATGACATCCCTGTGATTTTCCATATGGACCCAGGTAGGAGTATATGTCCCCATGTGGAGATTTAGAATACATGTGCATATAAGGGGGTTGGTTACCTTGATATGGAGTGAAGGTGTGAAGCCAGGAACGTTGCTTTTCTGGCTGGTATAGCGTTCGAGAACGCACTTCCAGCTAGCACTTGTTGTAGGTATCCATATGTAGCTTGAGGAGGCATACCCAAGGTACCTATCCCAGTTAACAAGTCTCCATGATTTGGAGTATTCATGTATGCCGACAGATTCTATGTGATCAACACTTGCCCATAGTTTTGTGAATAGGAAGGAGCCCATGCTTTCTGGCATATGAATTCTATGTATTCTAGAAAGCTCTAACTCCTTAAATTTATCAACCAAATCTGAGATGACATCACCCATTGATGGGGTGATTCCTTGCTTAGATGCCTTTGGTTGAACCTTTGGAGGTTGTTGAGGAGAATGGTATCCTACTATGAATTGTTCACAATGTTTCCACCCCTCATTGGTTGTATTGTCAATTGGTGGAGGGGTAACATTATTGTTCTAAAGTAGGACATCACCTTGTCCTTTAACCTATCGAAAGATTGGTTCATTTGTTGGAATTGCTGCTCACTCCTGGCATACCATGCTAAATACTCCTCATCGAGATGGGCAGATTAATGGGTTGTTCATACAATACCCAGGAGATGAACTCACTTTGCCAATGAATGTCATGTTATTTGAACTTGATTGTTCAAAAGGATAAGTCTGAGTGACTTGATCCAATTCTTCGATGTGTACAGAAGAACCAACATTGGTTCCCTAAAGCAAAGGATTTTGAGTGGATGAGTGATTGTCTGCCCATGTTAAAAGTGAAGGTGACTATTGTGGTATGTTTGATTGGTACTGGTACATGTCAAAACCTAAAATGGGTCAACCGTACTCATCATATCCCAACATATTTGGGGGGTATAAGAATACCAATGAAATAAAGGATGGAAAAAATTGGAAATGCTTAGAGACTATCTCTTCACGTCAGGTTCACCAATTTGTACTATAGAAAATCAGCACATGACCTTCGTACCTAACCTCCCGAGGTCATGCCAAGACAACCAGTGTGGAATTGAAATGAGAGTGAAAGTGATGGTGATGACCAAGCTAATTGGGAAACCTTATGTCTTTGACACGCAATAACAGAATATATGAATCTAAGGCAAATAATTCTCTCCTAACCTGAAGGGGTGTGATGGTAGGGTCTGATATTATAGCTACTTAGAGACTCCAATTGATGTCTAGTTCAGTCAAGATTCTATTGATTGGTTGCGGAATACGTGGAAAGTAGCCTACAGGTGCCTCATATGGGTTTCCAAGACAAGGTCATGGAAATTGAGACAAGAGATGCAGAACTAAGGGAGGTTTTCTAATCTTGTCCGAGAAAGTCTTAGCTTGATCAATTTGCTATATTCAATAATGAAAGTTGTGTGATAATATCAAGTGGAATTGGTGAAGATATGAACACTTGTGTGCGTAAGATAGTGTTGAGATCTAACCGACTAGCGAGTTTATTGGGTTGCGGGACCTTTGGATCACAACCAAAGACTCATTGAGGTTGAGGCCCTTGTATAGTCATGCATGAAATCAAATCCTATTTCTAGGAGCAGATAAAATTTGTAGGCCTGATTATCTACTATGTTTAAGGTCTCTATCTATCTTATTTTCTCTGCATATGTGGCGGGTGTGTGTAAGATTGTTAAGCACGACTTGTGTCAATGTCAGTTATTAACTCTGGCCCATTGGGTTGTGGGACTAGAGGATCACAACCATAGGTATTTTCCTGTTGTAGGACCGTTGATGGTCATGCAAGATGAATGGATTTGTTTTCAGTAAATAAACTATCTATCAAAGGAAATCTAAACTATATTTTTGGTATTTTCTCAATATATCAGGACAAAGCGATAAAACAAACTAATCTATAGAAATAAATATTTTTGTGCTTTTCTAACTGTTCAGACAATGCATCTAATCTAATAAATGATTTTAAAACAAATAACTAGCCGGATGTAGCTAGCTATCTATGTAGATGTGAGAATCTAACTCTAAAATCTACTCTAATTCAAATAAAATCTCTCCAACCCTACCTCAGAAGTGAAGAACAAATCATGACTCTAAAAGAGCTATTGCTCACCCACAACTTCCTGGTAATATTGAAGGGAAAACTTCCTATTGATTTGATCTACTTGCAACTATCTGATTAATTGAAATGAATTATTTCTCTACTCTATTTGATATGCAATTGACAATTTGACAAAACAAAGAAAACAAATACACAACTCCAACCTAGAAGAGAAAGAGCTTTGGAAAATCAAGTAGTATGAGTATCTGTCCCCTCAGTTCTTTCCTTTCTTTCTCTAAGTGTTCATGTGAGTCCAAGGATTTGGGAATGCAAAGAACAACAACAAGAGGATGGCACTTGAGTGATGGCAGCTTGGAGGCAATCTAGATGTAATGCAGGTAGAAGAAAGATAGCACAAGAGATTTGAACTTGGCTATGCAATTCCTAGCAAGATTATGACAACACAACAATGCAAGATACACAAAATTCTCAGCCCTTTTGCTTGAATACAAGAATAGAATATATAGGAATGGAGGATAGAAGGTTACTTCATGCACAAGGCAATGAAGAGGTATTTCTACTCATTAAATCTATTTAAAAATAGAAGGAACATGGAGAACCAAGAAAATGAAGCTATTTTTAGAAAATTCATCTCATAGATACGCTCAAAAGGTAAACTTTAGTGAATTGAGGCATGGAATTTCTTTCATGAAGATTCTGGAAAAATCCATCAGGACCACCGCCCTACGCGGGGTGGCGGTTTAGAGGCTGCCGCCCCGGGTAGGGCGGCGTTTTGTGAACCGCCGCCCGATCGGGTGGCGGTCTTGCACCAAGGCCCAAACAAGCATAGAAAGAAGGGGGAAGCTAGAAAAACTTAAGGAAAAGATAATTAAGGCTATCTAAGCTACAAATATATACTATGAATGGGATTTTGGAGCTCAAACACCTTCTTGAAAGGATTTTGAATCATCAATAGGGACTTTTATAACCATTTTCCCACCAATGTAGCACATGAAATTTTGGGCGTGAACAGAAACCGCAGAGGATTCCACATTAGTGGCATTATTGGTATGAGCACAAGGAGATGCCTCTAGAGCCCGATCTAGGGATGAGTCTCTAGATCACACAACATGAGCTACCAAAGCATGGACCCATATGTCTAAACATCTATATACCCCCCATAGGGGGTGAGGGTGTTGATCCTTATTGTAGATTGGCTAGATTCATGTACTTGATTTTGTAACATTTTGTTTATGTATAAAACTGATTTGAAGTATATATGTATATGATTATGGTCATTTCATTGGATGTTTGTATGTGTATTTTATTTATCACTTGCTTGTTTTTCACCTACATGTATGTGATGATACTTATGGTACTTAAGAATAGTGATAATGTAATTAGATAGGTAAATCTATAGGGGAATCAATAGGATAAGTATGACCCATGCGATGTGAAGAATCCAAGGGGTAGACAAAAGGTGAGACATCCAATGATAGGATGTCAAGGCACCTTTATTAGGGGAGTAAATCCAAGCAAGGACATAAGCCTAAATTATGATGTGCATAATACCATGGATATCTAATGGTAAATACTAGGGCATATAGAATCCAAAATAGGAAGAATTAGGACCGAGGCACTCTAAAGGTAAGTGTAACATGGGCATACAATATGATAGATCAAAGCGGGGTGATCAACCCATGAAAGGATGTAGCAAGATATGAGGAGATGTGTGAAAAATGCAAGTGGGGGATAAGATACTAATAGAATATAGAAGGATGTGTGTGAAAACCCCAAGTGTGGGCTAAGATCCCAAGAAAAGGTGAAGGAGTAGGCCAAGTAAGGAAAGAAAATGTAATCGGGGCATGATAGATAGCTAGCTAGGAGGGGAAAAAAATTTGAAGGTATCAATGATGATGTTGTCTACCTAGTGTAATATGTGACTTCTAGATCAATTCATAAGGTCCTCTATGACATGTTGTGTAATAGTGACTTTCTGATGATCTTTAGATCTCATGGAAAAAGAATATCATTTATTTGATCCTCTTCTTGGGTGAGAATGCCACACTAAATATCATCTATAGAGAGACAAGGATCAAGGTGAGGTAGTGGTTTGTAAGTAGGTTGTGGTCTATCTCATTTGGGGTAAGGTGGTTAGTTCCAAGAGGAATCGTCCCCATGCTTCTAATTTTGGCAAGAGGTTTTGGGAGCTTAATTTTTACTACACATAATATAACACCAATGTTGGTATGCATGTAATACCTATGATGATAAAAAAATAAGGGAGAAGTGAAAGGTTATTGATGAGTTCATTATTTGGATCATTTATATCATTCCTATGATTAATAAATTGTCATTTAGATATGATTTACTAATGCATGGGGATGCTTTGTATAGTTATATCTTAGTGAGTTTAATGCATTTTCCTTTTTTTCCTCATGTAACCTGATTACCATATAACTTATTACTAATTGCCTTCGTGAGAGAAATGTGATGATGTGTGCGGGAAATAATAAACATTTATTGCTAATACAATTAAGAAGTCTGAGTTTAGAGATGGAATGCGGAAGTGGAAGAATTTTTCCGCTTATCAACCTATAAGTAATGGACTTGTTTCTATAATTCCTATAAGAATTTATGAGTCTTGATCAATCTTGATTAGTGGGAGATGTTAGTCTTTGGCTATTATGGTGTATTTTGTAACTTTGCTTGTGTCTATATAAATACACCTTCTTAAGAACACTATAGTAGCTATTATTTTAGATATAATCAGTAATATATAGCTGTTATATTTAAAAATATTCTTTTCATGTCTTGGATATGTCATGGAACTTATTTTAATTAATATAAGTGAGCACCATTTTGAGGATCTAGATCTATTGAGATTTCATCTATCCTAAGGAGAGCAAGGGCCCATTCGACTAAGGAGACATGAGGTTGTTTACATTCATATACGCGTATGGTTTTCTCAGATAAGTTTTACTGTAGTCTCTATTTTATTATGTTTCATGCAATCTCTGTTTGAACATATTTGTTTTCCCTACTTTGAAATTTCTATTCGAATGTGTGTTTCCCTTTATGAAAAGTCTAGTTAGCATGTGTTTTTACTTCTACTAATTGTTAGTTACAAGTGTGCGATTTCAAATTCGTTCTTTCAAATTTTGTGTGTGTATTTCCATTAACATTAGAAGTATAACTTTTAGACTTCATTTCATCACAATAACTTAATTCTCGTAGATTTACATTGAGTTTCTATAGATTAGTAACCAACTTAGAAATATCTCACAACCCCCAATATAAGACCCAATAGGAAAAATGGTTACATAAATCTCGATTGTATACATCCTGAGACACAACCCCAGTTTATAATGACACTAACAAAAGATCATATTAGTTAAATGATTGGAGAATATAATGACCCATTAGTTGTGTATCCTTTCTTATTTGGTTGTGTTTGACTTTATCTTTGAGATTCTTCATGTGTTATCAATGGGATCTATAATTTGAGACATCATGTCCTAGGGCCTTGTGTCATGTGTAATATGGATTGGTCATAGGGGAATGGGGAGCCATAAGGGAAAGAGTTAGTGAGGTAAGTCTCACATGATGTAGAGGGATAATGAGAGCATGTGGGGAAGACACCAACGTAATGGGTGAAGATGGTGCCAATGCAGAAATTTTCACTCATTCATCGAGGAATAATATATGGGATCATCACACATGAGTTCATCACTTCATCGTCAAAACTAGTGACCCAATCATCCTCTTCTATAAGGAAAAATGGATCGAGATAGTTTGATGGTATTATGTGGATGTGTAATAGGTGGAGAATTATGAGGATAAAAACTAGTTGGGAATAAGCATTAACTACACTTTGGATGATTTTTATTATATGAGGATGATGTTCACATTGTGTTTCCTTGTTTTTTTGCATGGGAAAAATTCACTAGAAAATAGGATAACCATACCATAGTGTCAATTTTTTTCATATTATATGTTTCCAATACACCCACAGGTAAACCTATTCCTATACCGGTCATATCCTATCATTATAATGTCCCACAAACAAGTGTCATCCAATCCCTAGGTGATTTAGGAATAAAATATCATTCAAGTTCTTTTGGATAAATATCTCTCAAAGAAGGTTTTCAAGAAATCTTAGAAAGGGGTCTCATTAGCCTTTCTAAGACAAGTGTATAGTTAGTGGAGTAGTCTTTGAACACCTATTTTTATCAATTTTTCCATTCTAGCAAATTTAGCTAACTTGCAAAAACTATATTTGGGAAACTTCATGGCATCTTGATGATGAATATGGAAAAATAGGTATTTCATGACCTGGGCACTTGGATTCATTTAGATGCACTTTTATCTTCTCTATAGGCTTCAAAAGTTCAACACTTAGCCAAAATTTAGGATAAAAATGGTTAAAATGGATAAAATTGGCTTTGGAGGCACTCTACTCTCTCTTGCCTAACTCCTCAACTCTCTACTTGGCCTAAGGACTTCGAAAATTTTGGAGAAAAATGGAAAAAGGGACATTTTAGTGTATTATAGATCGAAGGCTGTGGTGGAACTTGTGTGATGGGAATTAAGGTTCGTTGCATTCTATTTGGGTCCAAAATGCAAATAATCAAGTATTGTGTGGTGATGCAGGTCTCAAAGGGAACAATGGAACTAGTTCCCGCATCATAGCCAAATCCATAGGGTAAAATATTCAAATGTTATGGAGATTTTTGCATGGGATGAGGAACTAGGGAAAAAGTTACCACGGGTTGTCATTTCACCACATCTCTGTGAGTTAAGAGGATTGAAGTGTGATGTGAATATGTAGGTCAAAAATAGAATAACAGAACTAGTTCTATCGAGGAAATAGTTCCTCACAAGATCCAAAGAGTCACAAGGTAAACAAAATGGATAGAATGTGGAGTGTGGGCCATGAGAAATATGAGGGAACCAAGCTCAAAAGGAACAAGTTATGTGGGGACGTCGGTTCCCCATAGATGTGGATGCTCTAAAAAATAAAGGAGGATAGTGTGTAGTAAAAAGACGAAGACTTCGGATGGAATAAGAGTCTAGTGAAGCCAAGTTCCTGTGCTGAGTTAGTTCTCTAAAATGCTTCCCGATCGATGAAGAAAAAAAATAAAGGGAGAAAAATAGTGCGAGATAGATAAGGCATCAAGAGAACCTTGGGTATGTGGAACCGTTCCATGAGAAGACGATTCCCCATAAGCCACTATGGGCCATAACATAAAGCAAATGAAGTATAGTGCGGGATGTAAGGGGTGCGGAAGACCCAAGGATAAATGGCCCTAGTTCCATAGTACATCCATTCCCGAACCTAATTTTTTTTTTTATTATCAAAGGAATAAAAAATAAAGGTTATTAAAGGGGAAATTAAGTTAAATGCAAACCATGGAAGCACCTAGAGAACTTGTGTTCTTCCTCAACCCCCTAGACCCGCATGGCCATATATTTCACCCTGGTTGTCCAAATTTGACAAAATCGGACTTTTTAGAAAGATATTTTTGTCTTCTTCATCATAGTAATAAAAAATATGGAGTTTTCAAGGCATATGAAAGGTCATTTAGGAAGTATATGAAAAGTCTTCTCTAATTCTATAAATTGTAATGACATCCTCTTTTCAAATGGTTATCAATTTTATATACTCAAAGTGTGATCAAATTTTGTAAAATGAGATTATTGCTTGGAGATATATGAAAGAGATATCATTCTTCTATTTTTTGAATTCATTTTTCCTCTCTCTCTCTCTCTACATTATACAACTCGTGTAAGATGTCAATTAAGGAAGGAATTGTTTCCTTCTCAGATGTATGAATGTGTGCAGCTTTGTATGCATGGTTCCACTCATCATTGGTATCATAAACATAGTTATTTATTTCTATAATTGTGTATGTGAAATTTTTGATTAATTTTGGAAAGAATCTGATTTTCTACTTGTAGAATTAGTCTTTCCCCTCTTATTTCTCACTCCCTTCCCCCACCATCTAGAAAATTCCTCCCTTGTAAGAAATTTCAAGAATTTTATGTAGTTACACCGGAGTGTGCTGTTGGATCCCTTGCCTGAAGGCCAACAATAGATTTCATTTTTTTCACTCATAATAACATGGAGCTACACCATTTAAGTAGAGGGACTTAGATTCCTAGAGAATTGGAAATGTACACATAAATTTTTCTATCAAATTTTTTATCACCAATTTTGACACCCTCCATGGGACAACTTCGCAAACAATCTGCACCCAAAATATGACCATAAATCAAAAATATAAAATATTGAAAAAATGAAAAAGGAGTTCATGAAAATCCATGATTGAAAGACAAATTTTTTTGTTCTTGTAAGTGACCTTTCATATTCCACAATGTACTTTTGTATTTCCATCACACAATTTTCCAAAAGTTTGGTTGAAAAGAGATATACCATGTTAAATAGGATGAGAGGAATTGTTGATCCCACTTTTTAGGATTTACAAAATCAACAAGAAAAAATCATAGATAATCCATATTTCTTCTCTCAAGCCTCATATTTATCTGGTTCTTCAAGTAGTTTACCCGATAATCTCATTCAAACCCTTGTTGATAATCCTCCAATAAATTATCTCATCTTTCAACCACCATTTAATATTGAATTCAATAGTGAAGAATAAGAACTATAAACAAAAGAAGAATCAAGAGGAGGAGAATTTTTAGAAGAAAGAGCCAAAGTGGAATCAGAAACAATAATGGGAAATGAAGAAGAAATTCCCCAACCTATTGTTTTATGGGGAAGGAATACAGTCCACTCACTCTTATACCTTCTCTTCACAATCTACCAATGAATTCCCACAAGAATTTTCCAACTTTAAAAGGTGATGACATGCAACTCCCTGAAGATCACATATCAACCTTCATCACATCATGTGGAATTATTGGAGTCAAACATGAAGATGTTACTTGTAAGATTGTTCACGAGAATCTCTCCAAGAAAAAAAGTAGAATGGCTCTACCTCTTGCTTATCGGATCAATCACATGTTGGGATGATATAAAATCAAGGTTCAAAGAAAGATTAAAATTTTATGAAGATTTACAAGACCTCATTGTTCAATTGATATAAATGAATAAAGAGGAAAAGGATACCATGAGAGACTTTGTGGCTTGTTTTAATAGGTTACTTAAGAGAATACTAGATGATGATTCTCCATCCTGATAACATAAGAAGATTCTTCATTAATGTCCAATCACTAGAGGTAGGATTATTCCTAGGAAGGGTCCAACCAAGGAATCTAGTAGAAGCATAAAGAATGTCCTTTGAAGTTTAAGATGAACTCATCCTATTTGGGAAAATCAAGAATCCTTTAAAGGGTAAGGCTCAACATCCTCGTAGATGAGAGAATTGATTCATTTCTACAAAAATGGCAAACGAAATGACATCACCGAAGAGGGAAATTTTACAACAAGGATCCCATCAAAGTATAGGCTGAAATAGGATTTTGGGAGAACCTCAAGGATTTCCTCATAAACCCCACCCATTAATACAAGTTGTATAACTCAAAAATATCAAGAGGATCTTGAACAAGAAAGTGAATGTGGTGATTTCCTAGAGATTTAAGAAGTAGAGAATGAGACAAAAACAAAATTTTGTGAATAATGGAGGTGTTGAAGATGAGGACATAGATGCACCTATTATTTCATGGGTGTTGTTTACTCACTCTCGGTATAAAAGGGATATTCTTCCCCTACTATTGTTGTAAAGAAGAAGAATGAAGATCCTCTTTTGGCGACTCTACCAAACAAAATAATCAATCAAGGATCTCCTATTTCGCCTTTCATGAAGCTTACTTTGGAGAAACTTGATCCCGTAGTAAGCAAGAGGGCCCCTATAATTCCAAGTAATTCCTCTAATGCTATTTCTAAGTCTAAATCTACTTCTACAAAATATAGTACTTCAAACATTACTAGTGTACCTTTCAAAATACCCTTCCTTCCCTAAACATCTACCCTTGCTTCCAATCCTATCCCAACTCCAAAAGTAGTGGCTTCATCTCCTTGTCCGCATCTTCTCCTTTTAACATCATTGAACATGAAAATAAAACCAAAGTGCATATTTCCAAAACTGAATATCTACGGACTCATCTTGAGAAATTTGAGAGATTCATCCGACATATCAAGAGTAGTAGCTTAAACCCAAATATTATGACTCCTATTTCTAAAGGACTACTACCAAACCTAGCTACGTGTGTGCATGTATACCTTTCTTAATGCTAAATCAAATGAAATAAGAACTACCACCTAAAATAGTTCTATAATTTAGCTAAAACAAAGCATAAACACCATCATGATAAGAATTAAACAAGGGTTAGATGTTAGCATTCATCAATACAAACTTTGAAACTAACAATGCTAAATATCTAAACTCCTCTATTCTCTAACAACAAATAAATGAATGGACCTAAGTAAGCTCCATGGCTATCAAAATAGTTGTCCTTAATGTTCCAAGAACCTAGGAATGGGGGCTAATCAAAGTTGGGCTACAAGACCCTTTTGACACCTCCCATATGACCCAAGCACTTTAAGAAAGAGGCTTAACTCTTCAAGATGATGAACTCTCAAAAGGGAAAGGTGCAAGCTCTTAGTCTCTTTGCTATATGCTTTGCATTTGCTCTCTTAGAAAGTTTAGGTGTAAGTAAAAAGGTAGGTGGAGAGCTCTTTATATAGCCCAAAGGATAAAGGATTCAACACATTCTCATGAATGTGGGATAAAGGTAAAACATGATTATGAATGGATAAGGTTGCTTTATTAAAGGTAACCTTACTTTAGAAGGGTTTAATACATGTTTAACAAGTCATGGGAGTTGGGGGTATTTTAATTAATCAAAGGTGATTAATTAATAGGTAGGTGTAAGCTTATAGAAGCCAATTAGAGGAATATTAGTGCGATTTAGGCTATTATAAGGGGATTAAATCAATTAAATATTGATTTATTGGTTAAATGGAAGGGAAAGCTAATTAATTAATAATAATTAATTAGTCTAGGTAGAAGGGGTGATTTATTAACGGAAGGTCATTAATTAGGGTATTTGTTGGATATGAAACTTAATTAATTAGCTTAGTGTAATTAATTAATGATGATATGAGGGAAAATGAGTGCTTTTGATGATATGTCGTTGATTTGCGAGAAAGGGGATAATTAGCACAATTTAAGTATTTAAATTGCTTGGGCGTAATTATAGGTGTCTACATTTTCCCCTCTTTGGGGTGGCGTAAGTGATGCCACTTCAAAGATAGTAGACAAAAGAGATTTTGAAGGGATAGAAGAAAAATTAGTAGGAGGGAGAGATGCCCCCTCGAGTGTCGATGGGGTGATGAAGGAAGCCGATCGACGATTGAAAAATATGAGAAGTAGGCAGAAGAATGGGGACGAGGTAGGATGCCCCAAGGAGAGGGAGAATTAGGGGTGAAAGGGAAGTGGTGTAGAAGAAATATGGATGAGGGGAGAGAAGAGCTTAACCTCTAGCCGCTTATTTGTTTGGAACAAATTTGATGTCATCATATTTCCATAGGAACTACATCATCGGTCCTTATGAAAAATATAAGCATATGACAAAGGTAGAATGACATGAAAAGCCATACTACGAACAATTGTCCATTGCTGAAAGTACCAACTCCATGCAACATACAATAATGCAATGCAATACGAGAAGGAAACAAGCTCATATAACAGGGAAAACAAGTACGAACGCACATATCTAACCCAACAACGGTCAAGACAGTTGTACAAATGTTTTGTTATCAGTGCTGAAGAGATCCACAAGTTCGTGATTGATGACAAGGGTTAAAAATGATGCCCCAAGCAAGGATACATGCAAGGGGAAATGAAAATGGACATGGGGTCCATGAAAAGCATTTGTGCGCAAAAACGAAACCAGCAACCAAAAGTGCCCCAGAGTACAGACGAAGCAAGCAGCTAGCTTTTGTGAATGGTTGTGAATCCAGTGATCCGCGAGTCGTATTAATCGGGGAAGATGTGAGACAAACCAACAGGATATGGAGAAAATACCATGCATGCAAGACACAAGTTTCAGCCGTAAGAAGCAAGTTACTATTTTGTAGGGTATTTTACTTTTTAGGAAATTTTTTAAAATTTTCCTTGTTTTTGGATTTATATATATATATATATATATATATTTTTTTGTTGTTTTCTCGAAACAATTTTCTATTTTTTTGTGTTTTGTGAAACAATTTTCTATTGTTTTTGTGTTTTCTCAAAACAATGTTTCTATTGTTTTTGTGTTTTTAATAGTTTTCCAAAGCTATGTGCAGGTAACCAAGAAAGCATGGATGCCCCCAACGTTAGATGGGGAATATACAAGGGTAGAAGCCACACGCTTATGAACAAGAAGGTGAAGTTGTTGAGTTTCCCAGCGTAAGATGGGAAATTACGAAAGACCACGTACCTTACAGATTTAATAGAAGAAGGCAAAGCCGGATCAAGGTTGGACTAGATGGTGTGCACAAGGAAACTCGAAGGCAGAACCAGTCCAGGCCAAAGATGACTACCCTTCTAATACAGAGTGCTTGTGAACAACAAATCCTCCCGAGGCACTTTGGAACTGGTTTTCACCCAAGGACTTGTCCAAAGTGCCACAATTACGTGGTTTTCACTAGTGACGACTGTTTTCTCTTTTTCTTTTTCTGATTTTTTTTTTTGATGTTTTTGTATTTTTAATTTTTGCACCATGTTCAAGCATAGAACTTCTTAAGATGCATGGCATTCATTGGCTCTTGGAGCTCATCACCATTGGGGTGAGCCAGTTTGTATGCCCCAGTGCCGTACTTGGCAACTATGACATAGGGTCCTAACCAAAGTGTGGTTCGAACTTCCTTTCTTTTCTCGCTCTGCTCTAGTGTTGAACTGGTTCTCCTTCATAACTAAATCACCCACCTAAAGCGGCGAGGATGATTCTCTTGTTGTAGTTACAGGAGATTCTCAGGTGATATACCTTCAGGTGATTAAGAGCATGAATGCACCTCTCATCCAAGAGATCTAACTCATCCAATCTTGCCACTCGATAATCTTCATTCTTATCGAAATAGTCCCAAAGGAAATTCACAAGGATGGGAGTTCAATCTCTAAAGGGATGATAGATTCTATCCCGAACACTAAGGAATATGGCGTGGCACCCGTAGGGAGTGAAAATTGATGTTCGGTAGGCCTAGAGAGTTGGGTGGATTTGTAGGTGCCAATTTCGTGGTTTTGCTAACCATCTTCTCCATTATCCTTACCAAAGTCTTGTTTGTTGCCTCAGCTTGTCCATTACCCTGAGGGTAATATGGCGTGGACCATTTCAATCTGATTTGGAACCATTGGTAAAGACCTTTCATAGTTTTGTTCTTAAATGACTTCCCATTATCTGTGACAATGGCTGCGGGAATACCATATCGGTAAATAATGTGATTCATGATGAATTTAGAAATATGTGCTCCTGTGACATAGGTTAAAGGGACAACCTCCACCCATTTTGTAAAGTATTTTGTAGTTTGTGATGATATGTGTATGACCATCAGATGAGGTAGGAGTAAGCTTCCCTATTAGATCAAGTCCCCACTTGGAGAATGGCCACGGGGTAGTGATTGGTTGCAATGGTTGCGATGGAGCATGGATGAAATTTCCATACTTTTGGCAAAGCACACATTTTCTAACATAATTACAACAATCAGTTTCCATGGTAGGCCAATAGTAACCTACTCTCAGCAATTTCTTAGCCAAGACCATTCCATTTGTATGCGCTCCGCATACTCCTTTGTGTACTTCCTTGATTACCTGGATTGACTCCGTCACATCCAGACAACGTAACAGATTCCCGTCGTAGCCATGACGATAAAGTGTACCTCCTAAAATGGTGTAATGGGCTATCTGGTGAATTAGGCTCTACTTTTCGAGCGGGAGATATCGGGAGGGAATTCACCGTCCTTAAGATAGGTGAAAATGGGTTCATACCATGGTGAATGGGGACCAACAACCTCACAAGCCAAGCAAGATTCTAGCATGTCATATGCGGGCTGGCGTAGATTTTCTACGAAGAATGGCATATCATTATTCCCTAGTGAAATATGAAGCATAGATCCCACTTTGTTGCCATGGCATCTACCGATCTATTCTGTGCTCTTGGGATCTGCTCAAAGGTGATGCACACAAAATACTCCTTTAGAGTTTCCACTAACTTTTTGTAAGGTATGAGCTTGTCATCCTTAACTTTATACTCATCATTAACTTGTTTGATGATTAGCTATGAATCACCTACAACCTTAACATGTTGAATATTCCACTTGATGGCTAGCTTCATCCTTGCAATGAGTGCTTCATATTCCGCAATGTTGTTTGTGCAAGGGAAGGCCAGGTGGAAAGCCTATGGTATAGGATCACCCGAAGGAGTAATAAGGACCACTCCTGCACCTGAACCATGGAATGTAAAATATCCATTAAAATGAATCTAGCATATGATAGATTCTTCAATGTAGAGAAAAGATACATCCGCGAGATCCAGGACTCAAAGGTTCTATGCTTTGTAAAGGTGCTTCAATTGGTCAGTCGGCAAGTACTTGTCCTTTAATTGATTTTTGATGGACAAATTCTATATCAAACTCACTAAGTAGAATGATCCAATTAGCCATTATACCCGTGAGGGCAGGTTTGGACAACAAATACTTGAGTGGGTCAACCTTAGATATGAGCTTGGTCTTAGTATTTACCAGTAATGGTGAAGTTTCGAAAGGTAAAAAAATGGCCAAGCAAGCCTTTTCAATCTAAGGATAATTACATTCATAGGTGATGAGGGTGTGACTCAGATAGTACACTTTGCTTTCTCTTTATGGCTAAGGTCATATTGGGCGAGCAGTGCACCAATAGCGTATTGCGTAGTGGAAATATAGAGCAAAAGTGGTTCTCCCAGAGTGGGAGGCATGAGGACAGTGGATTAGCCAGTGCATTTAAGCAAAGCAAAGGCTTGTTGTTGCTCGGTCCCCGATGAAAGCAATGTCCTTCTAAAGCAAATGAGTGAATGAGTGACATTTATCTGCAAGCTGGGAGATAAAGCGGCGAATGGCTTGAATTTTCCCTTACAAGCTACACAGTTACTTGATATTCTCAGGTGGAGGCATTTCTGTGATGGCAAACACTTTAGCAGGTCTACCTCAATACCTCGTCTTGACACGATGAAGCCTAATAGTTTCCCTAGATAGCACACCGAAGACACACTTCTTTGGATTTAGCCTAACTTTGTATTCACACAGGCATTCAAAGATACGCCACAAAATGATAGGATGATCCTCTCTTGTTTTGGACTTTCCCAGGATGTCGTCTACATAGTCTTCCATGATGTCATGAATCATATCATGAAATATTACTGTCATGGCCCACTGATAAGTTTCTCCCGCATTCTTAAGGCCAAATGGCATCACCTGATAATAGAAGGTGCCCCAAGGAGTTGTGAAAGCTGTTTTGTGTTGGTCTTCCTCAACGATCTTAATTTGATTATAACCCGAAAAGCCATCCATAAGTGATAGCATTTCGTACCCTATGGTTGAGTCAACAATCATGTCAATGTTGGGCAACGGAAAGTCATCTTTAGGGAAAGCTTTATTGATGTCCCTAAAATTTGTGCAAATTCGGATACCAATAGGTTTCTTCTGGACAGAAACAATGTTCAATATCCATTCAGAATAATCAATTGGCCTGATGAATCCTACTTTGCAAGTAACCTTTCCAACTCTTCTTTAACTAACAAGGCCACTCTTGGGTGCATCTTTCGAAGCTTCGTTTGATAGGCTTAGCATCTGCGTGCACAACTAGGTTATACATGACCAAAGTTGGATCTAAGTTGGGCATGTCTTTGTAAGACCATGTGAACACATCAATAAACTCTTGTAGTAGCATAGTGAATGTCTTTTGTTCTCTGGCCTGAGAGTGATGCTCCCAATTTTACTATCTTGGGATCTTCTTCAGTACCAATATTGACATCAATGGTTTCTTCAACTAACAATTTTGATAAATCCTCCATATGCGTGGGATCGAGATGTAGGTTGAGATCTTCATCCAAGGATGTCTCTACGAGATTTTCATCCTTGGCATGGTCACTTTGTTTGTCCTTTGATTTTCTTATTTGTTTTTCAACCAATTCCTCAAAGAGGTTTTCACTGTGTGAATTGGACTTTGATTTTTCCAAGGCTTTTCTATAGAACTCTTGCCCTCAATTTTCTTTAAATTTTGTTGACCACGAAGTTCAGCCTCCTCGCCGAAGTAGGTGCAAGTTTCAGTGTTGATAAAGAAACCCTTCTTGTGATCTCCAATGGGAATTGTATCCCTTATGCCCATGAAATCTACAATAGCCTCATCGTTCTCGAATAAATCTAGTGGCACGTGATGTTGTTGGTCCCATTCAACAAGGGAAGGGTATACAAGGTCAAGGGTTGGTTCAGTGGGGGTGATGGTTAGGACAACGTTATTCATGAAAAGGTTCATGGAGGCTAGATCCTCATATTGGCTACAACAGGAATCCATATCACTATCTAGATAATCGGAGCTATCCTCATGCTCAGAACAAGTCGCATCTTGATCGTTGGGGTGTGCTCCATAAGGGCGAATCCCAATGCCATATATTTCTATTTTGAAATGTGGAAGAGGGACTGGTTCTCTTTGTTCTTGTTCATTCCTCCCACATCCTAGGCCTTTGTAGCCCATGGAGTACAACATTCTCGCTAGATTTTTCATATTCTCAGGGTTTGATAAGAAGATGGCTAAGTGTCCTCGGGGACCCAAGTAGTAGGTGGATCAAGTAATTTTTCCTCGCCTAACAAGCCTCCAGGTAGGAATGACCCAATAGTGTGTTCCTCTCTAGGTCTCCTGAAGCGGTAGTTGGGTCGACCTCTAGTCTTGGGCGATAAGGAGAGGTCAGAAACCAAGAGCGCTTGTTGTACATTATACTCCCCATAGCCATATTCCGAGTTTTCATCTCCCATGAATTAAATGGAGATGTTGAAGTAGATGCCCCATGAGTGCAAGAACTAAGATAATTTTAATCTACTCGAGATTCCATGGCCTCATAATGAAGAGGGACAGCTATATCTGTGGAGGGAAATGCGTATGTACCCTTTCGTGTAAAGCTATTAAGATTTCTACAATGAGAAAAGGGCTCTGAGTCTCCTGGTATTGTTACTGTATGTCCCTCATGCTTCAGCTTGATGCATTGATGAAATGTTGATGGCACTGCTTACATGGCATGGATCCATGATCGGCATAGAAGCATATTATATAGAAGTTCCAAGTCTAAGACATGAAACTTTGCCTAATGGCAAGTGGGGCCCACCTCCATTGGCAGCATAATGGTGCCTACTTGACTCTCTTTCCACATTGGCATTTGCGGTGATAGTGATGATATGGGACTCAAGATCTTCTTCCATATGTCCCAATTGTTTGACTAATTTAAGCGTGTAGGTGTTCAATCTAGATCCGTTATCCACAAGCACCCGTTTGATTTTCCTGTGGGTAATAACTACCTCAATGTATAAGGGAAGATTATGTGTAGGATTCTCGGTAGGGACCTCCCTATGGTTGAAAGTGAGATGCTCACTTGGTGCAATATTTGCCACCGTGGTTTGAAGGTACGCCTGATCGAATTCTAAAGGCACTCCCGACCCCTGAAGAGTTTGATACAAAATGTCCTTATGCACATTGGATATCTTGAGAAGATCTAAGATCGAGATCTTAGCAGATGTCTTCTCAAGTTGTTCTAAAAGGTTATATTTACCAGTTTACGGGGTCAACAGAGAGGGTTCTGGAATCACGAGGTCAGGCACGCCTTGTTACTGCAGCATAGTCCTTTCCCTTGATCCGGATGGTATTGACATGGTCAGCAGGGGAGTGAATACATCCGATAAGTGAATCGTAATGATTGTTATCTCTCTTGGTATACAAGTAATTTGTGGCTTTATAGGTTTGGGATGACTCTCCCCGATCTGGTTTTCCTTTTCTCGACTTATCATGCTTGGGGAATGGTTCCTTATAAATCCCCATTTTCTCGTTAGGTGTTTGCATGTGGCTAGGGTTATCCACCTCTATCTCCCCGTTGTCAATGAGGTCTTGAATATAGTGGCGAAGTCACAAACATTTTTCTATTTTATGACCTTTAACACGATGCATTTCACAGTATTCATGCTCCTTATACCATGAAGGTTTAGGAGCGTTGTCATCAAACGGTTGCGTTGTAGGATAGGTCATCATGTGGGCCGCATCCAACTATTTTAGTATGACGGACAATGGCTCATTGAGGGAGGTGAATGTTCATCGCTTTGGTGGTGGTTGAATTGGGCCCTTGGTCAGTTTAAAAGGTTGACTGGTTTGGACTGTTTGAACATGTTTGGAATCAGTGATTCCATCTCCCACCATGTTTTTGTTTTTGTTAAAGATCTTCAGCTTGTCAGTGGGTTTGACACTTTGGTTGTCTTTAGATTGGGTTTTGAGGGTGCCTTTGGCAATGAGAGCCTTTTCTATTTGAATCCCTTTCTCGATAACCTCCTCAAAGGTTTGGACACAATGCATTTGGAGGTGGAAAGCTATATCTGGGTTGAGATTAGGGATGAAAATACTGACCAGCTGCTTCTCAGGGAAAGCACAAGGGAAGCGACTAGCTATCCCTCTCCATCATTGGAGGAAGCTAGCGAAGGTCTCATTTGGGTGTTGTTTTGTGCCGCACAAGTCTGCCATGGTGATGTCACTCTCTATGTTATACGAGAAATGACGCACGAATCTTTCCACCAATTCTGGCTAGGTGAAAATTGATCCTCGTGGTAAGCGCGTAAACCATTCCAATGCTTGACCTCCGAGACTCTTAGGAAAAAGTTTGATGAGGTAATTATCACTATAAGACACCTCTTGACATGCCATGTAGAAATATTTAACATGATCCCTTGGGTCTCCCTTTCCTTTGTATTTTTCAAACTTTGGCATATCAAATTTCTTTGGAAAGGGTTGAAGGGTCATTGTCTTGTCAAAAGGATAGGGGCATAGTTCTTCGTATTGGTATTTCCTAATACTCCCTATATTGCTTTCTTGTATGCTCGCAAGTGTTTCTTTCATAGATTGCACTTCTTGTGCGAGCAATTGTTCTTTAGTGGGAGAAGCGGGGATGTGTACACGATGATACCCTGTGTCTTCTTCTCCTTGGTTTTCTCGATGGAGTTCATGGATCCTAAACTTAGGCTTTGACTTTTGAATGTTCTTGTTTGTGTCTTTCTGTACCTGGAAAGTAAGCAAAGCTAGTTGTCGGCTTAGGTTACTGAGTTGTTGTTGGATTGTGACTTGGTTTGTGTCTTCTTCTTCTAAAGGTTCTTCCTCTTCGTATTATGGAGGTTCTTCCCTGTCTCATGTTCTATCTTGTTTCTTCGTGGCACTTTGATGAGGGGTATTCTATGCCATACCACTTTATCATTTTTCTCACGTAAGAAGTGGAAGCATGCCCACCTGTTAAAATATCTTCCATATTGATAAGGGGGCATTCTTCCTTAGTAGTGTCATTTGTAGGTAATATTGGTTCATTCTCGGTGGGCAATTTGGCCCCTAATTCCATGACCCGTGCCAAAACTCTATCTTTATTTCTAAGGAGAAACTCATCTAGTAGAGTGGGGTCAAAATCAAATTCTACGTGTGGTGATTCTAATTCGTTTCCACTATGGTCGACCATTTCTTCTATTTCCTTTTCTACAGAAAATAGTGGTCCTAGATCATGTCCGATAAATGGGTTTGACCCTTGTCTGTTAGAGGTTTCCCAAGCTTGCGCCTATTGTTCCTCATATGTTTGTTTCTTTAAACCTAGACACGTCTTGGGAGCCATGTTTTCGTGATAAGTTTCACTAAGGTAAGTTGTATATTTGTTCAAAATTCAATGACTACCCCTAAGTGAAACACAAGATGTACGTGTTAAGAGTAAATTAACAGTGAGAATATCAATGTGATAGAAAGATAAAGTCACCAATGAAACAATCGTTTGGTACCAAAACTTAATCAAATGAAGTACTTCCTAGACTACGTTTCAAAGTAATTTGTGATGCCAAATGATTAACAAGATGTCTCCACTTATGCCAAGTTCAAAGGAATGAACAAGATGTAAGTAAATACATGAAGTTAAATGCAATCTCCCAATCAAGATATACGATGAGCAAGCTCAAGTCTGATTAAGACCTATATCTCAAAAAGTGTCAATTATGATTTGTGAATGACACAACAATATCACCAAGATATGTTAACCCACTTTGCAAGAAAGTGAAGTATTGATATCGAGGTGTTATTGATATAACATGCACAAATGGTAGTGCCTAGCACCTTTTGAAATCGAGGTAATAATAAAACCGAACTAAAAATCTCAAAGTATAGCTAGGAATAGTTAAGAATGTGTGTAGCGTAACCGTACAATATAGGTATTTATGTCGAGTTTACAAGAAACAAGACGTAAATATCAAAATTGTAATGATACGAGAAAAACAAGCTAACTCCTCTATGGAAGTCCACAATGATGAACCATGCCTAACTACAATGATGATCTTGACGTGGGTATCAAGATCACAATGGCTACCAAATGACGTGAAAATGCCTCCACTCACTTTAGACGTTTAACTAACCCAGCCGCAAACATGGATGGGCGTAAATGGACATAAAAGTGAGAGAAATAGTCGAATGGAAACACAAAGGTAATCACACCTCTTTTGATCAACAAAGTGTCAAAAGAATATGAAGGAAATAAATCAAGAAAAATGACAAAAATGCTAGTCTCACTTCGGCGAGTTTAGTCTCGCCCTAAGGCAGTAAAAACTAGGTGAAAGTAATACGTCACACATTTCTCAAAAAGAAGGTTCATAACTCAACACCTTTGTTTTAAAGTGGTCAAAGTGGGCTCTGGCCAAAGTATATTCTCCTAGGTGGTTCTCTTTCCTAGGTGTTACAAAGTTGCCACGAGCGGCGTGATTTACCCAAAAGTCACACCGACTAGTTTGGGAGTATCTCGGCTTTACTTTATCCCCTTGAGAATAGTAGGCAACTAGTGCGTCTACGTGTACTATCACTGGGGTCGCCACAACAAACAACTTGTAACGCTATCTCACAAAGGAAACACTAGTCAAGTAGGTAGTGTGGAGCACTTCCCGTTTCATCCACAAGGTTCCCTCTTGCGTGGACTACTTTGGGGTTCCTGGAACCACCCCCATTGTTGTAGCTTAAGGTGTTATGCCAAAGGGGTTATGTTCCAGTTGAGCGGAGAGGGACATACCCTTCTCTGAAACCTGCAATATAGTGTTTTGAATATGTTGTTCTTTTTATCTTGTTTAATTATGTGTGGTTTGATTGAACACCTTTTGGTAACCTGTATAACAACTGTATTAGTAGTTTTTGATTTCGTTTTGATTCCTCCTTTCTTTGAAAAGTATTTTTAGGTCCTGCACTTAAGCGTTAGTAGTTCTCCAAGAAAATCATATTATTTAAAAGAGGATTAAGAGTTGCTTTTGATTCTCAAGATCATCCAAGGATGTAAGAGAAGAGCATACACAACAAATAATCCAACTAAAAAGTAAAGAAAATCTTTTCAATCAATGAACCATATAAAATTCTTGATAAATGTTCATTCCTTTAAACCAAAAGTGAAAGATGAAGTTTCCAATTTACCAAATGTTATAAAATGAAGACTAAAGTTGCTTTTGATTCTCAAGATCACCCTAAGGTGTAAGATAAGATCATACATAAACTTTATCCCAACTATATAGAAATGGAAAACTTCAAATCAAATGACCATTGAAAAATGCTTTGTAAAGGTTCATTCCCTTAAGCAAAATGAATAATCAAGTTTCCAAGTTTAATCCCAATGTTAACAAGGTAGAGATCAAAGTTATTTTCGATTCTCAAGATCACCAAAATGTGCAAGAGAAGAGCATACACACGCTTTGGTCTAAATCAAGTAAGCATGGAAATACAACATTCATCAAAACATTAGACATGTTAGAAAATGACCAGAGTTTAAAATAATAGAAAAACCTAAAACTTCTGTAAGTATAAATCCCAAATTTATGTTTTCATTGCATAGTTAACTTCAATATATTTCCAATGTAAAAACAATGGAGTCATTTTGAGTTCGGGAGCAAAAGTTATGGCCTTCGGAAGATGGGTTACGCATATGCTCTTATGCTCATGGGTGTGCACTTGACATGCACTCAAAAAATGTCAAAAAAACGTCCCTTAATCTACAAAATGGGAAAAATTTCCAACCAAGATTCAATTTTGACAACAACCCATCACATTAATATATGAATAGAATACTCAATGCTATCAAACATTAACATACATGCTCAAGAATTTAATATTTTCAAGAAATTGACAAAACTAGCATATAGAATGATGAAAAAGTAAGCTCTAAAAATGAAAACATGATGAAATCTTGAAATTTTCTCACCAAGATTTAAATTTTGACAGCAACCCACCACATTAATATGTAAATAGAAGACTCAACACTATCAAACACTAACCTATATGCTCAAGAATTGAAAATTTTCAAGAAATTGACAAAACTAGCATGTAAAATGATGAAAAAGTAAGCTCTAAAAATGAAAACATGATGAAATCTTGAAATTTTCTCACCAAGATTAAATTTTGACAGCAACCCACCATATTAATATGTAAATAGAAGACTCGGTACTATCAAACACTAACCTACATGCTCAAGAATTGAAAATTTTCAAGAAATTGACAAAACTAGCATGTAAAATGTTAAAAAGTAAGCTCTAAAAATGAAAACATGGAGATATCTTGAAATTTTCTCCTCAATTCCAATTTTAAAGCACTTCACCTCCTTCATACCTACGAGGAAGACCCAAAACATGCAAACTCAATAAAACATGTTAAGAAAAACAAGTTAGATCAACATGTGTAAAAGAGGGTTAGTAACCAAAAATAAAACTTAACTACAAAAACTTGAAATTAAGTGCAAAGCACAATGGAGTATGTCCCACCGGGTGTGCCAAATGTGTGCATGTATACTTTTCTTAATGCTAAATCAAATGAAATAAGAACTACCACCTAAAATAGTTCTACAATTTAGCTAAAACAAAACATAAACACCATCATGATAAGAATTAAACAAGGGTTAGATGCTAGCATTCATCAATACAAACTTTGACACTAACAATGCTAAATATCTAAACTCCTCTATTCTCTAACAACAAATAAATGAATGGACCTAAGCAAGCTCCATGGCTATCAAAATAGTTGTCCTTAATGTTCCAAGAACCTAGGAATGGGGCTAATCAAAGTTGGGCTCTGAGACCCTTTTGACACCTCCCATATGACCCAAGCACTTTAAGAAAGAGGCTTAACTCTTCAAGATGATGAACTCTCAAAAGGGAAAGGTGCAAGCTCTTAGTCTCTTTGCTATATGCTTTGCATTTGCTCTCTTAGAAAGTTTAGGTGTAAGTAAAAAGGTAGGTGGAGGGATCTTTATATAGCCCAAAGGATAAAGGATTCAACACATTCTCATGAATGTGGGATAAAGGTAAAACATGATTAGGAATAGATAAGGTTGCTTTATTAAAGGTAACCTTACTTTAGAAGGGTTTAATACATGTTTAGCAAGTCATGGGAGTTGGGGGTATTTTAATTAATCAAAGGTGATTAATTAATAGGTAGGTGTAAGCTTATAGAAGCCAATTAAAGGAATATTAGTGTGATTTAGGCTATTATAAGGGGATTAAATCAATTAAATATTGATTTATTGGTTAAATGGAAGGAAAGCTAATTAATTAATAATAATTAATTAGTCTAGGTAGAAGGGGTGATTTATTAACGGAAGGTCGTTAATTAGGTATTTGTTGGATAGGCAACTTAATTAATTAGCTTAGTGTAATTAATTAATGATGATATGAGAGAAAATGAGTGCTTTTGACAATATGTCATTGATTTGCGAGAAAGGGGATAATTAGCACAATTTAAGTATTTAAATTGATTGGGCATAATTATAGGTGTCTACACTACGCCTCCATCATAGAACATGTTCTATTTGAGCACATAAAAGAATGAAAATCTCAATCCTTTCTACATATCCCTCCTCGTCGAAGAATATATATTGAAAAATTACATTATAGATTCCAAGTGCCTCCGATAATTTAATGCCCGTGAAGGTTACCAAAGCCCTCAAAATCACCATGACTCATCCCGGTGGCTATTTCTACTCCATGAATTCAAAAGAGTCCCTACTTGTTGGAAGGTGGAATATATACAAGTGGCACTCACCAAATTTATGAATAAGAAGGTCTCGATGATGATATCGATAGCATACATTCGGAATCATTTGGAATGCTACTAAGTAGAAGCTTCTTCCAATAGTTGGGAGGTAAGATCTAGATGAATTATTCTTCCAAAACCATTATGGTTAGGGAAAACTTAGAAAAAATACTTTTAGAAAAGAAGATGAGGTACATGATGAAAAAATCTAGGAGCCAACATTTTGTACGAAAATATCGGGAGGATGAATCAATTTGTAACAAGCGAAGAGGAGGAAGATATTCCTATTTTGATAGGACAAAACATCCCTTCCTAGAGGAGTATGGATCTTTAAGAAGTATTGAGAAACTTCAAGTGTAAAGGGTAACCCCAAGTTTCTAGATGACGCGAGCCATAAAGAAGAGGAAATGGTTCTTCGTGATTCCAAATTGAGAAATCAACTTATGTGCATATACATGAGGAGGATATATTTTCATTCCCATTTAGATAGGAATACTATCTTGACCATGTCACCCATGAGGGATAAAATATAGTTTCTGATGAGCTCTCAAGAGGTTTAAGAGAATATTTTGTGTAAGAATTGATAAGAGATATAGAAGAAATAGAAGACCCCACTCATTATTGAACTTATGATGCAAGCTATAGATCCAAAAGACAAGTAAAAATTTGATTACAAAACCTCAACCAATTCAAAAACTAGTCATGATAAAATAAGTTAGGATGAAATATCATATGGTCCTCCCGAGCTAATGGTTGATGAATGTAATGATGAAAGTAAAGTATTTTCTTTCCTATTCAAAGAAGAGGATTCTTTCTATAATGAAAAAGATAAAACAAAGGGTGTTGAAGTCATTGAAGATGAAGATCACCTTGACAAAGGAGTAGTAGAATGCAATAAGCTTTGAGATGATGAATAAACTCCCCAAATGGTTGTATTATATTTCAAGATGGAGATTATTCGAAGGAATGCAAGGATGAGCTGTTGGAAGCAACAAAGAAATATTCTGTAAAAGAAATATTAGAACCGGAAGAAGGTACAAATGTTCCATATCTAATTCTTAGCCTCTTAGCTCATTCCATGGATATAAAAGAAAAGTATTAGGTTACTTCTGATCTTTCGGTCGAGTATCTAAACACCTCATAATGAAATGGAGAAAAAGGATGAATTTTTGATTTCTTGTCGAAGGGATGTCAATGATCATGAATGTGGGAAAAATAGAAAATATATTCAAACAAAAATATCCCTAGGAAACAATGAGATGTCCAATGAAAAATGAGTAATATGGGTGAACATAGATGGCAAATGGAATTTCAAAACCAATTTCAAATAGAGTAAAGGAATTTGAATTTCCAAGAGAAGCTCCAAACATCAAATAGATCATGTAGGCTCATTCCTCCCAAGTATACAAGTAGTCATGAAAGCACCTAGATTTCATAAAAATTTGAGGAAAGGAGGTTACTTTCTTGAACTAGTCAATGGTTTTGTAGAACATCATCACTTAGTGTTACCCATCTAAGGGTAACCTCGAAGAGAAAAGTGTTACGGTGAAAGTGGGTTATCCCCTACATCGTACTATAGGTGATTTAGCTTTATTTTCTCTTCCCTATTGTATGTTTTTTCCCTTATTATGTGTTGTGTGTGTTCCTTCTTTTTGTCTATATATTTCATGTTGAATGTTTATCTAAATCTCGATGGATAAGGCACTAGTTAATATTATAAATTAATAATATGGAGTTGTCATGTCATGTCATTTCTGCACTTGAACCATAACATGTCCCCAAGCTAGAGTTAGTTGTTGTCTTGTGTTTTTGCATGGAAAAAATCACTAGAAAACAAGACAACCATACCATAGTGTAAAAAAATCATGTTATACCTTTCCAAGACACCCCCAAGTCATCCTATTCCTTGTACTGGTCCTATCCTATCATTCAAATGGTCCACAAGTAAGTGTCATCCACTCCCTAGGTGATTTAGGAAGAAAATATCATTCAAGTGCTTTTGGAGTAACGTCTCTCAAAGTGGGTTTTAAGCAATCTTAGAAAGGGATCTTATAAACCTTTCTAAGAAAATTGTACAGATCAATATAGTAGTGCTAAAGACCTATTTTTATCCAATTCTTCCCCTTGGAAAAATTGGCTAACTTACAAAAATTGGATTCGGGAAACTTCATGGAATCTTGGTTATGAATCTAGAAAAATAGGTATTTCATGCTTTTGGGCACTTGGAATCATTTGGATGCACTTTCTCCTTCTCTCTAGGCTTCATAAGTTCAACACCTAACAAAAATTTGGGATAAAATGGATTAAATTGGCTTTGGAGGAACTATACTCTCTCTCTCTCTCTCCTAACTCCTCAACTCTCTGCTTGGCCTAAAGACGTAGAAATTTTTGGAGTAAAATGCAAAAAGGGTCATTTTAGAGTATTGTGAATTAGAAGGCTACATGTAGAACTTGTTCCATGAGAAATAAATTTCCCTACATTTGATTTGGGCCTGAAATGCAAAGGATCAATTGTTGTGTGTTAATGCAAGTCTCGGAGGGAATGATGAAACTAGTTCCCCACATCATGACAAATCCACGGGGTAAAATATTCAAGTGTTGTGTAGATTTTTGGGCAAGACAAGCAACTAGGGAATAAGTTCCCATGGGCTCTCGATTCCACTGCATCTCCACGATTTCCATGATTCAAGAGGATTGAAGTGTTATGTAGATATAAGGGTTGAATATGGAATGACATAACTAGTTCCACCAGGGAACTAGTTCTCTGCAAGAGACAAAGAATCATAAGGTATGAGAAGTGGGTGAAGTGTGGATTATGGGCCAAGAGGGATGGGAGAAAACTAAGCTCTTAAGGAACAAGTTCCATGGGGACCTATGTTCCTTGCAGAGATGGTCCAAAAACAAAGGAGGGGAGTGTGTAGTGTAGAGGAAGAGACTCTGGATGAAACAAGGGTCTAGGAAGTCAAGCTCCCTACATAATTCAGTTCCCCACAATGGTTCCTGGTTTGATGACCAAAGGAAAAAAAGGAAAAGAATAGTTTAGATAGGTAAGGCATTGGGATAACCTTGGGGATGTGGAACTAGTTCCATGGGAATACTAGTTCCCTACAAGCCATCGTAGGCTGCAACACAAAGCAAAGGAAGTATAGTGCGGGATGTAAGGGGTGCGAGAAGAACCAAGAGTAAATGGCCATAGTTCTACACTACCTCCAATTTCTAAAACCTAGGATTTGACCAATTATCAAAGGAATAAAACATAAAGGTTACAAAGGTGAAAATAAGTAAAATTCAGACTATAGAGGTTCTGGGGAACCCATGTTCATCCCCAATCCCTATGGACCCACATGGCCATACCTTTCACCCGGAGTTGTCAAAAATTGACAAAGTTAAACTTTTTGGAAAGGTATTTTCATCTTCTTAATTATGGAAAAAAAAATATGGATTTTGCAAGGCATATGTAAGGTCATGTATGGAGTAGATGAAGATTCTTCTCTAATTATATAAATTGTAATGACATCCTCTTTTCAAAGGGTTGTCAAATTTACATGCTCAAAGTGTGATCTAATTTTGTAAAATGAGATTAGGTCTTGGAGATATATGAAAGAGATAACATTTTTATATTTTCAAAATTCATTTTTCCTCTCTCTCTGCATTATACAACTCATGGAAGATGTTAATTAAGGAATGAATTGTTTCCTTCTCAGATGTATGAATGTGTGAAATTTTGTATGCATGTTTTCCACTCATCGCTTGTGTCATAAACATAGTTGTTTCTTTCTATAACTTTCTATGTGAAATTTTCAATTAATTTTGGCAATTTAATTATTTTTACTTGCAAAATTAGCATTTACCCTCTTATTTCTCACTCCCTTCCCCCACCATATATAAAATTCCTCTCTTGTAATAAATTACAAACATTTTTGCGGGTATAGTGGACTGTTCCTTTTGGATCCCCAACCCTCAAGGCCAAAATAAAATTTCATTTTTGTTCACTCACAATAATATGGAGCTACACCATTCGAGTAAAGGGACTTATATTCCTAGATCATTGGCAAGATACCCATCAATTTATCTATTGAAACATTTTCTCACCAACACATCATGAGGGAATATGGTGTGAAGATTCTCGAGGTAATGCAAGACTTACCTATCATGAATATGGGTGTATCTAGCCATGTGGGGGTCATATAAAGTGTAACCATAATTATAGTCATATGTAGAGGAATCCACCACAAAAGAGTCAACTATAGTCTCTAAACGGACCACATACTCTAATGGAGGCTATGGTGTATGTGAGATGACGACAAGAACGAATAAATCCTTCTTACAAGAACGAGGTCATAAGGAAGGAGGTAACTAGGATACGATAATCGTAGGAATATTTTAAGTATTTATTCTAAGTTTGATCTCATCGGGATTATTTTCATTTTCTCCAAGAGATTAGGAGGCATGTGTCTAACCAATTTTGGGTGACTGACATTTCGCAAAGATAATCTATAGGGTAATTGAAGCATTGATATTTTTAGAAGGGGATGGGAGATAATTCATCAAGTGTTGGGAGTTTATATGTCCCCTTCTATTGGATTTTTCTTAGTTCTATGGATTAGGATCCCCTTTAATCTTATAAATAGTTCTTTGGTGAGAAAATTTGACATATTGACAAATGGAGGAAGTGACTTTGCACATGCGATGAGTCCAAGTGCATCCTAGAAAAATATTATAAGATAGGGAAAGTTGAATACCATGAATTTAATTCACATAGTCCCATGAGGAATTATTATGGGTAATGAAATACACCCCATAGGAGGAATATTTTGGTGATCATACCCTTAACAAGTGGTACGTTCAAATTTTAAGTTATATATGGAGTAACAAATGACCTCAATGAAATATAAGGAAGTAACACATATATTGGCTCCTTCATCTATGAGAGAACACTTGACCGTAGTGTGGTAAATCTAAAATGAGATGAAAAGAGTTGGATCATTTGTACGAAAAAATATCATCAAGGATCATATAGGATATATGAAATCCAATGTAATTGTGGGAATCCATGGTAAGGTTGGTGTGAATATATAGATCCTCAAATTGATGGAGGATGATTTCCTATGAGCCATGCAGCTTGGGAATATACCCCAAATATAGATTAAATGGTATGTTCATGTCAAAAAAGGTTTTCATGAGACGCTTGCGATGGTGAGGAGACATATGCATGAGTTCTAGAAAAGGGAATAAGATAGGTAGGGTAATTTCTTTAAGAGAATCCCACTTTTCGAGATTGAACTATGTAGTAGGATGAGAGTTATGGGAATCCTCAATAATAGAACCAGAAGAATAAGAGGTAGTTAGAGATACTTGAAACTATTTTTCTCTATTTTTACACCATTGCCCCTACAAGTTTCAATCTTATAGGGTCTAATGGTATGTGTAGTTAGGGGACAGCTTAGAACCATTAGACCTATAATATATTTTCCATAGGGGCCAATGACATATAGAGGGAAATTTATGCCTTGGGAATCCTGATTACGAGGTACACAATGATATATAACTATGTGAGTTTGAGGATGGAATGATGTGGGGTATTCAGGCTCTACATAAGATATGAAATTCCTCACATCATTAATGGAAACTATATTTTTAGGAGGATATTCCATCACTACATTATTCATAGCATGTTCTTGCTTCTTGGAAATTTCACATGTATTATGGTTAGGCATGGGATTAGAGAAGACCTGTATCTTCTAATTAGCTTGGTTAATTACTTTGTGACAATATTTTTATTATTCCACATCACAAGATTTGACCACTTCACCAAACGCTCCCAAGTGATGATATCATAATCAAATTGGGATCCTAGGAAGAAGTTTATGGAAGATGTGCATAGTGAAAGACAATTCTTATGAGAGTGACCCCAATTAGCATGCCACCAACAAAACTTACTTTCATCATGCCATTGAGGAATAGGTCAAGATGTATCTAAGATCACAAGGTGAATAGATTAGGTAAGTGATGTTTCAATTCTTCCTTACTCAATGGTTGGTGATAGTTACTGACGATTCTTATTGTTAGTTTTTATCAATTTTAAAAATGGTTCTTTTTTAAGAAGTGACGAGAGGAAGAGTATCATAAAAACTTCATTTGTCATGTTATTGTTATTAGAATGTTAAAGGATTTCGACTTGTTTTTAGGTTGTGTCTTAGTAGGAACTTTCTCAAGCTCTCTCATGAGATAATATTACTTTTAAGCTTGTTCAAAATCTTATTTTAGAGAGGTGGGAGAAAAATACATTACCTTGTATTGAATGTGAGTATCAACCCCTCACAAGAAAATTTGGAAGAGGTTGTCACTAGGCATGTTATGTTCGGTGCACATAGATAGGGTCTTCCAATGTTTGATGAAGGATTGTGCTAATTCATTTTCAAATTTCTTACATTTAATGAAGGCTTTGATGTTGTTCTTAGGTAAGTCATGATATTGAAATTCATTTACAAAGGCTATCACCAAGGACTATAGCTTAGTTATGGAGTTAAGAGGTAAGGTATGATACCAATCCAAAGCATCTTTAGTGAGGGTTTTAGCTAAGATCTTGGTGGAATAATACAAATTGGTTTTGATCAATTCTTTATAAATAGTTCTAAAGGCCTTAATGCGAAGGAAGGATCAATGGACCCTTCATAATAGATGGATGGATGAATACCCACAAAATCCATGTTAGTAATGTAAGGTGCTAGAGGCTCTTGTTGGAATCCTATTAGGAATTTTTATGGATATGGGGTTAGGTTATGGGCACCCTATTAGGATCATTTGGTAAAGGAGTGTTCATGGTTCCCAAGAGCCCATTGCGGGATGATTGACTAATTGAGTCATGTTAGATTACATTTGAAGAAATTGAGTCATAGTAGTGGATTGTTATTAGCTCATCCTATAAATGAGTTGGAGAATAAGGTTGGTAGGGTCAAAATTGGAGGAATTCTTAGATGAACCTAATTTGGGAATTTTCCATTTTTCTCGCCTGTTTTTCAAGTTATTCTAAGAAAAATTCAAGGAGACATTTAACATGCATTCATTATATTTCATCCTTGTATTGAGGAAATTACGTGAGGAATTTTCCAAATCTCTAGAAAATGATCGAAGTGTTTTCATTTTGTATTTTTATATTCTACATCCCCAAATAAGCCATTGTGGTGGGTGGGAGGTTTCTTTCTAGGGAATCCTACAACACAAACATCTATGTAAAATAGTAATTGAGCTTCAGATGAAATGCTTCAAGAAAAGTCTACACAATATATCGGAATAACCCAGGCCTAAATACTCCATGATAGAGTGATGATCTAGATGAGAAAATTTTTCAAGTGGGGCTTAGTAACACAATTAGTCATGAAAGAAAAATTACACAGGGGTGATGGCGTTAAGATACAAGTTTGTATAAACAGAAGGGATCGGTCATGCGAGAGAAATTTGCACAAAGGATGAAGGTGTCTAAAATAAAGTATGTTGACCAGATAAGATCTCCCTTGGGAGATGATGTCTGTGTAGATTGGTTTTAGAGTTTTTCAAAATTTTAGTGACTTTGAATTAGGTCAAGATTAAATATGGATGCTTTTAATGAGATGTACTCAGTCAAGATGTTAGAAGAGTTCAAGTCGGGTTCCAAAAATGTATGGCGGGCCAATAATGTGTCTCAATGGATTGCACTCCTAAGTCTCCTTTTCTATAAGGGTATGAGGTAACAAAGGAGATGAAAACATGAACTGACACACAATTGATTGATTTAAAGGGTCTAGAGTGAGTACTAAGGTCACATATATAGAGGGTTGTAATCCATACACTAGGTCAACCTTGGGTTTCCAAGGCCAAAATTCAAGATAGAGGAGAGCACCCTTTCTAGGATATTGGTTAATGGGGAGAGGTATGGATCATTGGGAAGATAGGAAAAACATGAACAATATACAATACTATAATATAACATGAAGTACAACTGAAATAAGGGAAAGTAAGGATAACAAGCTAATGATATAAGATAACTATGCTAGATAGAATTGATGTACATACAATACTAAGATAAACATAGAGAAATGGGGAAGGGAAATGAAGTAATCTATTATAAATGAAAAATAAGGTTAGAGAAGTTACTTTCAAGGTGGTCATTGATGCATCTATCTCTCCAGAGAAGCATCACACCAAGAGAGAATCACTATGGGTGGAGAAAGGGAACATTGTTCCTATCCTAGACTCAATATAGATGACCCAATAGTGCATGAAATCAAACAATAAAGAAGGGTGTATAATCCTCATAGACACCTATAATGTGGACCAAACAATTTAATTACTTCAATTGAGCTAATTATACAGTTTTCCCAATAATTGACAACATATAAATCGTCAATAACACACCTTTTCTATTCTATTGTTAAAGTAGGTATTTACCTTAGCTCATGTTCACCTAGGTAATTTATTTACCTTTATTGTATTTATCCTCACCCACTTATGTGCGTGGATATTTATTTTATCTTTTTAGATATTAGGAGATATTGTTTTTTTATCATAGTTGTTAGGCATAGTTATTTCGTTGATCTATGGTATTGACTAGTTCTTTCCTTGATCTATGGTATTGACTATATCCTTGATGTCTAGTTCTCTCCTAAATCTATTGTCTTGACTAGTTCTTTGATGACTAGTTATTTCCTTGATTTATGGCTAGATCTACGACCTTGGATGGTTGTTAGATTGTTATTCCTTGCCTATTTAAAAAGGCCCATTCTTAATGTATTGTATTGAGTTCCATAATAATATATGATATTGTTTCTCATTTTTTGCAAAGTTTTTATGTAAAGTTATTCGACGAATTGCTTTCATCTTATTGACCATGGTGTTTGATTAACTTCTATGTTCTTGGCTTGGTATGATTTGGTTATCATTCCTTTCATGGTATCACCAATAAAAAAATGAGAAACAATATCATATATTATTATGGAACTCAATACAATACATTGAGAATGGGCCTTGCTTAAATATGCAAGGAATAAAAATCTAAGAACTAGTCAAGGTCGTAGATCAAGCCATAAATCAAAGAAATAACTAGTAATCAAATAACTAATCAAGACCATAGATTTAGGAGAGAACTATAAATCAAGGATCTAGTCAATATCATAGATCAAGGAAAAACTATACCTAACTAGATAATATCTCCTAATACCTAAATAAGATAAAAGACATATCCACACACATAAGTGGGTGAGGATAAATACAATAAAGGTAAATAAAGTACCTAGGTGAACATGAGATAAGGTAAATACCTACTCTAACACCCCTTTAAAGTGAATCTAGGGGCCAAAATAGATGTGGCATGTCCACGGTATGAGTCCCGTAAACTAGGTCCGATGAGGTACTCATGTACAATAACTAGTTAAAAAGGGACACCACAAGGTACCCAAAACTAGTAACAACAAAGTAAAGAGAGTAAAGACCCGATCCAAGGCATACCAAGAAGATCATCTCAAAAACTAATACAATATTGAAGAATTTTGGTGTGCATTGTGGTGAATCCATGGTTTGATCATAGAACTCAAAAACAAATGACACCGGGTTTCACCGCATAGCTCCATATAATGAGAAGGTCAATGAAGTGATGTCGAAAGTGTAAAAAAACACCAAACATAATTCAATTAACTGCTGCAAATGGGTGTGCCACGATCCAAGAACAATAACCAAAGAAATAAGGCAATCCAGTGTCACAATCCAAGAAAAGTAAGGTAATAAGGCAAGGACACGAAACTCCGAAGAAGCGGGATCAACACCACAACCTCCCATACTGCTGAATGGGTGGAGTGATGCTTCAAATCTGTATGAGTTATCAAAACAACTACTTGAACACTGAAAAACTAACACCGGATCCACCAGAATAGCTCCCCCACAAGAGAGAGTCACAACATGCCAAAAATGTCAAAAATACAGATACAAAATATCTCAACAAACAAGAGAGATACACTACACCTGCTAAATAAAAATGCTCAAAACAAGAAGCATCACAATGCATAAGGTATAGAAAGTGGAGCAAGAGGACGAATGGTGGAGGATCCATGCTTGTAGATTCCTCTCAACAAATGCCTATGTCTTCACCATGAGTGATCGATATCCACCCAAAATCAACACGGATGGATGAAGAAGATTCCTACATATGACTTGGTGCAAAATGCACAATGGTTGCATGCAAAAAACATCGAATGTGTGTCGGTTTAATCATGTCGACAAACTGAAATCTCGGTTTCTCAAGCTGAGTGAAGGTGTAGAACTCATGTTTGGTCATGATCCTCGAAAGAGTCGAACGAACAAAAAAAGGAGCTCTATCAATGTGTGATCCCAATGAAGTATCTACTCGAAACCAATTTCATGACAAGAATTCCACTTAATATGTGGAATAGAGAAAATAATACCCTGTGAATGTCTACCAATGACTCTGCTAGTGAGACCCATGAAAACGAGCATGCGAGAACCGAATGCGATGGTATGGTTCTTAAAAAGCCATGCGAGATCGTACCAAGCCAAGAAAAATATAAGAAATGGGGAAGGGAAATGAAGTAATCTATTATAAATGAAAAATAAGGTCGAGAACTTACTTTCAAGGTGGTCGTTGATGCATCTATCTCTCCGGAGAAGCAACACACCAAGAGAGAATCACTATGGGTGGAGAAAGGAAACATTTTTCCTTTCCTAGACTCAATATAGATGACCCAATAGTGCATGAAATCAAACAATAAAGAAGGGTGTATAATCCCTATAGACACCTATAATTTGGACCAAGCAATTTAATTACTTAAATTGAGCCAATTATACAGAGTTTTCCCAATAATTGACAACATATCGTCAATAACACACCTTTTCTCTTCTATCACCGTTAAATAGTTACATTACGTTAACTAATTAACCCTCATATCACTCAAAATTCTAATTAATGAAATTTCATTAATTAATATCCATTTCTATCTAGATTAATTAATCATTCTTATTTAATTAACTCTCTTTTATTTAATCAATAGATCATCATTTATTGGATTAAAATCCCCTCATAGCATAGATCATGCTAAATTTCCTCTAAAAGGCTTCTATAAGCTACACCTACCTATTAGTTAATCACTCTTGATTAATTAATACACCCCCTCAACTCCCATGTATCACTAATGATATATTAATCTCACCTATTACAAACTTAAAGTATGTTTATCCTCAACTAACATAGCTTTGTTAATATCCCACATGTAATAGGATGCAAAGCTTCTTCAAACAAAAGGGTTATATAAAGAACCCTCGTCCTACCTTTCTTATTACACATTTACAGGCATATAACATAAATTATAGGAATTTTCATCTTTGAGCATCTTCCATTAGTGTTGAGCTAGGTATCTTCATCTTGCATTCATCCATCCAAGCTTTTGAGTCATATGGGGATAATCAAGAAGGTCTTGTAGCCATGTCTTGATTGAGACTCCATTCTCAAACCCTTGGGATCAAACAAACAATCACATTTTGATTGCTAAGGATCTACATAGGTCCATTTCTAGTTTAGCTTTCAAAGAGTAGAGGATAAATGTTTAACAAGTTAGTTTGATTTCCTTCAAATTTCTAATGCATATTGTTGATATTTAGTCTCTTTAAGCTCTTAGCATGATGATCTAGGTTTAGTTAGATTTGTTTTGAAACTATTAGGTGTTAGTTTCAATTCTCTTAGCTTAGCTACCTAATATATTGATATATTTCGCATTCCCGATGGGATGGATTCATAGTCTCTTTGATTTTAATGAAGTTTTGCTAGTTTTCCTCAAGATTTACTAATCCAAATCATGCACATGTGAAATGAATTAAGATCCTTAGGTTATTTCACTAACTTTATATGCATTGAGTCTCTCTTATGGGGTCTATTATGATGGGTTGTCATTAGATTTGAGTTAAATTAGGAAAAATTTGACCTTTTGAGGTTACATACATTAGAGCTCCATTTTTTTGATGTCATCTATAGGTACACGCATGGGTAAATTTGGAAGGGGCAGAACACATCAAAATCTGCGTGCAAGTGTCACAAATAATGCATACATGTACTCGATTTGCACATACATTATGTTGTTCATGGTACCATGTACAAATCTCTTGCCATACACATAAAATTCAGGCCTCTGTATTTTCTATAGTCTTCTTGACCACACACATGATTAAACCTGTCTACATACATCTCTATGGCCACACACACATATATTAGGCCCCTATTTTCACCCTCTATTTGATAGTTTGTCATTGCGCACACATATCAACTGGATTTTGCATGCATTAAAAATATCGCGCAAATAACACTCTAACCGCACACTTTTTCAACTCACTATCATTTTTATCATAAGTGTGCATACACTTATCTACACACACATGTTTATAAGGGTGTGCACACATTTTGAAGGGTGCATAGTCATCATAGTATGAATCTAAAGTTTATTTTGAAATTTGTAAAAGCTTGTGTTCTTGATGTACTAACTCCTTGCAGGTTTATTTGAGATTAACTTCTGTTTTGCAGGGTATATTTTCATGCTTTTTGCTAATTTGGTTTGTTTAAGGTTAATAAATGTTGCATGCTTGTTTATGAGATTAGAATCATGTATGCTCTTCCCTTGCACCTTTTAGGTGATCTTGGGAATTAGAAACGATTTCTACATCTTTTCTATGTTTTAAAAAACATCTCATTACACTTATTTCTAAGGGAATGAATGTCAAATTGGATAAAATGAACAAATTATGCATTTAAGTTAAGTGTTTTTCCATTGTTAATTAAATAGTTGGATTCTATGTCATGTATGCTCTTATCTTGCATCTTAGGATGATCTTGAGAATCAAAAATGATGTCTTATCTTGTTTTTATTTGTGGAAAACTAGTAAAATATTTGTGCAGGACCTAAAAATGCTTCTCAAAGAAAGTATAATTGAAACATACTTTTCTAACTACACATGTGTTGTAGTTTTTAAATGGAAAATGACTAAACCACATTAAGTCTAAAAAATAAAAAACACACCACATTCATCACACTATATATGCAGGTTTGGATAAGGGTATGCCCCGTCCACTTAAAACTAGGACATAACCCCTTTGGCATAATCCTTAAGCTACAACAATGGGGTTGGTCATAGGAACCCCAAATTAGTCCACGTAAGAGGGAACCTTATGTATGAAATGGAAAGTTCTCTAAACACCTACTTGATTAGTTTTACCTTTGTGAGTTAGATTCAAAGTTATCTGTATCATGACCCTAGTGAGAATACATGATGAATGCATTAATTTCTCACTATATTTGAAGGGGGTAAAGTAAATCCGAGATAACCCAAGACTATTTAGTGTGACTTTCTTGGTAAATCGATCTCGCATTAGATAACTTGTGACACCTAGTTGAGGGAACCACCTAGGAAGCTATCTTGACTTGGAGCCAACTTAAGTGTACCAAACCAATCATTTTTGAGAGCCTTCACAAAGGGATAAATTTATTAGAGTCAAAACTTTGTTTATCGAATAAAGGGAGAGTCCATCAAATTTCAAACTACATTTCATTCACCATGAAATTTGTGAAGCATTAATTTTTCTTAGTTTTTCACTCACCATAAGGCGGGCGAAACTTCATCAAAGTGAGGCCAAACAATTTTCAACCCCACTTGATCTACTTCCTTTTCTTTCTTTTGACACTTTGTTGATCAAAAGAAGAGAAAACATACATGTGTTATCAATTGATCGTGTCCACCACTTTTTCACCCATTTACATTCATCCTTGCTTGAGACTGGATGGTAAACATTGAAAGTGTGTTGGTACATTTTCATATCTTGATAGCCATTTGATCTTGATACCCAAGTCAAGATCGTCATTGTAGTTAGGCTTGATTCTTCACTTGATTCTCCTTTGAAGTGTTACATTTCTTGTATTATATCACCACAATTTTGATACTTATGTCTTGTTTCTTATAAAATTGACCTAAGTGTCTAGATTGTAATGTTACGCTACGTGCATCTTAACAATTCCTTGGTATAATTTATCCTTGGTTTGCTTTCAAACATTACCTTGATTTTGAAAGGTGTTGTTGTTACCTTTATGTGCATCGTACTAATATTATTTTGATGTTAATACCTTACTTTTCCATAAAGTTTGGTTAACGTATCTTAGTGGTATTGTTGTGTTGTTCATATTTATAACCCCCACTTTTTGAAATTTAGGTCTTGTTTGGACTTAAACTCACTTTAAGTATACTTTTTTGGAAATCATATCAACCTCTTGTTATTATTTACACTTGGTTCATTTTTGAACTTGACATAATTAGCGACAATGTGTTGATTATTTGATGTCAAACTACCATTTGGAAACACTTCGGAAGTGTTTTTTTCTTGATTGTTTTAAAATGAAAATTTGTGTGATTGGGTCTTACAATTATTCTTCATTTTGACTTATCCACTTAGGACAATCACATTGATCCCTATATTTATTGACATTCATTATTCTTTAGACTATTGACATTCTTTGTGCATCCTTAGTAAAACATCTCATTCTAGGTTTTCACTTAGGTTTGATTATACCCTTGGATAAATTCAAAAAACACCTTAGTGAAATTCTCATTTTCTATGGCCCCTAAACCAATAATGGGATCCAAGAGATAAGCATGGGAAAATCAAACAAACAAGGGTCAAATCCCTTTATCAATCATGATTTAGGACCTTTATTCTCCGCAATAAAGGAAGAGGATGAGATGGTAGACCATAGTGGTGATGAGTTGGGATCACCACATGCAGATTTCAAATTTGAGGGAGCCTGATTGGATGAGTTCCTCTTTCTAAACAAAGATAGAGTGCTTGCAAGAGTTGTGGAATTAGGTGCTAGAATGCCAACTAAACATGAAACTATTCCACCTACAAATAATGCTAATGAGGAAGAACACCCCTCATTAATATGGACAACATTTTAGGACATGGACATGCTTCCACCTCAAACACTGGAAATGATAACACGAGTGGTTTTAAAATTCCACTCATTAGAATGCCACGTAGGGTAAGAGTGGAACATGAAAACACGAACAACCCCCTCTCCATGAAAATAAAGAGGAACCTCAAGATGAATAAATCACTATACAACATAAAATTCAACACCTTAGTCAACAATTAGCTTTTCTAGCATCCCATGTACAAAAACCAGAAAAAAGCTGTACATCAGGAGAAACCTAAGGGTAGAAATAGTGAGCTTCAAACAAAAAATAAAGAGGGAGAAACATAAAAAATAGTCGCATGTATATGCCAGCTTCCCCCACTAAGGAGAAACTTCTTTCACAAGAGTTATAATCTATGAAAGCAATGCTCACAAGCCTTCAAGAAAGCAATGTGGGACATAACAAAAGTATCAATATGAAGAGCTATGCCCTTATCCATTTGATAAGACTATGTTTCTCCAACCCTTTCCTAAGAAATTTGACATCCCAAAGTTTGAAAAATATAAAGGGAAAGGTGATCCATGGGATCATGTAAAATATTTTTACATGGCATGACAAGAAGTGGCATACAATGACAACTACCTCATACAACTATTTCTAAAAATTATAAAAGGAAAATCACTAGAGTGGTTCATTCATTTACCTCGTGGGTCTATCTTCACATGGCTAGAACTAGCAGAAATTTTTTTGCAACATTTCTCATTTAATGTGGAAAGTGACATAACCATGTTAGACCTATGTAATTCCAAACAATGACCAAATGAAACCTTTTCAAGTTTCCTACAAAGATGGTGGGGGTTAGCTAGCCGCTTCCCTTTCTTGATCCTTGAAAAATAACTCATTAGCATCTTTATACCAAACTTAAATATGGAGATTGCCTTTCATCTAAAAATGTAGTGTTCAAACTTTGAAGAGGTTATTGAGAAGGTAACATGAATAGAAAAGGCTCTAATCATAAAAGGGATGCGCAAACCATTTTCAAAGGAAAATTAGTCCTCCAAACCTACAAACAATCCAAAAATATTTAATAAAATCAAGAATGTCATAGGAGATGGAATAAGGTGTATTTAAGGACAAAGGATGTAAAAAAACCACATGCTTTCAAATTATTACATTGATAGGGTGTATGGTTAACGATGGGATAAGATCTTAGATATAACTATTATCATGATGATAAATCATTTAACAATAGAAATGCCACAAGTGCAAGGCATTCAAAGGTTCCTTTTAGGTTCACCATCAAGGGAAGCTAAACGATATGTTCCGACCCATACTTATGAGTGATGACACGTATGAAACCTATCCCATTAGGGGAAAACTTTCCATGTTTACTCCGTTCTAGTGTAGTGACATTTTGATTTTCCTTGAGAACAAGATCACCAATTTTAAATTCATGTTCTTTGACATGTTTATTGTAGGATCATTTGATGCATTCTTGATAGAATTGATGATGTTCCAGGGCCATTAAGCATTTTTCATCTAATAACTCAAGTTGTGTTAAGTGGTCTTATCAATATTATTTGTCGGGATAAAATCCTTAAGTGATACACAAAGTGAAGGAATTTTGACTTTGAGGGGTAGGACAGCCTCAGAGCCATAGAAAAGTGAAAAGGGTGTAGAACCTATAGGAGTATGAATGCTAGTCTAATAATCCCAAAGAGAAAATGGGATTTGGAGATGTCAATTCTTACCTACATCGTCCACTATTTTCATGAGGATTTTAGTGAGTGTTTTATTAGAGGCTTCAACCTGTCCATTTTCTTGAGGATAATATGGTGATGAGAAGTTGAGTTTGATGTTGAATGTGTCACAAAGTTTCTTAAGTTATTTATTTTTAAAGTATTTTCCATTATCTAGTGACAATTTTATGTGGAACACTAAAATCGACATATGATGTATTGATATATGAATTTGATAATAGGTCCTGATTTAGTTGAGGTTAAAGGGATAGATTCAACCCATTTAGTGAAATATTTAGTAGCTGTGATAATGGAATGATGTTGTTGAGATGATTTAGGATTGATAGTATCAATGAGATCTAATGCGCATTAAGATAAGGGCCATAAGTCTTGAACGAATTCTAAATATTGACTGGGGACATGGATGAGATCTGAATGTAGTTAGAATTTGACACATTTCTTAATTTATACACAATAGTCTTGAATGATAGTAGGCCAACAATACCCTAGCTGCAAGATAAATTGGGTGACGACATTTCCACTAAAATTACCTCCACAAATACCATCATGGATTTCTTTGATTACTTTGATTGATTCATGATATTTAAGGCATCTTAAAAAAATACTATCAAAACCATGTTTATAAAAGATGTCTTATATAATGACAAAGCGGTTGGCACATTGGACAAATGATCATTTAGCGGTTCACAATAAGTTAAAATGGATTTTAGATTCAGAAACGTAGTCATAGATTTGAGTATACCATAAATCAGTTGGATTATTTTCAACGATGTTGATAGGAGGGGGCATTTTGATGTGAGGGGTAATCTAACCTTTGAACAACCATCAATACCTTAGTGTTATCTTTTGATTATTCAGTTTATGGGAATGAGAGATCCAAAATAGGTAATACTTGATCAAACTTATTAGAGGATCACATGAAGGTTTGGATGGTATAATGATCAAAGGCACCGAGGACAAAATCAACCTTGGATTTATATTTCGTAGAATTTCATTTTTACATTGATATACTCCTTTGACCTAGTTGATGATGAATTGTGAACCTTCGTATATTTCTAAGATGTGAACCCCTAATAAGATATCCATGGTAAGATCCATGATTAAAACTTTGTATCCTACCATGTTATTATTGCATTTGAAGTTAAGTTTAAATGATAGTGGAATAGGAATTCCCAAGGGTTATATGAGAACAAAATCAACCCCTCCCCCTTAGTGGCATTTAGTTCCATCAAAGAAGAGGGTCATTTTGACATGAACAAATACTTATTCATCGAGAGTGTTGATAAATTTTTCTAGAAAGTGTTTGTGAGGAATTTGATTGTTGGGAAGGGTGCATCAACAAGTTGATTTATGATAACCTAACCCTTGATAGATTTATGTGATATGAACTCGAGGTCAAAATCAGTCATAAGAATAATCCATCAAGTTATGCGGTTGCTTTGATATGGTTTAGAGTGCATGGTTTTAAGTGGATTAAATATGGTAATGACGTAGGATTTTTTATTAAGGAGATAGTGACATAGTTTAGAAGTGGCAAAATATAAAGTGCAACATAGTTTTTCAGATTCGGTGTAATGAGTTTCATAATCATGAAGTGTGTGAATGATATGGTATATAACCTCTTCACAACCTTGGTAACACAAAGTGAGCAAGCATAGCAGCTAGGGTATGTTTATATATATATATATATATATATATATATATATATATATATATATATATATATATGTGTGTGTGTGTGTATGTATATGTATATGTATATGTATATATATATATATATATATGTATGTATATATATGTATGTATATGTATATATATGTATGTGTATGTATATATATGTATGTGTATATATATATATATATATATATATATGTATATATATAATATAAGAACTCTCCCTCATGAGGTGGTGTAAGCACTGGTGGTGATAGAAGATAATGTTTAAGTTCATCGAAGGATTTCTAACAATCAAAATCCCAATTAAAATCTACATATTTGTGAAGAAGGTGATGGAATGGTTCTAAAGCGATCAAATATGAGATATAAAACATCGAATGAATTACAATTTACCTTGAGACTACGCAGTTGTTTAATGTTGGATGGAGGAGGAATTTGAATAATTTCTTTAACCTTATTTGAGTCTACTTCAATACCTAGGATAGATATGGGTAAGTGCACCAAGTTGGGGGCCAAAAAGGGATCTTAAGTGGACGCATTTTTCTGAAAAAAATAAACTTCAACTTGTACAAGTTTTTCAAAATATTTACACTCAAAATTGGAAGATGTTGTAGAATTATGAATTGTAGAATTTTGAGTCTAGTTTCTAAGCTACTAAATTTTATTGAAAATGGATAATTTTAAGTGGGTCAAACAACTAAAATACCAACAGATGCTCAAATTTTTGTTAAAAAACATAATATAGTGACTTTCGTGCCCCCACCATTTTTTGAGCACCATTTAATATTTTTGAAAACCCTTTGGTAGAAAGATATCTAGGAGCATCTAGTTTGGGCTCCATTTTGTTTATATATATTTTAGTGAATATTCTTTATTTATGATTTTTCTAGTACAAAAATTATATGTTTTGAAAAATAACGGAGCTCTAACCGTGCCCCCACTAACTACCTCAAAAAATATCAAAAATTAGTTTTTTTAATATGTATAGAATTATGCCTAGTTTGGGCTAGTATAATTTTTTTAAATTTTGATCACCCAAAAAAAAAAGATACATAATGAAAGATAGACATATTTACACTTCAAAAATAACTATAAAAAGGCATAGTTAGAAAATAAATAATATGGAAACCTTATATTAGTTAGAAAATTTAAAAATTATATTTTTAGAAAGAAGAAACTCTGCTCTACGTCATGGTATAATTTTTTTGAAAATGGAATGATTGTTTTATTTTGATTTATCATAAAGGAAGTGAAATTTTTACATTTTCTTGTAAAAACATGTTGTTTTCTATGTTTGTGCAGGTCCATGCCTCAGGCTTGGGGATCCAAAATAGATCCCAAGCCTTGAGGCATGGCTTGGGAAAAGAGAAAATGTAAAACACGTACGCGTTATAATGCATACGTGTTACATAACACATACACATTTTTCTTTGTTTTATATATTGTGGCCCCCCAACATCCCTTTCATCTCTTTCATGGGAATTCTACAAACCTTCTATTTTGTCTCAGCTTTCTCTACATTCTTGCACGATTTTTAGTAGTTCATTTTTTCCCCTTACCCCACTAGTTGATTTTTTCTAATCATGGGCAATAAATTTCGAGATAAGGACAAGAGGAAATTCAAGAAAAGACACCGGAGCAAGAAGAGAAGAGAATAAAGAAATTGAAGAGAATGCAAAAACTTCGAGTAGGGAAAGGTACATCCGCTATATAAAATGTAGCTACCGTATTAGAAAATGGTGATGAAATACATAATTAAAATGTAGAGAATAATGATTTTGCAATGAATAATGATATTGAATTGAATGATAATGTTGGTATGTATGAAAAAATTGATATGAATCCAATTGTTGAACCCTTACTTGAGAATCCAAATGTTAACCTCAAAATTTGTATGAAAGCACTAAATGAAGAAAGTAACCTTGTAAATGAATATTCACCTCTAAGAAAACCTCCTTCCATTTTGTGAAGAAAACCAATTCACTTAATTGAAATTGATGAAAACATTATAAAACCAATGCCTAACAAAATGTCTGAAAGAAATGCGAGAAGAAAAGCTAGTGGAATTTGGGATAATTACTTTGAGAATTTAAATGACACACAAATATGTCAATTATTTGTTTCATTGATGAAATTAATTAAGATAAGACCTATAATGAAGACCACAGGGTTAAGAACATCTAATGTTGTTAATCAAAATGCGTCAATTGTTGAAAACATACATAAAGCATGCCAAACTATAGGTGGCAAAATATGCACCAAAGATAGTAATGCTACATGGCGTGCACTAACTAATTGTATAGTAAGTGATAAAATAGTTAATAAACACTTGATTAGAAAAACAAGTATTGCTTTGAAGCTAAACAGAAAAACACTAATGAACAAAATAGAGAGACATAAACGTCTTGAGTCATCAATAACATTGACAATTAGGATTTCTCTAGTAGACTTCCAAAAAAAGACAAAAATAAATCTTATATTATAAAAGAATTAATTGTAAAATTTTGGAATGAGAACACAAGGGTGTCACCGAATAGAAGAGATATAGTAAAAAGAAGAATAGGTTCTCGTAATCGTGAATCATGTGCAAAAATTTCATAGATATGACTCAAACATAATTGTTCTCTAAGTTTAAAAATGAAAATCCATAAATTAACATTAGCCAAAGATTCTTTGAAATGAAAAAACCCTTTTATGTGAAAATCAATCACTCATGTACCACTTGTTGTTGTAGGCATCATGTTAAATTTTCAATGCATTATGATGTTTTTTTCAAATACGTCATGTTTTACATACTGAAATCATGTTGTAGGAGTGTGGAATAAATGTCCCACAAAAATCTTCAAGGTAACTTATTCCGACAATATTTTCTGAAAAATCAATAAGACAATTTTTTTATAACAAAGCATGCTTGGATGAATGTGCAATGATGTGTGGTGGCTTGCCAAATCTGAAAAGTTGTATCCATGAGAAGAGTATATATTCAATAGGAAAATAATTGGTTGATTTAACCAAATATAAATCGGTGGCATATCAATTAAAAGATGGAAAATAATCTAAGAGGTGTGAGCTTGTTAGAAAACAATTACCTATATCGAATATATGATCAAATTCGAGAGAGGAAATTTTTAAGAGTATGCGAGGAACACACATAGAGCTCGATGGTTAGATGAACAATTCAAGTTAAGCAAGGACACATTCCCACTTGGTACTATTTTTTCAGTAGTTGACTTCACAGAGAATTACACATTGCAACCACAAATGGAGGTTCAGTCTCAATATTATAACTCAAAGCAAGTTTCTATTTTCATGCATATAACATTCTTGCACTCTCCTAAAAGCACCGAGAAAGATCAAAAAATATTAAGAGAGTATCATTTCTATATCAGTAATGATCAATCACATTCTACATAATATGTACAAGGATGTTTCAGGGGTTTATGCAAACTTGAATGAGAGGAACATTAGTTTCGATTAACATTACATTTGGTCGGACATTACAAATCACAATTCAAGAATGCACGGGTGTTTTAATGGCTAAAAAAGATGCACAAAGAAACAAATGTACAACATATCTAGAGTTTTACCGGTAGGGCATGGAAAAGGAGATCATGATGGTGCAGGAGCATGTGTGAAAAGAGCACTTGCAAGAGAAGAGTTAAAGTTCAAGGATGGTGCTAAATTTACATATGCAAAAACATTTTTGATTGGTGTGTTAAGAATATGGGCCATGAATCTCAAGAGAGATCAACGGTTCGTAGATATTTTTGGTTGATAGAGGAACAACATATGACAAACTTTGAAGATTATATGATAGTTGTAAGATCAAGTGATATGCACTTATTCGTAGTTCGGATGTAAATTATTGGACTATTTATACTAGGTGCATGACATATTTTTGTATATCATGCATTCATTTTGCATGGAATGAATTTGAGTCACAACAAGGGGTGGATTAATGGACTTGTAGACCTATAATTCCACTCGACACACATCAAGTTCCACGAGCATTACAACTTGTAGGGTCTTCAAATCAAATGACAACATTGCTCAAGCTTTGACCAGTCTCTCGATTTAGTGCAACAAGGTACATACATATATGTACATGCCATGTTTTAGATTTATAAATTATTAAATGGTCGACTCTTGATGTATTTATAAATTGACTAAACAATTTTACTTTGTGATACATAGGCCACATTTTTATAGTTATTGTGATGGAATTAATGAAGAGGGAACATACTACTTCTTATCTCGTTATGTAGAGGGGGAAAAATTGAATTCCATAGTCATTGATGGTGAAGACCTTGAGTATCCCACTTTGGATCAATGGTAGTCACTAGAACTTGGCTTTTTATATCCTATAAAAAACATTTGGTTATTTGAAGACTATGAAGTACATCGAAAGATAATTCACTGTTCACATTTGGTACTTGCAACAAATATTAAATTGATCAAATATCGAGGTTGGCCATCAAACAAAAATCTGTGGAAGGTTCGTGAATCAGATCATGAAGCAATTCTTGCTACTGTCAAGAATAGAGTTGATCCTTGCAGTTCATTGGATTGAATTTGCAAAGGTATGTTCTTCATGAATTTAATTTGAATATTTACTTAAATGATTTTGTTTAAATTTTGTATGATTTAAAATTCTATTTAATTGCTTACTAACATGTTTATATAGGTTAGTGGTGCCAAAAACTTCCACCTTTACGTGGTAGGCAACTTTAATAGAGAATTTATTATTCTCGAAGCTAAGTGAAGCTAAGAGAAATTAAATATTAGAAAGGAACAAAAATAGAAATTCTCATTTCACCACCTATATTGTATGAACCACCTATATTATTCAGGTGATTAGCAATGGAAAACCTTACACTGACTCTGTCTGAATGGAGATGGAGAAAACCATGAGATTATTTTGTAGAGGACCCCGACATAGAGGTCTTGGATCTAACGAGACATCTGTAGGTGCCACGAGTCCGAGGAATCACCCGTCGAAGATATGGCGTGTTTGGGCCTCAGGGCTCTTAAGGGACTACGCCTGAGATGAGGTAGCCCGAAAGCACACGGGGCATGGGGAACCAAAAATAAGCCTCCAATAGTGTTCACCTGGCCACCTTGACATGTTGGCGTAGTTGGTTTTGTCCAATGAGCTTCCATTTGCAAACTATAGCCTCTAGTAGCCCTACACCGACTCGAGACTTCACTATTTTACACGTTTGTAAACAATAACACCACTAGAGAATCGAGATGGAGATGAAAAAAACTAAGAGAGTATTTCATAGATTCCCCAAACATGGAGATCTTAAATCTAACAAGATGTCTCTAAGTGCCACAGAGTTTGAGAAATCACCCGTCAAAGATATAGCTTGTTTGGGCCTTAGGGCTCTTAAGGGACTACGCCTGGAAGAGGTAGCCCGAAAGCACGGGGAGCATGAGGAACCAAAAATAAGACTACACTAGTATTCATCTAGCCACCTTGACTTGTTGGAGTAGTTGGTTTGGTCCCACAAGCTTCCCTTTGCAAACTACAAATGATCGGCATCCCTCCACTAACTTAGATCGCACTATTTTGCGTGTTTGCAAACAATAAAGACAACGAGAGAACTAGATGGAGATGGAGAAAACAATGAGAGGATTTCATAGAGGGCCCCAATATGGAGGTATTGGATCTAATGAGATGTATTTAGATGCCACGGAGTCTGAAAAATCACCCATCAAAGATATGGCGTGTTTGGGCCTTAGGGATCTTAAGTGACTACGCCGGATGAGGTAGCTCGAAAGCATGAGGCGCGTGGGAACCAAAAAAATCCTCCACTAGCATTCACCTAGCAACCCCAATGTGTTGGCATAGTTGGTTTAGTCCCACGAGCTTCCATTTGCAAAACTACGACCTCGACTGACCCTACACTGACTAAACTCAAGCACTATTTCATGCATTTGCAAACAATAAAGACAACGAGAGAACCAAATGGAGATGAAAAAAACTGCGAGAGGATTTCGTAGAGGGCCTAGACATGGAGGTCTTAGATCTGATGATATGTATCTAAGTTCCATGGAGTCCAATAAATTACCTGTCGAAGATATGGCGTTTTTGGACCTCGGGGCTCTTAAGGGACTACGCTGGTGAGGTAGCCCAAAAGCATGGGGAGCATAGGGAACCAAAATGAAACCTACAATAGCATTCGACTAGACACCCATATGTGTTGGCATAGTTGGTTCAGTCCCACAAGCTTTTGTTGCAAACTACAACGTCTGGTAGCCCTCTCTTGAAACCGCACTATTTCACGTATTTGCAAACAATAGCACAAAGAAAGAACCAGATGGAGATGGATAAAAATACGAGAGGCTTTCATAGAGGGCCCCGATTTAGAGGTCTTAGATCTAATGAGACATCTCTATGTGCCACGAGTCTGAAAAATCAATCGTCAAAGATATGGCGTGTTTGGGCCTTAGGGCTCTTAAGCTAACTACGCCCTAAAGAGCTAGCCTAAAAGCACGGGGAGTGTGGGGAACCAAAAATAATCCTTAACTATTGTTCACCTAGCCACCCCAATGTGTTGGCATAGTTGGTTCGGTCCCACGAGCTTTCCTTTGCAAACTACAAATGTCTAGCACCCCTACATTGACTCAGTGACCGCACTATTTCACGTGTTTGTAAACAATAGACAACAAGAGAACCAGATTGAGATGGATAAAACTGTGAGGATTTCGTATAGGGCCTTGACATGGAGGTCTCAAATCTACCGATATATCTCTAGGTTCCATGGAGTCTGAGAAATCACCCGTCGAAGATATGGCGTGTTTGGGCCTCAAGGCTCTTAAGGGACTACACCCAGACGAGGTAGCTCGAAAGCACGAGGAGCATAGGGAACCAAAATAAATCCTCCACTAGTGTTAACCTAGCCACCCCAATGTGTTGGTGTAGTTGGTTCGGTCCCATGAGCTTCCGTTTGCAAACTACAGCCTCTCTACGACCCTTTCACCGACTCGGACTACACTATTTTGCGTGTTTGCAAAACAATAGACAACGAGAGAACCGGATGGAGATGGAGAAAATTGTGAGAGAATTTTGTAGAGGGCCCCGACATACGAGACATGGAGGTCTCGGATCTAATAAGACATCTCTAGGTGCCACGGATTCGATAAATCACCCATCGAAGATATGGCGTGTTTGGGCCTCAGGGGCTCTTAAGGGACTATGCCCGAACGAGGTAGCCCAAAAGCATGGGGAGCATAGGGAACCAAAATCAAGCCTCCACTAGCATTCACCTAGCCACCTTGACATGTTGGCATAGTTGGTTTGGTCCCATGAGCCTCTATTTGCAAACTACAACATCTGGCAGCCCTACTGGCCGACTCGGACTACACTATTTCGTGTGTTTGCAAACAATAAGCACAACGAGAGAACCGAATGGATATGGAGAAAACCGTGAGAGGCTTTCGTAGAGGGCCTCAATGTGGAGGTACTGGATCTAACGATACATCTCTAGGTTCCATGGAGTTCAATAAATCATCTGCCAAAGATATGGTGTGTTTGGGCCTCATGTCTCTTAAGCGACTACGTCCAGATGAGGTAGTCTAAAAGCACAGTGGAGGAAACCACCAATGTTCAATGATTTTTCCACGAGGATGTAACTATGTAGACTATGAACTTAGTTTTTTGGGGAGACCACCAATTTTCCAACTTTTAATTTTGAAAGAATGAATATCTTCAATCAAACAGAGAATGAAGAGCTTGATTTTTTTGGACATTACAAAAGGTTGTTTGTGCCCAAAAAGAAGTCGAAGTCCATATAAATATTCGAGTCTTCAAATTTAGATGAAAATGAATATCATGAAGAAAAAAATTAGGTGAAGATGTCACTATGATTCAAGAAGAAATGCCTCTTGAAATTCATAAAGAGTCAATTTGATTACCCAAAAACATCTGGAAGAACTTAAAGAGAAGATAAGAGTAAGAAAAGGAAAAATGGGAAGCGTGGAAGGATCACAACTTAACTGGAATGGAAGATCTATGTGATGTTGTGAATAGAATCATGGATAATCTTAAGGAAAAATACCAATTTTATTATTTTAATTAATCCTAGTTGCTTCAACTTCACAAATCAAACCGTAGTTCCAAAAGTAGCATACTTAGCAAGAAAAACTACAATGAAGTATTGATAATTGAGCACGAAACTTGTTTAGAATTGTAATTTATTTTTGATTGAGCATTCACCCATAGTTTCTTTTTTGAAGGAAGAAATTAATTTTATATGTGAGAAATGGAATGCTGATTTAGTCTATTACGAAAACCTATCATGGTTTTATCCATCTCCATCTGGTTCTCTCGATGTGCTATTGTTTGCAAATGCACAAAATAGTGCATTCCGAGTCGGTGTAGGGTTGCAGAGATGCTGTAGTTTGTAAATGGATGCTCATGGGACCAAACCAAATACACCAACACATCAGGGTGGTTAGGTGAATGCTAGTGGAGGCTTTCTTTTGGTTCCCTATGCTCCCCGTAATTTCGGGCTACCTTGTTCGGGCGTAGTCGAGTTAAGATCCCCGAGGCCCAAATGCGCTATATCTTCAATGGGTTATTTCTCGGACTCCATGGCACCTAGATATGTCTTGTTAGATCCAGTACCTTCATGTAAGGTCCCTCTATGAAATCCTCTCATAGTTTTCTCCATCTCCATCTAGTTCTCTCGTTGTGTATTATTTGCAAACACACGAAATAGTGCGGTTTGAGTCGGTGTAGGGCTTCCAGAAGTAGTTTACAAACGAAAGCTCATGGAACCAAACCACCTACACCAACACATTGGGGTGGCTAGGTGAATGCTAATGGAGGCTTTGTTTTGGTTCCCTATGCTCCATGTGCTTTTGGGCTACCTCATCCAGGTGTAGTCACTTAAGATCCCCGAATGAATAGATTGGTTTAAGAATGAATTTGATAGGGGTATGTCTAAGAACACATGGGAGTTATCAATCACCTAGTAAATATTTCTTGTTTAGTTTTAGATGGGAGTTAGTTGGCCTATGGCTTAGTGACCTTCCATTCATTGATAATTTATGTTATGATAAACCCATGGATGCTTTCAAAAGCACCTTAAAAGGATAGGGGTAGTCATCAAGCCTAGTGAAGGGTGTGATGTGATTTCCAAATAACTTGAAATGCCTACAGATTTAAAGGTAATAACATAAATTGGACAAGATTAGACAATCAAGAATCATTGAGTGTCTAAATCAAAATGTCATTGCATTTGGAGACATTCTCAAGCATTGGAGTAATGTATATGGAGAGACATTCTCAAAATATCAATAGATGAAAGGCATCAAATTGTGACGACTCTCGGGTGTTTTAACAGGGGAGAAGACTATGAATCATAGAATAATGTAGTAAGTGCATAATAATATAGGAACCAATACAAAGAGACCATGAGCAAGAAGAAGCGCAAGTAAGGTAAATACACATATACACATTGATAAATTGAATGAATAATTACTTAGATTAGGTAACTCTTTATATACATACATTATATAAATATTGATTTCCAAAGTTTGATGCATATTGTACATTGAAAATGCTAGTATATGTACATCACCAATAAATTAAAAAATAATCCATAATGTCTTAAATATTGTCAAGTGCACATCATATTAGTTTCATGCGAAAATAATCTCGAAATGTAAGGTCTCATACAAAATTATCAAGTTCCAAATAGTATTTTAATGTGCATAATAAATACAAAAATCCCAAATAGGTCATATACCATCAAGTTCAAATTCCATATAGGTGTACATACAATTCCATGCACATAGGCATATAAAAACAATGTCATGTAAGACATATATATTTCCTACTCATCAAAATCTATCCCTCTCTTAGCCTTGCTCGAAAAAAGGCCCTCCCTTAGACGAAGATGGAGATCCATGAGATGAATTTGGATCATCCAAGCCCATGCTTCAAGTCCTCTTCCACCGAATACTACTTTGTAGATGAGCCTGTAAATGCAAACAATGTTTTTTTGTCAAAACTTAATTTATATATGTTTTTAACATGTATTGAAGACCATCCTAGAATGAAATTATTTACATAAATACACAAAATTACCACAAGTTGTCGATCATGCCAATTTTCATCTCACACTCGGATGAGTCATCGGGAGCTCTTGTAGTATGAACAGGGCATGAAGATGACGAGATGGATGAGTCTCATGCCTCGAAGTCAAAATGGAGAGGGTTGAAGTTCCCTACATACACATAAGATCAAAAATCTAACATCGAAATTAGTGAAAATAGAACTAAGTACATTTATGTACATAATGACAATATTTTAACTAATTTTATCAATATAGAACTATTATTTTTACCTGCCTTGCCTTTGTGAATCAAATGAATAGCATTTTTACCTATCACAGGTAACTCCTGCATTTACACAATGAAGGACATTATTAACATAATTTAATAATTCTACAATGAAAGACATTGCTGACATGTAATTTAACATAATATGAATTACACGAGAAATTTAACAAAATTTATGTGTTGTTGGAATACCTTAGTGAGTTCCTCACAAGCATATGAAATTACATCGACAACACCTTTATCTACTTATCAAAGAGATGGTGGGGTGTCTAATGAAGTCAACCTCTTTATCAAACATGTATATCACTTGAATTAGATGGACATACAAGAACATACATATATTTGACTTCAAAACTAATATATATATATATATATATATATATATATATATATATACATACATACAATGTATGTGAAAATTTTACATAATTAACATTCTAAATTACCTTAGTGAATGTATGTGTCTACATGGTGCTCACCACCTATGGTCAAGATGAAGATGTGCCTCTCACGCACTTTAATATCAATGCATATACATGTACAAATACAATTATTTCAAAAATTTAACATATATAAGTAAATCAAGTACTCCAAAATTTTTGTAACACACATAAATAATTTACCCGTGAAGGTGATGCCGATGAATGTAATCCAAATGTCTCACTCAAAATGACATCTAACATAGTGACATTATCATGTTCGCCCCTAGCACCAGGTGCACCAAAATCAGTACGCATGAAATTATCATCCTCCTTGGGCCCCAAACATATGCTACCACATTACGAGAAAAGATGTGGCCTCATGCTAGTACTCCCGAGGGAATACTATGTGTACCTCCACGATCATCTAGCTCAAAATCTCCCTCGTATGTCGAACAAGGGTCATAGATATCCCCAAAGCGCATGGAATGTATCAATCTCTCTTGTATCGTTCACTACTTGAGGGAAAATATCGGGGTAAGGGGGCTTCTTTTTGGGGAATCTACCTGCTTGAATAGGTGCACGTTGTGCACCTAGTCAACCATGTGTAGATCCTTTCCTCACCCTAGAAATCTCGTAAATCAAAATAATTTGGGATCTCGTTGAGGATAAACTCACAATAAAGTTTCCTCGAAAGTATAGTGGCACCTCGTTGTTATTACAAGGTGGAAAATCAAACACCATCCACCATCGGTCCCAAAAATTATTTTTAATCAAATTATTATTGCACCAATGGATGGGAAATCATTTACATGACAACAAAACAATAAAATTAGTGTGGGGGTCCATGAATAAGGCACATATGAGGTCTTTTGAAATTTATTTTTTCTTTACATCCACATATGATAATTTGTTGGAAAAATAAACCCCACAACCCTCTCTCGTAAGTTGTCCAATGATCAATTTTCCCCGTTACCACGTCAATTTGAATAAGTAATGCATCCAATGTGTTTACAAGAGAGGCAAGGTGGGAGTTTGTAGATTGTGAATCCCTCATTGTTTTGATTAAATCCTCAATTTTAATTTTGTTTTCAACTATTTGGGCTGCTAAATATTCTTGACTACCCGAGGGATGTTGAGCAATTGTGGGAGTGTTGGGAGGGATGACAGGAATAATAGGGTTTGGTTGTGGTTGATTCCCTCGACCTCTAACTATAACAATAAAAAATATGTATTCAATTCAAATTTTAATCTATAATTATCATATTTCAATGCAATTTTGAGAAAATAATTGTGCTTACCTCTTCTCCGTGGCACCATCATCGATTCAAATCTTCCTAGCGATCTAGAAATGATCCTTTGAGCTTGAGATCCAGCTGAATGAAAAACACGAGGGCACGGTTAAGCTCTAAAACTCATGTTTGAGGGAGATAAAATGATAGAGGCTCAGCCTCTTTTTTTGTTTATAGTAGGCATAACATACGTGTTATGTAACATGTATGAATTATGCTTCGGTGATTCCCAAGCCAAACAAATTAAAATGTGAGCACATTTTACTTTTTTTGGATTCTTGTCCACTTTTTGGCCCTCCAACTTCGTGCACTTACCCATATGATGAATTCTAAAAATTTCCAAAGTGAGAATGCCAAAGACATACTTTTCGGGATTAGATGAAGGAAATATTGAATAAGATGAGTAAATATGGATTCAATGATGGTAATATGGTCTTTTCATCATTTAGATTTTCCTAAAAGATCATCGATGTAGTCTTCGATAGTTTTATGGATTAGTTCATGAAAAATATAGGTCATAACACATTGATAAGTGGTCTTGCATTTTAAGAATCAAACAACATGATACAATAGCAAAAGGTTTCTCAAGGGGTTATGAAGAATGTTTTATCTTGATCATCGGTAGTGATGAGGATTTGATTTTAACCAAAAAATCCATCCATGAGGAGAGAGAATTTCCCACCAACCTGTTAGATTGAAAAGTTGATCGATGTTTGGGAGAGGGAAATTATCTTTAGGGAAAGCAAGATTAAGATCTCAGAAATCAAAACATATACATAACTTTCTTGAAGCTTTGATTATAGGAACATTTTTAGAGACCCATTCTAGATAATCAATGGGTATGATGAAATTAGTGGAGAGCAGATGTTGTAATTATTCTTTAACAAAGAGAGCTACATGAGGATGCATCCTATGTAACTTTTGTTTGATGAGTTTACCATCGAGATAATTGACGATGTTCGTATGATGATATTTGGATCAATACGACATATAAATATATGACTAGGTGAATGTTTGGTTGTATTTAGATAGGAAGTTATTAAAATCATCTAGTTTTGTAGATCTAAGGATTGAATGACTTTAACTAATGCAAGTTCATCATTAGGTTGTCATATTTTTGGATAAAGTCTAGGTGTCTAGGGTGTGTATGTCGTCATTTTACCTCCATTGGCATGTATTTCTAATTTTCATGTGTAGTTGTAAATACCAAAAATAAGGCCTATTTGAGTTGTGAAGGAAAAAATAGTGTGAAACTAGATTTGGAGAGATATTATCACATGGAAACAAGTTCAGTAGGTAATATTTGAGTTGTTAAGGCTTTCTTAAGATAGGAAAATGGTTGAGCCATCTTAGGGAGTAGTTGAGAAAGACTAGGAATGTGGTTTGGAGTACTAAAAATGGGATTTTGGCCTCCATATGTGGTTTCTTTGGGGATGATGATTGTAATCAGATGTAATTATGTGGGAATAACAATAATTGAATGTTGACAAAGTGGTTTCATGATGTAATTTGCAAGTTTTTATATGATTTCCCATGCATTTTTGACAGTTTTCTTATACACACCGAGAGTGGGAGGATGACAATCAAAAGTTTCAAGACCTGTAAGATTACTTTGATGATTGGAGAAGTTAGAGAGCATCATCACTAGTCCAATAAAATTTATTTGGGGTCTTGAAACATCTATATGCATTTTGTGTGCTTAATCTTTCCTCACTTCCCTAAACTAGGGACTACTTGATCTCCTCGACCGTATGGTGGAATTTCATAAATTTTTAAATTCACCATGCTTACAATATAAGCTAACTCTTTCTAGGAGTGCAGAGCTTAATTAATTTGTTATGTGTATCTTTCATTAAGATCTTGTATTCTAGACTAGACTTTGTCAAGATTACCCTACTACAAAGAAGGGTTTTAGAGTTGTTTAGTGCATATTAAAACTAAATACCATTTGGACAAGTGGGAAATATTTCATTTCACTTTTATGAAGGAGTTAAAAGGTTGCATAAACTTTACGAATCTCTACACTCATCTATAGCATCACAAAAGACCTAATTAGGCTTAAATGATCCCTACTATAGTTGGAAAAGTTCATATCCGTACAAAGGACTAATAGTTTATCTTCACACATGAGAAAGGACTCAATAAAGGGTCTAATAATTAGTCACTATAATTTAAGGTTGTTTCAGGTATATTGGAGATTAACTAGCATTTGTATGAAGGAAGGGCTACCTGTAAATGAAACTAATTGAATGTTTTAAGAACAATATGCAAGGATAGGGAAGAGTTGGAGATCTAGTCACCTCATAGCTAGTCGATGAAGAATTTTATAGATTTTGAGGGTGAATCAAACCCCAAATCATAGTATATGCTTATTGACCACTTCTATCCTTTTAGGCTAGCATGAAGAAGAGTGGAGTAAAGTAATAAAATATGGATGATGTATGAATCGAGATATGGACAACATTGCAAAGATGGTTTTGTAATAAAGGTAGAATGTTTAGATGTAGGGTTTTGGCACAATGGATATATGAAGGTGAAGTATATGTATGGAAGAGTTAAGTAAATGAAGATGATTTTTCTATGAGACAATAGAAAAGTAGAGGAGGTACAAATGATAGAAAGGATTGGTGAGAACAAGTGTAAGGCATAAGGAAAATAGGAGATGTGATAATCTCAGGTTGAATTTAGAGGCATATCTGAGTTTCTTATTGAAGGATAAACCAAGGACTATAGTGCTTAGTAGAGTTGAGGTAGAGGAAAAGGCTTGAAAAATGTATAGTGTCCATAAAGGTGACTATGACAAAGTAGGGTAGATTGGTCAACTAAAGTTAGGAAGGTATGAATTTCATGTTTTCTTCACATATTCTTGAATGAGGTTATATAATGGAATGTGCCTACAATCTATACTAAGAAAATATAATGAACTACATCAAGCAATTGCTTTTAGCTAGATATGAAATAGTACGAGCAGGTTTGTAGAGATTAAACACAAGAATAACCAGCACTATATAAAATTATTCATAGTATATTTCATTCGGGACTACTTACCTAAATATATAGGTAAGCATATCCTAAAAATAAGGAAAGATATAACATCTCCCATAACCACTCTCCCAAATATAGGTGAGTTGTTCTAGCAAATCACATTCTTAAAATCACTCAATCTCCTATGTAAGTTGTATTAAAACTTACAATATTAATCCAATAATTAATGGAGCACTAACAATAATATTTCCTAACATTCGCCCCCTTAGTGTGGACATGGGGAAAACCTATATTTGTACTTGCACCTGATTTCAAGATTTGGTGATTTTCATAGGATAATCACAAACCTCGGGGATATGGTTTTGTAAACAGCTTGACCACAAACCGAGAATGGTGGTTTTGTAATTGGTTTACCACAAACCACAAAGGGATGGTTTTGTGAATGGATTACCAACAACCAAGAATGGTGGTTTTTCTATTGGTTTACCACAAACCACAAATGAAGGTTTTCAAGTGGTTTACCTACAACCACATCATGATATGCCAAGTACTATTCTTAGCCCTCATCACATCTCACTACAGGGAATAACATAGGAAATTATGCTAAAATATATTACTCATACATACATAGAAAAATATGACATAATGGAAATGGAACATTGGATCATGTTCCCCCCCTCAATGTGAAATTTCCACTTATTGAAAATAGCAAATAGGAACACACCACACCACTCATAACTAGAAAAACTATAATCAAACTACACACACACATGTCACCAAAGCTAATATGTGGCCCCATCATTGGTGAATGACGAGAGGTCATTGAATGACCTCTAACCTTCGTTGCCTCCATCCTCTAGTGTCATGCTTAGTACAAGAAGTCTTCAGAGCCACTATCTTCATTTACTTGTTCTTCCTCATTCTCTGATCTTTCTTCAGTAATAAAATTGGCCTCAATTCCTTTGAGTTTTCCACTAAGTATATCTTGAGCTCGAGCTCTACAAAATGAAGTTGTATGCCCCTTTTTCTTACAGTAGAAACATTCTCTTTCCTCTTTATATTTAGAAATTTTTTTGTACTTCCTTTTTACATACATTGTTGTTTCTTCTTCTACATCTTCTTTGGTCTGTTTTTCCTCAGCTAGGAGAGCTGATATCATATCTTCCAATGAGTTAGAAGGCATCTGACCAAGTGTGAAGACAAAATTACTTTGTATTTGGGAGGAAAAATATTCAACATAATAGCTTTTACGTCTTTATCCTCTATTGGATCTTTTAATTCTACTAGTTGTTAAAGGAGAGACCAGTAAATCATTAATATGACTAGACATTGTAGCTCCTTCACCCATTTTTAACTTGAACAATTGTAATTTAAGAGAAAATTTTACGTTCACCACTTTAGCACCAAATGTTTTGTTCAAGTTTTCCCACATTTCATGAGATGATTTCTTGAGATCAACATAGTGTAGCTCAATATTTGAGAGAGCAAGACCAATAATGGCTTTGGCTTTATCATCTCTCATTTCCCATTCTGCCAATTTGGTTGGATCTGTAGGTGTTGGTTATTTTCCATCTACTATCCTCCAAATATTTTTATTCATTAATTGCATCTGGATCTTCACTTTCCAAGTATGAAAGTTGAGCCCATTGAATTTTCCAGTGGGACTTCCATTGTGAGATGGAGACAAAGAGAAAATAAAGAATAGATGCATGCAAATTTTACTTGATCCGAGATATACAAGCTGACTATTTAGTGAACTGAGTATGCATGAACAACTAGATGACAATTTGAACTAAGCATGGATGTTTGACAAAAACATACATACCATGAAATTTTTTCCACAATACACAATCATCAATTTACGCACCAATTTATTGGAGAATGAACCATGGTTTGGTAAGGAATAACATAGATGTAAATGCGGTGTGTGTGGAGGGAGCCACCGAACTGTGGTAATGTGTAGGTCCCGTAATGGACCGAGTTGATAGGGGTCATGTGCGAAGGAAATTGGAACAATGTTGTAGATTAACCAAGCTCTCAAATGGATCGGCCTCCACAGAGACAAGTTGTCACATTGTTGTAATTTCAACCCAACCGTCGTAGGATATGTTATCCTATGATGTTCCACTGGGATTCTTTCCTTGTGCTTCCACCTTGAGAACCCCTATCATCATTTACGCCATGATCCCGAACCAATTGGACTGCCATGACCGGAACTCACTTTTTACAAATATTTTTACAATTTACTACGAAAATGCTTCAATGACACAAATTATGATGCTAGAGCTAGGTTACTCAAAAAAAAATTAAACCTCCAACACAAGTGTTTGAGACTATCCAGAACCATAGTGATATGATGGCACACAGGTGAGCTAGGCGCTAGTATTTATCAACACGTGATAAATTCGATGATCATGTAGGTTGATGTAGTTGAGAATGTAATATAAAAGCTATGAATTGAGATGCAAAAATATACTATCATATGATCCACCACATATGTAGATGGAGTTAGCGAACAAAGTGTTATACTAGCAAAATACAAAAAAAATAGTCGCGCAGCTATTCTAATACCTAAACAATAATCTTCTCATCTGTTGGGAAATAAAAATGTATGAACAAAGCCCCTCAAGGACTCTCACACCAAACTCATTGCACGAAAGGGAATAATATCACTATCTTTGCCAAATGAAATAATATGAGCAGTTTTGCAGAGAGATTAAACATAGTAATAACCAGCACTATATAATATTATTCATAGTATATTTCATCGAAGACTACTTACCTAAATATATAGGTAAGCATATCCTACAAATAAGGAAAGATATAACCTCTCCTATAACCACTCTCCCAAATATAGGTGAGTTTTTCTAACAACTCACATTCCTAAAATCACTCCTCAATATCCTACGTAAGTTGTATTAAAAACTTACAATATTAATCCAATAATTAATGGAGCACTAACAACAATATTTCCTAACAAGACCCTCTGAGAAAGGGCTAGATTGAAATAAGAGGCATGCATTGTTAGGTGATGGTGACCTACACAAAAACAAGGTCGATGTAAGGAGATGCTTGCATGATTTTTGGTATCGAGCCTGATTTAAAGGCTAGAAAGGACGTTAGAATTATAATGGCACAATTTCACTCAAGGATGCATAACGAGCAAGAAAGCTTGCTTAGAGAGATGATGGATAAATTTCAGTGGATGAAGATATAAATGGAGGATAAAATGGATGTTTTATAGCATCTTGTTAGAGAGATAATGCCATTGTTAAAATGCAACAACAAAGTAAATTCTACAAACCATTCAAGGTAAGAATACAAGTCTCTTAGACAAAGGAAAAAGGTATTTTTATGATTGGTCATGAGAATGAAAATAGAGATAGTTGTGTACATGCTAGAGGTGTGAATGCAAGTTGTAATGATGTACAATTCCCTAAGAAAACTGAAAATGGGAAAGTATTTAGAAATTTTCAATTATGTAAAAAGAATGAAAGATTTAAGGGTGAATCTCTCTTGATGAAGAGATTCTTGGAGCAGCCAAGAGCTAAAATATAGATTTAAGAAGACAAGACACAGACATGAGTCAGAGAAGGAACTTGTTCAGAACTAGATGAAACTCGGAGGTAAGATATCTGATGTCATCATAGATACAGAAAACATTAACAATGTTGTGTTAGAGTACATGGTGAAGAAGTTGGGATTGAGAAGACTTCCACATCCAAATCCTTATTTCATTTCATGGGTGTAACAGAGTCATAATATCTTGGTAAGTGAGAAAAGCATAGTTTATTTTCAAATTGGGTCATATAAAGATACAATGTTATGTGATGTTCTACCTATATATGTTTTCCATTTTCTCTTAGGTAGACCTTGGCAATTTGACAGAAAGCCAAACATGATGGAAAAAAAAATGTTTACAATTTTTTTAAGGGTGGAGTTTAGCATATTCTCATACCATTGAAAGGTGAAGGAGATGATGAAAGAGGAAGTGTCATGTTAATGACCATGAGGAAGTATTTTCATGAAACAATGCAACAGGAAAGACAATAAAGGAAGTGTCTCCTTGTGATGAGTTGTGGATGAGAAGAGAAACACCAAGAAGGGTGTTTGGTGACCAAGGATTTGGTCACATGAAGATTATGATAGTAGAGAGAAGTTATAGGAAAAATTCAAAGAGATGGTGGATCAGAAATACCACCTTGGATAAGCACTAAGTTACTTGAAAAAATACATAATAGTGGAAGAAACCATGAGAGAAGCAGGGATGAAGGTCAAGAGACCATTGAGTTTTCTAACTAACTCAATGAGTAAATGTTTGTATGAAAGTATAGATAATAAAATGTGAAGTTTTAGTGAAAATGTAGGTAAAATAAGTGATGAAGGTGATGCCATTGCAAGGAAAGAAGACCAACTTGGTCCTAGGTATGATGAAGAGGAAGGAGTGGACACTCTCACCTTGAGAGAAGAGTTGTAGAGGCTAGAAGAGAAGTTTGAATTCACAAAAGGAAAACATATAGGTGAAGGATAGTCTAGTGGACATGAAAAACTCATGAAGGAGGTCCATGAGGAATACCAAGCCAAAAGGATGATGACTATTATACAAACTAAATATTTTAAGAAAGATTGTGATCAAGGGAGTGAAGAGGTGCCTTTGAATTCATATAAAGATAAAGAACCACCTCCACATGAAGTCAAAAATATGGAAGAAAGGCAAGTACAATCAGCATAAAAGAAAGCAAGAGGAAGAGAAAACAATAAATTTTTACAAAAATCAAGATAAAGAATGCATGATGAAGAAGATAATCCAGGAACAAAAAAGATGAAGTAGCCCAAAAAATAATGAGGAAGAATGAAGAAAAAAGGATTGCAAATGAAAAGAGAGTAGAGAAGCTAAAAATAAACAAGGATTGGTGGGCTGGACAATAGACAACACCTTTGGAAGACCCAAGACTTCTCAATTTTGGGTGGAGACTAACATCATGGTGGAAGTGATACACCATTTGAATTCAAACAAGCAATAAGTGGAGTTATATCTTGAGGTAGGAAACCAAGGTTTTAGTCTTAATTAATGCATCCATCATGTCATAAAATAGAGATCAATCGGGATTTATAAAGGAACATGCTAAAATTTATCAGCCTCAACATGTGGAGGATATTGCAAGAAAATTATGATCAAATAATTGATAAAAACACACACTAATAAGTTTATGATCAAAGTGGAGAAGATTGAATCAGTCTTAGAACTAGTAAGTACATACTATGCACAAGTAGTCATTCAAAGACAACTAATTAAAAGCCAACCTTCTATAGAAAAATAACATAGGTATGGAATGAAAATAAATTCAAAGACCTCATATTATAGTGGATTGTATCTTGAGCTATTGAATACTTGGCACAAGGATTTGAGTGGAAAGGGAATTGTAAGGCATGAAATCAACATGGGGATGAGAATTGAATACCACATGAAGAGGGATAAAAGTCAATAAGTGAACATGGATCATGATCTCAAGGAAGGACTAAGGTATAGAGAAGAAGCTAGGATTAAAGGTAGAGGAATACCTTTAAACAATACACAATACTTCATACAACCCTTACTAGATGTCTATTTGCAAATAATGAGAGGGAAGGAAAAAGTAAAGTACACATGTAGAGCCCAAGAGTACACTCATGTGAATGAGTGGGTTGTCAGAAAAAAGTTATTAGATTTTGAAGGGTTAAGAAAGTAGAGAAGTTTAGGTGGCACAAGAAAGGCACAAAACATCATAAAAGAATACAATGGAATATAAAATAAGTTTAGTCACTAAGAAAAACAAGAGGTGTTATAACCATGATAGCCAAATAAGGAATTAAGCCATGGAAGTACTAAAAATGGGATTTTTGGCCTCCATAAGTGGGTCCTTCAGGGATGATGATTGTAATCAGGTGTAATTATGTGGGAACAACAAATATTGAAGGTTTGCAGTGGTTTCATGATGTAATTTTAAGTTTTGATATGATTTCCCATGCATTTTTATAGTGTTCTTGCACTGCAGGCCGAGAGTGGAAGGATGAAAGTCAAATTTTTAAGCCTATAAGATTAGTGTGATGATTGGAGAAGTTTGAGGGCATCATCACAAGCCAAGTGAAGTTTATTTGGGGTCTTGAAACATCTGTATGCATTTTTGTTCTCAATTTTTCCCTCACTACCCTAAACTAGGGCGTACTTGATCTCCTCAACCGTCTGATGGAATTTCCTCAATTTTTGAAATAATCATACTTATGATATAAGATGAATCTTTTAGGATTACAAAGCTTAATTAATTTATTAATTATATCTTTCATTAAGATCTTATAATCTAGACTAGACTTTGTCAAGACCCTACTATAATAAGGGTTATAGAGTCATGTTTAGTGCATATTAAGACAAAATACCATTTGGAGGAGCTGTGAAATGTTGTATTTCACATTTATGAAGGATTTAGAAGTTTGTACGAACCTTAGGAATATATGCACTCATCTCGTAGCATCAAAAAGACCTAATTACTCCTAAATGAGCCCTAGTACAACCGGAAAATTTCATATCTATACAAAGGACTAATATTTGGTCTTCACACATGAGTAAGGAATCAATAAAAGATATAGTAATTAGTCATCAGAAGGTAAGTTTGTTTTATGGATATTGGAGATTCACTATAATTTGTGTGAAGGAAGGGCTACTTGTAAATGAAGATAATTGAAGATCTCAAGAATAATATGCAAGGATATGGTAGAGTTAAAGGTTTAGTCACATCTTAACAAGTCGATGAAGAATTTTATGGATGTTGAGGGTAAATAAAACCCTAATAAAAGTATTGGATTATTTACCACTTCTATCCTTTTAGGCTAGCATGAATAAGAGTGGAGTAAATGAATAAAACATAGATGATGTAGGAATTAGAGATATGGAAAACATTGCAAAGATGGTTTTGTAATAAAGGTAGAATGTTCAAGAGTAGGGGTTTGACACAATGGATCTATGAAGGTGAAGTATATGTATGGAAGAGTGAAGTAAATGGATATGAGGTGTGTATGAGACAATAGAGAAGTAGATGAGGTACAACTACTGGAAAGGATTGGTGAGGAAAAGTGTAAGACATAAGGAAGGTAGGAGATGTGATAATATCAGGTTAGACTCAAAGGTACATCAAAGTTTCTTGATGAAGGCTAAACAAATAAACATAGTTCTTAGTATAATTGAGGTAGAGGACAAGGCTTGAATAAAGTATAGTGTCCATAAAGGTGACTGTGATAAAGAAGGGCAGATTGGTCAACTAAAGTTAGGAAGGTATGAATTTCATGTTTTTTTCACATATGTTTGAATGAGGTTATATAATGGAATGTGCCTATAATCTATACTAGGAAAATATAATTAAATACATCAAGAAAGTCCTTTTATTTAGATACTTTAAGCAAGGGATAGATTGAGAGAAGAGTCATGCATGGTTAGGTGATGGTGACCTACACACAAAAAGGTGATAGTAAGAAGAACCTTACACCATTAAGTTAACGTCAATAGCGGATTCATTAAGAAGGGTTGATGTGTCAAGTGGTAGGGATTTCTGAAGGAAGTGATCCTCTACTCCCATATGAGAAAGGATGTCTTGATCATCATGGCAGTGAAGGACATTGATGGTGGATGAATCCTCTTCAATTAGTTCTGGCCAAATGAGAGGAATTTATTTGGTGACGTGATTAGATTGATAAGTCAAGGGTCCTAATGAAATAATATTGACTAAAAAAGTTGGGTTGGATGTATATGGTGTCATCTATGCCCTTGGTATCATTATATGTTTTAGGAGAAGATGGTTCTAATTTTTGATGTGTAAAGATGTGGTGTGTGAGGATGATTCGAAAGAGGGTTCTTTATATCATAATCCAAAATTTTCATAAGGTTTGAGGGAGTTTTGGACAGTTAGATGATGTGTTCCTTGTTCATAGCATCCTAAACCAAAACCTTTCTAGGTGCAATGATGAAGGTACATTTGAGCAAAAGTAGAGTTATATAAATAATTAAAATATGATGTGAAAGGCATAGCATGGTGTTGATTATTATGTTGTGAAGAAATATGGTCAATTCCCCATAAATGAGATTGGTGTTAAGGTACGGGACCATAAGAGATGCCATCTCCGCGTCAATTTTATACCTAGGCTATTTTCAGGTCTTCCATATGTTTTAGGTGTAGGGAATGAATTTAACATAAGAGGGCAGTACTTCCAGGTGAAAGACCCTCTATAATTCCCTCAAGGGAGGAATCATTGGGTAGTTTGGATGATAAAATGGATGTGCTAGTAGATGCTTCATCGATGTTTTTGACTTTGATTTAGGTATGAGGACATCATTTGGACGGTATGTCATAAGATAGTTGGATAAAGGATTAGGATATGTGGGAATATATACACCTTACCCTCGTATTCATATTTAAGACATCGGTGTAGTGTCAAGGGGAAAAACATAAATACGAATCCAGGGATGTATTAACAATAAATTATATTGAAACTCTCCTTCTATGATGTAGAAGAGCTCTGGAAGGGTCTTAACACCAACCTTAAGAGGCAAGATAATGGTGCCTAATGTGGGTGCAATTGTATCATTGAAGGATCGAAGTAAAATAGGTGTTTGAGCTATAATGGTATTTGGTAATCTGATTTGATTAAAGGTGAGGGATGATATAATATTGATAGCATCACCCCCATCAATCATGACCCTTTTAACAAGGACATCATTGATTTGAGAAGTGATGAAGAGGGGCAAGTCATGATCTTGAGGGAAAAGTGATGGTATTTCTGAAGGTTCAAAGGAGATGGCAGCAGAGGATTTAAGAGCACCTACAAAATTTGTAAAAGATAGTGGATCCTCTCAAGGCACGGTAATGGATTGAAGTATTTAAATCATAGCTTATTTATGGGATGGTGAGGTTTTATTTTAAAAATATTGTAAACTGACATTGTAACAAGATCTTGGTGTAGGTGTTTAATAATGACTTTCTTTCTTGTAGTGGATGATGGAGGTGTAACAAGAATAGAGAATTTAGTCTTAGATTGTGAGGTTTTATTGGAGGTTTCGAGGGCAACGAAGATGGAAACATTATTTTTATATTTATATTAAAATGATGAGAATTTAGGTGATGGGGCGGATAGAAACAAATTTTTTGGGTTTGTTATGATCTATAGGGTTGTATTCATAGTTTCGGGTCTAGGTAGTAATATTAATGTAATTGAATTGATAAGGAAGGGGATTATTTAAGGATTCTTCAAGTGTAACAAGTGTAGACACCATTGATGGGAGGAGACCTTTACTTTAAAATTTATTAACGATTATATGGAAGGCCTTACAGTTTTCTATAGATTTTCCTTGTGTCCTATGATAGTCATAAGAGACATTAAATTCATACCAAGAGGGCTTCCACACTCAAGGATCGAATGGTTTAGGAGATGGTAATGTTATGTGTGATTTATGAAGAATATCATCTAGGATAATTTCATAATGTCCTTTAGAAACAGAATCCGATGGTGGATGGGTATCTTTTGATATTATATTCGAGTAAGGTTTGGCTTTAGAAGTGGTTTGTTTAGTTTTATGTTAAGGAATATTCTTAGATGGTGTGTTAGATGAAGGATTGGTACCTAATATAGAAACTTGATGGATTTATTTCAAGGTTGAGATGACAGTGACCTCCTTATAAGGCATTTGGATGAAGGTTTGAGGCCATGCAAATGGTATTGATCTACAAAGGTGTAATAGGGGCATTCACGAGGTGGAAAATGGTTTATTTATGATGTCCTTTCATGGTTTTATTAGATGAGATGGGTGTGGATGTTGAGGTAGTAGATACGGGGGTGTTATTTAATGATTGGTTGAGGGGGTGCTTATAATTATTGATCGGATGTTGGTTTAGAAGCATCTTAAGGAGGTTTGGATGATGTGGAAATAGATTTAGAGGATGAGGGTGTAGGTTCAATAGTGTTTTTAGTGGATGTAGACTCAGTGGTTATGGGTTGGGATTCAGTATTAGGTAATATTTGATTGATGGTGTTTATGGTATAGTGAGCTTGCACGCTATTGGTCCGTGTTTGACTACTCAAGGGGGAATGATTTGGAAAGGGCTACTTGAAGACATAAAGGTTTTGGTTTTGAGGCACGTTTGGATTGTCTAAATAGAGTTCACCTTTATCGATCAAATCTTGAAGGATGTTATGGAATGAGTGAAACATTTTTATGTCATGTCCCTTAACCCTATGGTATTTACAAAATCATTATCCCTATATCAAGAGGACTTAGATATAGATGTGTCAATGGGGTTGATGGGTGGAAGGATGTTATGGAATGAGTGAAACATTTTTATGTCATGTCCCTTAACCCTATGGTATTTACAAAAATCATTATCCCTATCAAGAGGACTTAGATATAGATGCATCGATGGGGCTGATGGGCGGAAGAGAAATCATATTAGCAGTGAGGATTTTGTCAAAGAACGCACTATAGGTCTCCCAATGGGCGTGTAACTACGTTTTGGATAGGAAAAATTAGTAGTGGATTTTTCTATAGGTGTGGATTTTACTACTATGGTGTTGGTTGATGATTTGGACTTGTCAAGATGGGAGGATGATTTAGATTGAAATTTAGATTTTGGCCTCTTATATTATAGTTTAACTCTACCTTCCTCGAGGGCTCACAATTCTAATTTATAGGCCATAGTAAAATCTTTGTCAAACATTTTAAAAGACTGGAAATGAAGGGTGGATGATATTTTTTTAGCATATGAAAGAAAAAAATAATTCAATTAATTTGGTTTGTGGTAATGTAAAGGATAATTGATTGATTATACCCCTCTAACGGGTAATAAAATTAGTGATGGATTCATATTCAAAATTTTTATGGTATAAAGGTTGGTCATGGTGATTTTGTGAGTGATGTTTATAGAGAAATGTTCCAAGAAGAGTTTGGTGAGTTGTGTGAATGAGAAAATGGAGTATTGAGGGATGCTATTGTACTAGTCTAGGGCAGGATCGTTGAGGGACATAGGGAAATTTCTCAACATCAGATCTTGGTCATGTGCTATGACATGATAGGTGTGGTGGAAAACATGAATGTGTTGCTAGGATCTTCTTTACTATAGAATTTGATAAACTTTGGAAGTTTTGAGTGAGGTAGAAATGCTTTATAAGGAAATGAAGTGTGGATGAGATTGGTATAGATATGTTCATAGGAGAGCACATTCTTAGGACCCGAAGAAGTGGCTTTGATGTTGGATATTATGTTCATGAGAGCTTGAAGGGGGTATAGTTGTGGTATTTTATGTGAGGATGAGCCGGGTTGATTTAATGTAAATCTGGTTAGGCTATGGGCATGATGAATACGATGAAGGATATTTTGTGGATAAGGAATATTCTATTGATAATGGATATTAATGGGGATATTATAAGTGGATTGATATGCTAAATGTTTTTACGATTGTACATATTGATAGGAAATAGGAATATATATGTTAATGAGAGGCTACATGGTTGGAAGATGTGTTGGAAAGGAATGGATGTATAGGTAAGGGGCTACAAATAAGTTGGAAAATGTTGAAAGTGTATAAAAGAAGCAACTAAGGATGGTGCTTGTTGTGGGATATTCTGAATAGGAATAGATTGAGGTATAGAAATGAGTGGTTATGATGGTTGTGGTATGTGTTGTGAGATAATGGGAGTAGAATATGATAAAGAAATGGGGTGGGTGCTAGCAATAACACTAGTGTTAACTAGAGGAATGGATGTAGGAATGGACATAGTGATATTTTGAATAGGGTTGGTGTTTTTTGAGAAGGTGGTGGTTGAGATACAGTGATAGAAATGGAAACAAAACTTACTGGAGGTGTTTGGACGGTTGAGGGGGAGGAGTAGATGAAGAAGCATTAGGATTTTTTTGAAGAGGTGTGGAACTAATAGAAGGATCAGGTGAAGATGTAGGTTGTTGAGTGGACATGTCTTGAGAAGAAATCATATGAAGATCAAAAATGGGAATGGAAGATATGACATTAGATGTTTTGGGTTGAGTATGAGGTGGATATGGATGTAATTTTTGAATGATAGGTTCTGAGTCGGGTCAATAAGATGGGAAAAAAACATGAAGGAACAGGGAACATAAAGGGGTGGTTCAGTACTAATGGTTGAAGTTGTACACCCCTAGCTACAAGGTAAGAATTAAGGGCCATAGGGTTTGAATCTAAAATATCTGAAAATACGGGATCCCCACCTTCAAAGAAGCGAGGACTAGGAGGATCATGGATTTCAGATGATGCAAATTGAGAGCTAGGGGAATGTGGTGGTTCCAATTCTTTTGGCTGAGAGAGGTGAGAGAGACTTGACCATGAAGTAGGAATGTAAAATCTAAAATGTGCTTTCAAATACTTTCATTATAATGCTCATTTTCTTCTTCCCAAATTCATTTATTTTCAGATTGAGGTGTGGATATTTCTTGATTTGGATTTATGATTGATTGAGACTATGGATTTTGATGAGGTAACGGTGTAGACATGTTTTCTAATGTTTGGATATGGGATTTTTGTCTTATAAGTACCATGATAACAAACACACAATCACCTAACAAATGAAAAATAACTAGATGGGTTGTTTACAAAAAATAAACCAAAAAAGAAGAATGTATTTTAGATTATCTTGATTAATTATAAAATGATGAAATGTGCAAAATAGTTGATAGGGTCCTAGGAAATGGTTGTATATGGTTGGTTCTAGGAATGTTTAAGGAAAGCATCCTCGATATACCTAAAGGTACGTGAGGCTCAAATCTATGCTAGTGCTAGTATGGGGCCTACAATTGGGGCCTACCCCCTCACTTCATGGTCCCGTAGTGATAAAGGATTCAGGTGCTTAGCCAATATACTGATAACCTGTTATTTATACTCAAATAGAATACTAAGTTGGTTTCCCTATTGGGTGATGAAATCCTAATAATTATCATGTGGGTAGGAGTGTTTAAATGAAAATTTGATATTTGACGTGATTTGGTTGTGTGTGGGGGAATAATCAATTGAATGAAATTAGTTAACCTTCCAAATTAAAAATTATATGATCAAGTGGTATGCAAGGTTTATTTTAAATTCAAAAGAAACAATTTATTTTTATGAGGATAGATAAAAAAATGCAATGCGAAAAGAAAAAAATAAGGGAAAAGGACTCACTTTAATAATGCTTCCTTTTTAATTTTTACAATCTTTTGATTTTAATTTTTAGCATTATAACAATCCATTAAGCAAAACGCCTCAAGAAACAAAAAAAACCTACAAGGAAAAGTTCACGAAAAAGAGGAAACCATAGAAAAACAAGGGTTAGAAGGCTGATTCTTTGAGTAATCAAAAGAAATCAAAGAAATCATTGGTGATTGATTGAATCATTGGTGATTCACCCGATCAATGATGATTGACAAAATCACTAGCGATTATTAAGTAAAAACACGTAGATATGAAAAATATGAAATTTGGATGAATGAAATAAGGGACTATAGGTCCAAATCGGTGTGCCATAATGTTCAAATAAGTGTTTACCTTTTTACTTGAATTAACAAAGTGAAATAATAACAACAAAATCAACCTCATAAGATGTGGGGTTTAATGATACCCGTAGATGATGGATGTTTATGCTCGACATTGATAGAAGTTGCACTCCATCCAAAAGTGTATACAAGCTTCTATCTTGTGAAGAAATTTGTATTCAAAGACACTAAAAAATGGATCGAGATAAATAAATAGGTGAGTTTCTCGGTAAAAGAAAACTATAGGAATCGAAGGGATTATAGGAATCCAAAGTGATTCCTTGAAGGATGTAATCTCACTTTGTAAATAATAAAGTGAATTGTAATTGATAAGTGATAAAAGATAAATAGATACAAGACAAATAGATACAATAATAATAGGTAAAGATGGCTAGGATTTGAGATTGAATGGTAGGTCTGTCCCAACTTCAAATGTGGCCAAGGTAAGTTTCGATGTAATATGTATGTGTTCCAAATAATCATACCGAAGTCTGCGGCTTCTTGTTCAATGTTATGTAAGAATTCAATATGATCTTCAATGTCTTTTTTGGTTTTGGAAAATCATATTGCCTGAGAGAATTAATTAAGTGAATGATGTCGAAATGTTCCCAATAGAAAGGTTATTTGACTATTGGTAGTGAGTGAATGCTTGTGATTTCATGTGATTGACCACCAATTTCCATCTAACAATGAGCCATGCTTAAAAACATGTTAGAAGTAATAGGTTTGATAAAATAGATAAGAAACATTGGATAAAAGTTAATAAAAATTGACAAAGGTTAAATTTCTCGGGAATCACCGGTGATTGGGCCAATTGCTTTAGAGATTAAGGTGATTTTTGACAATTTAAAAAAACTAAATTTTTAACCTTTCTAATTTATATTTTAGATTGATTTGAAAGTTAGATATGAATGATAAAGGAAAATTGAAAATTGAAAAAATACCTTAAATCAAAATAAAGCTAAAAGATGCCTTAAACCTTTCTTGAGGATGATCTTGTGATGATTGACACAATTTGTAAGTTGAATGATGAAAAGATGATCCACGAAGCTTTGAAATGGCTTGAAAAATTGTAATGATGATTCAAAACAATTCTTGATGATAACTTGGATGTCTTGGAACTAAGTGATGACATGTATAATGCTCAAGAATAATGTTGACAATGATATCTTGAGATTCTAAATTGAGGATCCTGGAAAGACACTAAAAACTTGTATTTATAATTGTTGGTGATTGCCTGAATCACTAGCAATCCATATTTTGGGTGAAAAAGTTGTTAAAACCACTTCCAAAATGAAGTTGTTTTGGTTTTTGTTCGGGTAAATAGATTGTTAAGTTGTTGGGGACGAGTTGTGATGGTTAAGGGGTTGTAAAATGATTAAGTATGATTTGTCTTTATTTAATTTTGATTTTTAGGTGGTTTTAAATGGTTGAATGGGATTTAATAGTTGTAGAAAGGATATTTACATGTGGTAAATATAATAAAGGAGTTATGACTTAGGATAAGGTGATTTATGAGTGTAAATGATAAATTGGATTAATAAGTGATGAAGAGGATGAAGGGTGCAAATTTTTGGTGTCTACAATTCCATATCATCCTTTCTCTTATAGAACAATCTAAGTAATCCCTACTCCACATAATTATCCTTTAACATTTCAAACTTGAATGAAAGTAAGAATTCAGAAAAAGAGAAAAATGTTGTATTCATCTTAAAAGCTAAGATAAAACTCAAACAATAGTTCATTATCACAAATTTATTTCCTAACCAAAGGATCTCTTGTTGAACTAACAAGAAATATAGGAAAAAGTGGGATGCACATATACACATATCTTCCACCTTTATTTTCAATTTATGAAATAAAAATTTACATCATGTAGATACCTAAATCAAACTACGCATTTTTACTACTAGAATTGCATTGATTATCCTGTTTCCCATAATTTCATTATAATTAGTGATTTCTTGCTATTTATCTAACATTCCCCTTCATTTTGGTCAATTAACAACCCTTTGTAAATTAACTGGCCCTTCCTTCATTATGGATGCTAATTAACGACACTTCGTTAGTTATAATCCTCTTTTATTTAACTATTTATTAGTTAAATAAACCTTTTTAATCTCGTATTTAATCAATAAACCTTCTTATTGGTTAAATCCCTACCCAAACCCTTCAAATTCTATCATTTTCCTTCTAAATCACCTCCAAATGGATTTTAAGCTTATCTTGTTCTATTAATTAATCCTAGTTGATTAATTACATCATATCAAAATCCCATGAGTTGCTAATTACTAATTAATCTCTTCTAATCATGGTTATCCCTTTCTAATTATACTTTTCCATTATCCCATATTCATAGGTTGCAAGTGTTAGGAATAAAACTTAGCTTAATTCATCATTAGTTGATATTTGAATAAGCGTAATAAGCTAAAGTATTTAATTTAAATACTTTAAACTTATGTCAATATGTATTAGTTATCCTTAGTTGTTAGTTAACTAAGTGATAGTGTTCTCATACCAATGTTTTTGGTATCATGTTGTATCTTGCATGTTTTTTTCCCGAGATGATTTCCATGAGGGGCAATAGGTTGTTTCCATATATTGTCGATGAGATAGAAGTTGTCCAATATCTATAAATATTGCAGCTCTCTCATTTGTTTTGTAATGCTTGATTTCATATTAACAAAATTATGTAAGCACTGTCTTGTTTTCTAAAATTAAATCTGGTTTGCAGAGAAGATTTGGTATTAGAGCAAAGATTCGATCCAAAGAGGACTATAGGAAGTTTTAGGGAATTTTAGGGAGATATGGAGAAATTACGGTGCTAGGTGCCCCGGCCATTTCAAAACCCCTACCCAAATCCACACCTCGGTTCACTATTGGTTTTCAAATGAAGAAAACTTGGAGTGCAATCATAGGCCCTTACAGACCTAGATGCAACTCTATTGTAAAAGGTGACATTGTTTCATTCTCTGGTATTTAAAAAAATTACCTTACACTACTGCAACTTTTTTAAATTGGAAGCATTTTTATAAATACATACAATATTTTTATATTGTGGGAACCCAAGATTTTCATGCTCCTCACATAACTTCTCCTTCATGTTCTCTGTGCTTTATTTTTTCATATATCTGAAGAGAATTGTACATGTCTGTGAGAAGATATTTTCCAAAGATTCTAAGCTGCAGCACGATTGAGGAGGAGCACAAAGATTAGAGATATGCTTGTAAGAAGAAAAAAATTTCACAAATGGCCAAGGTTATTCGAAAGTGAACTGCAAAATAGAAAAGGTGAGTAGTGAACCTCCAAACATCTAAAACACTAATCTACAAACATAGTAAAATTGGCCAAAAATGTGAAATAATTCTTGGGAATGCAATAAAAGAAAGGAAAATGATGGATATATTTAAGGTGGTAGAGAAAAAAGGTTAACGTGGATGAAATCCCTAATTCACATTTAGTTTGTAAAAATCTGCTTTGATTTTTTTTTTTCATTTGGACATTGTGAAAAAATTAGAAGGAAAAAAATTCCATTTTTGGAAAGGGGCCTAGAAAGATATTGAAATCAAAAGTTAAAAAGGTCATAACTTTCAACTGGTACCTCGTATTGAGGTGTTGTTTTTTTTAAAGTGTGTGTTTTTACGAGATCTATATCTTGGTCAAACTTTAATAAGATTTTTTTGCAAAAATTACACAAATTAGAGATTTTTGTATTTGAAAAGTGGCCAAAGACCCCAAAAAAATTTAAACATATTTTTTCAATTGGCCAAGAGAGCCATTTTTGAAAATCAGCTATAGAGACAAATTTGTAATAATAGGGCCAATAGTGCCGAAAATTCATGGTAAACAGATTAAAAAAGTGTGCCCAAAATAAATAAAATAATATTTTGGGGGTGTGCATGCTTTAAGGGGGGAAAAGTGTTCAATTTTTTCTTCTACTGTTTATCACTTTTCACAATGGTTGCAATTATGGCACCAAGATTCTTTTTACCAGATTCTCAACTTTTGCATTCGATAATTAACAAGATCTACAACATATGTTACACAACAAGCTACATTTGATTGTGCAAATAAAAAAGCAAATTTAATAATCTTGTTTAGTGTTTTAGATGAGGTACAACCTCATATTTGTGAGACCACAACAACAAAAGAATTTTGGGACAAGTTTAAAATAGTATATGAATCCAAAAATAAGAACACAATACTTCATCTCCGAGTCAACTATTGAACTTGATAATGCAACCAACTAAAAAAGTTGAATTCCTTTTTAGAAGAGTGGAAACTTTGTGTGCATCACTTCAAGTTTTGGAATAATAAGTAAATGACACATCACTCGTGTCTATAGTATTGTGAACTCTTCCTCCTTCATATAGGGTTTTGTGACCACGTTAAGCATAACTAGTCAAATAAAAACTTTTGAAGAGTTTTGAATATGCTACAACAAGAGGAAGCTATTCACTCAACTACTGAAACCAAGAGCAGAACTTGCTTCAAATCAAAAGGAAAAAAATAGGCTAAGTCTAGTAAACAACCTCGAAGCAAGGCAATACTCAACAAGGCCAAAAGGACCAACAAAATGTCTTATTTGTGGTTAAAAGGACATGAGTTGAAAAATTGTTGAGTCACAACACATTCCAACAAGGATCATCAGTGGTAAAAATATTAATTACCAAAAAAAAATTTTGTCAACAACGAGTAAACATGGACAAAATAATCACAATTGGAAGAAGAAACCAAATCAACAAGGAAATTTAGCTGAAAAATAAGATCAATTTCATGATGATGAATTTCTATATTTTGTATAGTCAAATTAAGTATCCAATTATACAAATCAAATTTGGTACGTTGACTCGGGTGTAGTTCGACACATGATAGGAAAAAATATTGGTTCTTCACAATGAGTAAAAGACCCACCAAAAATCATGTCTCTTTGGGTGATGATACATCTTACAATATTGAAGGCATTGGTTCCATTTCACTACCACTTGGGAAACATAATTGTAAAATTACAGATGTTATTTATGTCCCTGGTTTAAAAAAAAATTGTTATCCATGAGTCAATTATTAGATCACAATCTAAAAATTGACTTTGATTGTAAAGGTGGTAAAAGATGTGCCTAGTTTGAGATAAGTCATGAAGCTCAAAAATTATTGCAAAAGATTTGAATGTGGGAAGAATTTTTCAGTTGGATTTTGTTCAACAAAATGATCAAGCACTTATAGCCAAGGATACATCATCAGCTCAACTATGGCATTGAAGACTTGGACATGTGATTTTTAGCTATCTTGACACACTTCATCGATATGACATGGTTAGGGGTTTACCACCTCTAAAAAGGGAACATATAAATGTCAACATTGTTTGGTAAGAAAAAAAAATAGAGCACCATTCAAACATAGTACATTTTGGGCTAAGGTAAAACTTGAGTTGGTGCATACCGATCTGTGCGGATCAATGAGACCTAGCCACTCTAGGTTTCAATATTTCATGCTATTTGTTGATGATTTTTCAAGAAAAATGTGGATATACTGTCTTTCTACAAAATACCAAGCTTTTGAAACTTTCAAGAAGTTCAAAGCCCTTGTTGAAACAGAGTCTAGTAGGAAAATAAAAACACTCCGCTCAGATTGAGGGGGAGAATACACTAGCAATGAGTTCAATGATTTTTGAAAACACATGGAATTCATCATCAAATGGCTCCTCCTCACACACTACAACAAAATGGTGTTGTTGAAAGGAGAAATCGTACTATCATGGATATGGTGTGATGTATGATTGATGATGCAGGTTTATCAAAAACATTTTGGGCCAAAGCAGCTAAAATGACAAAGAGTAAGATTCTCCCAAATTGGAAAGTTATATAAACAACCTAGTAACTTCCTTCCAATCTTACACCAAGTGTTTCATCTTTACAAGTATATGCACATGATAAGAGCATTTCTACTTTGAAAAGCTTATTGATCTAGCATCCATTCTATCCTCTACTTGCAAAGAGTAGTAGAGAATAACCTAACATGGAAATTAAACTATATAGGTGATATCTCTTCCTCTTCATGGAGATATCCTTCCTTTGATCGCTCATAATCATGATTGGTTCAACAAAAGGAGGAACTAATTTTTAGAAAGCCCATAAAAAATAACAAGGGATGGCTTAGTGTTTCATGTTTAATTGGATGCATTAGTTAATTTTTACCTTACATAGCTTTATCATGGTGCTTTGATAGATTAGCTTAGTTATGGAGACTATGTGGTGTTAGTTTTCATTAATTAAATTAGCTTGGTTTATTCACTTGCATACATATGGCATGCTCGGTGGGAGTCTCCTTTGTCTCATGTGCATTTTTAATTTTTGTAGTTAAATTTCATTTTTTCATACTAACCTCTTTTTTACACATGTTGATATAACTTGTATTTATTAACATAATTTTTTATTTTTCTTTTGTTGAGTGTTCTTTGTAGGTGTGAAGGAGGTAAAGTGATTCCAAATTTTAAGCTTATCAACAAAATATTGATATTTTCAACCTTTTTGGTCTTTTTCACGTGTATTTGAAGAGACACAGGATCCATGTGTTACCGTTAATGCTCTCTACTTTTTGTTACTATTCATGCGCTAGAGTTTATCTTCCATGTGTTAGCATTGATATTATCTATGTCTATGTGGCTATCTATGTGATAACATTACTCTTTTGTGTGTTACCATCCTCTATCTTTGCACTACTATTTTTTAGAAGTGTGCTACCATTTTCCTATGTTTTTCACCTTTATGAAAGTGCATATGCATTCCTTGTCCATGCGTAAGCATTGCTACTCTTTACTTTGTTTTTCTATGGAAGTTCACTACCATTTGTATGCATTTTCACCTATGAAAAAGTGCATTTGTGTTATTATTCATGTGTCGGTGTTTCCTCTATACCTTTGATTTGTTTATATCTGCACTAGCATCGGCCTTAAGTGTGTTACCGTTATCCCTTCACATGCTAGTGTTAGCCTTCATGCGCTAGCATTCTATTTGTGTGGTAACGTTCTATGTGGATTTTGGGCTCAAATTTCAAAATTTCCAGAATCTGATTTTTGGTATTTTATGTTGTTTTATAGGTTTTCTAACTTCTATTTTGTAGGTTTTACTTTTGAAATCATTTTCTAACACATTTAAATGCTTTAATGAATGTTTTTTTCCTTTTTACGTAAGTTATATCATATCTTGTGTATGCTCTTCTCTTACGCCTTTTAACGATCTTGAGAATCAAAAGAAACTTTTGTCTTCATTTTTAATATTTGTGTTACTTGGAAATTTCATCATTTAAATTATTTAAGGTAACTAATCTTTTGAAACATTTAATTGACCATTTATTTAAGTTTTCACTTCTTAAAATAGTTGGATCAAATGTCATGTATGCTCTCCTCTTGCACCTTTGGGAAATCTTGAGAATGAAAAGTGATCTTGACTCTCTTTCAAAACATTGTGGGTTTCATGGAAAACTACTAAATATTGTATGAAGACCCTTTTTCTTACCAAAGACTCTCTTTGAAGAAAATACTAACGACATTATATGAAGTTTTCTCATGGTTTTCTAAAAAAATATCAAACGATAAAAAACACACCATTTCATTCAAAACACTTTATTTACATGTTCGAATAAGGGCTTAAACCCGTCCACTTTAAACCGTGAGAAGTATCTTAGCATAAGCCTTAAAACTCATTATGAGGATTACCAATGGAACCCCAAAGTATTCAACACATTGAGGGAACTAGTTGATGAAACAAGAAGTTCCCCACTATCTTATTGACTAGAAATACCCATAAGGAATGCTTCAAGTTATCTATATGAGGCCTCTTTCATTAATTTGATTGTGGGGTAATGGTCCTTTGTCCAAGAGTTATCTAGCGAAGTGTACCTCTCTTAGATAAGTATTGGTGATTGTTGAGATCAAAATCCTAGGTAGCCATTTGGCATTAGGGCCAACTTGAACTTACCCAATTGTGTTTCTAAGAGCATTTACAAAGAAATAAACTTCCTTAGAGTCAAAACTTGTTAGTCAAACAAGGGAGAATACATTGAAAATTTTGCCACATGTTATTCATCACAAAACTTAAAGAAAAACTTTTTCTAGTTTCTACCCCTGTTATCAAACAAGGTGAAACTATGAAAAATTTAGTCTACATATTTTTATCACCACTTGTACTATCTCCTTGTTCTCTTGTTGACATTTTTTATCAAAAGAAAACAACATGAAGTGCTTCCAAGATTGTTTCTACCACTTTTGTACCCGGTTACATCACTCCTTATTGCGAGATTAATGTAAGAGCTGAAAGTGTGTTGGTACATCTTCATATTTTGGTAGCATTTTCTTGACATCCATATTGATATTTATCATTGTAGAAGGTTATCCTACCTTGATTTTCATTTTTAGTTGTTACGCTTTCATCAACTAATTTTGACAATTCACACTTGTAACTTGTTTTCCAAACCTTACTAGATCATCAAAATTGTGACATCATGATGTTTGTTTTCCTTAGCTTCCTTTAGAAAATCACATGAGCATATCCCTATTTACAAAATATCTATTTGCTTACCGTTATACTACAAGAATCAACATGGAAATTCCTTCCATTTGAAGGAGTTCAATCATACAATCTAGGTCTAGGCATTTGGTCCCAACAATGTCAACCATGACTAACTATCACATGGTTCCTCACACTTATGACAATAAGGAACCTAGGTTTAGGAATTCACATCAAAATATTCCCATCATGACTAAACATTGATTGGTTATTCATACTAGGGAACCCATTTGGTGACCCCTTTCCCCACCATCTCACGAGTTAGTGGTATGATTATAATGATTCTAATCCATGATATTATTTTGATTCCCCGATATCATGATCATTCTAATCCATGTTATTATTCAGATTCCCTCAGTCTCATGAGCCTCATCCAATCAACTTTATTCTAGGTAATAATCAGTCACCTAAATAATATATTCCTCCTCTAAGGATTTGTGTCACCACAAATTCTCCCCATCATTCATCTAATTCAACTCCCGAGTCGTAGCCCTTCCTTTATTCATAGGACCCATTTTATCATTTACCTCAATGAAATATTCATTCTTTGAATATTTGTGTGACTCAAAGTTCTCCAATCAAACATCTAATTCAATTCTTGAGTTATGGTCCTCCCTTTCTCCGCAAGACCCACTTTATCGGTCATCTTAATGACATATTCCTCCTTCAAAGATCCATGTGACTCAAAGTTCCTCTAATCAAACATATAATTCAACTCTCAAGTCATGGTCATCTATTTCTCTACATAATCCCCTTTATTAGTCACCTCAATGACATATTCCTCCTTTAAACATATGTGAAACTCAAATTTACTCTAATCAAACATCTAATTCAAATCCTGAGTCATAGTCATGGGTTTCTCTATATCACCCCCTTTATCAATGCCTTAATTATGTCTTCTTCCTTTGAATATCGGTGCAACTCAAAATTCCTCTAACACATCATCCAAGTTGACCCCTACATCACAATCCACTAAATTTCTACACAATCCTCTTTTCCCACCTACACTATGCCATCTTCTAGGAAAATATCTACTAACCTATTCCAAATCCACATATTCTTCAACTCATGAGATGTCCAAATCCAAATCTACTTCATCTCTTGAGTCATCTTATTATATCAATCAAAATCCAATCCCTCTTTGGCCCCCAAGCTCTTTTAACCATGTTTTACATTATCATACTTGTTAATCTTCTAAAGACTGGTGTTTGCATCCATGTCAAACCATTCAAAAGAAATGATGTGTTAAGATATTTGTTCAAAGAACTATCCAATTCCTTTGTTGACACAATAAGGTCAAAACTTCCCATCATATCCATCATCAAAAATATTCTAAGTTTTCCACACTTATTGGACACTTTTCTTCCAATAAACCTATTATCATTTATCAACAATGGACCATACCAATAAATTTCTTTCTGAATGAAGAAACAATCAAATAATTCATGGGGATACATGATGAAATTCCTCTAGAGGATCATGAGAACGGATTATTTTTAACCTTGATGCATCTACATATTTTGGGGAAGAGGATGAGTCCTTTGATAAAAAAATAGAGAAAGATCCTAAGATCATCAAACTTTATACTCTTATTGTTCTTCTTATCTTCTTATCACCCAACCATTCTTTACATATCATAATTCCTCAATCACAATCCCACCTTGGGTCACCTCACGATAGCCCATAATTTTTTTCTATATTTGGTCCACCTCATAGTAGCCCTTCATCTTATTTTTTTGGTCACCTCTAAGTAGCCCATTATCCTCCATTCTTGGGTCATATCCTAGTAGCCCTTCATCTTATATACTTGGGCCATGTCCTAGTGTCCCTCCTTCTATTTATGGGACACCTTTGGGTTGTCTTTTGTCTTCCATCTATAGGTCACCTCTTGGTAGCCCGGTGTCTTCTATACTTGAGACAAGTTCTTGTAGCCCTTTATATTTAATCTATGGCTCACCTCCTAATATCCCATTCTCTTCCATCCTTGGGCCACACAATAGTAGCCCTTCATCTTCTATCTCTAGATCACCTCTTGGTATCCCATTTCCTTCAATTTGTGTACCATAGTATCTTCGTTCATCATATCATCCTTTTATCAATAATGATGGAAATCCCGCCATCATCCCTATCATTCCTCTCATCAATCCTAAACATCCACTTTCTTCTCCCACTTCTTAGGATCATAAAAATCATGCATTCATTGGTATGAAACATAAATATTTTCTACATCAAGATAAAATAAAAATCTTAAGAGCTTTGAAGCTCCATGCAAATACAATTTGTAAACATGATTCAAGAATGCACACCAATGCCAATACCAGGTATGGTGTAAAGTAAAAATATATGGATAGGGAACTCAAGCTTCGACATAAAAATCCATGTTGAAAGATAAGTCCCGGCCGCTTATCAAATATGACCTCACCACGGTCATCAAGATTGGAGATAATATCACCCTCATAAGCAAAAATTCCTAGTCTCCTTATCAAAGAAATTGTAAACATAATTTTTGGATATTACCACACGAATGACATTGTTGGTCCCAATTTCCCAAAATCTAAAAAAATAAAAAAAATTCAAAAATTCAAAAATACAAAAATACAAAAAAATGAGAAAAACATTAAAACATTACAAAAATCAAAAGTAAAAAGATCAAACATTGCAATTAGGTATTACATACACATGGGTGTTATTTCTTCCCTTTATTTTGATTCCTCTACAAATCATCCAACATTTTCATCCCTTCAATGATATTTTGGTTAGTCTATTCACACTCATTTTGTGAAATTTATCTCTACAGATCCATTTGAATTTGGTCTTTTATCACCTTTGTAAATTAAAGAATGACTGACCTCTTAGAGATCCTATCACTATCTAAATATAATAAAATTGTTGCGAACAAATTTTGGACATATTTATTGACACTAGCCAATGTCGACATCACAATCACTTCCACATCCTTCCATCAATCCATTTGAGGTTCTTAACCCCTTATTGAAACAAATCGAGAGAGATGAAATAATTTTTCATAAATCAAAAAATCAAAAGCAAAACCAATATAAATCTCTCTTGGGGTATTTCCAATATCTTTCTTGAGGCTATAGATGCCTAGATAGTAGTAGATAAATCCTACAACTAGAATCAGATACATCTCCATTGGGGCTATGGATGCTTAGCTGGAAGTGGAGTAATGTACATATCTCTTTCTACCCTCCATTTATAAATCAACTATTAAAATAAATCATTCCTAGACATTATCTAGTTTTGCCTCACTTACTTCTGTCACAAATATTCTCTTGAAGAGGTAATTAAAATCCATGCACACACACTGGATCTCTATGAGAAAACATGATTAGTATGTTAGTAGGTGTTATTTAGAAATTTGTTCATACTATTTATTTAGTCCATATCTTGTCTCATGATTTGTGCCTTTGGCTAATCACCTTTTCATTGTGAGTCTTTTAGCTACATTTTCTATGTCCTTTCATAAAATCATTGTTCTTTTGCTTCGCTCGAACATCCATGTGTATAAGATTGTATTTTTACCAATTTTTAGGGAAAATTTGTCCCCATTTCAATAAACAATATTTTCCTTCTTTCTATCATTTTTTCTTGGCTAGCTTGTATTGGGGGCACACTTGTTCCTTTCTAGGTCTTAATTGGTTTAAGTTCATCATCTTGTTAAACCTATCCATCTTGGCCTTGATCCGACATGAGATTAATCCTCTTGTATATATGCATGGGGTTTTCCCTTGTAAATTATCACCTCTCATTTGGAGGCATCTTTGCATCTTTATTTTCATGTACATAGCTTGGTAAAACCTTAAAAATCCAAAAAATAGTAAAACATCAAAAATCCAAAAATATTGGTACAACATAAAAAATCCAAAAACATTGGTAAAAATTTCAAAATCCAAAACGTTAGTAAAACAATCAAAAATATAAAAATTTGGTAAACCATCATGTTAATGTTTTAATCTACCTTGAGAAGAGGATGTAAAAATGGTCGAAAATGTTTTGAGAAAAACTCGATATGGGTATTCTCTGATGTAAATTTAAAATTCTCCAAGTCTCAAAATCTGAAATTTTGGACTTTGGATTTCATATATTTTCTCTTTCGAGTTTATGACATGAGATTGTGTTTGTAAATATCCGAAGTCTGAAACTCCGAAAGTCAAAAATTTTGGACTTTTGGGCTTTCGAGGTTCGGAGTTTTTGCTTAGTAGTTGGCAATTTTTAAACCCGAGTTCTGAAGTCCGAAACCCCAAAAGTCTGAATTTTCAAACTTTTAGGCTTTCGGCTTTCAAAAATTTGGCCGCATTTTTGGTTAAATCACTTTCGGGCTTTCAAGTTTCAAAACTTTTCATTGCCAATTCACATTTTTCATCTCCCAATTTCCAAAATTTTGGAATTTTAGGCTTTCGGGTTTCAGACTTTCAAAGTCCTTCGTGTAATTAATTTTTCACCAAACCTCATATGGATCATATTTTTTTCCATTAATGTCGGGTTTTATATTTAAACTCATTTTTTACTTGTCATTTTTACTGCATACACTTTACTCGACATTCTTTTCTTGTACTTTTTGACATCATTTTCGAGGTATTTTAACTTGGTTATTTTCCTTTTGGTTTAAGATCTCTTATTTTCTTTTTTCTTTGTTTGTTTTCTTTTGTTCCTCCTTTGTACCTCTTAAAATGAAAAACTCATTGCCCACCATGTTTCTACATTTTGAGTTTCCACAGCATTCAAAGTTTTCAGAGATCTTCTCAAAGTTTTCCATTTCTCCCTCTTAGACTTTTCGGGATTTTGAGATTAGCATTATTTGGAAATTTTCTTCTCGGATTTTGAAGAATTGGCGGACGTCTCTATTTTGGAGCTCTTGATTTCAAAAACTTTTTGGAAATTCCATTTTGGAATTTTTTTCAAACTTCCATTTCGAAACTTTTTAGAACTTCCATTTTGGGAAACTTTTTTGGAACTTCCATTTCAGAAACTTTTTCAAAACTTCCATTTTGGGAAATGTTTTCAAATTTTTCACTTGAGATTCTTCAATTTGGGTTTTCGAAAGTGAGTAATTTTTGGGGATTTTCAACTTCAGCTTTTGGAAAAGTCATCGAGCTTGATTTCTACTTCCACATCAAAGGGAAAAGAAAATATGAAGTATTAATTTATTTGAGTTGCTGCTCACTCCTTTCTATCTTCCGACTTAGGAATATAGGAGACACTAACCTAGGTTAGATTGATTTTATAAATTTTTGGGAAAGAGTATAGGATCCGAACAAGAAACCATAGATGCAAGCCATCTACGATAGTGGGCTTTCCCTTGCTGCCATTTTTCCACATCTATACATTCCCCAAGTTTTTTTAGCTGCGGTAACCCACTTTGACAAAGAATCCATGTCATTCAAAGATGATGATGATAAGGTGGTAATCCATTTGGACCCAAACTTCTTCGAAGATATGCTCAAACTTCCCGACGTTGAAGATTACACCACAATTTCACCAGAGTTAGCAGTGGAACATTGGGACAAGGAAGAGGAAGTATGCATGAAAATCATGATGAAAACTTATCTGGCCAAGAGCTTCACCAAATTACCCAAAACCATGCATCGGTCAGATTTTATTCAGGAGGTCAATGACCTTATTATGATACTAAGAAGAGTTACAGGTCTCCCTTCTGCAAAGGAATTCTAGGAATGGATGTTCTTGTACATCACTAAGAAAAGAAGAATAATGATTCTATCCAATGGGAGAGCAGCATATCAAGCTCCATTTTCTACCAGTTGAGTAGAATGCTTTCCACAAAGAGCTTCTATATGAGATCCTTCTTGGTTTATGCTTCCACTGCTATGGGAGATTTCTCTGGGTTGAATACTAAAGGTATTCGTAGCACCTCCCAAATCTATGATTTTTATCCTTAACTCACACTGAGTGAAGGGAGCAGGAATTTTTGTAGGGTCAATGATGCCTTCTTTGTGGTTATCCTCTATTGTTTTGATAAGGAGTTATACAACCGAAGGATTTTTGATGAAGCCTTCAAAGAAGTGCGTGAGTGGGGAGCCATCTATTTACAGTTCCCTACATTCACTTACATTCGGGTTCCAGGCTTCATAGGTGCCCCCAACAAATTGCCAAGGTGCCCCACTGATAAATGGGTTCTACTAGAATTGGTCCGACAATTGTTGGATTATCATCGAATTCAAAACAAATGCCACAAGGTAGAATGCATTTCCCTATTTCAATTGCCAGATACACCTTCTTAAATATTCATAAGGCCAAAAATTTGGATATAGAGATGGCCGAAGTGACCTTGTGAACCTTTCATCCACGAATTAGTTTCGATCATTGGGGTAAATTCAAGAAACAGGTATGTCCAAAGCTAACGTGCCCTAATTGGAGGATATCTGGATTCATTTTCGGGATGAATACATCATCCGACAAAGGGATTATGAGAGGTTGACATTGGATGAGGTCCGGCAGTTTGGTTTAGCCGATGTCACAAAGGATGCATAAGATAATGATGAGGTTTTGGATGTGGCATACAAAAATGATAATATTGCCAACCAACCATTGCCATGGATTGATTAGTATGTAGAGGAATGTTACAATACAAAGGAGAGGGCGGGGCCCATTATGAAGAGAACTTACAATTAGTTAGGTACCTTGGGAATTTGACCCAAGGGAGTAGAATAACCTAAAAATACAGAGGCCTCACCAACTATAAGTCAATCAACCCTCATAAAGGGGAAAAGGTCGACCCAAAAAACCCATGACTCCAAAAAAATTATTTCATTTGTTGTTGGTGGCTCATCTCTCTCCAAGGCTTCCATTTCCAAGGCTATGTCCTTGGAACACACTGTGATAGAAGAGGGTGAAGTCGGTGACTCCCGTAGTATCTCACAAGATCCATCACATCTTCCTCCTCCTTAATTGTCACTTCCCAATATCAGCTCCTTATACTTCCACAATCATTTATTTGTTCCCATCTCCTTCTATGGCCCAGGTATTCTCATCCCTTCCAGTTCTCTCAGCTGGAGAAACTATTGGGTCACCCATTTCTTCTTCACTCCCCTTAACACTTCCATTCCCTCCATCTCATTCCCCAACATCATTTTATCAACTCCTATGGCTGTCCTTACATCCACCCCATCCATCATTACCACTTCTACCCAAATGCCAACTAATGTTTCTAGTGCTCTTGTCATAACTAATGTTTCAGGTATTGGATCTACTGTCCCATCTTCATCAACATTAGCCATTCCTGAATGGTTGTTTAGACAGACTCCAAAGTAGAAGAAGAAGGTGCCTCTAGGAGATGTCATAGATCTCAGTATATTGGAACATATACCCAAAAGATAGGCCAAGAGGCTAAGAACTGTTTCAATTCTGACAGTGAATCCATCTGGGGAGTGAATTGTAGAGGTCGTTACCCCCATCGAGGAAAAACTAAGGAAACAATTACTATGACACATTATTGGATCTCTCGATTTTCATTGGAAAATCTACTCACAAAGGAGCCAAAAATATGTTCACACTGCTCTCTGGGGATATTTTTGAAAGATATGACAAAGATAAGGCTACAAAAGATGAGCTCAAACTCAAGGTCAAACAACTCACTTCATTGTTACACAAAGTAACCAAACCAACTCCATCTACCAAAGTCTCAACTACTACGAACATAATAGTTTTGTCTACCATCAATGACATTTCTTATCATGATATGAAGAAGCTAGGCTAGAAAGGAGATCGGTAAATGGATGGATAAAATGCATACTGCAGAATATAATCCCTTAATCAAAGAGGCTATCAAAATATATAATGATTTTCGTGGTTGGGAAGGCTTCTATATACAAAATGGATGAGGCCTTTTCCAAAGATAATATTAATCTAAATTTAAATTTGGAAACATGTAGTGAAATTATAGAAGAAGATCCCAACTTTCTCCTTCAGAAGAGGTGATTGATGATGCCTCAAATTTATTTGAATATCAAAAGGCCATGAAATTATGGTGCCAAGTGTTACAGGAGTTAATTAAGAAATTAGAAGATAAATGAGTAGAGATCGGGGATGCCCTGAATGACATCTCGAAGAGTTTGATATTTCTTATTTTAAATTCTTCAATGAAAACATTGATGCTCTTCGTGAAGATAAAATTAAGGAAAATTTCAAATATTTAGTGAAGCGCAATGATGAGGTCACCAAAAATTTAAAGCAGATGACGCCAATGACCGATATGTCTTGTGCCAAAATTTCATAGGGATCTTAAAGAAAGTTGTGAACAAACTTTGATGAGTTCCAGCCAAGATCACAAAGGAGATCGAGATGGAAGATGTAGTGAATCACTACTCATGTGGGCCTAGAGATGAAGAAATTCAGGGAATCATCAAGCACTTCATTGAGTATAAGCATCAAATGGATATGTGGGAAGGAGAAAAACAAAAACTTGTAGGAGAGGAAGGTGTAGTTGAACAAAGCCAAATATGAATGGACATGAAAGGACAGATCCAAGCTCTAGATTGGTCAAAGTTACAAGGTTGACTGAGTCAAACCCTTGCAACAAATTTTCTATTTTCATGGGAGCATGTTCCCTTAATTTAATGACATTTTTATTTTTAGTAAATGTTAGTTAAAGGTCCAGCTATAATGGCTCAGCCTAAGAACTTATAAATAGTTGAATGCTTCAAGCTAGGAGGATATAGATCATTTTTGGTGAGAAGTTTCTCTTCAAGCTTGGAAGAGTGCTTCAGAGATTTCTAAAACCTTTTAATTATATTCAGAGTTATACCTTGCTATTGGAAATTTGATTTATTGTGTTGGATGGTTAATCAATGCTTACTTTGTGAATGTATGATTCCTTAGTGTGAGTGGTTAGCTTACCTTTATTTTGGGTTATCTATTTCATGTTGTGAAGGAGTAATGTGATTATCTTTTATGTCAGTTGTGAAAATATTATTTTCCTTCTATGTTAAGTTATGTTATCATTATCCATAGTTGCAGAAATAGATGTTTGACATGTGCATGTGTTCTTTCCTCATGATAAATTAACTGTGTGTTGAATCAAATTTGATCTATCCTTTATGTATGCTCAAGTTTAACAAAGGAACGTATGCCCTGGTTTGTGGTATTTTTTTGTATCCTTTCCAAGTTGCAATAGGTGAAGGTGGCCAACGATGCAAGCATCCTGTCCACATTAACCCTTATATATATTAAATATCCCTCAATTTGGTGCATCACAACCCTTATTATAGTTTCATTCCTGCAAAATATCTTTCCATTAAACTGATGAAGATGTTATCCTAGGATTAGATGGTCATTTTATTACACGAGGAGTAGTACAACACTTAGTTCGGAAGAGGAAACCAGCCTTCTCTAGAGGTTCACCTTGAGCCCTAGTCCCATAGCTTAAGAGGTGATCCCATGTGTCCTAATCACACCGAACATCTTAACAACATTTTGGCCATTCGGAGGATGCAATGATTTGGAAACAACAGTTTTGGAATGCCCAAGTGGGACGAGTTCGTACATCTCTTCTTATTAACATAAATCAAAGTACCGGTGACTACATATCTCTAGCTTACAAATCTCAAGGTGCATTCACTTATGCGAAGAATTCATATGAGAGATTCTTCAAAGCATGGAAGTTACCAACATATTAACCTTTCCATGTCTCCTCCCAAGAGAAGAAGTAGAAGTGTTTTAACTCCATCAACTACAGCTTTATCTCGTAGAGGTCAATCATCTCCTCCATACGGAAGGTTTCCTCCATCAAGGAACAATCAACCTCTTGTTGCTATGGCATGAAACCAAGTTTTTCCTCCTTTCAACGCAAGCAACCTACTTATCTTAGCTCAACGTGACCCTATACCTATTACAACACTCAAAATTTTATCCTTTTACACATGATAAACTTATGTTACTCCAATAGAACACATTTTTATGCATCTAGCATCTGCGTAGTGCATAATGTCACAGAGGATAATTTTTTGTCGACTTCTAGCCACTTCCTTTAAGGGGAAATCACTTCAATGGTTTTGAGGGTTACATATTGGTAGCATAACCACTTGGGATGAGTTAGGAGAGAAGCTCTGCAAACAGTTCAAGACAAGAGTGATCACCTATCACTCTTAGAACAACTCACCACCATAAAGAGAGCTCCCTAGGAGTACATGAGCAATTTCAACTTCCGATTTCACAGGACTTGGAATAGGATTCTGAAACTCATTAATCCCTCTTCAAATAATGCATTTTTGTACTATTTACGAGCTTTGAATAGCGATGTAGTAGTTATGATCCAATCCATGGGGGGAACTACATTACTTGATGCTTATGACATAGCCATAAATGTAGAAAATTATTTAATTCAGGCTGGAAAGATAGCTCCTCGACCACCCATGCCATTTTCTTCGGATCTTACAAATAATCACCTATCATTGCGCCTATTCTAACAACCTCTAATCAGCTAGCTCAATCTGTCTTAGCCTCTTCAAATGATCTATTTGAAGTCAAATCACTACTACAGACCTTTAGAAACGAGCTTGTAGAAATGAAAAGGAAACAGTCCCAATATGCTTGACCGTTTCAATCCCAATATCAAGAAAATTGTCCTCCTTTTCAAGGAAATAATTAGACCTAGAACCGTGTTATCGCCAAGCAGCAAGTGTGAAGCCTTTGAACTTCCGGAACCCTTCTATTACCAATTCATCCAAAGCCATAGTACCAATCCAAAATAACCTCATTCAATATTATGAGTGGTGTTATCCTTTCTCTCATTCTCATAACCAAAATCTCTATCCAAATGGAATTAGAGTCGGGTCCTTATGGTCCAAAGCATATCCGCTCCACCTGAATCATCTGTCAGACCATCCACTCGTGAAAGTCAAGACCAACCTTCTGATGAAACTACACTACTAAATTGGTAATCGAAGAAGATTTTGGTTTGAATACTGATGCCTCCACTATAGCATCCAACACACGTTCCAAGAAAAGGGCAATAGACCCACAATATTCCAAGACAAATCAGGCATCTACTTCTCAGTCTCCAACACAAATATCATATGATAAAGGCATAGGAAGGAAATCACTAGATGTATCCATGGATCATTATAAAAATAAGGATGGGACCTCAAGTATCACAATGCCTAATAGGCATTTTCCAAAAGAAGACTCTAATGCCCCAAAAGGTATTAGCAAAGTGGGGGAAATTCCATTCAACATTGTGGAGCAAATGAAGAATACCAATTTGAGTGTCACGATGTGGGATGCACTCTCTATTCCTTCTCAGAGGAACTTTCTATGGGAGGCTTTGAACAACTTTGGAAATACCAATAGATCATCAGGTCAAGAAGTAGTAGTGGAAACCAACTGTGCCAACCCAAAACAAAAGTGTTTTCTAAAGCCAACAAACCTCCACCATTCTATATCTCATTGATTATCGGTGATCATTTGGTACACAATTGTATGATTGATTCTAGAGCCAGTAGTTCTGTAATGCCCAAACAGATTGCAAATGTATTACGAATTCCATATACTCTAATTTCAAGAGGATTTTTTCAGTTAGACAGTACTGTAGTCCAAACTATGGGGGTCATTAAGGGGCTTCATCTTACTATCCATGCCTGTCCTAGCTTGAAATTCATGCAAGACATATCTATTATTGATCTCCCTCCCCTTTTTTCCATCTTCTTATCACAGGATTTCACTGCCAAGATGGGTGGTTATTTGTCATCGATTGGTTACATATGATTCTTAGAACTCGGTATGGTACAAAGGTGACTATAAGAGTTGAACCCATTTTTCATAATCATGTGGAACCATACACTACCAAACCCATAAATGGGAATACTACAATTGGTGATCCAGATGAAGAAGATACGAGATCACAAGAAAATTAATCTCACGGAAGAAGTTCCAGACACGGTCCTTGATGAAGTAAGTATCAACCACCAATATGATCCCTATGCCGATTTATTAGTAGATGAAGAATCAGGTTTTCTTCTCCTGGAAGAAACAGGATTGGGGACATACTTTGCATTCATGAAGAAAATACAATCATACCCGAACTTGTTAAAGCATCGAGTGACATAAAAGGATTGTGGCAAATGTTCTTTGATGGATCAAGAAGTAAAAATGGATTTGGTGTAGGAGTTATGTTGATCTCTTCGAAGGAGACAAATATTTCTCTTCCTTTCATTTATAGTTCAGCTATACTAATAATGTTTCCGAATATGAGGCTCTCATACAAGGAATTCAACTGGCCTAAAGAAGAGGAATCCAAACCTTGACCATCTTTGGCGATAGTGAATTGATTTTCCACCAAGTTACAACCCATAGTGCATCAAAAAATGATCTACTGAGGTCATATAAAAATTAGGTTTGGGACTTGATAGAAGATTTCAAAGCTTTTGGAATTCATGCAATTCCTAGGAAGAAAAATCAAGATGTTGACAGTGCTACTATTTTCTCCCGAAAGACAATGTACCTACGAGACATCATGAAAGAAGAGTAGCAGATAGTCAAAATGGTGGTCCATCCTATAGTACCAGATAATGTAAGTAGTTGGTAGGTGTTCGATAGTGATCAACAGATTGTTCTCTTCCTACAACAAGAAGCGAGTTCGCTACCAAACATCAAGATAAACTTCAAAACTCCTACAGTGATCAAATTATACAACTGAAAGGAAACAAGCTGCCAAAAGGCCTAGTTACATTGGAATCTATCTTTAACTTAGATGATCAAGCCAAATGATAGAGCACTAATATGGTGGTCAAGGAAGAGGATTTTGAAGAGGTCGAGGTGGCAAGTGAAAAAAATTTAAAAGTTGGTAAGGTATGCACTACTCAAGAAAAGAAAGCTTTCATTGAACTATGTCAAGAATATCATGATATTTTTGCATGGAGCTATAAAGACCTATGTGGTTTCAATCCTGGTTTAGCTCAACATACCATCGAGTTGGATCCTAACTCTAAGCCAGTTCATAAAAACAGAGGCCAATCAATCCCAAGATTGAGCCGCTAATGAGGAAAGAGTTAACCAAGCTTATCGAGGCTTGCATAATTTTTCCCATCAAGCATTCCTCGTGGGTAGCCAATCTGGTGCCTATAAGGAAAAAGAATGGAGAGATTCGGCTGTGTGTGGACTTCAGGGATTTGAACCACACCTCATTGAAGGATCATTATCTTATGTTGTTAATGGAGCAAATCCTCCTAACAGCAGCTTTCAAGGGAACAAAGGTTTTTTTATCTTGACAGGATATTCAGGGTATAATCAGATTCTGGTCCAAGAATCTGATCAATTCAAAACAACTTTCACTACTAAGTGGGGCACGTACGCTTACAACAAGATGCCATTTGGATTGTCTAATGTAGGGGATACCTTCCAAAGAGCCATGGATATGGAATTTAAAGGACTAATCAATGATATTATCTTAGTTTACCTTGACGAAATAATTGTCTATTCTAAGCATGTTGAAGATCATATCACACATCTAAGAATTTTTTTCAAAGATGTAGAGAATTTGGGGTCTCACTGAACCCTAAGAAGTGCATTTTCATAGTTTAGGAAGGAAAATTGTTGGGACATATTGTTTCAGCGGAAGGAATGTCCATTGATCTAGCTAGGATCCATTCCATTATGTCCTTATCTCTTCCAAGTCACAAGAAGGGTCTCCAAAGTTTCCTGGGAACCATAAATTTCATGTGGAGATTCATCCCTTAGTTTGCAACATTGGCTAAACCACTCATGACCATGTTAAAAATAACATTCCATTCTCATGGATGAAAGAGGGAGGGAAAGTTTTGAGGCTATCAAAATGGCCATTTCCCAAGCTCCCACACTGGTAAATCCTAGTTTTGACAAATATTTCATCCTCTATGCTTTCGCAGGTCAGGAAAGTATTTTGGGGATTCTAACCCAAAAAATGATGATATGATGGAACAACCAATTTCCTTTTTCAGTCATTCTCTCAAGGAATACGAGCTTAAATATTCCTTCATTGAGAAACAAGTCTTTGCAGTCATTCGAGCTCTGAAGAAATTTAGGCACATGTTGTCCAACAACAAAGTCCACTTAATGGTCTCTCATCCTAGCATCAAATACTTTTTGTTGAATAAAGAGATGAATGAGAAATGTGTTAGGTGGATTACAAAAGTAATGGAGTATGATGTACACATTAAAGTCACTAAGCTTGTCAAGGGAAAGGTTTTATGTCGTGTTAGCTAGCTGCAGACATGGAGATCAAAGATACAAAAGATGTTACGCTCCTGAATGCTGAGGAAGGCAATGACTAGATCGATTGGTTGACTAAGATGCAAAATTTCCTCCTCTCAGGGGTATATCCTCCAAATATGGATAAATTTCAATGACACACTTTCCGTCTCCAGTCCATTCCATATGCCTTGGTAGATAATGTTATTTTCCGAAAAGATTTGAATGGTGCTCTTTTACGCTGCATCAAGCCAGAGCAGGTGAACAAGATGTTAGAAGAATTTCACAATGGTCTCATTCGTAGGGAATTACTATACATGTAAAACCATTATCAAGATCATGCGAGCCGGTTATTATTGGCTAAACTTGTTCAAAGATGCTCATCTTTGGGTAAGGAAATGTAAAGAATGTGCTCTTTTTACGGAAAATAGAGGCTGACAGCTCTCCTTTGCATCCCATTCAGGTAGATCAACCTTTCATTTAGTGGGGATTAGATTTTATTGGAATGATCAATCCTCCTTCCAACGATGGACATAAATGGGTCCTCACTGCAATAGATTATTTCACTCACTGGACATAAGTGGTGGCCTTAAAGGAAAGCAATGAAAAGACTATCCTTGAATTCTTGGAGAATATAATGATAAGGTTCAATGTTCCATTTACCGTCATCTTTGATAATGCAATGGATTTTCTTAGTCTAAAGTTAAGTGAGTGGGAAGTTACAAACAGGGTCTATCTCAAGACTTCATATAATTATTATCCACGGGAAACAGTTAGCTGAATCCAAGTAACAAGAATCTCATAAGGATCATCAAACAGATGATGGAAGCTAACAAAAGGACTTGGCATACACAACTTAAGATTACCTTGTGGGCGGATCAAATCACACCTAAAAAGGCCATTGGAAACTCACCTTTTATGTTGGTATATGGAAGGGAGGAAAAGCTACCACTCTCCTTGGAATTACCTTCTTTGGAATTGGCTCATCAACTCAAAGTTATGGAAAATGGATCCTTAACAGTGAGGTTTGTTGAACTCATGGAATTGGAAGAAGTTCAAGAAAAGGCTATGAAAACTTTAAGCCAACATCAGGCTCAAGTTAAGAAATCCTTCAACAAGAAATCTTCTGATAGGCATTTTCAAGGAGACTTGGTCCTCAAATGGGATGAAGACAGAGCCAAACCAGGCAAGCATGCCAAGTTCGATGCCCTCTGGAGTGGGCCTTATATTATTATAAGTTACAAAGAGGTGAATTCATTTCATCTATCCAGAATCAATGGAGAATAATTTCCCATTCATGTGAATGGGATACATCTCAAATCTTGCTTTTGAGATTGTTCCACCTGTCATGATGCTCATTTTATTTTCCTCCAAGTGCTTTGCACATCGTTTGTTTTCTAATCTATTTTTTCGTGTCTTCTATTTAGTTTTCTTTTTAGGACTCCTTTTCCCAATGTTTTTCTTAAGGATACTGGTCTAAAATCTTAGCAGGAAAGCATTCCCTAGAGGTTGCCAAAAATGTTAACGTTTTAATCTACCTTGAGAAGCAGATGTCAAAAGTGGTCGAAATGTTTTTGAGAAAAACCTCGATATGGGTATTCTATGATGTAAATTAAAAATTCTCCAAGTCTCGAAATCTAAAATTTTGGACTTTGGATTTCAGAGATTTTCTCTTTTAGAGTTTATGGGGTGGGATTGTGTATGCAATTTCCAAAGTCCAAAACCCCGAAAGTCTTAATTTTTAGACTTTCGTGCTTTGGGGGTTTAGAGTTTTTTTCTTAGTAATTGGAAATATTTAAACCCGGAGCTCTAAGTCCGAAACCACCGAAAGTATGAATTTTGGACTTTCAAGCTTTCACTTTTCAAAAATTTTGGCCACATTTTTTGTTAAATCACTTTCAAAATTTCAAGTCTAAAAGTCTGAATTTTGGAATTTCAAGTTTCAAAAATTTTCATTGCCAATTCACATTTTTCATCTCCCAATCTCTAAAGTCCGAAACCCTAAAATTCCAAAATTTCAGAATTTCGCTTTCAGGTTTCAGACTTTTAGAGTCCTTCGTGTAATTAATTTTTCACCAACCCTTGTACGGATCATTTTTTTCCATTCTTTCGGGTTTTCTATTTAAACTCATTTTTACTTTTCATTTTTACCTGACACTTTTCTCTGACATTCCATTTTCTTGTACTTTTCATGTCATTTTCGAGGTATTTTAACTTGGTTATTTTTCCTTTTGGTTTAAGATCTCTTATTTTCATTTTTTCTTTGTTTGTTTTGTTTTGTTCCTCCTCTGTACATCTTGAAATGACAAAAACATTACCCACCATGTTTCGATGTTTTGAGTTTCCATAGGCATTCAAAGTTTTCAAAGATCTTCTCAAAGTTTTCCATTTCTCCCTTTCAATCTTTTCAGATTTGAGATTAGCATTATTTAGAAATTTTCTTCTCGGATTTTGAAGACTTGGTAGCACGTCTCTATTTCAAAGCTCTTAATTTTGGAAAACTATTTCCGAACTTCCATTTCAAAAACTTTTTCAAAACTTCCATTTCGGGAAACTTTTTCAACTTCCATTTTAGGAAACTTTTTCAGAACTTCCATTTTGGGAAACTTTTTCGAACTTTCATTTTGGGAAACTTTTTCGAACTTCCATTTCAAGAAACTTTTTCAGATTTTTCACTTGAGGATTCTTCAATTCGGTATTCAAAAGTGAGTAATTTTTCAAGATTTTCAAGTTCGGCTTTTGGAAAAGTCATCGAGCTTGATGTCTACTTCCAAATCAAAGGGAAAAGAAAAGATGAAGTATTCATTTCTTGGAGTTGCTTCACACTCTTTTCTATCTACCGACTTAGGGAATATAGGAGACACTAACCTAGGGCAGATTGATTTTCCAAATTTCTAGGAAAGAGTAAAGGCTTCAACAAGAAACCATGGATGTAGGCCATCTATAATAGTGGGCTTTCCTTGCTACCAGTTTTCCCACATCCATGCATTTCCCAGATTTTTTTAGCCATGACAACCCACTTTGACAAAGAATCCATGTCATTCAAAGATGATGATGATAAGGTGGTAATCCATTTGGACCTAGACTTCTTCGAAGATTTTCTCAAACTTCTTGACATTAAAGATTATGCCACAATTTCACCAGAGTCGCAGTGGAACATTGGGACAAGGAAGAGGAAGTATGCATGAAAATCATGATGAAAACTTATCTGGCCAAGAGCTTCACCAAATTACCCAAAACCATGCATCGGTCAAATTTTATTCAGGAGGTCAATGACCTTATTGTGCTACTAAGTAGAGTTTTAGGTCTCCCTTTTGTAAAGGAATTCCAAGAATGGATGTTCTTATACATCACTACCATCAAGAAGAATAAGGAGTTTATTCGATGGGGGAGCATATCAATAGCTCCATTTGCTACTAGTTGAGAAAAGTGCTTTCCACAAAGAGCTTCTATATGACATCCTTCTTGGTTTATGCTACTGCTACTATGGGATATTTCTTTAGGTTGAATACTAAAGGTATTCATAGCACCTCCCAAATCTATGATTTTTATCCTTAGCTCACACTGAGTGAAGGGAGCAGGCATTTTTGTAGGGTCAATGATGCCTTCTTTATGGTTATCCTCTACCGTTTTGATAAGGAGTTATACAATCAAGGATTTTTGATGAAGCCTTCAAAGAAGTGCGTGAGTGGGGAGCCATCTATTTACAGTTCCCTACATTCACTTACATTTGGGTTCCAGGATTCATAGGTGCCCCCAACAAATTTCCAAGGTGCCCCACTGATAAATGGGTTCTACTAGAATTGGTCTGACAATTTTTGGATTATCATCAAATTCAAAACAAACACCACAAAGTCGGGAATGCATTTCCCTATTTCAATTGGCAGATACACCTACCTGAATATTCATAAGGCCAAAAATGTGGATGCAGAAATGGCTGAAGTGACCTTGCGAACCTTTCATCCATGGACTAGTTTTGATTATTGGGGTAAATTCGGTGAAACAGGTTGGTCCAGTGCCCACGTGCCCCAATTGGAGGATATCTGGATTCATTTTTGGGATGAATACATCATCCAAAAAAGGGATTATGAGAGGTTGACCTTGGATGAGGTTCGGTAGTTTGGTTTGGCTGATGTCCCAAAGGATGCACAAGATAATGATGAGGTTTTGGATGTGGCATACAAAAATGATAATATTTCCAATCAACCATTGCCATGGATTGATTGGTATGTAGAGGAATGTTGTAATACAAAGGAGAGGGTGGGGTCCATTCTGTAGAGAACTTACAATTTTTGGTTAACTTGGGAATTTAAACCAAGGAATCAAAACAAAATACATATACAAATGCCCCACCAACCATAAGCCAATAAACACTCACAAAGGGGAAAAGGTCAACCCAAAAACCCATATGACTCCAAAAATATTTCATTTGTTGTTGGTGGCTCATCTCTCTCCAAGGCTTCCATTTCCAAGGCTATTTCCTTGGAGCACCTGTGACAGAAGTGGTTGAAGTTAGTGACTCCCCTAGTATCTCACAAGATCCATCATCTCTTCCTCCTCCTCCATTGTCACTTCCAATATCAGTTCCTTCCACTTCCACAATCATTTCTTCATTCCCATCTCCTTCTATGGCCTAGGTATTCTCATCCCTTCTAGTTCTCTCAGTTAGAGAAACTATCGGGTCACCCATTTCTTCTTCACTCCCCTTAACACTTCCATTTCCTCCATCTCATTCCCCAACATCATTTTATCAATCTATGGATATCCTTACTTCTCCCCCATCCATCATTACCACTTCTACCAAAATGCCAACTAATGTTACCATTTCTCTTGTCAAAAATAATGTTTTAGGTATTGGATCTACTGTCCCATCTTCATCAACATTAGCCATTCCTAAATGGTTGTTTAGAAAAACTCCAAAGCAAAAGAAGAAGGTACCTCTAGGAGATGTCATAGATCTTAGTATATTGGAACATACACCCAAAAGATAGGCCAAGAGGCCAAGAACTGTTTCAAGTCTGACAGTGAATCCATTTGGGAGCGAATTGTAGAGGTTGCTACTCCCATTGAGGGAAAAACTAAGGAAACAATTACTACGGTAGATTATCGATCTCTCTCGATTTTAATTGGGAAAATATACTCATGAAGGAGCCAAAAAGATGTGCACACTACTCTTGGGGCTCTTCTTGAAAGATATGACAAAGATAAGGCTATAAAATATGAGTTCAAACTCAAGGTCAAATAACTCACTTCATTGTTACACAAAGTAACCCAACCAACTCCATCTACCGAAGTCTCAACTACTACGGCCATAATAGTTTTGTATACCATCAATGACATTTCTTATCATGAGCTTGAGAAGCTAGGCCAGAAAGGGAGATCGGTAAATGGATGGATAAAACACATACTATAGGAATCTAATCCCTTAATCAAAGATGTTTTCGAAATATATAATGATCTCATGGGTTGGGAAGGATGTTATTTGTAAAATGGATGAGGCCTTTTCTTAAAATAATAATAATCTGAATTTAAATTTTGCAACATGGAGTGAGATTAGAGAAGAAGACCCCAACTTGCTCCTTCAAGAAGAGGTGATCGATGATGCCTTGAAGTTATTTGAATATCAAAAGGACATGTAATTCCAAAGTGCAAGTGTTGCGATTTAATTAATAAATTGGAAGATAAATGAGTACGAGATCACGAGATGCTCTAAATGACATCTTAGAATAGTTTTATATTTATAATTGTAAATTCTTCAACAAAAATATCGATGCTCTTCTTGAAGATCAAATTAAGGAAAATTTCAAGGATTTGGTGAAGCGTGACGATGAGGTCACCAAAAATTTTAGTAGTGACTCCATTGACCGATTGGTCTTGTGCCAAAATTTCATAGGGAGGTTGAAGAAAGTTGTGAAAAAACTTGAATATTATCAGCCAAGATCACAAAGGAGATCGAGATAGAAGATGGAGTGAATCACTACGCATGTGGGCCTAGAGATGAAGAAATTTACTGAATCATCAAGCAATTAATTGAGTATAAGCATTCGAATGGCTATGTGGGAAGGAGAACAACAAAAACTTGTAGGAGAGGAATGTGTAGCTAAATAAATCCAAAGATGAATGGACATGAAAGGTCAGATCCAAGCTCTGGATTGGTCAAAGTTGCAGGGTTGACTGAGTCAAACCCTTGCAACAAATTTTCTATTTTCATGGGAGCATGTTCCCTTAATTTAATGACATTTCTATTTTTAGTAAATGTTAGTTAAAGGCCCAGCTGTAATGGCTCATCCTAAGAACTTATAAATAGTTGAATGCTTTAAGATAGGAGGATATAGATCATTTTTTGGTGAGAAGTTTCTCTTCAAGCTTGGAAGAGTGCTTCAGAGATTTCTACAAAACCTTTTAATTATATTCAGAGTTATACCTTGCTATTGGAAATATGATTTATTATGTTGGATGGTTAATCAATGCTTACTTTGTGAATGTATGATTCCTTAGTGTGAGTGGTTATCTTACCTTTATTTTGGGTTATCTATTTCATGTTGTGCAGGAGTAATGCAATTATCTTTTATGTCAGTTGTGAAAATATTATTTTCCTTCTATGTTAAGTTATGTTATCATTATCCATAGTTGCAGAAATAGATGTTTGACATGTGCATGTGTTCTTTCCTCATGATAAATTAACTATGTGTTGAATCAAATTTTATCTATCCTTTATGTATGCTCAAGTTTAACAAAGGAACATACACCTGGTTTGTGGTATTTTTTGGTATCCTTTCCAAGTTGCAATAGGTGAAGGTGGCCAATGATGCAAGCATCCTGTCCACATTAACCCTTCCAGATATTAAACATCCCTCTATTTGGTGCATCACCACCCTTAGTATAGTTTCATTTCTACAAAATATCTTTCCTTAAAACTCATGAAGATGTTAGCCTAGGATTAGATGGTCATTTTATTACACTAGGAGTAGTACAACACTTAGTTCAAGAAGAGGAAGCTGGCATTCTCCGGAGGTTCACCTCAAGCACAAGTCCCACAACTTGAGAGGTGATCCTATGTGTCTAAATCACACCAAAAATCTTTACAACATTCTGGCCATTCATAGGGTGCAAGTGATTTGGTGAAAACACATCAAAACATCCTAAACATTCATAGGACATAACATCCTCAAACATAGAAAATTATCTTACAAAAATATCACTTTAGTGCTTCCTTTCTCTAGTGCACAACATGTGGATCATTTTGATCTTCCTTCATTAAAAATATGGTTTTCTTGCTATGTATGTCTTCCCTTGCATATATTGTTTCTTAGGGAATTTTCATAGTGCACATTTATATTTCGTGGGACTTTTATGTCCTCCATTTATTCCCCTTGCATGTATCCTTGCTTGGGAACTATTTTTAACGCTTTTCATATAACTCTAACATGTGGGAATTAAATCTAGATAACATAAAAACATCCTAAAAATTCATAGGACATAACATCCTCAAACATGGAAAAGCATCTTACAAAAATCTTACTTTAGTGCTTCCTTTCTCTAGTGCACGATATGTGGATCATTTTGATCTTCCTTCTTTAACAAATATGGTTTGCTTGTTATGTATGCCTTCCCTTACATATATTGTTTCTTAGGAAATTTTCATAGTGCACATTTATTTTTCATGGGACTTTATGTCCTCCATTTATTCCCCTTGCATGTATCCTTGCTTGGGGCACCATTTTTAACCCTTGTCATATAACTTGAACATGTGGGAATTGAAGCTAGATAACATAAAAACATCCTAAAATTCATAGGACACAACATCCTCAAACATGGAAAAGTATCTTATAAAAATATTACTTTACTTCTTCCTTTCTCTAGTGCATGACATGTGGATCATTTTGATCTTCCTTCATTAACAAATATGGTTTGCTTGCTATGTATGTCTTCCTTGCATATATTGTTTCTCAGAAATTTTCATAGTGAACATTTATTTTTCATGGGAATTTCACGTCCTTTGTTTATTCCCCTTGCATGTATCCTTTCTTGGGGCACCATTTTTAGCCCTTGTCATATAACTCAAACATGTGGGGATTGAAGTTAGATAACAAAATATATTGGTTCAACTCTCTCTTAAATGTTTTTGTTTGATTATGTTTGTTTGTTGGTATTCTTATTTACTTTCTCCTACTACATTACATTATGTATTTTAATTTTAGTCAGTCCTTTAGTAATGAACAAAATTAGTATTATGGCTCTTCATGTCATTTTACACTTTTATTCCATGCTTATATCAAATAAAAAGTTACTCTTGAGCCGAGATGGTTTGTCACATATGTTGCAATCTTTTGATTCTCCATGTATATGCTTATTTCCATTCTATCTAACTTTCTACCAAACATTTTAATTTTTTATAGATTCTAACAATGGCCAATCGAGTTCAGTTTGAATCCCTTCCATTGTTATCAAAATTTTATTCCACAACACTTGGGGCAATAGGGATCATATTTATCCCCCCCTCCTACCTATTTATTCCATCCATTGAAGACGAGATTATTTTTTCCAATCAATCAAATTGAACAAAATCCAACTAAGACAAGTTTGATTTTCATTCACCGCAGATGCTTGCTCATTGTTATTTTTCCTTCTGCTTATTTGAGTTTCCATCGACCTCTTCTCGGGGGCATCCTTCATTATACTAATTTTTCTTCTACTCCCTCAAAATTTAATTGTCTACTATCTTTGAAGTGGCATCATTTGTGTTACACCACACCAAAGAGGGGAAAATGTAGACACATAAATCTGATTATGTAATTTTACAACTAAAATTGCACTAATTATCCTCTTTCCCATAATTTCATTATAATTAGTGATTTCTCGCTAATTAGCTAACATTTCCTTCATTTTGGTCAATTAATAATACTTTGATAATTAACTATCCCTTCCTTCATTATGGATTCCAATCAATGATACTTCGTTAGTTATAATCCTCTTTTAATTAACTATTTATTAGTTAATTAAACCTTTTTAATCTTGTATTTAATCAATAAACCTTATTATTGGTTAAATGGATTTTTAAGCTTATCTTGGTCTATTAACTAATCCTATTTGATTAATTACATCATATCCAACTCCCATGAGTTTCTAATTACTAATTAATCTCTTCTAATCATAATTATCCCTTTATAATTCTAATTTTCCTTTATCCCACATTTACTAGGTTGCGAAAGCTTCTCCCAAATTGGAAAGCTATATAAACAACCTAGTACCTTCCTTCCAATCTTACACTAATGTTTCATCTTTACACTATATACACATGATAAGCATTAGGAATTAATTGGTTTAGTACTCACATTTATGTGAGATAATTCTATTTTGTTGAGAGTTTTTGATAGTTTATTTGGCATGTCAGTTATAATAACACGCGTTTATATTGTGACGTGAGTTTTTAAACAAACTCACCATATATGGTGTTATTAGTTATGGTAGTTAAAATAGGAATACTATATTTTAGGATATCCACTCCCTATATATTTGTATGTATTCATTTTACTAAAGTATATAGAAGTATTATTCTACGAAAACTCGAAAAAAATACATTTGGTATTAGAGCGAGTTATTTTGGATGGATAAATACAATGATATTGGGGCAATGTTTGATTGATTATTTCCTAGTTCATGTAATCCTCTATAACATCTCATCGTGTAGGCTAGACATGCTTAAAATTTCAAGTTGAAAGATCAAGTATTGTCACCGGGTTCATGTGATCATATTTCATTCGATTTGAAAGCCGCTTTTGCATTGAACTTAGTGGCATGCTCTAAAACTCCCATGTGTTTGGTGATCAAGTGGGAGATATGAATTATATAGTCCATGTATCCTTCCTGTGACTAGTATAATTATTTCACATGACTATCATCAGGTCTAGATTTGTAAAGAAAAACATAATCCCATGATATGAATCAAAGGTGTCGATTTGATTTTGGATGCACATTGGGCCTTACAAAAACAAGTTCAAGATTTGGCTATGTAATTGTGGAGATAAGCTATTAGAAATGTGTTGTGGAAGATCAAATGCCCACTTCCATATATTTCAACAGACCAACCTCATCTATGGGTATTCACATAGAGAAATTAATTATATCATCGGTTTTAATGAAATCATACCAAGTTTGTGGATTCAATTGGTTCTACATCTGGTATAATTGCCACACATAGATCGACATGTAATCTCCTATTTGTCTTCTCCTCCATATACGACTTGGTGAGAATTTATATAATTTTATTTTTATTTTTATTTTTTATTTTGTAAGGCCTCTTTCTTTTAGTCTCAACTCTATATCCAAACCAATTTTGTGCATCAAAATTTATTTTTTAGAACCTTGGTCACATGGTCAATCAAATAATTCTAATTATTATGTTTGAGTAATGATAAATGTTATTTTGTGTTGTTTTATATATTGTAAAAGTGTCTTGTATCAATTCCATTGAGCTTATTGTTTTATAGGCCATGTTGTTAGTGTCCATATTTGTGTTTAAATAAAATATCACTTTGTTTTCACTATGTCTTCTTCTAAGTGTACCATCTTTGTTTCATTAAAACAAAAGGATTCATTGTAAATAGAGTCTAAGTGTCTAAATTTTGAAATTTTTGTAAAAAAACAAAAATGTCTCACTTTTCAATAATCGAACGCATTTTCACTTTTACACAACATCCATATTGTGTGGGTAGATTGTTCAAAATTACTTAAATTCATATCAAGATGAGTTAGTAGCATACTTATTGGAGGGTGGAGGAAATAGAGGCAGGGGACAATCAACATCCTCAAGTTTTTCACTACCTCATAGACCGCATACTCCTTTAGTGAAATTTTTTATTTTTGTGTGATAAATAAGAACAAAAGTACATCTTGTTCCTATGTGTAGTACAATTTTTGTGTTTTCCTATTATGATGATAATGTGGAGATTTATACTAACGATACTATAATAGGAAGTGTTCTTGATCATATTGACTTGATGGTTGATGGCTCCCAATTCATGTATTCACCGGATAGGTTGATGGGCCCCTATTCATGGATGATGTAGTTCCCATAGTTAGTGTTGAGGATCGAGACCATGTGCAAGCTATGGAGTGACATGTTGCTTGGTTGAAGATGGTGTTTTTTTCCATGTTCGAACTAAGGGGGGAATGTTAGGAATTACTAGGTTTAGTGCTCACATTTATGTGAGATAATTATATGTTGTTGAGAGTTGTTGATAGTTTAGTTGTCATGTTATTTATAATAATATGTGTTTATATTGTGTCGTGACTTGTTTAAACAAAATCACCTTATATGGTGTTATTAGTTACAGGAGTTAAAATACGAATCCTATATTTTAGGATATACACTCCTATATATTTGTATGTATTCATTTGAATAAAGTATATAGAAGTATTATTCTCAATAATTAGCTATTATGCGTTCCCTTCATTTTGGTCAATCAATGACAATTCATTAATTAACTATCCCTTCCTTCATTATGGATGTCAATTCGTGACACTTCATTAGTTATAATCCTCTTTTAATTAATTATTTATTAGTTAATTAAACCTTTTTACTCTCATATTTAATAAATAAACCTTATTATTGGTTAAATCCTCTATTAAAACCCTTCAAATTCTATCATTTTCCTTCTAAATCACCTCCAAATGGATTTTTAAGCTTATCTTGGTCTATTAATTAATCCTATTTGATTAATTACATCATATCCAACTCCCATGAGTTTCTAATTACTAATTAATCTCTTCTAAACATGTTTATCCCTTTCTAATTATACTTTTCCTTTATCCCACATTCACTAGGTTGTAAGATTATCCCAAATTGGAAAGCTATATAAACAACCTAGTACCTTGCTTCCAATCTACACTAGTGTTTCATCTTATACTATATGCACATGATAAGAGCATTTCTAATTTGAAAATATTATTGATCTAGCATCCATTATATCCTATACTTACAAAGAGTAGTAAGAGAATAACCTAACATGGAAATTAATCCATATAGGTGACCTCTCTTCCTCTTCATAGAGATATCCTTCCTTTGATAATTCGTAATCATGATTGGTTCAACAAAAGGAGAAACTACATTTTATTAAGCCCATCAAAAATAACAAGGGATGGCTTAGTTTTTCATGTTTAATTGGATGAATTAGTTATATTTTCCCTTACATAGATTTATCATGGTGTTTTGATGTATAGCTAGTTTTGGAGACTATGTGGTGTTAGTTTTCATTAAGTAACTTATCTTGCCTTATTCACTTGCATACACATTACATGTGGTTCAATAAATCTCATCCTTATTTTTTTACATGTAACCCGCATCATCCACGTAGAATAAAATTAGTTTTGACTCAAATATAATGCAAGCATTGAATTCATAACAATAAAAATTATCTCATATAAGTAAGATCACAATTATATTTATAAAATTATCTTCTAATCGACATTTGTAAAAATATATTTACAATATAATGCATTGATAGCCTAAATGAAATGTTAATACAACATTTAAGTTTTTTTATGAGAGCTAAAATAGGGTTGAGGGGACCATACCCCATAAAAATTATGCTAGATAAAAAGAAAAGGGCCAAGGGAGTATCCATTGAAGCCCCTATAAGTATTAAGAACCAAAATTATAAAGCCGAAACAAGAAGATTAACCTAAAATTCAAAAGTAAAATAACTAACAACGTGGGCCATGGAATTAATAACAAGACACAAACAAATGAAACCATACATCCAGAAAGGCATATAATACATCATTCATTAATCAGATATCCCACCATGTGCATGCACCCATTCCATTCCTTAACCAAGATGAAAATATATGATTTTCGAAATCGGTAATCTAGCTCAGCTATCTCCTCTTTAGGTCAAGACCCATCCTTTTCTCTATTCCTCACAATTTACATGGAATGGATCATCTCAAAATGGATCATCTCAAAAAGGAGTTTAAGATGGTGAATAGTGATTTTGACATTGAGGATGTGAACATCCCTGATCTGCAGAATAATCTCCTTCATTTTTAGCATATCATTCTCCATGGCCAGGCATCTCTCATTTGCATTCTTTAATTGTTCACTAAGAACAATAGACATGAGTTTCTCAACTTTTTCCTATAGTTCCCTCAGATCTATGGTCACCATGATTATCTTATGTCTGTTGATGTCAGTATCCAACCTACAATTTTTAAACTCTCTCATGAAAACATTCAATTTGACCATTGTATCCTGGGCTTTGAACAAGTTATTCTGAGAAGTTTTGAGAGCATGCAGACTCTCAATAACCTCCTCCATGTTTTTGGATATTTTTTCCTCGAGTTCTCTAAATATTTCCCACCTTTGGCTCCTCACTACTATCATATTGGTAAGATTCCTCTTCTTGTTGTTCCCCTGAATCAAAGATAACTTCTAAGTTCTCCCGAGTCTCTCGAAGCCCTACTCTCCCACATAAAATTCTTAACACTTTATTTTGCCAAATGAGACCTAGTTCTTTTAGCCACCGATTTCCCCATTTCCTCCATACTAGGAGTAGCCACATTATCTTCCAAGATCTCTTTTCCCCCTAAACAGTCTTGATTCAAGTTTCTAGAAGCCCCAATTTTTTCATTTTTTCCAATGAGGGGATACCCATCTTAAGCATGGCTTTGATGAGACCTTGATGCAAAGGAAGGGTGAAAGTTCCTTTCTCAACCTGAGAAATCGATTTAGCCAAAGAAAGATACAAAAATTGGGGAAATTGTAGGGTCTGTTATTTCTAACATGATTTAGCATAGGAAAGTGATACCCATAAATCACTTTATATCTCCCTTCCAGAGTAATATACACCATGATTAACTGAGCTATTTCATTGAAAGGCTAAGGAAATTCCTCTCTAGCATAACCATTATGAAGATTATTAGGCACACCCTTACCTTGCATGAAGCATTCAATCTCCTAATGTAATCTGACTTGGGCTTAAAGGTACATTTTCCTTCCTGAGACATGCCTGACACTTTTTCTATAAACTTCGGTGAGATTGTGAATGAGAAGTTCCCAACCCAAACATGACCTTCCTTCCAAGTTTTAGCTACTAATTCACTTATTTTTTCATCAAAACCATCAAATATTTTGAAATTTTTAACAAACCAGCCTTATCAAGCAACTCCTCCGCTTCTCGCTGACATCGCAGACCTTGCTAGGTTCAATTATCAAAAAATCACCTCCCATTTTTCTTCCGTAACTCTTCTTCCCGTAATGTAAATGCAAACCCTTTTAGTAGCTTCTTGTACCATGCTTGTTGAAATGATTCTAAATTATGAGGGGATCTACCCAAAATGTGTATTGAAAGGAAAGAATGGTTGACACGAGTATAGCATTCATAATATTTAGGTACATCACCCAAGAAGCATAATAACTTGTATCCATTCCCATTAAGAAGATATGATATTAGCAAAACATTCCCTTCAAGAATGTGTATGAAATTATCTTCCAAATTAGTTAGTTCATCAACCACATTTAAATCCATAGCTTCCACCCCCTTGTTATCCAATAAATCTACAAGTTTGTTTCCTTCACGATAAATGTGTTGGAAAGAGATTTCACTAAAGGAGGACATTTTATTCTTGGTATTTTTAATGAAGTCTTCAATAGATATAAAAGTTTGTATTTTTTCCCTTCATACATGAGATTATATTCAAAGAATCACCTTCCACAATTAGGTGTTTGAAGCCTCTAGCTTTACTCCCCTTAAAATTATAGCAGCCTTTTTGACATGGTTAGATTGTATGCCCAAATTAATAAATATGCAAGGAGAAACATACCTTTAGCATCTCGGAAAAATCCTCCTCCTCCTTCCTTACTTGGGTTCCCTTTAGCGGCACCATCAAAATTGAGTTTAATAAAACCTTCTCTAGGAGAAGTCCATTTAACCCCTTCTCTAGGATTTCTCTTCTTGGGTTGAGGATCACATATTAAGTTCCATTTCTTTATGATATGTTGTTCATTTTCCATGAATTCCACTTCTTTGTTCTTTAGGATAGAAAAATTGTTTCTAATAGCCTATAAACATTTGTTAATAATCAACCTGTTAGGAAGTTTCTTACTATTGAAAATCCTCCTATTCCTTTCTTTCCATATTTCCCACCACAAATGTCCAAGGCTCATTATCCATAGGTTTTTCAGCCCTTGACTGATGAAAGGACATTTCCATTGATTCCAGGTAGATTGGATCTCCTTAGGATTAACCTAGTTAACCGAGAACATACCCAAAATAGAAGAAAAAATTTGATAAGAAAAGGAGCATTCCAAGAACAGATGATTACTATTTCCAATTTCTCTTCACATAGAACACATCTATTGACCATATGGAAACCTCTTTTAGAAAGGTTATCAACTATTAGAATCTTATTTATCACTGAAATCCAACTAAAAACATCAACCTTGGGGGTTATATTCTTGTTTCATATCTTACCAGCTACAATATCTCCTCTCTAGTTTTGTCCTCAAAGAATAATGCATAAGCTGATTTAACTGAGAAAATACCATTTTTTTCTCTATGCCACACAATTCTATCTTGTTCCTTGTTGTTAGAAGACACAAAGTTTTTTAAGAAATCATTGAGGTTAACCATGTGTGTTCTTTAAGTTCCTGCCTGTCCAATTCTATGTGCTTCCAAGTTTGAAATCTCTCATGATTATCCATATAATTGTTTATTTTCCCCCATATTTATCTTCTAACAATTTTGAAATTTGGGGGAATTTGTCTTCAAGTGTAAAGTTACCAGCCCATTTGTCAGTCTAGAAGTGGATTTCATTTCCATTACCTATTTTCCACCTGCTTCCCTTTGCAACTATTTCCTTTGCCCAATTAATAGCTTTCCATATACTTGACCCATTGAAGGACACATGTTTGAATATCCATTGTTTATCATTTACATCCATCCAATATTTTTTCCTTAAAATTCTAGTCCACACCCCATCTTCTTTAGTTAGCCTCCAACCAATTTTAGCTAGAAGGGATTTGTTCATTTTAGTCCAATCTCTAAGACCAAGTCCCCCTATCTTCTTAGGTTTATAGACCCTATTCCAAGCCACTAGTGGAATTCTTTCTTTACTTTCGGTTCCACTCCATAAGAAATTTTTTTGGATCTTTTCCATTTTTTCTACTATTATCCCAGGGATTTGATAGAGAGAATTGCATACACTAGGAGGATTTGAAGAGAGCTCTTGAGTAAAGTAATTTTCCTAGCCTAAGATAGTATATTATATTTCCATATCATGAGCTTATTTTCAAATCGTTTAATAAGAAAGTTCCATTCACCACTAATAGGTATTTTATCCCCAAAGGGTATGCCCAAATAATTTTTTGGAAAGGGCTTAAAGTCACATTCCATAATTTCAGCTATCTTCTTACATCAAATTTCCAAAGTGTTAAGGAAAAAAAAAGAGCTTTTCTTTTAATTCACCAATTGTCTCGAAACGTCCATATAATCATCCAAAGTTTTTAAAACTTATTAGCTTTAGGAATAAATACTTCTCTCACCATAATAGTGTCGTCAACAAAATGTTGATGGGTCACATTATCCATACCCCTCTCCGAGATATCCCTTTGATGTAGCCATTACTAGTTTCCACATTGAGTCTTTTACTTGAGGACTTCGCCATAATTATGAAAATAAAGGGAGAGAGGATCCCTTTCCTTAAACCTTGGGAAATGGGAAAGAAACCACAAGGGGTCCCATTAATAAGAATGGAGAACCAAGCATTTTAAATACAAGCCTTAACTAAACTCTAAAAGGAGACGTCAAAACCAAACTTGTTTAGGATTTTATCAAGAAAACTCCATGAAACCCTGTCATAAGCCTTAGCCATATATAATTTTAGAATAATAACATCCTTCTTTCTAAGTTTATCCAAATGATTAGTCTCTTTGATTGTAATGATCTCATCTTGAATTTGACAACCCAGAACAAAACCTCCTTGCTGTTCTGAAATTATAGAAGGAACGATCAATTGTAAATGTAGGGAAACGAATATTGTTTAGAGGAGGAACACATTTATAATTCCTATTATCTTAACTCAAAATATCAGAAAGATACTACACTCATTAATAAACTCGAATGAACATTTAATAGAAAAAATGAATATAAAAACATAACTATTACTATTAAACTCAACACTAATAATCATGTTTAAACATAAAACATTCAAACTGGGATACCAATCCAAAATTCAACACAAACCCAAATCCCGGATGTAGTAAATCATAATAATTGCCACTAAGTGAGTTGGGTTCAAATAGAATCCATTTTATATTCAAGTACATTGATTCAAAGGTCACATGTATAAACCAAAAATTGACATCTTGAACATACGCACCATTAGACAACCATATCCTCCCAAAGGTAAAGAAATACCCATATGGATTCAATACAAGAATTCATTTTAAGCTAAATTTTTTCAAGAGTATCCTAAAAACCTGAGATATATTCTGTTAAAAATTTAGAATAGTGCTTGAAAAACAAGTGTAAATGGAAATCCTATCCTTTTAGAAAAAATGCCAATAACCAACTCATATTTTGACATCACATATTTGCAACAACATATAAATTCCTGAAAACAAACTCGGGGCCATTAATCTATAAAGGAAACTCTAATACATACCATTTTTGGAAAACCTAGCCTAAGAAACAACCTAGTTTTTTTAGATTTGAATACGGTAAAACTATAATAAAAAACTTCAACAATCAACAATAAAACACCCAAAAATATTCCATTGTTTCCTAATTAAATAAAATGATAGGGAGAGGTATATTCATGCCTAAAAAGAAAAATCCTCTGAAAAAATCTTCACAATAATCTTTCAAAAACTTCAGCTAGTCCCGTAGTGTTTCTTCACTAAGCTATTCATACTAGTCCCACAATAATACAACCCAGATTCGAAATAACTTCCACCCCATAAACTATGAAAATAATATTTCAATAATGCAAGGTTGGCCATTATGTATTCCATAATAATCTCAACAAGATAGCACATCAAAAATGCATGCAACATCTCGATCCATAAGGAAACAAAAATGATAACCAAATAATAAAAAGAACTTGAAAGATGTATGAAAGGGTAGATTCTAGAGGAAGCTTCAGGATTCCTAAGGAATAAATTTCTATTAACTTCCTCATGTGCCATGTATTGTTCTTTTAATTAACCACCACCGCCAATCTAAAATTTCACTTTAAAACCAATCGGAGGATAACTCGAGATGCCCAAGATTTAATTACAACAAAACCATATTAATTTTCATGGGTCATCCATTGAACTTTAATTATATTAAACAATCAAACTTTGGCATTCAAATATTATTAATACCATATTGCCTATCAAAAATCAAAATCCATTAACATGATCTAAGACCACGTATACAAACTTTGTTCTTGAACCATGTAGATTTCCTTTTAACATTTAATCATATCATTTCCTAACCAAGGGAGTATTAATAATTAAATCTTAAGCCATACATGCCAATCAACCTAAAATTTAATAAACTTGATTACCCATGTAAAAATATTATCAATCATTGAAGGAAGAATAAAAATAACCATGTAAGTTTTGATTCTCTCGCATAGTGGAATTCACAAATAAATAAATGATATAACATTAAATAAACAATGATCACGTTATAAGAAAATAAATAAACAAGAAAAGTTTGAATAGCCAAATCGATTATTTTTCTTACAATAAGAAATAATTGCATTTTACTTATTTTAATAATAGTTACCAAGACAACCTTTACTTTATCTTGATAGAACCAAGCTTAAAATTTTACCTAATCTAATTGAATACCATCTTATCATTGTATAGCCAATGATAATTATAATGTAAAAAAGAGTTAGTAACTTATACATTCACCATTATTTTAACATAAAAATAACACATTACACTGTGTATATATGCAATCATTCTTGCAAATCTTTGATTCCAACAACAAGATGAACCAAATTATTAATACAAGTATGAAAACCAAACAAAATATATGAACATTGAAATCATCAAAATCATGAGGTAAGTAATTGAAACAAACATGCAACAGAATATGGAATTCACATAAAGTATCTCATGAGTGTTTGGTGACAAGATTCATTGCATGGTTGGCTTCTCAACTATGCATAAGTATTATTATCCTTTTCGTGGTAAACATGTGTATGCCTAGCTGCAACAAAAGTCAGTGTAACACTTCTCATCCCCAAACCTCATGATCCACTTCATGTTAATAACTCTATTTTTGGACACATGGAATGAAAATGTGGGATGTGAAAACCACTAAGAGTGCAACCTTAATTGGTTCCTTAAAATCACTTTGAACCATCTCTAAAGGATGATAAGATTTTACATCATGATGATTGTGAAAGAATTGAATGTTTTTCTTAAAACATAAGATTAATTCAGAAGTTTCATGATCAAATTGGATTTTTCGAATATAAACTACCAAGTTTTGATGATACATATCAAATAGAATACTAAAATTAAGATGACCAAGTCTTGCATTTTACAATTAGGTTTCATTTATGATTTAGGAAGAAATATAGGTCTCATTAGAAAAGTAAAAATATAGAGGTCATTCTTATAAATTCCTTAAACAATAATATAGTTAAATTAATTTTTATTAAACTAATTATTTTTAAGTAAGGTAGTACTAAATTTATCCTAAGTTAATTGAGAACATGGTAACATGATATTTTTTAGTTAGGGACCTACAAGACATTATTAATAAAATAGTTATAGATTTTGGCTTTACCTTGACTTTTAGATTCTATGGAAGAGTTATCACCTAGATAAATTCTTATAAAAATTATTTGACATCTATAAGGATATCACACATGTAAATCACGTGTCTTAAGGCACCACTATCTAAGATCCATTCACTATTGTAAGATGTAAAAATGTAGTGTAAAGTGCAGTAATTTTTTAAATCATAATTCTGAATTTAAGTTTGATTTTGGTTCTAGTTTGAATTATGATTGTTGAACCTTTTTCCTCTGTTATTTTAAAAGTTTTTATTAGAATTTTCCCTCTTCTAGTAAAATAATTATTTATTTTGGATAAATCCATAGTTAGACTAGTAACCATTAAAAATGACTTTATAACTATTTTTCAAGTTCTTCTCTCTCATTTTTATTGTTATAATTAGATGGATTGAAATTTGATTTGGAATTTAGAATTCTATTTTTTGATATTTTATGAGAAAAAACATTTGATTCTAAGATATAACCTAAGTGAAATTATGTTTCTAATAAAAATTAGTCATAACCTATTCTTCCTAGATGAGAAGAGAAGATTGTGTGTTCAAATAAAGAATATCGTATTTATTTTGATATTTCAAGTTCATAATCCAAATGAACTTCTAGATATTCTCATGAATGTTCTTCTAAATTACAATATGTTGTCATGCTAAATGTTTAGCATGAAAAAATAAAAATTTAATCATGGAAACTAATCCCACCATTTGAAAACCTCCTCCCTATCATTATAAACCCTTCCTCCAACCAGCCCATCATCTCACGCATCAACACCAAGTTTTTGTTATCCACATCCTAGATGATGGGAAAATGCTAACATGGTTTTCAAGTTTTTCCATGTATAGGGAAATGATCCAATTTGATTTCATAGTTATACTAAGCTTCGAGGTGAAATAGTTATTTTTAAAGCTCTAAATTGACTATTTTTATCCATATTGCAACATGAGGACCTCCCTCGAAGACGATGAAAGGATCAACCCATTTGGGATATTTACAAGAGAGAAATTAAGTGATCAAAGGTAGTTTATGGAAAATTTGTGAAGATAAATGATGTCGAGAACAATTCAAGAAAAACCGAGTTATTTCAAAAACATGGAATGAAGGTTTCAATGAAAAAGTCACCTTGTTCTCAAGATTTATAAGACCATAAAATATTCAATGGAAATATCTTGGATTCTCGTACATGATGGATGCATGAATTTTGATCCTTGACCTCACTACTCTTTATGGCAAGTATAGGTCACTATTGTTACCCATTCATTTCAAAAGTGTGACTGGTGATATAACGGAAGTAGAATCTTAATACAATCTTGAAATTGGTTGTAATGAAATTGGTGTATTTTTTTGAGTCAAAATAATATAATATTTAACCTTCGAACTCCAAATTTTGTTCCTAGGGCAGAAAAAGGCAAGATTTATGTTCTCATTTTGCATTGGGATGTATACACACCAATTTTCAATACTTTTTCCCCATCCCACGTTCGCTCCCCTTCATCGTCATCTCACACATTCATCCCTCCCTTCATATTTCAATTTCCTCCTAAATAATTATTTCCCTCTCAAACCCCATTACCCATCTTAGTTCCTTTTAGCATCTTAATCCAATTTTAATCCCATTATTATTTATCCCCCTTAATCCATCCCTAATCCCATCTAATTATCCATTTATTTTAATCACCCCATCCTCACCTTAATATTATTATTATTATATTTATTTTTAAACACTCATTAATCTATCCTAGGATACTACCCATAAAGGTCCCCATTTATGACCCCTAGGATTCCCACCACCCTTTTAAATCAATGAAAACTTAGAAATCACATACCAATAGATACAACATATATAGAATCACCAATACACAAACATACCTTGAAAGAAACATTTCACCTTGTACACGATGGTGTGATCAAGTCATCATACAACATGAATGAATTTCTTCTTCATGAATCCAAAAACCTTTCTATATTACGATTACTGAGTCAACATCTAATCAGATTGGATACCTTCAAGAACCTAATGAGAGCATATATTTACCATGAATACAATCCTACATTTCCATACTTCAAATAATTTAAGCTCACCCTTAACACCATGCTTCATACGAAAGATAAATGACTCTAAGAAGCTTAATAGAGACATCTTACAATATGAGGAGTCTAGAACAACAAAATGAAGAGGTCATGTGACCTCCTTAACATACGCTAATCACTTTTTATTTCATTCTTTTGATTAGTAACATGTGTACCTTCTTTGTTTTCTTCAACATCTACTTTGGGTAGAATGACATGATTTAATCTTGGTTCCCATAGCCTACCTTACCTCTTATCTTGAACTATAGGAGTTCAAAACCTCTTGGTTTTCCTTGTAGGACCATAAAAATAGTTTCTAGCAATATTTCCAACATTATTATAGTTAAAACACATAATTTCATTCTTACCTCTAGCAACTTCATCTCTCCAATTATGACTAGATGATTTATAGAATCAGTACTAGGAGTGTGACCTCTCGCATGACAATTATAACAAACAATCTTCCTTGACTGATCATCTCTATTAGACCTCCATGGGTTATCATATTTGACTATCATTCTACACTCCTTTTCTCTATGCCTATTATCCAAATAACTATCCTAGTTATCTAGATAACCTTTATACACATTTTATCTCTCATTTCCTCATTGAAGGTTGCGCGTGCTCAAGCTAAAATAACACACTTCTTGGTTGCTTTCCCTTAGCACCTTTTATTTTCTTCGAGTGCCCTTATGGATTTTCTGTTCTCTCATTCCATTTTCCTTTTCCTCTTTCTTCCACTCCTCCCTCACACCCATCTTCTACGCTTTTTCATTCTTCCATGCTTTTTCCTTCTTCCTAAGTGGCTTCTTCACCCTACGCATGTGTCTCACACTTGCTTCATTAATGCGAAGTCTCTAGCCCTCTCGAATGCCATGCCCATTACTTTTTAATAGTTGCACCTTTACCATGTGTTCTTGGCTCACTAGTTTTCCTCATTCTTCCATGTGCATCCTGCGTACCCTCCTTTGTGCCCTTCGTGCCAAGTTTTCTTACATTCTTGAGTGTGTCGTGTGCAACTAGTCAAATCACACCAACAGGGGCTCCAAATCCTTGCAACAAATTAGTAAGTGACACGTGGTAGAAATGAAAAATATTTACACATTTGACCATCTTTTTAGCCAATACGCGTGTGCCACGTGTTTCAAGTGCACTGATAACTCGACATCCCGTGATAGTTTGTATCTTTTGCTACTGAGCTTAGATCAGCATGTGCATGGACTTGTCAAAATATGCTGATATAAGCTATTGTGCTAGATATTCAAATTCAAATTTTGGTGGATCTGGTAGGTGAGAAATGGGAAAATGTCTCTTTGAGCATTGATGAGTAGATTTGATTGCTCCAACCACCTGATTTGATATGATCTACCCTCCTTCCTTCTTTAACATGCCTAACAGGCTTGGGAAGCATTTTCACGAGATCTCAAGAGGATTTGTAGGCATTGAATGCTTCTTGTTGGTGGTTACATTTCAAATTCAAGTTTTCCCTCCTTCTCTTCTCCTTCTACAGATTTATCTATAAATGTAAGAGCTAGGCTCATTTGTTATGTTGGATATTTTGTATCCTTACGAATTTTTCTAAGGACTACATACTTTCTATATTTTGAGTTAGCACCTCTAGATCGACTCTTGCATGTGGATATTGATCTCCTTCACCATTGTAACAACACTTTGTACATTTCTAAAAGTAATTGAAGCATCTTTTTGTGACTATTCTCTGTCCTAACATGTTTTTGTTCCTTCTTTTCCTTTTATTTTGCGTTGTGTGTTGGTTGTGCCACTTGTGTCCCCTACGGTTCCTTATTCAGATTGTGTCCCATGAGAATGATCTGTAAATATGTTTTTAGTTGTGCTACTCATGCCTAGCCTACTTTCACACATTTCCTTTTATTCCCACTCGAATGTAGATAGTGTTCAACCCTCTTTTTGGTGTTATAAAATTTTAGTGTAGTTTCCTTTCATGTTATCCTTCTATCCTAGTCCCTTGACATTATTAGCTTAGTTTTCACTTCCAAAGACTAGGATTAGAAGTAGCAATAGAAATAGATAGAGGAAATGGTCTTTTCCAGAGATTCATCCCAAGCGCTTAAGGTCCCACAACTTGGGGATGGTTCCATTGTGGTCTCAAACACCTTGGCCCTTCCAATATTTGAGATGCAGTTCACATTTGAAAACCAACAATTTCTCGCATGCCTGTGAGACAAGCATTGAAAGCTAAAATTGTATATCTATAAGTTCGGTGTGTGGACTTAGTATTTCAACCTTTGGAGGATAATTTAAACACATCTGATGAATCCCAACATTTAAAGATATATGTTTTATTAGTTCTAAGTGCCTTTCATGAGAAGAGTGCACACAAGACAAACTACATCAGCTGAAGATTCTTTTTAGTACCTCTAGCTATCTCTCGAGAAGAGTTCATTCCAAAAGATCCACACGTGCATCTCCATCTCTAGCACACCACACCCATTCAAATCCCCTCAAATTAGACAACTTACGCACTCTACAATGGCACATCAAAAACCTCTTCCATTGAGAAACTTTTCAAACTTTATGGGAGGAATTCCCTTGATGTTGGCTTTGCAACATGATATGCTAAATGACATGCTTAAGACTATTCCATAATTTATTGGTGAGAATCGGTCACCCTCAAGAGCATATCTAGGATGTAGAAAATGTGTGTTCTCTCTATCTCGATCACACATGATGATGTAGCATAAGGCTAATTTCAGCCTCTTTCAAACGTAAAGCACTTTAATGGTACCAGGCCTAAGACTTGGATCTATCACTTGCCCTGGGATGAGCTGGGAAAACATCTTTGTAATTACTTTTAAGATAAGTCGATCACCTATCTCTGGTAGAGAAATTGACAACAAGGAGGGCGCCCAATGAGCAGGATGACTAATTTCAACATCATATTTCGAAGACTTGGAGCAGAATCCCTTTTGTGGTAATACCTACAACCAAACATGCTTTCCTATATTATCTCGAAGGCACTCAATAATGATATTTCAGTTATAATCCAATCCATGAGAGGTAGGAATTTACCAGCTGCTTATAGCATTATATTAATGGTAGAGAATAGTCTCATTCGGAGGGAAAGATAGATCCTAGACCACCTATACCCTTGTTCCCGAAATGTCGAAGTGCCCCAACCTTTTGGCCCCTATTCCTGTTCCTGAGAAAAGAGCACAACTAGTTGCCTCAACATCCTACTCTCCAGTGTAACAAAAGGAAGATGAAGAGTTGAAGGACCTGATTAGAAATTTATCAAACAAAGTCATATCATTAGAAAAACAACAGTGCGATCATATAGGGGAAATTATAATCGGGTGTATTTCTAGAGCAATCAGCCTTGGTAGAATTAGTACGGAGATCAAAGATGTGCTCCCAACTAGTAGAATGATAGATGACATCCCAATGCATATCTTCCCTTACAAGTTTTTCCTCCCATGCCTTCTCTTCTAACACCTAGTGTGAGTCGGAACTCATTCTAGTTCTCAAAAATTTGGAACAAAAGTCGAATGGTGCTTCCTTGCAACATTCCTCATAGTCGATATCCATTGTGACAATAATGCACATGCTTGAGCCTTCATGATCTAGAATGATTCATTTTGTAAGCATTCAATAAGTGCCCTGAAGCAAAAAAAAACACAAGAGAGACTAGAAGCTCCTCCGGACACAAATTTTATGTTCTTTAGTCTTTGAGGAATTCAATGCAATCAACGAAGATGTAGGTGATGCAAGTAGACCGTGCACAAAAAGTTACAGGACAACAAAATATATAAGAAGATAATGTTAGAATCAAGTGCACATGTCCCACTCCCAACAATGAAAGAATATCCTCGAAGTAGAAAGATACAACTAAGGCATCTAGTAGTAAAGACGCTCAAGTCCCTACACAAGATATCCCACGCTAAGCTCCTTCTAAATCATTGCGTGCCCCTCCTTTGGTAGGTCAAGCCTTTGCTCTAGTTGAAATCCGGGATTTTGCACTTGAGCAGTCAAGAAGGGATGTTGTTCCCAAAATGCACAAGATAGGGGGCCTTCCATTTAGCATTGTGGACCAAACGAAGAGGACAAACATAAATGTCATAATGTGGGATTCCCTAACCATTCCATCTTAGCGGGATCTATTGTATGAATCCTGGCACAACTCCCATGCACTGCGATCGAGTTGTGTATAAGCCACACACTTCTATCAACATCTACTAACAAGAAGAGGAGGAAAAAGTAAGTAAATTTGTTAAGACCCAACCCTTCTACACGTCCTTGATCATAGGAAAACACCTAGTGCATAATTACATGATTGACTCGGTGCTTAGTAGTACTTATGTCATACCTAAGAAAATTGATGATGTTTTAGGTCTGAAATATAGCCACTTGTCTAAAGGATCCCTACAACTTGATGGCTCAATTGTCACCACCTTAGGAGTCATCAAGGATCTTGAGTTAACCCTTCATGCATGTCCAAGCCTAACCATTACTCAAGATGTGTCAATCATTGACCTACCTCCTTTGTTTTCCCTATGTCTATCAAGAGACTTTACTACTAAAGTGGGTGGTTACTTATCTTCTGATTGGTCTCATATGTTACTCAAGACAAGGTATGGTACCTGGTTTACCATACAAGCTAAGCCTATATTTTCCTATCATGTAGAGTCATATGTTCCATCCCCTCTCCAAGCCAACTATTTAATCCAAGAAGAACAAGCTTCAGTTCCTGAAGAGCAGTCTCTTCCACCCTCTATTCTTGACCTAGTACTTGATGAATGGGAAGAGAGACACCATAAATTTGATCCATATGATAAAGAATTGTAATATTATAAAATTGGGCTTAGTACTTAATGCATCCTTGAAGAATAAGTTGTCTTTACCACATGTGATCAAGAAAACAAAGTTTAACTAGGTCTCAGTGGAAGTTTTATTCTGATGAATCTAGAAGTAGGAATGACGCGGAGCAAGAGTGATTCTCATTTCCCTAAGGATGAGAGATTATTCTTCATGCACATGTTGTAGTTCACATGTTCTAACAATGTGGTAGACTACGAAGAGTGGTGAATGGCTTTATGATTCTTGAGAAGAATAAAATTAAAATGTTTTAGATCTTTGGGGACATATAATTGGTTATCCACCAGTTACCAAAATATTCTAGTCAAAGAATAAGTTTCTAAAATCTTATCAACATAGAGTTTAGGACCTCTTTGAGAGCTTTCATTATCTAAATCTACTGTGGTTCCACATAAAATGAATAAGGAAGATGACCAGATGGCCTTGTTTGGTTCTCATATTTCTCCCCGCTAAGGACTTTGTCAAAGGAAACACTCAATACATCAAAATGGAGATCAAACCATCCATTCTAGACAACAACACCAGCTAACAAGTGTTTAACAAAGACACAATGATTGCTCAATTTATCCAAAATGAAGTTGAGTTCTCATCAAGCATACAAGCTGACTTGCATGATAGCTATGGTGACCAAATGATATAGTTGAAGACAAACAAGTTTCCTAAATGGTTTCTCACCTTAGAGAAAATGTTTATCCTTGATGATGAGTTCAAGAGTGAAGAAAGGTACATATGCACCACGTAAGAAGACTTTGCTCCCGAGTCCACTATTGCATGTAGGAAAGAGCTACTTCTCGGTAAAAATTGTGCACATAATGAAAAGAAGGCCTTGATATCTCTCTGTCAAAATACAATGATATCTTCTCATGGGAATATGAAGACCTCAAAGGTTTTGATCCAAGTCTTTCTCAACACTCCATTGACCTTGATCCTGGTATCAATCTCATCGATGAAGTAATGACCATTCAATCCAAAGATAAATCCCATCATGAGAAAGGAATTATCCAAACTCATTGAGGAAAAAATTATTTTTCCCATTAAATACTCTACATGGGTCAAAATTTAGTTCCAATGCCCAAGAAGAATGATGAAATCAAACTCGTGTTGATTTCGAGAGATTTAAACAAGGTGTCTCTAAGGATCATTATCCTTTACCTTGATAGAGCATATTTTACACAGATGTAGTGGGAAAATATAGATTCTCCATGCTAGATGGATATTCAAGTTTCAATCAGATCCTGGTCAAGGAAGAGGATCAATTAAAAACAATGTTTACAACCAAGTGGGGAACATATGCATATCAAAAAAATGCCCTTTGGTTTTTCAAATGCGGGTGCAATATTTTAGGGTTCCATGGATATTTCCTTCAAAGGTTACATCAATGAGTTCATCCTATTTTACCTTGATGACATAACAGTCTTCTCAAAGTAGAGTGTGGATCATATGGCGCACCTAGAGAAAGTCTTTGAGAGATACAGAAAAGTTTGGGGTGTCTCTTAACCCCAAGAAGTGCAATTTTACGGTGGAGCAGCGAAAGATTTTGGGCTATGTGGTTTCAAAGGATGGCATCATAATTGATCCTGAGTGCATCTCAGCCATCCTAGCTCTTTCCCTACCTGTGCACAAAAATTCCCTACATTCCTTCCTTGGCAAGATCAATTTTGTTAGGAATTTTATTCCTAACTTTGCAAGACTGGTTCATCCCATCACCTTCATGCTCAAAAATGACATAGCCTTTAGATGAACAAAGGAAGAGAAATCTTCAACAAGATCAACCAATAAATTGTTTGTGCACAAACACTCATCAACCTAGATTATTCAAAGGATTTTATCCTTTATGCTTATGGTGATGATGCAAGTGTTGTTGTTGTCCTAACACAAGAAAATGACCAAGGGCCTGGAACAACCAAAGTGGCTTTCTTCATCTAGTCACCGAAGGATTCTTAACTTAATTACACTCACACAAAGAAGAAAGTATTCACCATCATGCGCGTGCTCAAGAAATTCAATATTATGCTTTCCACCAATCATAAAGAGGTGTTAGTCTCCCACTATTCTATCGATACTTCATCATGGGAGTGGAAATCGGTGAGAAAAAGAGTATGATGGGTAACCAAAATCATGGAGTACGATGTGACTATCAAGGCCACAAAACTTGTAAGGGTAGCACACTCTTTAGGGAGATTGTTGAGGATGCACAAACTCAATCTGAGACTTCGTTACTTCTGGATGAAGATCTTCCGTGCATGGAGCTTGAGAAGAATATAGACCACGACATGCATGACTAGATGAAGGACATGATCACATTCCTTTACGAGGGTGCATACCCTTGTGGTTTAAATAAAGAAAAGAGAATACATTTGATGTTACAATATATTCCTTATGTGTTGATTGATGGGATTCTCTTCAAGAAAAATATTGATGGCATGTTGTTAATATGTATCAATGGTGCCTGAGACTAAAAAAGTGTTAGCAAAATTTCACGATGGATTCTCTGGTGGACACTTTTCTGCCAAAACTACAACAATGAAAATCATAATGGTAGGTATCTTTTGGCCTACCCTATTTGTAGATTTACACAAGTGGGTCAAAAATTACAAGGAATACACTTTCTTTATAGGTAAGAAAATATTGGCAGGCACTCCCCATTTGACCAATCAAGGAAGATCAGCCTTTTGCGCAATTAGGACTCAACTTCATAGGCATGATCACCCTGCATTCAAGCACCAAACACAAATGGGTGTTGATGACTATAGATTGATTCACCGATGGATAGAAGTTTTCACACTCAAGGAATCAACCGATTCAGTCATCCTTGACTTTCTCGAGGGTATAGTCACAAGGTTTGGTGTTCCTCAAACCATTATCTCTGATAATGTGAAATCCTTCCTTGGTAAAAAAATCACGATTGGGTTCTAAATGGGAATTTATCTGAAAACTTCTTCCAACTATTACCCACAAGGAAATGGTCCGCGTGAGTCAACAAACAAGAACCCGATCAAAATTATGAAGTCCACAATGAACATCAACCAAAGAAAATGGCATATAAAGGTCTCACATGCACTATGGGCGAGATAGAATCAAAATAAAAAGGAAATAGGAACTTCATCTTACAAGATTTTCTACGGTAAGGAGGCTACCCTACCTTTGACACTAGAATTTAATTCATTATTACTTTCCCAATAAATGGAATTTGAAGGCATATATTAGAGAGAAATCATAATGGTAGAGCTGGTTAATCTTAAAGAATCAAAGAACTCGACATGATCAATCTAGAAAAACACCAGCAAGTAACAAAGAAATGGTTTGATATAAAGGCTAGGCCTCAAGATTTCAAGGTTAGGGACTTGGTTTTAAAATGGGATGGTGACAGAGCCAAACTAGGGCGCCATTCAAAGTTTGATGCACTTTGGAGTGGCCCATACATCATCAGTTCCTAGAAAGAGGCTAACTCTTTCAAGTTAACTCATCTTGATAGAGGCGCGCTGCAAATCCTAGTAAATGGGATCTATCTCAAGCCCTTTCATTGAGTTTGCTACATCATACTATATATATTAGAGTATATTCAATTCCTCTAAGTGCGCTGCATGTAAATTTTTGTTTGTGCATATTTATTTCTTCTTGTATGCTTCTTGCGTGTGCTCTTTCGTTGCTTCTAGAATGTAGATCTTCTTTCAAAGAGCGGAGTTTCATGATTCAAAATAGAGCCAAGAAATGATCTTCAAGTGATTACATAATAGTATCCATGCCTAATGGGTGCTCCAGGATACTTGATATTATTCATCTAGCACGAAGATGGCCCTGAAATTTGCCAAAAATTTTATCCAAATAACTCTCCTAGTTATCTCGGTAACCTTTATACACATTCGGCTTTCATTGCTCATTGAAGGTTAAACACACTTAAGCTCAAATAACACACTTCTTGGTTTTAATTTCACCTTGGCACCTCTTCTTTTCTTTGAGCACCCTTGTGTGCTTTCTATTCTCTCCTTTCATTTTCCTTTTCCTCTTTGTTCCACTCCTCCCTTGTGCCCATCTTCCGTTCTTTCGTCTTCTTCCTAGGCATCTTATTCACCCCCGCACGCGTCTCACACTTTCTTCAATCATCTAAGTCCCTGACCCTCTCGGAATCGAACCTATTACTTTGTTATAGTTTTCCTTGACGATCGTTCTCTACTCACCGAGTTTTCCTCATTATTCCATGCACATCCCCGCATTCGCTCCTTTGTACCCTTCCGTGCCATGTTTTCTAACATGATTGAGTATTCCGAGTGTACCCAGGTCAAAACGTTCCAATAGGGCATTGAATCCTTGTAATGAATCAGCGAATAACACGTGGAAGAAATGAAAAATATTTTCACATTGGCCATGAGTTCAATCAATCCACGCGTCATGTGTTTCGTGTGCGCGATGACTCGACATCCTCTTATAGCCATATCTTTTGCTACGGATATCGATCAATGTGCACCTAGACTTTTCAAAAAAATTGACATCGATTATAGTTCTAGATATTCAAATTCAAATTTTGGCCGATCTGGTGGGTGAGAAATGGGAAAATGTATCTCGAGCATTGATGAGAAGATCTAATTTCTCCAACGACTGGTTTGATATGATCCACCCTACTTCCTTCTTCAATACGCGAAATAGGCTTGGGAAGCATATTCACAAATCTCTAGGAAAATTTGCAGGCATTGTATGCTTTTATTAGTGGTTGCATTTCAAATTTGAGTTTTCCTCCTTCTCTTCTCCTTCTATAGGTTTATTTATAAATGTAAGAGCTAGGCTGATTTGTTATGTTGGACATTCGGATCCTTACACATTTTGCTAAGGACACCATACCTTTTGTATTTTGAGTTACTGAGACCTCTAGATGTGACTCTTTCATGTGGATATCATCCTCCTTCACCATTGTAACAACAATGTGCAATTCTAGAAACATCATTTTGTGACTATTCTCTATCCTAATGTGTTTATTTTCCTTATTTTTCCTTTTCTTTTGAATTTTATGCTAGTTGTGCCACTTCAGGTCCCTTGCATTCCTTATTTAGTTATGTCCCATGAGAATGATCTGCTAAATACGTGTTTAGGCTGTGTTACTCATGTCTAGCCTCCTTTCACACATTTTCTTTCATTCCCTCTCGGAACGAGATAGTGTTCATCCCTCTTTTCTAGTGCTATCACCTTTTAGTGTAGTTTCCTTTCATGTTGTCCTTCTATCCCTGGTCCCTTGGCATTATTAATTTAGTTTTCCCTTCCAGGCACTAGGATTAGCGGTAGTAGTAGCGGTAGAAATATATAAAGGAACCGACCTTCTTGAGAGATCCATCCCAAGCATGCAAGGTTCCACAAATTTCATATGGTTCCATTGTGGTCTCAAAAACATCCGCCCTTCCAAGATCCAGACGTGGGTGCACTTTTGAGAAACCAAAAATGACCAAAACCATTACAAGTATAATAATATCCATTGAAATATTTCTCATATCTTGATGCATTGGGATGCCTTATAGAATTTGTCTTCACATTTTCTTTGAATTTGTTCTCCTTAAGCTCTTCTTTTGTTCTTGGACCTTCAATCTACTTATTTGGAACAATTTATTCTTCAATTATTTCTTTTCCCTTGAGGTCTTCTCTGAATCCTAAACATGGCCTATCTCTTGTAAACCTTTGAATGTCCAATAGATCATCAACATCATTGGAGCTCTTTTCAAAATTTAGGAATGGTTTATCCTTGTCGATTACTTCATACAACTTTGCCCTTAGAAATATCACTTCTTCTTCAAACTTAATGCATTCTTCCTCTTTAAATTTTAGGCTTGTATTCACATAACCCATTTGTATCTCTAACTATTTGATTTTATCATAAAGCTTACTAGTTTTAGACCAATTCTTCTCCTCAAGATCATGAATCTTTCCTTCATATTCTTTGACTTGTACTCTCAACTTCTTGTTGTTCTTCTTAACATGATTCAACTCTATTTGAACACACATTAACTCGAGTATCTAGGTCATCATCAGCATTTTCTTCCTCATAGTGCATGCAAGATTGTTCAAACATTATGAATTCTTCTCTTTTAGGGATCTTAGAATCATTGGCCATAAATAAGAATTCATCACCTACATCATCATGCTCAAAATCACAATCAAAGTTTAAAAAACACCATCATTTCTAATTTAATCAAATGAGTAATAATCTTCTTTAGTGTAGAAAATTTTATAATATTTCTTCTTACTCTCAAACATCTTAAAATTATTCTTTCCTTTATCATACTGATGATTCCTCTTGTCATGTTCTTCATCATACTCATCATTGTGTTTATGAGGGAAATTGTTGGCAAAGTGGCCCATTTCACCACATTTAAAGAATTTAAAATGCAATTTACCCTTATAATTACCTAAAACATGTTCCAACCTTCTAGTAAACATTGTAATCAGATCATCATCATCAATCTCAACATCATCAACATTAGTGGTCTTCTTTTCCTTTGAATTATTATCAGCCTTGAAATATACTTCCTTCTTGATATGTTTTGAATCAATGATACTCATCTCATATGCTATCAAAATGCCATGGAGCTCATCCATCAACATGAATTTCAAATCCTTGGCTTCCTTAATGGAAAAACTTTAGGATCAAAATTGGGAGTGAGAGATCTCAACACATTTTACACCACTACCTCTTCTTTCACATCTTCACCTAAACCTCTGATGATGTTGAAAACTTAATCAACTCTGAGTAGATATACAACAATAAATTATTCTTCCTTCATCTTTAGGATTTCAAACTAATTTCTGAATGTTTGGAGATTTTCCATCCTTACCTTGGAATCTCCTTCATATATGACCTAAAGCTTCTCCCACATGGATTTAGTAGATGTACAATGCATGACCTTAACAAGTTCAAATTCTGATAGTCCACACAAGATAAAATTATTTGCTTTGGAGTTTTCATTACCAGCCTTCTTGTCTATAGCACTAGTTGGAGGAGTATGAAAAATAGTATACCCATCTAGCACAAACTCCAAAATGTCACATCCTAAGGACATGATGTGAGTTCTCATCCTAATACTCCAAAATGCATAGTTTAATACACATAAAATTATCTTTACTAGTGGAAGTGCTAATATGTAGAATTTCCATTTTAGTGCTTCAAAGGATCTCCTTTAAATGATTAAACTTCTACAAAAGGACCTTCCTATTATACCAATTATTATAAACACAATGAATGGGGGTGAATAAGTACTTTATAACCTTTACTTAGTTCACTTAATTTTCATACACCATTGAAAGCATCAAATCACCATACATTAAACAATGAAACCATATTAAGCATGAACAACCATACACATGAATGAGAGAGTAAAAAAGAAACCATATATAAAGTGGGAAACCACTGAAGAGGAATAAAACACATTAAAATTAATTAATACATTAATCAATTAAAAAATACTTGCATGAGTATCATACATCACACAAGATTTCTTTAGTCGAGACAACAATCCCACAAGGAGTATCTACCCCTATTTAATAAGGAACCGACCCTACAAGGATGCTATAACCCCTAAGATGACCAAGTGTTGGACGTAATTTTCTCTTTCCTACTTAAATTAGTGAGATAGATATAAAACAAAATCAATCAACTTAAAACATGCAAGGGTTTATGGTACCTAGGATAAGATGGTGATGAAGGAAGAACTCAAAGTAGACTCCTTTTTGCAAACTTGATGGATGTACAAAACAAAGACAACTAGAAAGAAAATGGATTATATGGTAGATGAGGGGGTTTCCTAATGAAGTCGGTTCCAAGAAGTGTGAACTTCCTTATGTGGATGTCAACCCTTGTATTGATAAAAGAAGATAAGATAAATGATAAAGGATTGAATAACATGCATAAACTGAAATTACAAAAATGAAAGGAAGGTGCAAATCTAATCTAGATTAACAAAAATTAAATATACCTAGCTAGGTCGATGGTGACCCGGGTTTAGAGGTCCATTCAAAGGTGACTGGGGTAGATGAATCAAAATAATAACAAAAAATATAGATCTCGATAGTCTTTATATGTAGATCGAAGACGATGAAGACCTATAACAACCGATGCTAACTCTGCAAAGAAGGTTTGAAACATGAAAAAGAAAAAGGATGTAATAAAATGGGGATCTAAGGAGATGGGATGGAAATATGGATTGGGTCAATAATGACTGGGCTGATTTAGCATCGACCAGTGAGGACCGACATAGTGACATAATGACAAATTTGGGAACTATGTGAACACAGAACAAAATAACATATCGATGTGGATCTAGATGGAAGAATATATTATGTAATAGGATCGGGTCGACAGAAGTGACCTAAAAGGGTCCATGATGACATGGGATGACCTAGGTGTGACCGAAAGTGGATGGGCTTGATTGATAACCTACACACAAGATGGATAAAATGGAAGGTTGGATCTGGATCTCGATGGAAACTAGAACTAAAAACTTTAGTAGATGATAATAATAATAATGATAATGCAATAATGGAATAAACTAACACAAGACAAAGATGATCTCCTAAAGTCTCCACAAATGATGCAAGCAATATCAAAGGACTCGAAGAATGAAACAACTACAAAGAATCTCAAGCATGAAGATAAGATCACAAGTTGCATGAAAATTATGATTTTACATCTCTTTGGAAGGAGGGGTGTGGGTGGATTTATAGGGTCATCACCAACCACAAAGAACCATCCATTTGGGTAGTGGGAGGATTCCTAGCTCGAGGCATCAAGCCCATTAGAAGTGGGATTAGGGTTTTAGGAGGCTTAGGTGGGTTAAGGTTACATAAGGAGATGAAATGGGTAGGTGATGGATGAAATGGAGTAAATAAAGGCTAAAGGGATCCTAGGGATGAGAAACTAGGTAGTTTAGGGATGATAAACAATATAAATAGGAGAACTAGAGGTTGATAAGATAATGAGCTGAGGATTAGGGGATAAATGATGAGGATTAGTAATAATTTAAGATAAATGGGATAATAGATGGGAAGGAGGGAAATATTAATAAAACATGAATTAAAATAAAGGGTCTAGATAGGTGACCATGGTGAAAATAAGAAAATGCAACGTGAAAAGGGTAGTGATACTTAATTTTGGTGTCTACATTTTCCCTTTTTACAAGTGGTTTGCGTCTGAAATTTGTGAGAAAAAAATTATGAGAGTTGGTAGATGAGATGATTAAGGATTGATGATTCACTCCCCCTCAAACTAGGTATTGAGGACATGAAGGAAAATTGATCACGAGTTTGAAAGAGAGAGATGAAGATGGGAGGGTGGGAAAATAAGGATGGGAGAATGAAAAGATGAGGAAAGATGCCCCAAGCAAGAAGGATTCAAGAAAAACAATTAAAACATGGTGGTGAATTTAGGAGTCACTTTGGCGAAAACAAAGTGCATGGTCTTCAGGAGATGATGAAAATTTCCTACATGCTTGTGAGTCGGTGAAAATCACTACAAAATGGAGGGAATCTAATGGGAAACCACTCAAATGGATGTAATCCGTGGGGACTAATGGGTCATAGGCACACATAAAAATTATGCACAACCAAATGTGAGAATAATGTGAAATCCTTCGTACATGAAGAATCAATGAAAAGCTATACACTGTAAAGGATGAGGATGGAAATAATAGTTCCCCAACAAAGGGCATGAAATGGTCAAAGAGGAAAAATATAAAAATGTGTGATATAGTGCCATGAGAGGGAACACAAATATGGCCAGAAAAAGTGGACTTGAGATAAGATATGGATGATAATATGGTACCCCAACAAAAGACATCACAATGGCCGAATGGAAAAATAAGAAATGATGATGAGAAAAAGATGTAAATAGAAGAAAAATTTTGTTATGGGTGACACACCAAAAATAAAAATGGAAGTAAATGTGGTATAATGATGAAGAAAGGTAACATGGGTGGGGTGGTGACCAAGGTAGGTCGACAAAGTGACCTAGGTGAAATGATGACGACCCAAGGGGGGTGAAGTGACTATGGTTAGTGGCTATATAAGCCCAAAATTTGGTTGAATAAGCTCATTTTCACACTCCATAGTGACGACCGAGACCTCTAAGCTATAAAGGAGATTGAGATTTAGAGAAATATGGAGGCTAGAGGAGGAGCTATGAGGAAGTGCCAAAGGGCATACGGGATGGTGAGTAATGAATCCTAGGCTATGTTTTTAATTTATTTAATGTTTTATTTATTTTTTTCATTTTTCAAATTTTTGGATTGGCGCTAGGGGAAGTCGACGGTGATTATCCATAGTCTCCATTGACCCACCTAAAAAGGCATCGACCACGACCTAGGTGTGTCGACCTAACTTGGGCCAAAGCATTGATCGGGGATGGGATGGATAGGTTTGATATTTTTCATTTTTATTGATTAAATATTGAATAGAAATAATGATAAGAAACATGATATATGTTTGGTTTATTGATGATTATAGGCCCAAGATACTGATGTACTTGAGAGATGATTCCCAACCATATATGATCGATCATGGGGATATAACATACATTGAGTGGGTTCACTTAGCGATGGTGGGATTGGGTAGATTCATATATTATTATAGGATCCCACAAGATGTGGGTTTGATGATTACATTAGTAGATATATGGGATGTGTGCACATGCATATTATCTTTAGGATGGGTGAGATGATGATCACCCTAGACAATGTACATCACATTCTTAGATTATCAATACAGGGGGAGAAGATAGTTTCCATTATAGTTGATAGATGACTAGAGGTCCGACACGAGTGTTTCGAGCTGATGCCCCACACATTACATTTTCTTTAGGTTCCTTTTCATATGAGATGATATATGAGCATGGGGTACCGTGAGTTGACTAGTATTCCTATTGATGATGGAAATATCATGCCATACACTTCCTAAATCAAGTGGATCTAGATTTCTATGGATACTAGCAAGGGTTCTGGTAGATATTGTGGACCACCAAACCATATTTTCATTTAGGACAGTGTTACTAGTGTAGGCATAGCATGAATGAGTGATGTATAGATCGAGAGAGGAGGAAAGGAATGGATGTAGGATTCATCCTTCACTATTGGGCTTATGAGCACATAGCAGCTTATTAGGCCACCAAGGATTCCATGGGTCATAGGGGATCACATAGAGATCACAGTTGGATTTATAATATGGTAAGATGATTAGGCTTGTGGGAGCAGAGGATTAGATATACAGATTGGTATAGTGATAGAATCACATAGCTTAATGTAAAGTAGATCAGATTTCATCCATATAATGATTTCCCTACATAACTTGGAGTAGATAAAGATTTGATTAGTATGAGGAGGACTAGTTGGGTACGGGGTTTTAGAATAAAGATGATCAAGGTCATGTAGTTTGATAGAGTCCAATAATAGTTTGATTTTATTAAGATAGTACCCGGGATCCCATTTTCTATAGGCACGAGGAAATAGATAGAGATTTACTTATTCTATACATGGATGATCCATTAAAGGAAGCTCCGAGCTATGGGATGATGAGGATGATGTGGGAGTTGGAATCGGGTTTGCAGATTGGTTTTCAAGAACTTGGGCAATGCAAATGGCCATAGAGGGATTGGAGAGAGAAGATGACAAGGATGAGGAGATAGATGGATCCTAGAGGTGGCGGTGATGGTGACCAAGGAGATTCTGTATATATGGAGAAGCTATGCACAAAGTGAGATGTGGCTTGCTTAGAGAGAGAGACGTTATGAGACAGGAGCTTGAGACCATATCTTGGAAGAGGGATAAAGTGACTTAGGAGAAAGACACATCCATCCGGATAGGGATGAGTACAATAGGTAGAGGGAGGTATATAGAGCCTGATTTGGAGATCTTGCATCTATATTATCCATAGATTCAATGATCAAGTACACAAAAATATCGTAGGGGTAGGAAAGATGGCACCTCCTTGCACCATATCTATGGATCAATATAGAGAACTAGCTACGAAGGTTAGATACTATGAGCGAGATAGTGGTACACAAGTTACCATGAAAATTAAGATATTTGGAGTATCTGCAAGTGATGATGAACAATGAGAGAATATCCATATGGGAGTGCAGCGAGTGTGGCTCAACCAACAAGAGATGGGGGCTAGAGTGGGCCCCGAGAGAGAGATAGACAGACCTACCCCAAGGGGAAAGTTTTTTTATTATCTAATGTTAAATTTACTAATTTTGTGATATATCATCTTAAAGATGGGGCCCTTAGAGGCCAATGATGTATTGAGATAGTGTATTTTTATGATATATTATATACATGTGATTTTTTTCATGTTTTAACATGTGTCATTTATATGATTTTAATTATTTGATTTATGTTGATGATTATGGATGACGATGAATATATGTTTGTTTTATATTTTCATGATGATGGTGAATGTATATATATGATTGGATGTTTAATAAATTATATGTGAAGATAATAAAATGTGATTTGGAAATATATGTGATGGATGATAGACATGGATGATGATAGATTAGGAACATTTGATTAGATGTGATATTTTTGATAGATAGCATATATATATATATATATATATATATATATATATATATATATATTAGATGAGATAAATGTTGTGGTGATAAAGCAAAGAGAAGATAGATTATCTATGTGGAAAATTAAAATATAGCACAACTTGATGATTGATGACCTATCGATGCAAATGAAACTACATCATATCTAGAAATGTGTGAGGAACAATACCTCTAACTAAATTGGAGGTAAATAATAAAGGGATCTAGGTAATGTAATGTACATGCTACCAAACATAACCAATTATAGGTTAGTTATATTATAGATCATGAGGGAAGTATGGATGAAATGAGCTTATAAACCTAATTTCATCGCAACGAAGGGGTTTTAGATGTAACTTGTACATGAGAAGAGGGTTCTCCATAGGTGGTTGTTCCTAGGACTATTCCTTAGCTGTGGGAGGAGGAAAAAGTGAAAACTGGTCAATGGGGAAGTTTGCAATAAATGAGAAAGTTAATCAATGTGGGAATATTTTTAGGATGCTTGCTTTTTTGTTTTATATGCTTTTTCTTTTGGATACATAAAAGGATGATAAATTTGGGAATCCTTCACTATCATAGAGTATTCATCCTTTGAGGGAGTGGTCTACTTTTATTTCTTCTTAATTTGTTTTTATGGGTAGGATAAGATATGCATGATAGTTGTCCTTTGAGGGATCATTCTATTTTTATTAATTAAATTATATGAAAATTTTCCCTTTGAGGGATCAATTTTTTTAGATAAGATAGCATGAGATATAAGCATATGATATTTTGACATGGGGAAGAGTTGGGTATAGCTAAGTAGACCACTTAGGAGGGGATGAGAAGATGTATAAGAGACACCTTTGGACCCTTTGTGTGGTTCCAATAGGTAAATAAGAGGGTGATGGATGTAATGATTACGAGTTCTCACCAAGAAGGGAGAACCTATCCATAAGTAAAATGGATAGATCCGTGGTGCCCATATTTAAGGTAATGACTAGGAAAGTGATGGAAGACCACATAATTCCAACTCATTACGATGATAGATGGAAGAGGCTAATGATGGATGAATGATCCAAGTATATGACTAAATGCTCATAGGTAGGTATGATAACAATAGAATGTTCACAAGTGTAATGAGTTAAGTGGTTTCACTTATAGTTTATAGTCAAGGAGGATAAATGATAGGCTCTTGACCTGTACTTATGTGTGATAATGTAAGGTCTAATCTAGTTAGGGAAAATGTTCCATGTTTACTCCTTTCTAGAGTAGTGACGTTATGATTTTATTTAAAGACAAGGTCACCAAAATTAAAATCACGTTATTTGAGATGTTTATTATAAGAACACTTGATGCACTCTTGATAAACATGATTATGCTCAAGAGTGAGAAGGCATCATCCGTCTAATAATTTGAGTTGTGTTAGATGTTCTTGGTGATAATTTTAATAAAAAATGAATTTGCGAAGAGACATGGACAGGATGGGATTCAAACTTCAAGGGTAAGAATGAATTCAAATCCATAAATAAGAGAGAAGGGAGTAGTGACCAAAGAGGTACAAATGATATTATGATAATACACAAGAGTGAAAGGGATATGAAGATGCTAATTACAACCTGATCTCACATAGTCTTGGAAAGAATTTTTATGAAGAGTTTGTTTAGTCACTTTGGATTGACCATTAGCTTGAGGATAGTAAGGAAAGGATAAGCTAAGATTTATATTGAATGAGCCCCAAATATTCTCATCATATTTTTTTGAAGGAATCTATGTTATTCGTGATGATTTTATGAGGGATGCCAAAGTGAAAAATGATGTGGTGATAGATGAAAATAATGATTTGATTAGCTTTGGCTGAGGTGAGTGGGATTTCTTCCACCCACTTGGTGAAATACTCATTTATGATGATGATAAAATGATGATGTTGTGAAGAATGAGGATTGATAGTGTTGATGAGATCAAGGCCTCATTGCAAGAAGGGCCAAAGGTCTGAGTTGGGCTGAAAGGTCTAGCTAGGAATGCGAGACAAGATTAGAATGCTACCGACACTTGACACATTTCTTAATGTATCTATATAATTAATGATTTAGAGAAGGCCAATAATAGCCAAGGAAAAGAACATGCTTAGTGATAGCTAATACACTAAAGTTTCCACCACAAAATCCATCATGGATCTCTTGGATAGCACCAATAGATTCACGATATTTAATACATTGAAGGAGGATACCATGAAACCATTCTTATAGAGAATGCCACCAAGGATGACATATTAGTTATCATGTTGAATAAATGACCTCCTATCATTCTTAGATAGGTCATAGGGAATGATGGATTTGGATAGATAATCAAATATTTGAGAGTACCAAAGATCTGATGTGCTAGATTCAACAAGAAGATGTGAGGTAATTGATGAGATGGTTGATCATGAAGGTGAACAACAACAGAGATTTGGATTCAATTGTTATCCATTGTATGAGAGATGCAAGAGAATACATCATGTCAATGAAATGATTGGATGATTAAGGGATGGTTTGGATAGTGTAAGAATCAAAACCTCAAGGTGAAGGAGGAGAAAGTCATTTTGAAATTGATAATCACTTGTAACTTGTTTGATGATGAGGTCAAAATCCCCATAGATGTCAAGGATTTGAACCCCCAAAAAGACAGTGGTTTCAAGACCTAAGATAAGGGATTCATACTCTGCCATATTATTCGTGCACTCAAAGTCAAGATTTTGAGTGATGGGGATAGGAGTATCCCAAGGAGGAATGATAATGGTTCTAGTGCATCCCCTTGTTGACACTTAGAGCCACCAAATAAGAGAATCATCTAAAAATGAGAATAATCATAGTGGAAATTGTTAATAGATTTGTCTCGAAATTACTTATCGAGGAAGATGAGTATCGGGAGAGGGGCTTCACTAATTGGTCTACAATAGCTTGGCCCTTGATAGAATTTTGAGAGATGAAATCTAGGTAAAACTCAGTCATGAGCATGATCCATTGAGTGATGTAATCATTGTGATAAGGCTTAAAATGCATCATTTTGAGAATATGAAAGCTAGTGATGACATAATTCTTTTGATTGAGAAGATAATTTCAAACCTTATAAGTAGTGAAGAAAAGAGAACAAAAAACCATTTTGGCTTCATGAAGCAAGTCTCATAATTATGAAGGGTGTGAATGACATAGTAAACAACATGATCATGGCCTTGGTCATCATGATGCACAAAAATAGCCCCTAGGGAATGATCGTGAGCAGAGAAATATATATAGAAGGGATCTCCCTTGCATTGAGGTGTAAGAACTAGAGGGGATAGGAGATACTACTTAATATCCTCAAAATATTTTTGAAATTTATCATCCCAATTGAAGTGTGTGTCATTGCAAAAGAAGAAGATAGAAGGGTTGGAAATAATCCAAAATTTGTGAGATGAAGTGGAAAACTGATTGAAGTCAACCTTAGAGACTGTGAAGTTACTTAAGATCATAAGGAGGAGGCATCTCAAGGATATCCATTATTTTTATGGGGTCAACTTAAATAACCATGATAGATATAATGAATTCAAGGATCTTTCCAATTAACACTCCAAACACACACTTAGCTGGATTGAGATGAAGGAAGAAATATATGAGACAATCAAAGAGTATTTCAAGGACATAAAGATGATCGGAGTTGATATTTCGATTTATCCAAAGATCATCGACATAGTTCTATACTATCTTGTGGATGAGATTATGAAAAATGTAAGTCATAGCTCATTGATAAGTAGCTTTGGTTTTTTTCAAGTGAAGGGTGTGACACGATAGCAAAATTTACCCCAAGGAGTGGTGAAATAAGTATTTTGTTGGTCTTTGAGCATGATGAGGATTTGATTGTAACTAGAAAATTTTTCCATAAGATAAATCATCTCGTGACCAATGGTAAGGTCCACGACATGATCTATATTGGGAAGGGGAAAATCATCTTTAAGATAAACAAGATTAAGATCTCAAAAATCAATGCAAAGGTGAAGCTTTCGAGATGATTTAATGATGGGTACAATGTTATAGATCCATTGAAGATATTCAATAAGAATGATGTGGCTTATTGAAATAAGGCATTATAAATCCTCTTTGACAAGGAGGGAAACTTGAGGGTACATGTGGTAAAGCTTTTTCTTAAGCGGCTTAGCATTTGGAAAGGTGACAATGTTATGAATGATAATGGAAGGATCAAGGACTGACATGTCATAGTATGACCATGGAAAGGCATGGATATGCTTGGAAATAAAAGTGATGAAAGACTCAAAATCTTGTGGATTAAGGGATTGAACCACTTTTAGAATGTGAGGCTATTGTGGTGTCTCGATGTTGATATCGATGGTGGAATCGTTGAGAAGAGTGGATGTGTCGGAGGTAATGAATTACAAAGATAAAAATCTTCTTCCCCCATGTAGGTAAGAATGGAATTGTTGATAGTGCATTAAATAATGTCAATGGTGGAAGAATATTATTCCACCTTATTAGGAAAGAGAAGAGGAAGGTACTCAATTTCACCCTCATGCTAATCAAAGAGTGGTCTAAATGTGATTGTGGTGATCCGTAGGATCCTCACGGTGAAACACCAATCTAAGATATTCTTAGAATAAGTTGTAGTAATTTTTAAAATGTGGAGAATAATTATACGATTTCAACGATATCTTGTTTGCAGGAAACGGAGCTCGTTTGCAAAAGTTATAGGCCGCTGAAATTTTTGGGCAACCGGCAAAATTTGGAGTTTTGTGCGGAGTTGGATGTGTGCACGCTCACCAACTATTTTGATTATATTGTGACGCGTGGATGAATTACGTGACGTACTAAAAAGTGGTTTTGGGAACGCCGGTCTTGAAACTTGTTCTCGGATAAATGGACCCCGCTATTTACTGGCTAGGGGCCCTCAGCACCAGTTTGACACACTCGATTATGGAGGGGTGTCTTGGCCTCCTTCTCATTTAATCACTATACCAACTTGTACATATATATGCCTGTAATTGCATTTACGCTATGCATGTGGGACTATTAGACATGCCATTTTAAACTATGCAACTACCATTTCCACGCATTATTTATTTAACTCCATATTCCACGCTTTACATTCAAATCACTCTTACCTTTTTATTCCACGCATTAAATCCAAATCCTTATTGTTTCCCATGCATTATATTTTGCGCCTTGTTTTGGTGCCTAAAAATAACACATACATGTGCCATACACATCCAGCCAACTAATGCGCCTCTTTCCATGGCTAAGGTGGCTCTTAAGCCACTTAAACAATGCGCCCACCTACCTTTTAAAACCTCTTCCAAGATTTTATGCGCCAAATGTGGGATATTGATCCCAAGGAGATAAGTCAAATGCATGGGGAGGAGAATGGAACCCGGGTGGGCCGTGTAAAAGGATAAGCACCCAGCCGGCATGCTAGGAGGCTTAGAAACAATATAAAAGGAGTGATATTTTATTTGTATAGCATTCGGGTCTATGTGAAAATATTGTAATGCTCATAACTTGAGCTAGGAGTGGAATTTGGAGGAGATGTAAAAAGCAACCCCTGTTATTTTTGATAGAGGAAGACTGTGAGAAGGTCATAATTTTGTAGAATTATTTGTAAAGAATTATTTTCAAGATTTTAATAGATCGGTCCCATTCAACTGGACCCGAAGACGTAGGCCTTAAGCGCCGAATTTCATTATCAATTCTTGTGTCAAATTGCTGGTGAATTCTCTTCATTTCTTTCAATATTTGCATAGTACTTGTAGTTTTTATTCTTTTATTAAAAATAAAAAAGGATATAATGCTCAAATTTTACATCGAAAATCAATACAAAGCAAGAAAAATGTGTGTGCACAATTGCTAGTTAAATTTGGTTTTCAGATCATTGGTATCAGAGCTGGTTTTGACTAATTTTTGGTTCAGTTTAACATGTTTTGGATTGCAAGTTGTGTGTTTGATGTTAACAAGGTCTTGATCTAAGAAGGGTGAAGGAGAGTTAGTTGAAGGAGATCCCAAAATTGGTACCAGATGATCTCAAAGTCCTCTGATGGCGGATTGAGAGGAAGTGGAAGAAAAATTTCGTCAATCATTCCAATAGATGAAGGAAATGGTGGAAGAAATGTACCAAGATAGGAAAAGGGAAAAGGGAACTAGAGGAGGTAAGAAAGAAGAAAGCTCTAGTTCTGATATTCCAAAAAGAGACTCTTTAAAATCTGATTTTCCTTCATTAAAGTTAGATATCAAGTTTGAATTGCCTATGTATCTTTGGAGAGCTAAATGCGGAGAAGTTGGATAAGCCCAGGGTCAAGCGATAGAAGTATATTGCAAGGTTCAAAGAATTGTTGATGATGAAGCAAAGATTCATCTGGAAAGTCTTCGATGGGTGGCATAGCACTCATTTGGTGGGAGAGTAAGCTTCGGGAATTGGAAAAAAACAAAGGTATAGAAATCACTTCTTGAGTGCTGAATTTGTTTCAAATCTTAGGCAACAATTTTATCCTCTTGGTTATAAGCAACAAGCTATGATGGATTGACAAACATTAAGACAAACTAAGGGACAAAGTGTTCAAGAATACACACAATAATTTAGGAAAAGGGCTCTAATTCTAGGAATTTCCTAAACACGGAAGAAACACTAATCAAATATATTGGTGGATTGCATAGTTATCTAAGGCATATGATACTTGTTTTAGGTCCTACTAATCTTGATGCAGTATGTGTTCAAGCAACCCATCCGGAAGCATGAGGGAAAATGACAAAGGAGTCCTCTTTCTCTTCTTTTAATCAAGAACAAGCAATCTGAAGGAAAAGGTTTGAAAGAACAAGGAAAAGGAAAGGGTAAGCATAAAACAAACTCTATTGTTAAGAAGGAAGATGAAAAACCATTTTGTAATCATTGTAAAAAAAACCATGATGAGTCTAAATGTTGGAAATTACATCCTGAAAAGAAGCCTAAATGGATGGTTAAGAAAGGAAAAGAAAAGAAAACAAACATTGTAGTGCATGATCTTGGTTTTGATTCAGGTGATGAAACCAAAATCACAACTATGATTTTTCAAGGTAAATCAACTCTTTCAATTTCCAACAATAGCACTACAGATGTTGCATCTTCTTCTAGTAAAAAACTATACCTGACGATAAGAAAAGAAATGATCTTTTCCACATTAGAGTAATTTCAAAGCATACGAAAATTGATACTCTTTTTGATAGTGGATCTCAAGCTAATCTAATTTATGAGGAGGTTGTTAAGAAACTAGGACTCAAAACTAAACCACATCCTAAGCCTTATCCTTTGGGCTGGGTTTGTGATGATGCAAAAATGCAAGTAACTAAAACTTGTACTTTCATATTTGCCATTATAGACAAGTTTATTGATGAGGTTGAATTGGATGTAGTTCCTTTGGATATTTGTGGGGTGGTTTTGGGAAGTCCTTATTTGTATGATCGTAAAGCAATCTTCTATAGGGAAGAAAATAAATATTTTCTTATAAAGGATGGAATTGAGTTTATTATTAGAGCTCACCGTGAAAAGAATAATCTATCCTTGGTAACTATAGGTCAAATGAAAAGGCTTGTAAACTCAAGAAAAAGTTTTGTGCTCATGGTGGTCAAAGCCAAAGAAAAAGAAAATGAGATGGATTTTGAGACTTGCGATCTAAAACATAAGGATGAATTGGTAAAAATTGTTTCTCATTTTGATGATGTTTTTCAGGATCCATAGGGTCTACCTCCCAAAAGAGGGGTTCAACATGAGATACAGTTGCTTCAGGATGCACCTCTTACCATTATTGGAATGTACGGGTTGTCGTAGTAGAGAGAACGAGGAAATCAAGAGACAGGTAATGGAACTTTTGGCTCAAGGTATAATTCGTCCAAGTACATCCCCATGTGGTTCACCAATTATATTGGTTCCTAAGAAGGATGGAACTTGGTGAATGTGTGTTGATTTCCGTGCTTTAAACAAGATTACTATAAAGAATCATTACCCTCTTCCTAGAATAGATGATTTACTGGATCAATTAAAGAATGTAATTTATTTCACTAAGTTAGACTTAAGAAGTGGTTATCACCAAGTAAGAATTGCAGAAGGTGATGTTTGGAAAACTACTTTTAAAATGAAATAGGGATTGTTTGAATGGTTAGTGATGCCTTTTGGTTTTTTCAATACACCGTAACATTCATGAGAGTTATGAATGAAATTTTTAGACCATTCATTGATAATTTCGTTATTGTCTACTTAGATGATATTCTTATTTTCAGTAAGTCATGGGATGAACATGTTAAACACATCCAGAAAGTCTTAGATGCACTAAGGAAAGAGAAATTGTATTTGAAGATGTCAAAATGTGAATTTGGAAAAACATCTTTAATTTACTTGGGTTATATTGTGGGAAATGGAGAATTGAGAATTGATCCTGCAAAAATAGAGGTTATTGTGAAATGGCCTAGACCTACTAATGTGACGAAGCTAGAAGTTTTCTAGGTGCGGTTCGATCTTGGGAGAAAATTTATTGCTAACTTCTCATATATTTCATCTCCTTTACATGCTTTGTGAGTATTAAACAGGGATTTAGGTGGGAGGAAAACAACAAAAAGCCTTTGATACACTAAAATAAAAGATAAGCACCGATATGATCTTGGCACTTCCAAATTTACAACATTCATTTGAGATTGAGACATATGCTAGTGACTACGCAATGGGGGTAGTTTTGATGCGTAACAAACGACCGAAGTGTTACCATTCGAAACCTTTACAAGTGCGGTAAGAAACTATCCAAATTATGATAAAGAGTTGTATGCTTTGGTTCAAAGTGTTAAAAAGTGGAAGCATTATTTAATGGGAAAAGAAACAATTATCCATACTGACCATCAACCACTTCAATACTTACAAACACAAACCAAATTGCGTAGCAGTCTAGACATTTCGGTGGATGGGATTTTTGCAACAATTTCATCTTGTAATCAGGTATAAAAAGGTATTCAAAACAAGGTTGCGACATGTTATCCAGGACCACCAAAGGTAGTAGCATCTATTATTTTACAGCATAGTTCTTTGGCTCATGTTAGTTACAAGGAACAATATGTAAATGATGTTGAATTTAGAGAAGTGTATGAGGATCTAGTAAGTGGGAAACAAGTAGGAGAAAAATATTATCATTTGCATGAAGGATTGTTATATCATTCTGGAAAAATTTGTATTCCAGAAAATGAGCGTGTGCATATGATTAGGGAAGCACATACTTCTCTTATTTCAGGGCATTTTGGTGTTAGTAAGATAGTTGCACATTTACAAAAATATTGCTATTGGCCTAGAATGCATGAACATGTAAACCGGTATATTAAGGGATGTGTTCTTTGTGCCACAAGCAAGCCAAGTAATAGGAAATTAGGACTTTACACTCCTCTTCCTGTTCCAACAAGGCCTTGGGAAAGTGTTTCCATGGACTTTGTAGGAGGCTTGCCCATGACACGGAAGAAACATGATTACTTATATGTGGTAGTGGACAGATTTAGCAAAATGTGTGTGTTGGTTCCATGTACTAAACAAATAACTGGTGAGGGAACTGCACATTTGTTTTTTCAGTTTGTTTGGGTTCATTTTGGTTTACCTACTTCAATCATATCTGATTAGGATTCTATATTTCTTGGGGAATTTTGGTCAACATTGTGGGGTTAATGGACACAAAACTGAAAAAGAGCATTGCTTTTCATCCACAGACTGATGGTCAAACAGAGGTTGTAAACCGCACGCAAGGGTACAATTACTTAGGGTCTATAGTAACAAACATCCTAAATTGTGGGATGACCATCTTTATTATGTGCAACATGCTTATAATCGTGCCTTACATTCTTCTACTTGAAGTCTCCATTTGAGACTTGTTATGGATATCTACCTAACCTTGTAATTGATAAATCCACATCACCTCACCTGCCACCTCATTTTGCCACCTCATCGTGACCTAGTCCTAACCCTAAACTAACCTAATTAAGACCTATAACTTGGTCTACACCTACACCCATGATTAAGGACCCCTTTCTCGCACCCAAAACCGACATTCTAGTCACTTGACCAAGCCCGCAACTAATCCCTCGGGAGAAAAGCAGGGAAGGTGGGCTATTTTACTAAAAATAGCCTACTTTTTCCTTACCGATGCAGTTCTACTCGACCGCCGTCGGTTACGTAACCGCCATCGGTTCCCTGTAAAATGGGCTCCCCTAACCAAAAACAAAGGTCGAAGGATTTTTGAATCAAGAGAGATCATTGGGAGCGATCAAGAGCATTCGAATCTTCACTTGGCCGAGCAGAGACGAGTGAAGAGACAAGGAGAGTTGCAGCAAAAGGAGATCAAGCCCAGAACTGCGACGGAATAGCCAGAAACCTGTGATACTCAGCTGATCATCGGGAGGGAGATCTCTCATCTTCTGTGTGTCAAGCCATCCTACCTAGAGTTCTGCCTTTGTCATCAGAGTTCTTGGACCTGCATCTTCATCAATAACCAGTAAGTTACATCTTGCATGTCCTCTTTAATAACATTTCTTAGACTTTTTGAAGCACAATCCTCACGAATCCATTCCTAGATCCACTACCCAGCGTGCTATTGCATCTAACTATCATTCATCTACCTCTCATCACCTTATTTCCTAATATCACCTATATACTGACCCTACAAATAACACAACTACCAAACAACACCACCACCCCCCACAAAACAACCAACCTTGGATCCTAGACCATACCGATATCGGTTATCGGCAACCGTATCGGTTATCCATCGACTATAACCAAAAACCAGCCTTTCCCCTACCCGGTCAACGAAGCAATTTAATTGATATCTTTCGAGTCTTTTGTGTTAATTCATATTAGCGAGGGAACACCACCTTCGAAAGGAAGTTTTATATTTCACAGGCCCAAGGCGGTTCCCTCATTTATTGTCTAATCAAAATCTTGTGGTCTTGTGTTCTTATTTGCGGGTAGTCCTTCCAACAAAAAGGAGTTCTTCGCGATCGGCTGATCTTTCTCTACGGTACGCGCACACCATCTCGACATTCTACAGGTATTCCTCCTAGCCCCAACCCTTATCTGTTTCTAAAAGGAATGAAACATTACGAGTGAAACATTTTGCACTGCCGGTGGGACCCATTTTGGGTTTCTTTCTTTCTTGCTTGCTTTCATATAGGGAGTATACTTGCTGTTTTCTTCTTCTAAAAGATATTCACAAGGTTTTGTATTATTTTGATAAAAGAACTTGCTTTGCTTTTACATCTCGCATTAGTGAAAGTCATCTCTTTTGCTTCATCGAATATCATTTTCGATTTGGGTTTAAAACACGTGCATTGCATTCCTGCTTGTTGTTTTCAATTCTAGTGAACATAGATTAAGTAACAGGTCGTACACGTGGGGGTGATATCCACGGTATTGACAAGAAATTAATCTTACTTTCACTGCACAACACATACCGAATCACTTCACAATTAACACAACAGCTCAAACATCCCCCTTTTTCCACGGTATTCCTCCGCCCGATTGAGGTAACCTTATAAGCCAAAACAAACTTGACATTTCCCCTAAGTCTTTTGTTTAGGATTCTGACATCATTCTACGTCTAAAGGCATAAGCCCACGATAATTAAAATTAACCCTAGGGTTAGTCTCTGGATTTGCGTGTGCATCTTGCTTGTTTTTAGTTCTGTTTTCTTTCTCATACTCTGTCTTCTGTGATCAATAATTGGACAAGTATACTAAACGTTGTTAAAAATCAAATTAGCAGCCTTTTATATCTTGTTAGCCCAGACTTCTTACACCGACATCGGTTACGCGACCGGCGTCGGCGGCTATATATAACCGACATCGGTTCTTAGACCGATATCGATTCTTGTCTTTTCGAATTCTGACAAACCAAACAACCTACCAATTTTACGATCAGAGTTTGTTTCTATTCTGATGATTTGAAACCCTCTTGTGAACTCCTGTCCATGGTTGTTATCACTCAAAACAAGCCGCCACCATGGTTTCACATGCTTGCTCTGTTTCTTTGCTGAATCACCCCCTTCACATTACAGCAGGGGGGAATCCTACGGATACCGGCGAGGTTCCTAAAATTCCTGTGGGAGATAAAGACTTTGCCAAGTTTCTGGATGCTAATCCTAGTGCTGTACAATACTATTTGTCTCATGCCCCTGACCGTACGCCCAATGGTCAGCTCCTTGTTGGTATGCCTATTAGTATAGCTGCTCATTTAGCTCCCACTCCACCTGATGACACCGCCTTGCTTCCCGCATCTTTAGCCCCGTCTCCCAACCCGATGACTTCAGAGGTTCATACGACACAAATTAGCTTCCCTTTGGTTAATCTTGGACCCCACATATCACTACCACCGACTGCCCCTACCTCATCTCTCTTGCAGACCGCTCCGTTCATGACTTGCTCTCTGCCACCTATCCACACGAGCTTTCCTTCTCAAGCTCCGCCTACCTTTTCATTCCCATACACGTATCCAGTGACCTCAACATCCTATATGGGACATCCTTATTCGGTCGCCTCAACATATTCATCCTCCACACCTTATCAACACTTAACCCCACCAGTGTCTAGCGGTGGTCCTTGGCCCAATTTGCCTCCGTTTACCACAACCACACCATCATCTCATCCAACTACTGATTTAATTAAACAAATGATGGACAAAATGCAAAACCTGGAGGCTTCTGTTTCAGGAAGTCGTAGCGCCTTGACATACGAGCAAGTTTGTCGGGAGCCTATTCACCCGTCTGTCCCCCTTCATTCATATCCTCCTCAATGGGAGTTGCCGAAATTTACTCGTTTTAATAGTAAAGAGGATCCTCAACAACACTTGCGATCATTTAGACATGCTTGTTATTTGATTGCTCATGATGATGCCTTGTTACTCCACACCTTTCCCATGTCCTTATCAGGACCTACCTTGGAGTGGTACAGTGCTTTAACCCGGCACTCGATCTTCTCTTTTAACCAGCTAGCCCAATCTTTCTTGGATCATTTCTCCATTAACATTGCCAAGAAAGTATCTATCACCGACCTCTATGCCATCCGACAATTTGAGGACGAATCTATCGCAGATTTCGTTGGACGATGGCGGGGCCTTATCAACCAACTTACGTATGCCTTGCCTCAAACCGAACTTATCGAACTGTTTACGCGGGCCTGCGCTAAGCACATCTCCCCTACCCTCCAAATTCAAACTTTCCGTACATTCGATGAGGCCTTTACTATGGCTCGAAAACTAGAGATTCGAGCCTTAGAGGAAGAGAAATTGCGGTTGCGTAACAAAAACCCCAATTTCCGAACTTCAGATTCCACCAACAAACCTAACACCACCAATCCTCACCCATCGACCGCTTCGAAATCAAAAGGGGCCGTGCACGCGGTGATGGTCAAATCCCAACCACCGTCTAATACCCCACCAAAAACCACTTATAAGTATAAAGCAGAACCCATCAACTACACTCCCTTGGGAGAAACATATGGTGTGATATTGGAAAAATTGCTCAAAGCAGGAGCCATTACCTTACCTCCTGTTAAACCTCATTCCGGGTTTGATTCCACTCGCGCCATACCTTCTTGGTACAAAGAAAATGACTTTTGTAACTTCCACCGCGTGAAGGGACACAGTCATGAGAACTGCAAGATGTTGAAAAACATAGTGCAGGAAATGGTTGATGCGGGGGATATAGCCCTCGATAATCCTAACGCCCCTGCTAACCGAAATTTGAAAATATTCAACAAACCATTCCCGAATCATTCTTCTAACAGTAATCTAAATCAAGATATCTTAGCCGAGGAGAGTGTTCATGAGATCCATGCAGTCTTCGATTCCCAGCCAAAGACCTCTATCGAACAAATTCTCAATCAAGCCTCTTCACTAACGCAGGAAACCGAATCCCCTTCCTCGCCATCAAGACAAACTGAAATCCTTGCCGTTCCTTTACCCATCAAGGAATTAGCTGCCCAGAGTTCCCTTCTCACAAATGAGCCTTCTTATACCACATCCTTGCAAGACTGTGAGCGGATGTTATCTAATTTATCTATTTCCCAGACGTCTCCTTCTACCATTCTTGCTTTGTCAAGAGAGAAGGCTCGCCACTTCTTTTTTGTCATCCTTAGACGAGCAACCTCTTGAACCGACATCACCACATTCTTTAAACATGACAGATCCCCTCAAACACGCCCTCCTACCTATTAGTCCTTCATCACCTAAATCTTTTCAACGACCAGTCGACCTCTTAACATCTATTGATACAGTGCCTCATCTACCCCCTGTATCACACCCACAGTGGACTGGAATCACAACCCACCTTTCTTCCATACAAAAGTTCCTATTCACACGTGAGGACTGTCATTCCACAGAAGATAGACAGGTCCTATGGGAACGTTTGAGTACGCCGTATTCTACTCAAATGCAAATGACCGATCCTGATGCCTCCACCATATACCCGAAGTGTTTACAGAAGCTTAAAATGCCCATGTTCTCACCTTCACCCCCCTCACCTCTACCAAATGCCCCGTCCACTTCTATTAACTTAACCAAATCTTCCCCTATGCTTGGGACCTCACCCATACCTAGTCTAACACACCCACCTAAGCGGCTTGATTTATCTAAAAATAAAGCCGTCCACCCCATTAGGAGACAGACTCAATCTCCTCAACCTATGCCTCTATCACAACTAAAACCATCATCGTCACACCTACCTTCCATATTGGGACCCCATCCCTCTACCTTACATCAATATATCATACCTCCTGCATTTTCTTTAAAGCAACCTACGCCTTCCGCACCCATACAGAAATCCCAGGGTATAACAACACCGTCATCACCCGCGTATCCTGTCCACCTATCAACCCTAAACAAATTCCAGCATCAAAAGATTTGTTTTCGGTCACTCCTATTTCCCCGTGGTTGTTTTCTGATACCACATCATCTGTGGCCTCATCATCCAACATAGCTTCTACGTCAAAGAAACCACGGTTAGGGAAAACCCATTATCAAAACTCCTTGGCTAAACAACCCCCTCTACAAACCAACCACACCACGTCATCACCAAGATCGACCCAGTCAATAGCCTCATTTTCCTCTGACTTTGACCCACTCAAAGGGTCTTACGCCAAAATCCTTGCTATGTTGGTGGAGAATGCGACCATTTCCCTACCCCCACTTAGACCTTATGATCCATCTAAACCTCGACCTATAGGTTACGATGAGTCTAAAATCTGCGCTTACCACCGCACACCAGGACATGACGTAGAGGGATGCAAAGCGTTGAAAGCCATACTTCGTCCGTCACCTCTCTCAGACAGAAAAGCTAAGAAAGACAACTTACGAAGAGAGAGACCTTTAGCTTCAATTCCCTCTCCTATACCACCTTTCCCCGCCTCACCAAGATCTATCATTATTACAGCCCCACCTCTCGAAGACCATGACCTATCCCTACCATCTTCCTCCTCTCGTATTCATGAAATCAATATGATTAGTGTTCTTTACTCGAGGCGAAAAACAATGGGAAAACGAAAGAAAACACACCTGCGGCATCTCTTTCTCCGTCAACCATCCCGATTGCACCACCACCTAAAGTGGTTATTCGCGGACCCGCCTATCCCGTCTCTAATGGCATTGCCCACCGAACTATGATCAAACAGCTTCACCAATCACCCATAAAAATGACACTGTATGATCTCATTCAGACTTCTGAATCTCATCGACAAGCTCTCGTTGAGATCCTTCAAGGGATAGAGGTTTTACCTAATGAAACCTTGCCTGTTACCTCTATTCTAACGCCCAATCATGTTGCTTCACTCACTAAACAACCTATCTCCCCAACCACTTCGGGCTCTGTACAGCAAGCCGCTGCTGTCAGTTTCTCCGAAGATGAAATTATCGACTTTGGTACCGAAGATCCTGACCCTGCTCTTTTCATCTCAGCGTACGTTCGGGATATCCGGGTACGTCGTGTTATGATTGACGGGGGCGCCAGCCTAAACATCATCTCTTCAAAAGCCTTCCAACAAATGAATATCCCTTCTAGTTGCATGTGTGCCAATCCCATCATGTTGCGATCATTCAATGATGCTATTACTTCTACTTTAGGCACCGTGATCCTTAACATTCGTGTAGGACCACGTACTTTACCCGAACTCTTCTATGTCCTTGAGGGAGAGTTCCAATACAATATGTTGTTAGGCCGTCCTTGGATCCGGGCTATGGGATGCGTTCCCTCCACCTTACATAGATGCATAAAATTTGAGTACGAGGGGAAGTCCTACACCGTAAAAGCTGATCCTCCCCCCTTCAAAACTTGCAATATGTTGTATCGCCCTAATGATGTACTTGTACCAGTCAAGACACCCATTCATCCAACCCAGCCATCTACTTCCGACGCACTTACACCTTGACCAATGAAACCATTTATTCAAAAATATTACTTCTTTTCCCATGAGATAACATCCCAACCTCCGAGGCCCCTTAGTAGATGTTTTTCAACGCCTTACTGTTTGGGGATACCGCCTATATAACGTTAGTTCTTTCCCTACCCCGCAGGAGTACGGACAATTACATGCACATCCCACCTACGACCGTCGCGTGGGGGAGGTAATCTCTTACGGACCACCCCATTGCCGCACCAACCTAACGTATGGGGGTGTTGACGCATCTTCCATTACCCCTGAACCTCCTCTTGGTGTGGTTCCCTTCCAATCCGATTTTCAATATTTGACAAATCGTCGTTTCGCCCTCACCTTCTTGACTCGCTGTGCTTGGAAAGGCTTTGGTTTTGGTCTTTACGAACAAGGCCGACATACACTCATTCCCGTGACTACCCACAAACACAATGATCGCAGTGGTCTCGGTTTTCCTGAAACACCTACACAGGAGACACCTCGTGTCAGTTGTATCCTGGAAGAAGACGACGTCACCCCTACCAAACCATCATCACCCACTTTGCCATCATCACCCACAGAATCAATGGACCCTGAATCTATCCCTCCTAACTTTTTTTTTTCATAAATGCTATCTTCATAGGTCCTCTCACTTATCAACGCGATAATGAGGACCCATCTTCTCTGCCCCTTCTGTATCCAGACATGATCGAAGAGGATTCGCCTTCGATTAATGTTGTTGAGTGCCAGGATGACGACTCCATCCTCACTTACCTTGGGGCGGACGACTCCTATATTCAACGCACCTTACCATCTGAAACTCAAACCATGTTGAATGAATCGACTATAGAAATCAACATCCACACGGAGGAGGATCCTCACATTGTGAAGATCGGACAATCCCTTAACACATCAGAACAAGCCGCCTTTACTACCTTTCTCCATACCCACAACCAAGCTTTCGCTTGGTCCTACGCTGACATGCCAGGAATTGATCCTACCATTGCCGTCCATAACATCACTCTAAACCCCGATTCCAAACCAGTCAAACAAAAACTGAGAAAAATGCATCCACGCATTGCCCTCTTGGTCAAAGAAGAGCTTCAACGACTTCTTTTTGTTTCCTTCATCTTGCCTATTGACTATCCTCAATGGATTTCTAACATCGTACACTCACTAAAGCGCGACGGGGGACTTCGGATATGCACAGATTTGAGACCTTAACCTCGCTTGCCCCAGGATGACTTCCCCCTCCCGTATTGATCAACTTGTTGATCTCACTTTGCGAGCCATGAAATGCTTTCTCTCATGGATGGCTTTTCGAGGATCTGACCAAATTTTGGTTGCACCCCCGATCAACATAAAACCGCTTTCATAACTCCTTGGGAACCTTACATTATCGTGTCATGCCGTTTGGCCTTAAGAATCTTTGGTGCTACCTATCGGCGGGCTATGACTTACATTTTCATGACATTATGCACACTATCCTTGAGGATTATGTCGATGATCTTACGGGCAAGTCTAAACATCGCGGTGAACATCTCGATGTTTTAACCATTATTTTCGATCGCTTTGTTGCAATATTCATCCGGCTTGACCAAAGAAATGTGTCTTTGGTGTTCTTTCAGGAAAACTTCTTGGCTTTATCGTCTCTTTGCGTGGCATTGAGGTCGATCCATCTAAAGTAAAAGCTATCCTAGAAATGCCCCCACCCAAAAACCTCAAACAATTGCGTAGTTTGCAGGGTAAACTTCAATCCATCCGGCGTTTCATCTCCCAACTCTCGGATCGATGTCACCCTTTCCATCACCTTCTTAAAAAAGACATTGCCTTTCAATGGAGTGAAGAGTGTCACCAAGCCTTTGAAGCTCTCAAATCCTATCTCTTGCAGCCACCCGTGCTTATCCCACCCCAGGACGACCGCCCTTTCTACCTTTATCTTTCCGCCACTGACCATGCTATAGGAGCTATGCTCGCACATCGGGACTCGGCACGTCGAGAACAGGCCGTTTATTATATAAGTCGTACCCTCGTGGATTACGAGACTAGGTATACACATGTAGAAAAATTGTGCCTAGCCCTATCATTCGTAGCCACCAAACTCCGACATTACCTCCTGAATCACAAAACTTTTGTCATCACCAACACGGACCCCATTCATTATATGTACGCCAAACCACATCTAAACCAACGCATCGCTCGATGGCTTATGCTCCTCGCCGACCTCGACCTTGAGTTTATACAACAGAAGTCAATCAAAGGACAAACTCTTGCAGACCAACTTGCGGAGGCCCCTTTACCTGGGGAACAATTCACCAATTTTAATTTCCCTGACGAACTCATCGCCGCTCTTTCACTCGGGAAGAGTCGTATCAAATGACCCTCTTCTTCGATGGATCTAAATGCCAGCGTGCGGCGGAGGAGCCGGCGTTGTTCTCATCCCTCTTGACGCTGAACCTATGCCTCTTTCATTCCGGCTTGATTTCCCCTGCACTAATAATACAGCGGAATACGAGGCCCTTGTTCTGGGTCTCCAAGTTGCGATACACTTAGGTATCAAATCTATCAATATTTTTGGCGACTCTCAATTGGTAGTCAATCAAGTTATGGGCATCTACCAATGTAAAAATGAGGAACTTCAAAAGTACAAACACTACGTGGATTCACTTCTAGCCTTATTTACTCACTATTCTATCCAAACCATTCCCCGCTCCACTAACAAATTTGCGGATACTATGGCTTGCTTAGCCTCGCAAATTCCAGCTTCATCAACTGACTCTGAATTATTCGTCTTGGTCCAACAACTTTTTGCCCCATCCTACTCAACCCCGGTAGTTTGTATGATAAATACTGTGTCTACTAATTCGCAGGATACCTGGTACCACCAATTTCACGACTACCTTACAATCTCTGTTCTCCCACCTGACCTTACTAGTAACGGCAAACGTGCTTTTCTTAAAAGTGTTTCGCGTTATGTTGTCATGGGGGGACTCCTCTATAAACGTGGCTTTGATGGCATCCTCCTTCGCTGTCTAACCGGCGCGGAGGTCACCTATACCATCCAACAAGTACACGATGGGATTTGTGGTGGACATTTTAGTGGCCTTGCCGTGGCTAAACGAATCCTTCGCCTAGGTTATTATTCCTACTCTCAATAACAATGATACTACTGAATATGTTAAGCGTTGTGTTATGTGTCAACAACACGCCAACCTTCAACATACTCCTAGCCACCCCCTACAGGTCACTGAGATCTTTGGCCTTTCTCACAATGGGGTTTAGACCTTATTGGTGAGATTCACCCGTCCTCTTCACAACGTCACCGATGGATAATCACAGCGACCGAATATTACACAAAATGGGTGGAGGCCATTCCACTCATTTCAATCAAAAAAGAAAAAATTGTCGAATTCATTAACCATCACATTATCTGTCGTTTTGGTATTCCTCATCGCCTAATAACAGATAATGGTAAATCTTTTAAAAACAAGTTGTTCTGAGACCTTTGTGACAACTTTGGTATCAAACTTAGTTTCTCATCGCCTTACTTATCCATGCGAGGCCAATGGTCAGGCTGAATCTTCTAATAAAACCCTAACCAAAATCCTCATGAAAGTTGTCAATGAGTCCGGAAGAAATTGGCACGAGCACATTCCCTTTGCCCTTTGGGCTTATCGTACTAGCATTCGTACCTCCACTAGTGCTACACCTTTTTCTTTGGTATATGGTACCGAGGCCGTCTTGCCTCTTGAAATACAAATACCCTCCCTCAGGATATCTCTTCAGGATATTCTCACCAACGATGATTTCCGCCAAGAGCGGTTAGCCCAATTGGAGCTTCTTGACGAACGTCGTCTTACAGCTCTCGATCACCTTCAAATCTATCAAAAACGCATCAAGCGTGCTTATGATAAGCGACTTCAGGAGCGTACCTTTAAGGTTGGTGATCTTGTCCTCAAAGAGAATCAACATGTAACCAAACTAGAAAAGAGCAAACGTGGAAAATTTGCTCCTAATTGGATTGGGCCTTATATAATCACTCACACTTATGGATCAGGCACTTATCGTTTAGCTTCGCTTAATGGTAAACCTGAGCCTGAACCCCTTAATGCCTTGCATCTTCGACCATTCTATTGTTGAATTTAGTGTTATATCACTTCTTATCTACCTACTGCTCGTCCCTTGAGCTCATTTACCGCTACATACACTTTGTTTCCTACATCTCCAAATAAAATCAAGCTCACTTCTCACCTCCCCTCAACGATGCCTTCCCCTTTTTAGTCTAGTCCATGACTTCAAAGTATTAAAATAACACCTTCTTATGGGATTTTCTTGAGTCAAACTTCCTACCAAACTAGATGCTTCACGCCAAAAGAACATCTAGCTATCTAAATTATATATAGACTGCTCCCTCGAAGGACAGCTATATGCCAAATTTATTGCTTTATTATATATATTTGCTCCCCAGAAGGACAACTATGCACTAAAATCATATCTGCTACTATAAATAGACTGCTCCCTCGAAGGACAGCTATACACAGTCAGCCTTTATCAGAAGCTTCTCGCATGGATCAGCTTTGTGAAGACCTCAAGAATAGTACAATCAATATCCCTTGTAGACTTCCCGCATCGATCAGTCTATATTCAGTAAAATAAAAGCCTCATTCAAAAGAACTTTTTGGGTCATGGACTTGTCTATTTAGGGTAGGTTCTCTTTCGTCAGAACACTCACTTTGTAACAAGTTCTCTGTACCTCAGCTATATCATCCACCTCACCTCACCATTTGTTTCCACTCAAGGGACGTAACGTACACCCGATATATTGTGATCATACAACTCTTTTCACCTATTGACTTCTCGTCTATGCACGGTACCTAGGGCTTCAAGCTCGTTCTACGTTGTGTGGTTTGTTTAGCTCTTTTCACCTACGGAGCACTCTTTCCTTTTTGCCTCGCATCTAGGATTGTGTGTTGATCTTAATCAGGACATGGTTCCCCTCGACTTGGGTAGGCTAACTTTCGCTTCCCTTATACCTTTTACAACATCACCAATTCATTACCAACACCAACAACCTTCCCTTACCAATATTAATATCAATATTTTTACCAACCAACCAATTGCCTAAACCGTACCAAATTGCCTGAATTCACCTCTCCCTGATCCTAAGGGAGAACTACATCGGTCTGAGGCCCTTCCTTGCTTTGTGCAATGGGCTATGTAGGCAGCACTTAGGAGACATGGGGTCTCCCAAGGTTAGCTCGACCACCCCTACCATAACCTATCATGTGTGGTAAATATAAATATTTTTTGTGTATTTCTATTTAATCACATTCCTCTTTATCCTTTTTCAAAACACCAAAAATCACAACGCAAACATTCTTATTATTATCAAATCAACATACATATTCAGTCTTATCTAGATGTTAAACAAATACATCTTCTCTATCATCGACACGCAGGTCGGCATCCTTATTTATTCTTATACCTTGCTAACATTTACTTAGACCCTCACGATTCATCCCGACCCAGGAGATGATCGTGATCGTCGACGCCTCTCGCCGGGCCTCTCCATCCTCAAAGGTACCACGGCTATTGGTACCGCCCACTGATCTGCCAATCTCTCCTGTAACATATGAATACGCCCTCTCGCATGGAGGAATCCAGCCTCTAGTCTCTCCGCCCGTGACTCCGCAACCGCTAACAATCCTCTTGCCTCATTCACCTGCGTTTGGAGCTGCTGAACTAAACTCTGCAGACGATCTCTCTCCGCTGTAATCACAGCTATGTCAGGGTGATCACGTACACCTCGCAGCTCTGCTACCCACCATAACCTATAGGCCTCTGTCGTTCCTGCATCCATTACACTGCTGCGATCATTGCTTTCTCCTCTGGCCCTTACGGAGGTGTTGGCCGGGGAGGTGAGAATCTTTGCCTCGGCGTCGATCCTCATATATGGTCTATAAGCCGGGGTATATCTGCACAAATCCAATTGTCGCCGCGCGATCTAGAGGAATCCTCTCATACTCACTGGCTTTGCCCTGCGATCCACCTCAATCGCTCACCCCTCAACTCCTCGGCTATATTCTCTGTTACCATATAGTTCCCGTAAGGCCTCAGCCAGAGATATCAGCAATCGTCACCCTCTCCCATACACACTGTAATACTCAATGTCACCCGTCACGGCTGAGATCTTGCCTCTTGTTATGCTGGACCCATCGTCGAATCCCACCTCTGTACTCCGGTCTCTCTGATTTGGATGGATCGGCCTCTTTGGTCACACAAAACAATGTGCTCATAGGCCCAACAGTGTAATAAGTATGAACAATCCGATGTCGTCCTCATGATTTCACCTACAAGCCCATAAACCCTGTATAACTCCACCAAATATGCACGGTGCCCATGCAAAAAAGTCACGTTCCTTTCTATCATCTCCCGGATAACACACATCAATGCCTTTGGAAATCTTCCCCCTTACGCCTCGGTAATGCATAATACCCTACCGCTATCATTAATATCACTTTGCTAACCTTGTCTCCTCGGGGTGTCTTTGCATACATTATCCCATATGTGAATGACAAACCTCGTTGTGTCAAATCTCGTGCGTATGGACCAAATCTTTGTTGTTATCGCTCCCCGCGCCGTGCTAGGTAATGCCTGATATACTGGTTTTCCTGTAATAGGGAGCCTCAAAATACGGAACACATCTTCCAATGTTACTGTCATCTCCCCTGTTGGCAGATAGAACGTATTCTTCTCTGGATTCCATCTTTCAATCAACGCCTGCAACATAGCATGGTTACGTGCGATTCGTGAATAATAGCGGATTCCACTTAACCCCAAATGATTTATCAATGTCCATTCCGCTGGTGTTACATCCGCTCGGATTCGTGACAACAGCGCTGGCACACTATCATTCATCCTCAACCCTGCCTCTGCCTGCATACATCAAAACAACAAACAACCATTCAATCCATCAAATCCCTAAGGGTTTTTCTCACATTCTGGAAATTCCTCCAGGTATCGGTTATAAATAACCGGTACCGGTTCAGTAACCGATACCGGTTATCCCTAACCGCTATCGGTCACTGTCAATTACATACACCTTGCCTAAACAACCACCTACGACAATAAATTGCTCGTTTATTCCTCTCTGTATACACAGACATACCCAAAACCCTTGATTACCTACCACGTAACACTCACCTCATTTATAACCCTTGTTATCATGTTTTCTTTCTCATATCTACCCACCTACTCTCCCCCATCTTATTCACAAAACATGCAGTAATCAAATCACAACCAAAACGTTTACCTCTTGAGTTGCAGCAGCTTGAGGTGGCCCTTGTCTTCCCTCTCGTCCTGCTGCTTGGATGCTTCTCCTCGTTCTGCCATGATCACCACCCTTTTCAAATTCACCTTTCTGCCTTCTGAATCTCAGAACACATTCACTTTCCCTGTCTCTTTTCTCCTTATCACTCAAATCTCTCATGCAATTACCTGTCTCAGTCGTCAAAAAGCGTCGCGTTCGCGTATTTAACTTCTTGCATGGCTCTCAAAATTAGAACTTAAGTTGCCACCCTAGCTTTTCTATTTTTAGAAAAGCTCATACCTAAATAACCGGTATCGGTTACGTAACCGATATCGGTCTACTAACTACCGGCGTCGGTTACCTAACCGATATCGGTTACACACCTGCCTTTTTGAAACATAGTTCTTTTCTTCATTTTCTACCTAATTTTTTATCGCGCCCGCCTCTTTTCCTGCATAACAACACCATTATCCATATTTGTCCATCCAATCCACTTCTCATTACGATTTCATCCATATCATCTATCTACATTACCCAAAACAAACATGCCATCATCTAAGGATATCAAAAAACTATCAATCTATACACCATTTGGATCCAACTCATCAGATACATATATAACAATGTCACCAAACCAACAACAAAACATGCCACATTTCATCATATAACATGTCATCCATATATACGTGCAAAAGACATCAACATCATCAATATATCAACATGTCAATTAAACTCATCATACAACCTATATCACAAACCATTGACGAAATACTTAAAAACATTTTGAACACAGCATGTGGGTCAAATCATCATATCTATATATATATACAAGGTTTCAAATATACAACGTGCCCTGCATCGGGGCCTCTGTGATCTCATAATACAACAACAAAGCCGGCACGCAGGCCGCAATAAATGTCAATAACCTCGACTCGGCTCGCAGGCCGGTCCCTCATATCAAAAATATACTCGGCTCGCAGGCCGGTATCAACTATACAACCCGTACTCGGCTCGCAGGCCGGTATACAATAAATGAATGAATAAATGAATAAATGTAGGCACGCAGGCCTCTATCAACACAACCGGTGCGCAGACCGGTGCCCATGTCCATATACAAAAACAATGCAGGGATCCCTCAGCTCTCCCCACCGCCCTCAGCACCTCTCCCTGCTGGTCCCTGTGGTGCCTCTCGCCTCCTGCCTGTAACAGACACGCCGGCTGTGGCTGCACCTCCCTGCGATCTCTGACTATGGGAGGTCTCTGCTCTATAAGCTGCATATGGCTGATACTCAGCTCCGGTACCATCAAGAACATCTTGATAGTACCGGGCCTCCGCTCTCGCCTCCATATATCTGTCCCGTGCCACCGTAGGTGCTGGGGCTGGTCCCCGGACTCCTACTACCAGTGCCCCCTGTGCCTGTGATGGTGCCGCTGGTGGTGCCTGTGGCCGTGGTGGTATCGTACTGTGCACAGTGCTGAGCTGTGTGTATGTGCTGTGCTGCTGGTGGTGGTGTGCTGGTGGTGTGCACATGTGTGTTGTGCTATGCTGTGCATGCTGTGCTGTACTTTGGCTGGGCTAGCTTTGCCCTAAAAACACCTATCTACGTGCACATGTGCGGCACCAGTTGCCCCTAATAGCTTGCACTTTGACCCCCAGAGCTGATCTCGCTCTGCCATCACTGCTGCCAAGTCAGGCTTTGCATGCGGGCGGTCTTATCTAATTGCTCTCGACCAGCCCACCACACCATGTATGCTCCCGTACAACCAGCATCATCTACACCATCACCTGCTGGCCTCTCAGCAACCCAATCTGGGTCCAAGGGCTGTGGTGCAGGTCAGTGGGGCCTCTACATCATCCCTCCTGTACTGAGGGAAGGGAGGTGGCTCGTCCTGTCGTAGCCCCATCTGCCTGCGTACCCTCTCCAGGGGTATCCTCTCGTACTCTCCCGGCCTCCGTCCTGCTATCCAGAATGTGTACTGGATCAGGCGCAACTGTAAGCGGGCTCCTCTGCGAGGGTGATGACCTCTGTAAGGTCTCCATATGATATCTACCGCTGTCAGGCCCTCTAACAAATGTCTATAATAAGCAACGTCCCGACCTGCAAGCACTGCTCGTGGCTGCCCCACGACCCCCAACCACCTCTGAAAGCCGTATCTGTATATGACCTGTGGCCCTGGCTGCTGGGGTAACCCTACTGGTCTGATGCATATGATGTGCTCATATGCCCAACAGTGAAGTAAAAATGTCGAACAAATCCCGAATCGCCTCATCCGGCGATAGCCCCACAGCTCCCTGTATAACTGCACCAGATATACTGGTGCCCAAGCATAACAGGTGTGCTCCTCCACCATCTCATGAAGCACCCCCATCAATGCCCATGGAAAGCGGCCTCCCTCTGAGTCGGGAGGCGAAGCAGGTGATCCCGATCATCATCAACACGGCAAGCCGTGTCTCATGTCGGTGCGCATGGTACATATCACCATACCCGATGCTCGCGCTGTGATATGTCACTAGCGCAGCTGCATCCCCGAAAACCTGTAGGATGTTGTCCATGGCTGTCTCTGCATCCACCTGAAAAATGGCCTCTCCATCAATAGGTAATCGAAGGATGCGATATACATCCTCCAATGTGATGGTCATCTCTCCAGTCGGGAGATGGAACACATTGGTCGCCGGATCCCATCTCTCGATGAGGGCAACCATCAAACTATGATCTCTGTCGATCGCTCTATATCGCTGGACTCCTCCGAGTCCCACCTCGCGCATGATAGCCCAGTGCGCTGCGGACACATGTGGTCACATCCGCACCAACAGCGGAGGCATCCTGTCCCGCATCGTCAGCTGCTGACGTGCCTGCAAAACCCACCCACTACATTAGCCCTACTCTTCATCACGATATCTACCTATACCCCCTTTTATCCCCCCGACCACATCCCGACTCTCTAACCCACCCCTTTATACCCCCTTTTATCCCACCGACCACACCCCAACTCTCTAACACCCCCCTCTAGCCACCTATCTTCTCCACTATCCCCCTCCCTCTTCCCACCCAAACCCCAACCCAAACCCATACCCATAACCCAACCCAACCCAAACCCATACCATAACCCAACCCAACCCAACCCATACCATAACCCATGCCCCAACCCAAACCAAACCCACCCCAGACCCCAGCCCAACCCACCCAAACCCACAACCCAAACCATACCATAACCCACCCCACCCCAACCCAAACCCACCCCCAACCCACCCCACCCCAACCCACCCAAGCCCAACCCAAAACCACCCCAAACCACCCACCCAAACCATGCCCCCAGCCGATATACGGCCCACCAGCCCCGTCGAAAACAAAAACCACCTTACCCCCTGAAATTTGCGACCCGATGTTAACAAAACACCACTTCACGCTTGCCGCAGGCGACATCGATCGACATCAAATCGGTTGTAAAAGCGGAGCCGAACCCGACGCGGCCCCCCAAACCTATTTTTGCCTATTACTACCCTTTTACCCATTGAAAAGCCCTACAAACCTACCCACCCTACCGTTTTAGCCTAACTACCCTACCTACCCTCTCTATTTTCCAAACAACTTCCATTTATTCATTATTTTATCAAAAACTTGGATTCATACCCAAAACCCCAATTTAGCATAATGCAATAAAATGAACACAATGAGGGGTTTCGAACCTACCCGTACGATGACACGTCGTCGTGGTGGGATGGGTGGTGGTGGTCCAGCTGGTCCAGCCCCTCCTGCTCCTCCTGGTTGTGCCATGGCTCCAAATGTCCTCTTCTGGGTCCTCCACCAATCAACTGCTGCCTCCTCCTCACTCGGGCCCACTAACAACTAACTCCTCCAGTCAAATAGCGCCACCTCACGCAACTAATGCTCCAATCTTAACTCTCCACGTCAGACAACTCAAATTGGTTTCCAAATTGCAAAAGTGACAATGACAGGCCGTATTTTTCTTTTTATAGGTTTTTCGCCCATAACCGATATCGGTTTTATTATGCCCTAAGGAACCGGTATCGGTCCCCTAACCGATATCGGTCATATACAATCGACATCGGTTTTATTCCAAATTTCCCCCAATTTCTGCCCTTATTTACTATTTGCCCTTTTTCACCCACATCGCCTATATCAACCTTTGCTGCAAACATTCTAACCATTTGGCCCGACCCACGGCCGCAACCAACTAATCCGGCCCGACCCCGATCAGGCCTCGACCAACTACTTTGGCCCGACCAAGACCTCAACCTACCCATTTGGCCCGACCAGGCCTCGGCCTCAACCAACCATTTGGCCCGACCCAAGGCCGTCACCAACTAATCCAGGCCCGACCCACCCAGGCCTCAACAACCATTTGGCCCGACCCAGGCCGTAACCACCACTACTTTGGCCCGACCCAAGACCTCAACCTACCCATTTGGCCCGACCCCATTTGGCCAGCGACCAACCATTTACCATTTGGCCGACCCAGACCCAGGCCCGGCCCACCCAACAACTTGGCCCAACCCCCAAGGCCTCGGCCTAACCATTTGGCTGACCCAGGCCTCACCCCAACCATTTGGCCCGACCCAGGCCGCATGACCCAACAACTTGGCCCGACCAGGCCGTACCACTTCAATACCTCACCCAACATCAACAACATACACTTTTCTCCACCCATCATGTACCTTCTTGTTCATTGAGCTCACTGTTCGTGTTTTTTAGCATGATTCGGGTCCTTGACTTGCTCTGTCGACCAACTTTGCCTAGACCTAGACCGTGATGTTTATCTCAACCAAACCAACCATTTGGTACTGCCGAACAAGCCTAAACGTTCCTGTACCTTACCCGTTATATACCCTGGGGCTACTTCCTATGCCTTGGATACCAGGATTATATCACCCTTGTTTGGATAAACTATCGACCTTTGCCTATGCATTGCTGGTTTGATCGTCAAATCATGTACCCTAGTCACACTATTGCATTTCAACGTGCGCCTGCTTTCTTGGACCTACCCCACCCTCTCACCATTATCTCTACACCATTTACCCTTTATCAACCCTATCCCTGATTTCACGCTACCTCAATCTGTGATAGATTTGAGGGGGATTACCTATACCCTTAACAGGAGAAACCACTTCATATTATTGTCCATGTGCAGCTTTACAAAACAAGCCACACGACAATAAGGGGCTAATGTAGACACCAAATTCATGTCTTACGACCCCTTGTGACCCGCATCCCATTTCGCAACCTAACCTCATCACCTAAACCTTACACAATTATTTATTAATTACCTTGTAATTGATAAATCCCCATCACCTCACCTGCCACCTCATTTTGCCACCTCATCATGACCTAGCCCTAACCCTAAACTAACCTAATTAAGACCTATAACTTGGTCTACACCTACACCCATGATTAAGGACCCCTTTCTCGCACCCAAAACCGACATTCTAGTCACTTGACCAAGCCCGCAACTAATCCCTCGGGAGAAAAGCAGGGAAGGTGGGCTATTTTACTAAAAATAGCCTACTTTTTCCTTACCGATGCCGGTTCCTACTCGACCGCCGTCGGTTACGTAACCGCCATCGGTTCCCTGTAAAATGGGCTCCCAAACCAAAAACAAAGGTCGAAGGATTTTTGAATCAAGAGAGATCATTGGGAGCGATCAAGAGCATTCGGATCTTCACTTGGCCGAGCAGAGATGAGTGAAGAGACAAGGAGAGTTGCAGCAAAAGGAGATCAAGCCCAAGATTGCAACGGAATAGCCAGAAACCTGTGATACTCAGCTGATCATCGGGAGGGAGATCTCTCATCTTCTGTGTGTCAAGCCATCCCACTTGAGTTCTACCTTTGTCATCAGAGTTCCTGGACCTGCATCTTCATCAATAACCAGTAAGTTACATCTTGCATGTCCTCTTTAATAACATTTCTTAGACTTTTTGAAGCACAATCCTCACGAATCCATTCCTAGATCCACTACCCAGGCGTCTTTATTGCATCTAACTATCATTCATCTACCTCTCATCACCTTATTTCCTAATATCACCTATATACACCCTCTGAAAATAACACAACTACCAAACAACACCACCACCCCACAAAACAACCAACCTTCCTTCGGATCCTAGACCATACCGATATCGGTTATCGGAACCAACAGTATCGGTTATCCCGACTATAACCAAAAACCAGCCTTTCCCTACCCGGTTCAACGAAGCAATTTAATTGATATCTTTCGGTCTTTTGTGTTAATTCATATTAGCGGGAACCACCACCTTGAAAGGAAGTTTTATATTTCACAGGGCCCAAGGCGGTTCCCTCATTTATTGTCTAATCAAAATCTTGTGGTCTTGTGTTCTTATTTGCGGTAGTCCTTCCAAGACAAAAGGAGTTCTTCGCGGTCGGCTGATCTTTCTCTACGACGCACACACCATCTCGACATTCTACAGGTATTCCTCCTAGCCCTAACCCTTATCTATTTCTAAAAGGAATGAAACATTTTCCCCCTTGAAAATGAGCCAAATCGGCTTTTACACTTTGCATGGGTTGAGCCAGGAGACATAAACGTATAAAAAACGTGAGAGCCCATTCCTCCTTGACTGCAGATGCATTAAAATGGCATGGGGGACCTTACAAACCCATACCCTATCATTTTTGACCAATTTGGAGGAGAATGCGACCCATTCTGCATTAATTTGGTCACTGAAATGTCACTTCTAGTCATAAACACGCGTCAGATCTGTTTCTCAACTTTCTCTCTCTATACTACACCAAAATTCAAGATTAACCCTAGAATCATGTAGAGAATTTCATAATCTTTCCGTTGATATAAAGAATGTGTAAATCTGAGCTCTGGATCAAAATATATGGAGATCTGAAGATTTAGGGCACAAAACAGGTGAAAATGTGTTTTGAAAATCTTTCCCATGCTTTGCCACTGGACAACATGTGTCAAATGCTGATTGGATGCATAATTCTCTCTCCTCTACTCACCCATGGGTTTTCCTTGAAAATTTTGACTTTTTGTGATTTTGGAACATTTTCCACTTTTCCTCCGCGCCCCGCCACTTGGGACACGTGGCATGCATTGATTGGAGGACAGGGGCGTGGGGTCTTCCTTTACTTTTAGCTTTTTGGCTGAAACTTGGCCAAATTTTCCAAATCCTCCCCGAGCTCCATGCTCCCCTTTCTCCTTAGGACATGTGTCCTCTTTTGATTGGCTCGGGCTAACCCTTCAAACCTCGCCCTTTGAACTTTTGGATGTTTCCCCTTGTGACACGTGTCGTGATCTGGTTGGCCTCTGGGTCTGCCGGCTTTTCACGTCCACCGCGTCCATTTGTCCCGGATGTCCCAAACTGTCTGGGATGAAAACTTCTGATCCACCCGAAATGGGCTTCCTTGTCCCTCTCTCGACCGGTGACACGTGGTGTAATTTTATTAGCTTTCGGCTCCTTCGGCTATGCCATCCGCGTCCCACGTGTCCCTTTGTGTCAACTGTCCCGGTGAAAGTTATCCTTTTTGGCTGATCTCGGTGGTTCACGTCCTTCACGTCCTCACGGCCCAGATGTCCCAGACTGTTACGCTTAGCATTTAGTCAATTTTCCTTTGACCTTTGGCCGGTTCACCTTTTCACATCCCGCGCGTCCTCACGGCCCGGATGTCCATTTGCTCTCATGCAACCGCTGCGGCCTTTCAGCCAATTCACGCCCAGATGTCCCTCATGTCCCGACTATTGCAAGGACTAGGACTTAGCCATTTTTCATGATTTTTCCTAGCCCAAGCTTGTTTTTGCAACTTTTTCACACTTTCTTCAGAACTTTCTCTTTTCAACCTGGACAGGAGAGTTAGAAAAAATCAGGGGACCCTAGAAACATGGCTTTTTCCCCAATCAATCTATTTTCTGGGACTTGAGTATTCAATGCATGTTATCAATTTTTTCCTAGGGGGTGAAAATTGGATAACAATTTGGTGATTCAGCGGGGTTACCTGCCTGCTAGGTAGAAGATACTAGTTGCCTGGAGCAGTCCATTGGGCATGGAGTCATCAAATATTCAGTTTAGAACCCCAACTGACTCAGAATGTGTAAGGAGGAAGATGGAATATCACCTAATGAAAGCAAGGATTGCAAAACATCTCCATGGACAACAAGTTGTGCCAAAGCACTTAGGGAAAAAAAACTAACCTTCAACAAAACAATGTGCACAAGCACTTGGAGGAATGAAAATCTAATCTAATATTTACAAGGTAGTGAACTTCCCTCTAGAAGCAACGCTTGAGATAGATTCCATTGACTGGAATCTGCAGTTCTTCACCATCCAATGAGGCCAATTGAAAAGCATTGTTGTCCTTGCACTTCATGACCATGTATGGGCCACTCCAAATGGCATCAAATTTTGAATGCCTTCCGGTTTTGATCTATCCACATCCCATTTCAACACTAGATCTCTAACTTGAAAAGATCTATCCTTGGCATTTCTATCAAAGGTATCTTGATTAAATCTTGATCCTTTTCCATTACTTGGGATGCCTGATTTCGATCTCTTGCAGCTCCATCAACTCTGCATACCTCACCTCCATGGGCTCAAATTCAAGCAACTCCAGCTGCTTCATGAGTTCCAATGTTGGCAACTCAAGTGACATGGGCAAGATTGTCTCTCTTCCATAGACAAGCCTAAATGGAGAGTTACCTGTGGATCTTTTGGGAGTTATCCTATCAGCCCATAAGGCTGATTTCAGTTTGGTATGCCAAGACCTCTGATTCTCGTCAAGATTCCTCCTAATGATCCTCAACAAGTTCTTGTTTGTAGACTCGCCTGACCATTACCTTGGGGGTAATAGTTTGATGAAGTGCTTAGGTAAATACCATTCTTGATAGCCCACTCAGTCACCTTAGATCCAATGAATGCCAATGCATTATCAGAGATTATTGTGGCAGGTACACCAAATCTGGTTGTTATCCCCTCATAAAAGTCTAAGATGCTAGACTCATTTGCCTCTTTGAGTGCTACTGCTTCTATCCATTTGGTGAAGTAGTCTGTGGCTGTCAAAATCCATTTGTGCCCTTGGCTTGAATTGGGATTAATGACTCCAATGAATTCCAAACCCCATTGCATGAATGGCTGGTCAACTGAGATTGGATGTAATGGGAGGGCAGCAAGTCTCTCTTTTCCTGTGAAGAATGCACAATTCTTACACCTCTTGATCCATGCATAGCAATCACTGAAGATCTTAGGCCAATAATAACCAGCCTTCATGATTTTTAGAGCTGTTACTCTTGGTGCAAAATGGCCACCAGCTGGTCCACCATGGAACTCTTCCAATACTCTTTGAATCTGATTTGTGCTAATGCATCTCAGTAGCACTCCATTTACATCTTTCTTGAACAAAACTCCATCAACAATGGCATACGGGACAACCTGCAATCTGAAGTATCTCCTTTGGGTCTTGTTCATCTCCGGAGGGCATAGGCCTGTGCCTAGGAAGTGCATAATATCTTGGGTCCAGCAAGGAGTCGGGGCAGCATTGTCTTCTTCTTGCTTGCTTGCTACTTGGCTCATGGCTGTCTGGTGTCAAAACAGTCTCTTCTTCATTACATACTTCTTTTGCTTCCCCAAAACCAGCTGCTCACACAATCCTTTCCCTCTTACCAGCTTGGTGGTCTTGAGCTCAATGTCATACTCCATGACACGGGTGATCCAACCTACCCTTTTCTCATTCAAATCCTTCTTGAGGAGGAAGTCCTTAACCTCAAAGATGTGAGACCAGCAATTGGACCTTGTTGTTTGAGACTAAATGCTTGAATTTCTTCAAGCTTCTGATTACTGCAAGCACATGCTTCTCAATAAAAGAGTATCTCACCTCATAGTCATCTAGGCTCTGGCTGAAGAAGGAAATTGGCTGCTCATCATTATCTTTGTTCTGCTGTACCAAAATGGCAGAAATAGTGTCATTACCTCCAAATGCATAGAGGATGAAATCCTTGGAGAAGTCCGGGTTGATGAGAGTTGGTGCTTGAGAGATAGCTTCTTTGATTGCTTCAAAACTCTCCTTGCCTTCTGCTATCCACTTGAAAGCCATGCTCTTCTTTAACATTTTGGTGATGGGCTTGACCAGGGCTGCAAAATCTGGGACAAACCTCTGAACAAATTTTATCCTTCCCAAGAAACTCTGAAGGGCCTTCTTGTGGCTTGGCAATGGTAGTGCTCTTATGGCTTCAACCCTCTCTGGATCAATTGCTAATCCTTCCTTGGAGACAATATGGCCAAGGAGCTTTCCTTCATGTGCAAGAAAGATGCACTTCTTAGGATTCAAAGACACTCTGAACCTTCTACACCTCTGAAACACTTGCCTGAGGTGAAAGAGATGGTCTGCTACATTCTTTGAGAAGACAGTGATATCATCTAGGTATACCAGCACTATCTTGTTGATCAAGCCTTTGAATGCCATATCCATAGCTCGCTGGAATGTTGCTCCGGCATTCGACAGTCCAAATGGCATCTTCTTGTAAGCATATGTGCCCCATTTTGTAGTGAAGGCCATCTTGAATTGATCTTCTTCCTTCACCATGATCTGATTATAGCCTGAGTAGCCATCAAGCAATGAGAACCTTTCTGAACCAGCTACAACCTGCAATATTTGCTCCATGGAAGGGAGTGGGTAATGGTCCTTGAGAGAGGCTCTATTCAAGTCTCTGAAGTCAACACATAGTCTGATCTCTCCATTTCTCTTTCTTACTGGCACCAAGTTTGCAACCCAACTTGAGTGTTTGATGGGGAAGATGATACTGGCCTCAATAAGCTTGCTTAACTCTTTTCTCATGAGAGGTTCAATATGGGGATTGGTGGCCTTTGCTTTTACTACGACAGAGGCTTGGATTTTGGATCCACTCAATAGTATGTTGTGCCAACTCTAGGTTGAAACCTCTTAGATCTTTGTAAGTCCAAGAAAAGACATCTAGGAACTCTTGACAAAGTTGAACAAAATCAGATTTCTCTTGTGAGGTACTTACTTTTTGCCAATTTGCAATGCTTTGCCTTCTTCCACTAAAATAGGCTCTGAATCTTCACCCTTTACTTGAATGTTCACTTTCTCCTTCCGAGGCTGATCATTCGGGTTGAAGATTGACTCAAGGTTATGAGGCCTTTTGGTAATTTGTTAGTTCTCACTGCACCACTTGGTCACCATCTTGTTGCTGCAGATCTTGTCTTGATTCTGGTGGAGAACTCAGCTTCTTCTTGTAGGAAATTAACAATCTTCGATCATTTTCGAAGACTTTCCAACTTGTATTGTTATCCGGAACAGTGGTCTCATAACCAATTTGATACGAGGATGAGATTTCTCACTTTTGATACTTTCTACAACATCAAACGCAGCCCCAATTGCTGCTAGCCTATCAGAGGCTTCATTCTTTTTCTTGGGATGGAATTGATGCTAAAAGCTTCAAAATCTTCAATAAGATCCCATACCGATTTTTGTAGTTCTTCAACGTAGTCATTTTTGGCAGCATTTTTTCCTTTGACTTGATTTACAATCAATTCACTATCACCAAATACTTGTAAATTCCTGATGCCTTTCTTCTTTGCCCAGTGCAGTCCATGAATTAAGGCTTCATACTCAGCTGTATTGTTTGAGCAAGAAAACTGAAAATGGAAGGCTGAGTAATACTTTATACCTTGTGGTGAAATGAGCATAGCCCCTCCTCCTGCACCTTGTCTACTCCTTGATCCATCAAAGAAAAATTGCCATACTTCATTCTTGTCCTTATGATCTGGCTTGGTGATGCTAGGGAGAGGTTGATTCTCTTCATGTAAACAATAAACTCCTAGCTCAAATTCTTCTATCTCTTGATAAGGATCAAATGCATGCACCTTTCTTGCCCATTCATCAAGAGTTAGATCCGGGATGCTTCCAACCTTGGTATTAGCCTCATCAGTGCTTGGGTGATCTTCTTGATCAAATGCTTTGAGCAATTGGCATTAATCGACTTGGAGTGTAAGGCTCAATGTGGAAATTTGCAATAGGTTACGACACTGATTGTAGCCTTAGTTCCATACCTCGTTCGAATAGCATGTGTGACCAATCGCGTAGAAAGATAGCCTCCAATCTTGGCTGTGAATTCCCTTGACAAACAAAGGGCAAAGAGTGGTGGGAGGTCTATGGTGATACATATTGTAAAACAACAACATTTGGACATGCATGCAAGGTAAGACTCAAGTTTATAATCACTCCAACTATTGCTACTCTCTGTCCCATCCAGTGTACTACCCCTTTGGATGTTGTTTCATCTTTGGAGCCCTAGCGATCAGCTATTTGTTTGGGCATGTGAGAACTACTTGCTCTAAAATCAATCATGCAATTGTGCACTAGCTGATTTCCATGATTAATGAAACATAGAAAGGAGGGGCTTCAACACTTTACCTTGTTGTCCTCCATGATTTCCCTCAGTGGGCATCATTTGTAAGCACTTTATCTTGCATCGAACTTGTTGATTCGAAGTTGGCGATCCTTCATGGCAGCTTGCAGCGAGATCTCTTTGGCACAGGATAGATAGGGATTCCCACATTGATATATTGACGTTAGTCTTCTTCATCGATCAATGATCTTTGAACGGGATGAAGTATCCTTTTGCTGCCCCTTGGTTTGCACATTCAGCCCTTGTATGTGGGTAGCAACAGCTGGTATTTGAGTTAGCCTAGGGGTTGTTCTTGGCTGCCCTTGTGCATTTAAAGCTGGAATTTGCTTGCCACCATTTGTGGAGCCGTGGAAGGTTGTGGATTGGTTGGGGATAATGGATTTTCTTCACCCAAATTCCTCCTTTTTGACCTTGTGTTGGATACACACCTTGAGAAACTTCTTGATTCATGCCACGAAATATTACGCTTGCCGGTTCACCAATGTGGTGTCATTTGGGGCTGATTGCTGTTGGAATGTTTCTTGTTGTTGGCTTTTCCTTAACTTGCGCCTCACCCTCCACACCGATAGTTGTCACCATTAGTGCTTGATTCAAAGCACCATTGAAGCACATGGATTGGTTATGAGGCTCATTGCATGGAAAAACCAATTATAATCTGAGCAATGTTGTTTTGTGTTGGCACCAATGCCTTCGAGGTAGATATGACATTTGGATTATATGGCTGAAATGGTCTATTGGCAGGAGGCCTTGTTTGATTCATATTTGCAACTGGATTAGGAGGCCTTTGTGGTTGGTATGGCTACCTATTAGGCTGAGCTTGGGGTTGATAAGAAGGTCTAAAACTTTGGGCTTGCTACCTTTTGAGAGTAACCAGCTCATTGCCTAGGTTTTGCAATTGCTTCATGACTTCTTGAAGCTCATTTGGGGCACTTGGAGATGAAGTGGAAGCTTCATTTGAACTCTAATTTCTAGGAGTGGGAGAAGGAGCCAAATTAGGTGCTTGATTGGTGTTTGGATTCTCTAAACTTGGAAACAGTGGCATGGGAGGTCTAGGGGCAAGTTTTCCAGCTTGGATCAAATAATTTTCAGCCCTAATGGCAATGTTATAAGCCATAGGGATAGTTATGCCTCCCATGGACTGAATTAACATAGAAATATCAGAATTTAAAGCTTTGAGATAGTAGAGAAAAGCACCTTCTCTGCTGGCTTGACTGCCACTGGAATTCTCTCCCAAGTCTTTTGAAATCTGAAGTTGAAATCAGTCAGCTGCTCATTGGGAGCTCTCTTGATGGTTGTCAGCTGCTCCAAAAGAGACAAGTTGTCTCCCTTCTCTCCAAATTGCTCATGAAGTGCAATACACAGCTGATTCCAATTTGTTATAGAACCAGCTCCAAGGCTCCTAAACCATTGCAATGCTTTACCCTTGAATGAGGACGCCAAAGAACTTGATGACCACTTGCATCTCATTGATTTCATAGATTGCACAAAGGTTAGCAATATCTTTAACATGATCACACAGTAGTCTGATTTTCTCCGGTGAAGTAGGGAATGTTCTTCAAGGCTACAATAGGAACTAGATGTTGTGCATTGAGGACAAGTGGGCTGCTGCTGTGAAGTTGACGTAGGGATTGTTTTGAGCCATTCGAATGGTCTTAAAACCCTTGTTGACTGGATGAAAGGCCTACCGGGTGGAGGAGTTGAGAGAGTTACATTTGGTGGAGATGGAGACCTTTGAATCCTTCTTCCTCTTTTCCTTTTCTTGGAGATAATTACAGGTATTCAAACAACACTTCTTCTTCTCCAACTCTTGACCTTGTGGTGATTCTTCTCATGATTTTTCGGCTGCCTTTCTGCTGAAACCAGTCGATTCTTCCCCTTGAGTTGCCGGATATGCGGATAATAGCTCTTTTAAGAAAGAAAATTGTAGCGAGATGCACATCAACTTTACTACAATAGAAATGAGACCTCTATGTCCCACTTTGGGCATGTCAAAACTGTTGTAGCGGGCTCATGCACCCCCGGACGCACATCGTGGCTTCTAGGTTGATGTTTCGTGTATCCGGTGTGATTGCACAACATGGAAACCTCTCTCAAAGTGTGGGACTTGTGAAGCGAGAGAGGAATCTCTAGATTAGAGGCTGGTTCCTCAAACTCCTCGATTAGATCTAATGCTTGCACAACTACGAGAGGTTTAGATCCTAATCCTACTCTAAATTGCAAGGAGACAGGGGATAGAGAATGTAAAAAGAAAGAACTAATGTTAAAGATGGTGATGCACCAAAAGGAGTGGTGAATAATTTTTGTCAAGAAAATAGACACAGACCAAAGATTGCAACATAAAACATACACAGGCTGATAAGATATAATTTAGGATCTGAAATGAAGCAAATAACACAAACAAAGGACTGAAACCATTCACAAAGCTTGCATTATCATTTCAGTGTCAAAATCAACGCATTACAACTCGGAGAGGTAAAAACTATTCTGATCTTTGAAGAGGTCTGATTCTTCAAACAATCACTTGCTGGAGGTGAAAGAAGAAGTTGCTATGTCCAAAAAAATGTTCCCCCTTGAAAATGAGCCAAAACTGGCTTTTACATTGCATGGGTCGAGCCCAGGAGACAGAAACATACAAAAACATGAGAGCCCATTCCTCCTTGACTACAGATGCATTAAAATGGCATGGGGGACCTTACAAACCCATACCCTGTCATTTTGATGATTTGGAGGAGAATGCGACCCATTCTGCATTAATTTGGTCGCTGAAATGTCACTTCTGGTCATGAACATGCGTCAGAGCTATTTCTCAACTTTCTCTCTCCAAACTACACCAAAATTCAAGATTAACCTGGAATCATGTAGAGAATTTCATAAGCTTTCCGTTGATATAAAGAATGTGCAAATCCGAGCTCTGGATCAAAAGATATGGAGATCTGAAGATTTAGGGCACAAAACAGGTGAAAATGTGTTTTGAAAATCTTTCCCGCGCTCTGCCACCTGGACGACACGTGTCAAGCGCTGATTGGATGCGTAATTCTCTCTCCTCTGCTCACCCGTGGGTTTTCCTTGAAAATTTTGACTTTTTGTGATTTTGGAACATTTTCCACTTTTCCTCCGTGCCCCCGCCACTTGGGACACGTGGCATGCATTGATTGGAGGACAGGGGCGCGGGGTCTTCCTTTACTTTTAGCTTTTGGCCAAAACTTGGCCAAATTTTCAAATCCTCCCGAGCTCCATGCTTCCCTTTCTCCTTAGGACACATGTCCTCTTTTGATTGGCTCGGGCTGACCCTTCAAACCTCGCCCTTTGAACTTTTGGACGTTTCCCCTTGTGACACGTGTCATGATTTGGTTGGCCTCCGGTCTGCCGGCTTTTCACGTCCACCACGTCCATTTGTCCCAGATGTCCCAAACTGTCTAGGATGAAAACTTCCGATCCACCCGAAATGGGCTTCCTTGTCCCTCTCTTGACCGATGACACGTGGCATAATTTGATTGGCTTTCGGCTCCTTCGGCTATCCGCGTCCCACGCGTCCCTTTGTCCCAACTGTCCCAGTGCGAAAGTTCTCCTTTTCGGCCGATCCGGGTGGTTCGCGTCCTTCACGTCCTCGCGGCCCAGATGTCCCAGCATCGCTATGCTTAGCGATTAGTCAATTTTCCTCGACCTTGGCCGGTTTACGCGTCCCACACGTTCACGGCGTCCCACGCAGACGCTCCTCACCTTTCACCGATTCACGCCGAGATGTCCCTTTGTCTTTAGTTTTTTTGAAAGGGACTATACCCTTGTGCAGGCTCTTTCTCAAAAAAGGATCAACATCCCGATTCAATAAGGACGTCCGAAAGAAACAATCATGTCCCTAAACACCTCATGTCCCGACTGTTGCGAGGACTAGGACTTAGCCATTTTTCATGATTTTTCCTGGCCCAAGCTTGTTTTTGCAACTTTTTCACCCTTTCTTCAGAACTTGCTCTTTTCAACCTGGACAAGAGAGTTAGAAAAAATCTGAGGGGACCCTAGAAACATGATTTTTGCCATGAATCAATCTATTTTCCTGGGACTTGAGTATTCAATGCATGTTATCAATTTTTTCCAGGGGGTGAAAATTGGATAACGAGTAAAAATTGAAACCTATAAGGTATGGTCCATTCCAAATATTGGAAAAAATTGGTAACAATGCTTTCGGTTGGATTTACCTCCATATATACAACTATACTCAATTGTAAATGTTGAGAATTTAAGATTGTATGAACCGCCTATGATTTTTGATCATGATGATTCTAACATAATGCCTTCCATTGATGATTTTGCTCCCGAGTATCTTGATGAGTTGCGGAAGACATCATTTTGGATAGGAAAGTAAGAACTTTGCGAAGGGGTGATATTGAGTATCTTCATGTTGGGTTCAAAGGAATGCATCGAACAAGGCTAAATGGATGGAAACCGGAAAAGTGAGGGAGAAATACCCTCACCTATTCACCATTAAGTTAACTTTTGGGGTCCAAAAGTTTCTCAATGGGGAGGAATGATCCAGAGGATCCTCACGGTGAAACACCAATATAAGATCTTCTCGAGAATAATTTTTAGTCATTTTTAAAGTGTGGATAAAAATTATACGATTCTGACGATATCTTGTTTGCGGGAAATGGAGCTCGTTTGCAAAATTTATAGCCGCTGAAATTTTTGGGCAAGCGCAAAATTTGGAGTTTTGTGCGGGTTGGACGTGTGCACGCTCGCTAAGTGTTTTGATTATATTACGACACGTGGATGAATTACGTGACATACTAAAAAGTGGTTTTGGGAACACCGATCTTGGACACTCGTTCTCGCACAAATGGACCTCGCTATTTACTAGGTTGGGGGCCGTCTGCCGGAGTTTGACACACTCGATTATGGAGGGTGTCTTGGCCTCCTTCTCATTTAATCATTATACCAACTTGTACATATATATGCCTGTAGTTTCATTTACACTATACATGTGGGACTATTAGACATGCCATTTTAAACTATGTAACTACCATTTCCACGCAACATTTATTTAACTCCATATTCCACGCTTTACATTCAAATCACTATTACCTTTTTATTTCCACACATTAAACCCAAATCTTTATTGTTTCCCATGCATTATATTCTGCCTTATTTTTACACCTAAAAATAACACCTACATGCGCCATACACATCAGCCAAATAATGCGCCTCATTCCATGGCTAAGGTGGATCTTAAACCACTTAAACAGTGTGCCCACCTACCATTTAAAACCTCTTCCAAGATTGTGCGCCAAATGTGGGATATTGATCCCAAGAAGATAAGTCAAATGCATGGGGAGGAAAATGGAACCCGGGTGGGCTGTGTAAAAGGATAAGTGCCCAGCCGGCATGCTAGGAGGCTTAGAAACAATATAAAAGGAGTGATAGTTTATTTGTATAGCATTCGAGACTGTGTGAAAATATTGTAATGCTCATAACTTGAGCTAGGAGTGGAATTTGGAGGAGATGTAAAAATAAACCCTGTTATTTTTGATAGAGGAAGATTGTGAGAAGGTCCTAATTTTGTATAATTCTTTGTAAAGAATTATTTTCAAGATTTTAATATATCGGTCCCATTCAGCGGGACACGGAGACGCGAGCCTCAAGCGTCGAACTCCGTTATTAATTCTTGCGTCAAATTCTTTGGTGGTGAATTCTCTTCATTTCTTTCAATATTTACACAAGTACTTGCAGTTTTTTATTCTTTTATTAAAAATACAAAAAGGATATAATGCTCAAATTTTACATCAAAATCAATACAAAGCAAGAAAAATGTGTGTGCACAATTGCTAGTTAAATTTGGTTTTCATATCACGTGGAGACTAAAAATAAAAGCTAGATGAGATTGACACAATGTCATCTATATCCATGGCTTAGTGGGATGGAGAAGATGGAGAAGGTATGTCTGTAAGCATTATATATTCTTTAAGGGGATCGATGGATTTATCTTTATTGTTAGAACTATAATATTAAGTGATCATAATATTTAGTTTATAGTTAAATAATATAGAATATAAGTTATTCTTTATTATTTAATATAAAATTTATATTAGGTTGTTAGTTATTTATTAACTAATATTAAATTGGGGTGTGCCCCATCACTTAATAAGGTCATAACCCTTCGGGTTATTTAAATATGACTATAGGTCATATTCAGATTATTATGTAATTTGGGTTAAACCATAGAGTAGAAGTGAGTTGGGAGTTCTTGGATGGATGAAATTTTTTTCACATAATGGAAATTATTCTTCTATGGTTTTTAATCCTATTGGGGTTTTCTATGTTCAATTTCATTTTATTGTGTTATTTACTTTATTTTGTATTCATTTATTGATATGTGCACATTTATATTTATTAACTAAGTTCAATATATCTTTAATCCCCTAGTCTTGACATGGTACCAGAGCGGGATAAAGTTTTGGTTAAATAATTTATCTAATCTTAAAGTCATATCATTTGGGAAGTTAGTTAGTTAGTTGGTTATAAACCTATTTAACCCACCCCATTCCCTCTCCGGTATGAATTAATGTGAGTGTGCACATGGGTGGAAAATTCATCAAAAGTTTTTAACCCTCACGTGAAAAATTGAACTTAGAAAAACTACTAGGGCCTGGAAATAGAGACTATCCACTTGACATGACCTCCTTTTTTAGCGTAAACTGATAATTTTTTCAATTGTGAGGATTAAATGACTAGGGGATTTATATTAAACTATTTTTTAATCCTCGTTAATTATTTAATTATTTAATTCTATTAATTCAAAAATGAATTAGTTTTCAATTGATAAATCTCGGATGTGGAATGAGAATAATTACAAAATTTAGAAGATACGATTGAAGGAAGAATCCAGCTCAAAAATTAGGGAAGTTGTTAATGGAACTAAAGGCTCTAACCGAAAGACAAGCACCTATAGAAAACATTGTTTCATATCAACGAAATTTCAAGAGGTGATGCACATTATTTATTGAAGTGTACAAGATGATTTTTTTCTTCATATCGAGAATCAAGAAAGTCTAAGCAATGCTTGGAATCAATTGGAATCGATACATGAAGGTACGCATTTATCAAAAATCATTAAATTAATTATAGAACTTATGACAACCCCATGAGGGGAGATGAAAAAGTGATAAATTATTTTGTAAAAATAAAAAATATTAAGTTTCGAGTTAGATGTGTGTAGCTGTAATTTAATTCAAGATAATTATTTTATTTCATTATTCAGTTGAATATTCATGAGAAATTTAGAAATTTCATTTCAATTTTGAATTCAAAATATCAAACAGAACAAGACATTACAGATTTGTAAACCCTTAGTGCTCTCCTCATTCGGAAGAGCAAGTAATGACAAATTTTGATTCTAAGGAGAATTCCACTCAGGAACTACTTTCTCGGAAATCAAAAAGTAAAACCTCTAGATTTAACAAAAAACAAAAGTAAACTTTTAAACCACCTAGAAAAGATAAGAAACCAGGAAATCTAAGAGTTATCTTTAATGGTAAATGTCATTACTTGTGGTAAATTTGGCCATAAGAAAGAGGATTGTAAATTTAAAAATAATAAGTCAAATTTCAAAAATCAAAAGGGTAACAAATATGACCAAAATCAAAATCAAAACCAAAACAAGAATTAGAAAAATAGTTAAAAATAAAATGTAATTGTTTTGTATGCCTCCTTGTCACTACAAAAGAAAATGAGTGTATATTGGAAAATTGTTCCTCTAGGCATATGACCTTTAGATTTGATATCCTATCTGAACTTAAAGAGTGTAATGATTAGATTTACTTGGGTGATAATTCCATTCGGATGTTCAAGCACAAGGTAAATCAAAAGTTTGAAATGGTTTTATTAACAATGTTATTTTAGTTCATAAACTTTAAATGAATTTTCTTTCTTGTTCTTAGTTGACTCAAAATAGATATAGTGTAACACTATTAAAAGATGAACAATTTATTAGAAATGAATATGATGTTACTATAGTTGAAGGCATTCAAAGAGATGGTTTTTATGTGTTTAATGGCTTTCCTTCTACTTCTTGTTTAAAATCTCAAAGAAGTGACATGTAATTATGGCCTGAAAGACTAGATCATGTCAACTTCAGAAGCATGTATGAAATGTCTCAACTAAACCTAGTGACTGGTCTGCCACCTATTTCCCAAAATCATGAAATGTGTGAAGGATTCTTACATGGTAAGTAAAATTTTAATCCCTTCCACATTCACCATTATTCTAATTCTTATGAACATTTAGAAATTGTCTATAGTGATGTCCGAGGACCCTTAAAAGTTCCATCCCTTAATGGTTCTTTATATGTTGTCATCTTCATTGATGATTTCTCTCATATGATTTGGTCTTATTTCATTAAAAATAAATCTAATGTCTTGTCAAAATTTAAATAATTTAAAGCTTTAGTTAAAAACTCTTCTAGTTATAAAATCAAGAGGCTTAGGAATGATAATGGGGAGAATATGTTAGTAAGGCATTTGAATCATTTTTTTCAAATTTGGCATTCAAAGGGAACTAACTACTCCATATTCTTCTCACCAAAATGGTATTGTGGAAAATAAAAACCACATCATTCTAGAAATGTCTAGAATAATGATGCATTCGAGATCAGTTCCTATATTCCTTTGGGATGATGTAATGAACACCACTATTCATATCTTGAGAATATTTCCCACTAAAGCATTAGTAAATTCCACTCCTTTGGAAAAGTGGTCAAATAAATAACCAAGTGTCTCATTTGAGAATCTTTGGTATCCCAGCTTCCCTCTTCATTTCAAAATCAAAACGATTGAATCTTGATCAAACCTCTTTTCCTTGTATATTTGTAAGATATGGTGTCAAAACTGAAGGTATTAGGATATTTGATATGTAAAAAGAGAAGTTATTGAAAACAAGAATGTTAATATTCTAGAAAAATCTTTTTGTTCTTCTTTTTCATCTTCTTTCTATTAGTCATGTTGATTTTAATGAAAATGAAAAGGAAATTGAAAATTGTGAAAATGACGTAAATGATGAAGAAAATAGTAATGAACCTATAGTTTAAAATGAGATAGTACATGTTTCCTATATAACTAAACTATCTAGATGGGCTAAGTCTATTATTCAAGACTCTAATCTTGGAAACCTTCAAAAAATTACTAGAAGTCAACATACATATTATGCTTTGATGAATTTGTATGAGCACAACCCCAATCTTTGAAAGAAACTTGTTCTAACGAAAGATGGATATATGTAATGAAAGATGAATATTCTAGCTTGATTAAAAATAAAACTTGGGATTTAGTCTCTCCTCCTGAAAAATGAAGTATGGTTGGATCTAGATGGATATACAAAATAAAATATAAAACAAATGGCATTATAGATAAATTCAAAGCTAGATTAGTAGCTCGAGGGTTTACTCAAAAACATGGTATTGACTACATTGAAACCTTTGCACCAGTTACAAAAATGAGCACAATAAGGATCTTGATTTCCTTAGCTGCTCAATATGGTTGGGAAATCTATCAGATGGATGTCAAAAATGCCTTTCTAAATGGTGATTTAACCAAATAAATCTATATGACCTAACCTAAAGGATTTTAAGAACCAGTAAATAAATGTATGTTTTTAAATAAAAAAATATTTATATGGTTTAAAACAAGCTCCTAGAGCTTGGTATGCAAAGATTAACAATTTTTTTAATGAAGTTGGTTTTTCTAACTATTCATCTGACAATGATTTATTTGTTAAAATTGAAGAAAATGCTATCATTCTCATTGTATTGTATGTTGATGATTTACTTATCACTATTAATTCTAATAGTTTAATTATGAAAATTAAAGCAAAATTAATGCAATATTTTGAGATGACAGACTTAGGATTATTGCATCATTTTTTGGGCATGGCTATATTTCAGGATAAAAATTCTATTGTAGTATCTCAATCACAATATGCAACTAATTTACTTAAAAGGTTTAATATGATTGATTGTAAAATTGTTGTTATTCTTATAGAATTTGGATGTAAACTTGATCCTAAACCTGCATGTGAAAAAGCTAATCCTACTTTGTATAGGAAACTTGTAGGTAGTTTGATTTATCTAACTATTACTAGACCTGACATTGCTTATGCAGTAGGGATTGCTTCAAGGTTTATGCAAGAACCTTATCAAGATCACTGGAAGTTAGAAAAATAATTTTACATTATATTAAGGGCACAATTAATTTTGGTTTACATTATACTTCTTCTAAAAATGCATATTTATATGGATATTGTGATTCTGACCATGTTGGTGATGTGATAGATCACAAGTCTACAACTAGATATGTATTCAAGTTTGGTACATGTGCCATTACTTGGAGCAATAAACAAAAACCAACGGTTTCCATTTATTATACTTGAGGAAAAATATAGAAGTTCAATGGAAGCAATGAAAGAATCCATGTGGTGAAGTGGTGTTGGAAGAGATGTATAAGAAAGATGAAGGAAGTAATCATCTTCTATGTAATATAGCGAGTTGTATTTCTTTCACTAAAAATCCAGATTCACTATAAGAGGACAAAGCATATCGAGATATATATGCACTTTATTTGAGAGAAGTTTCTCTGTGGTGATATAGATCTCCAATTATGCCCAACCAATATCAAGTTGCAGAGATGTTTATGAATCCATTGTGTGTTGCAAAGTTCTGAAAGTTTCATGTAATTCTTGGCCTTTCAAAGTTACAATTGAGGGGGAGTGTGCATGGAAATCCCACCTCCTAATGGTTGGCCGATTATTGACTCCTCTATACTTGTACTGGTATAAATAATTGTAAATATATCTTTATGATCTATGTAAACTGATAGAGTTTATGGAAAATAAAGTCCAGTGTGTGCATCTATTTGTAAAGGAGGTCCTTGTTTTATAAAAGGCTCCTAGAGATTTGGTTTAAGAATTTTTCTATGAGAACCAAAGTGGTATTTAGTCTCGCAAAATCATGCTAATCCTAAATCATATGTCTTATTTATGGATTCCAAATCCTTTTGTACCAAAAGCTAAGTTAATCATGATGAAGGTGTTATAATTCCTTCAAAGATACATATGTTATCCTCAACCTTTTGAGTTTATAGATTTGTATATCCTATTATACAAACAGTAATGTTGGCATATGGATCCCCACTTAATATTAAGGGGGATTTTAGAACTATAATATTAAGTGATCATAATATTTAGTTTATTGTTAAATAATATAAAATATCTGTTATTATTTATTATTTAATATAAACCTTACATAAGGTGGTTAGTTATTTATTAACTAATATTAAATCAAGGTGTTCCTCATCACTTAATAAGGTCATAAGCCTTTAGGTTATTTAAATATGACTATAGGTCATATTCGAGATCATTATGTAATTCAAGTTAAAACATGGAGTAGAAGTGAGGAGGGAGTTACTGGATTGGGTGAAAAGTTTCTCACATAATGGAAATTATTCTTCCGTGATTTTTACCCCATTGGGGTTTTCCACATTAAATTTCATGTTATTGTGTTATTTACTTTACTTTATATTCATTTATTGATATGTGCACATTTATATTTATTAAATAAGTTCAATATATATTTAATCCCCTCGTCCCGACATTTATAACCTATTCCAAATTTTTTGTGAGGTTTATGACATTCATCAATAACAAGGTTATGTACATCATATTCATAACGTCCCATGCCAAATCATTTCCACGCACAACAATGAAGATATGTGTGAGCAAAGGATATATTGTAGAGGAAGAAAAAACCATCGGTATATGGTTTGGGGTGAGGATGATCATCGATGTGAGATGAAGGAAAATCAACACCACCATAGATGAGATTGATACGAAGATGAGGAGGGCCAAAGGGATGATATTCTTGGCATTATGTTGATACATTGGAGCTCTGTTAGGTCTTTCGAGGAGATGAGGCATGGGGAAGGTGTTGAGCATGAGAAGATGATACTCCCCAACATAAGATTGTCCATGACCTTGTCTAGGGAATCACTATTGGGCTGAGAGGAAGAGATGGATGAACTAGTGGATGGTTGATATGGATCATTTTTGGGAAAAAGGACATCATTAGGTAGATAATTAATTTTGCATGATTTTAAGGGAGGAGCATCAACAAGGAGATTTAATATCTTTCCCTCGTGTTCATATTTTATGCAACGATGAAGTGTGGAAGGGACACAACACATGGCACAAATCCATGGTAGTCCAAGAAGGAAATTGTATTGAAAATCCCCATCTAGGATATAGAAGACTTCATAGAAGATTTTTTCACCAACACAAATAGGAAAGAGAACTACCCCCAAGGAGGGATTGATAGAATCATTCAATGCATGAAGGACCGCGGGTGATTGGGCGATAATGGAGTTAGGGATCTTGAGCTGATCAAAGGTATGTGATGAAATAATGTTGATACTTGCTCCATTTTCAATCATATATCATCGAATGAAGGTTTCATTTATTCTAACTATGATGAAAAGGGGAAGGTCATGGTCCTCAAGTGAAATTTCTGGGATCTCAACATCATCAAAGGAGATGGAATTAGAAGTTGTAAATACTCTTACAAGAGACGTAAAAGGCTGAGTCTCATCACTAGATGTTGGGATACATTTCAAGGCTTCAGTGAGAGCCTGCCTATGGTCTAGAGAGATTTGGATAAGATCATAAAGTGACATCTTAACTAGGGCCTAATGATGTTGTTTGATAATTATTTTGTCAATAGGATAAGGTGTAGCTAGGATAGAAACCTTAGGTTTTCATGATGATGGGGATAGAGATGAAGTGGGATAAATAGAAGGAGAAGTTAAAAAAACTCAGGTTTTGATTGGGGTGTGAATGAGGTAAAATCCTTCGAGGAGGGATAGCAACAAAATTCTTTGATTTTCTTTGGGGCATTAGTTTTGAGTCATATGGGCCATAAGGAGTAGCTATCCAAAACAAATTTATGAATAAGGGGGACCATCCTTAGAATAATATTCATTTTGTGGTGGGATGGAAACAAAATTTTGTGATGAATGGGGGTCTTATGTACTTATGTGGATGGGTTTTATGATGTAGATGTTGAAATGGTCATGGATGAGGAGGTGGGAGGAAGAGATTGATTTATTTATAGAAAAGGTCATCCTCCTTAATAATGTTGTGGACAATGGTTTAAAGCACTTTATAATGTTCCATATCATTTCCATGGTTACAATGATAGGTGGAAAAATTTTTAGAGTCAAACCATGATGGATTCTTACTATGTGGATCAAAGGCCTTGATAGGAGGAAGTGTGATGGCAGAAATCGTGAAGCAAGTGTTGAAGGACCTCCGTGTATGATTTGGCTAAAGTGTTGAGAGGAAATTTGTCTTTGTGAGATGTAGTTGGAGTATTAGATTTGGGTTTAGAAGAAGAGGTGGATGTGAGATATGTAGATGTGAGAGATGACTTGGGTTTTTAATGTTGATTCTTAGTGTTTCAAGGTTTGGATGTCTTAGATTCAGATTTAGTGATGGTTGATGTCCTAGAAGAAAGGTCATATTTTGGAGAAGGGTTGGTTGGTTTTTATTTAGATTTATTGGTTTGCTGTGGTATTTTAGATGAAGGGCATGGCCCTAAGAGAGATGGGGGTGGTCCTAAGATAGATTATGTGGCATTGGATTGCTTGATCTTAGGTGGAGGGATGTCTATCTTTTTGTGAGGACGTGAAAGAGACCTTTGAGGAAGCATGCCAAGGGTCTTAGATTTTGATTGTAAATAGGTACCCTTGGAAGGGATGAAAATGATCTCAAATGGAGGGTCTAAATATTATGGTGTAGGGGTTGATATTGGTGGAGGAAGTATCTTGTGTTTTATGAGGTCTAAAGAAGATGTAGATTGGGTTGGTGTGGGGGTATCTAGTTTTGTGAATAAATTACGTACATAATTTGAAGTCATTACGAGTTGAAGTGATTTAGAAAAATCCTCAAAGGATGAGGTAGATTTAGGAGAAGAGGATGATGTAGACGTGGTCATAATAGTCGATGTCATTGGTGTGGGTATAAGCACAAAAAGGGGGATTGGAATAGATGTTAAGGATGGATCCGATGTGATAGGTGGGGGTAGAATAGATGTAGGTGAGGTAGTGGGTATAGTCAAATCCGATGTAAATGATGAACTATATGTGGATGTAGAACCAATGGTAGAAGTCAATGTTGGGCCCCAAAATATTGGCTAAGTGTTAAAGGGCACATGGGCACATAGGACCAATATAAAGAATGATGCACATGGTAAAGGAATACAAGACATGGGTTTTAGAAGGGTTTAGTAAAACCCACGTTGCACGTTCTCGATAAAGAAAAGGGTTTCAGGACTAATCCATATTCAGCATTCTAGGAATCACATGATAAAATCATGACTCAACTACACATACGAGTGGATAAGGTGTCAACTTGGAAACTTGGTGGTCAAGAAAGGAATATTCCATATGATGTAAGGATCTAGAAATAAATCATTGTAGAGAGTCGAGATCTCATATGGGAAGAAGCATGCTCTATTAGAGGACCACCTTGACACTTGGCTATCAATCATTACTTGAAACGCATGGTAGTGGGCAACACAACTATATATAGAGATGCTCGAGTAGAAGAAGGGATGACGAATATAGAGAAAATAAAAGGTGAAGCTTTGTAGGAATGATAAGAAGGTTCTAGAGAATGAGGTTCTCATTTAGAAGACTATAGGAATAATAGCTTTTCTAGAGGAATGGGTATGTGAAAATCCTCTTGTAATATGGGAGCATAGTTAGGGTTTCTGATGCATAAGTCTGATTTGCACTATTACATTGGCCTGTCATGGCTTGGTGAATGTAATTTGGTTAATGAAATTTGACTAATATGGATATAAGATTATGTACTAAGTATAAATTGTTCATGGGTGTGAATCCTAGTAAATTTTCTTTCTAGTATGGATCAGATCTGTTATTCATATAATTTTTCTGGTTATCTTAATGGGTATATTAATATAATACCTCATCTTAAGCTCTTAAAATGAATACATGGTTATTTTCCTTTTTGTATCTAAGTTATTGTCATTGATCAATGTATTCTCATTAGACTCACATAAAGGAGGGGATCGGTGTGTCCGTGCATGCCTTAGGTGAGTTCCCAGCCCCACCGGGTGATAGGCCAATGCGCATGGGATTAAATAGTTGTTCTAAGGGAATAAAAATGACTACATCTTGGTTCTTGCATGAAACCTCTTTTCAAAGTTGTTGTGAGAAATAGATACATCTATATCTTGGTTCCATTCATGTGTGATGACCGAGCACCTAAACTTAGAGAGTGTTGAAGAATGGTTTAGGAGCATAGAGCATGAGTTTGCTCAAATATTCAATGTTGGACCTGAGTTTGATGCACGTAGATGGGTAGAAGAGCACCTGTACCATGAGCTATATGAAACTTTCTTTTGTTTCTTTCCAGTAGAATTGTATGAATGGATTTCAAGGTATACATCCCGATTGATATGGTACTATGATCATGTGTATGGACCCAAAATGATTACCAAAAGATGCGGGATGTGGATCTAACTTACACACGTGATTTTTATCACTGGGTGGAAAGGAGTGTTGACTAGTTATACTCTAGAATATGTTATTTCTATGTATTCTTGTCTAGAGGTTGCTGAATTCAAGTTCCTAAGGGAACTCAAAGGATCATTTTACATGTTGTCCTTTGGATATGTAGATCTTGATCATTAACCTAAGTTTAGAGGAATTTCCTATGGATGACTAAGCTTCTCTAAGAGTTGGGCAAGGAAGCTAGGGCGGAGGAAGATGGCGTGAGACATTATGGCTCGATGTAACCTAGAATTCAGCAATACAAGCCCAGTAAGACCCCAGATGCACTAACACATCACTCAACCTAGACTGAGTGCTCACTTGAAGTGCGCAAAGGTACCAGTCCCTCTTTAGGGTTGTTGTTGTAGGATGTTAGCATGATGAAGACTTAATACATGTAGTTCCATTATTAATACATCATTCTACAGAGCATGTCAGATCTATATCTAAGGGAGAATAAAATTAAGTATTAACCATGATGAAATCAAGAACATACTAGATCTAGATACACACGAAATAACACTTAGATTCAACCAATATCCTCCATTATATTAAATATGAAAATTACATAGAAGCTTCTTATAGTAATGGCATTTTATGCCCATATGTGCACAAATCTGATACAGTAGTCCAGTCTTACACACATACATCCATATATTTGTCTCTCTCTCATTATTTTATATTATATATCCTCTACTACACAGTTCACTACATATTTATAAGGGTGGGGACTTTCCCTTCACCACTTATCTAATCCCAAAATAGGTCACATGCTATTATTAGCTATGCACTTTTTACAGCCATAGCCCCACATGCAAGTGTGCTAATAATAGACTTCCTTTAGTTAACTAATAGTGATAAACCTATTCTTAGCTTTGCATCCATGCAAAGTGCTTTGTAGCCGATCCTCCAAAAATAGCCAATGTGTGGTGCACAAGTCTCTGCCTCGTTTATGTGCTCTACACGCCATCTCTAAAAATAGATCCTCATGTGCAAAAATGGCTAAGTCCTAAAATATGAACTTATCCTCCACACACATGTTTCCCTTATCTGTTCGCACCTTTGAACATGCCCTATTTTCCCACACGGACCTCTTGTGTGCCTTTTGTTAAGTATTCTCTGCTCAACATTACCCCACACTAATTGTATTTCTGCCTTGACAATGGTTGTCTCAAAAATGAATTAAAGAATCTGAATGGAAAGAATAAGAACAAATCTATATGCATAAAAGAATGATGTTACTCTGCAGCTTCATCCGCTTCAACCTAAAAATTAATTTGGGATATTCCTCCTTTATTTCAGTGTCTAAGGTATGTCACTCAATGAGTGCTTTTTCTTCTTTTTTCTGAAATGTCCATAGTAATGGACTCCAGTTCATCTTACGCAATCTCTCCTTTCTCATTCTACAAGACCAACACAATGTTGGACATTATAATCATCCTTCCCTCTAGAAAATCCATCTTCTCGTGATGAGTTTCCCAAGCTCCTCTAGCCAATTCTTGTGTGGTTCTTATGTTATTACAAGGACCTTGTGCTTCTATTTAACTAGTGGTAATACTTATGTGCTACCTAATGTGTTGTCCTTCATCACTTTCTAGACCTCATTGTCCTCCTCTAGGGTTTTTATTTTGATGAGTGCCTCTAGAGCTGTATAGATGTTCAAGGCTTGGTCTTCCTTCTTTAGTTCTTCCTACAATGCTTGTAATAGTCCTTCATAAGATGAAATATTTCTCTTCACTGCAGCCCTTGCCCTTTCTTCCTCTTTGCTCAGGATTCTTTGGTGTTGGCATTCGCATGGTTTCATCTTCAAGTACCAAATCCACCAAAGTCTTGACATAGTGCATTGCTGAAGGAAATTGTTCTGGTACCTTTGACGCTAGATGTGGGTGCACTTTCAGTACATGGTCCCCAATAGTCTCTACCATGCTGACAAAGGCATGGTTCCTCTTTTGTTCCAAGTCCTTTTCCTAGATTAGGCACGCTATTTTTACATTCTTTGTTTTAATTTCCCTTGCAGTGCCCTGATGGTTACGTCCTTATCTATGTTCCTGTGAGCCACCTCTGTGGAGACCTTTACCAATGCATTACTTACTTGCTCATCGAAATAATAGTAGGCTTTACTATGTTATGTGTCTATCTTGGGGAGTATTTTTCAACCTCCTCAACATGCACAACTCCTCACACACATTGAAGTCTGGCTCATTCCTATGTGTGTGCATCGACAAAGAAAAATTGATTCCTTGTGTGTATGGTTTCCGTATTTTCATCCATCAACTCCCAACCATATAACTCCTTTGGTGTCACAGCTTCTTTGGAAATGGGTGCGGAAAATTTTACTTGTGTCCTCAACGTAGCCCATGATTGGTGCACTATGTTCTCCACTCATTCTCTTTGTTCTAGGCCCCTTAGGAATTGGAGCTTCAAGATTTGGAGTTTGTTCTGACATACCCCGAGTAGTCTCATGTGTGGATTCTGTTGTCTCCTTTTCTCCTTCCTTCCTTCATCCTTTGATTCCTCTTGTGGATCCTCCTGCTCTATGGTTCCTCCTCATATTCAGTGGTATAGGATACCTGCACACTTTCCTCGATTCCTTCACCTCTTCACCCAACTTCAACTTCCTTCTTCTTTTCTCAGTTTTCTCCTTTTGTGGAGATAGTCAAGGTGACCTATGCACTAATTGTGGAGTAGCACCTTGAGTCCTTGTTCATCTTGAATACTCTTTTAAAGCGGCGCTCTCCTTGAACTGAATTCTGGATCCTCTTCTTCTTCCTGCCCATGAGTTGGCATAGTCACATGCTTTGATTCTATTTTATCTAATGGCTGCCTCCTCTTGTGCTCCAAACCACCACTATCCTCGCGCTCATCCTCCTCATCCTCTACTTTAATTGTCTCTGAGGGCTTAGGAACTACAATGTTCTCCATGGTATGCTTACCCTTCGATAGACACTCCGTGAGTGCGAACTCATCTTCCACATAATTTTTGTTTTCCATCTTGGGATTCATTTGGAGGTACACAAGTGTTTCTCTAATGTCTTCAATAACCAAACTTACTAGCTTTATTCTCAACACATCTGAAATGAGCCTTTAAATATATGCATTATGTCATGGATATACATACTTCTTCCTCAGTATGTGGTAGTCACATTCTACCTTATCTGTATTGAATGTTAGGTAGCACACATCTGAGAACCTATGAACCGATTCCTGAAAATACCTCACTATGAAGGAATATGACAGTTTGCACCATGGGCTCCAAGCCCCATCCTTCATCACAAATCATGTGATGCAAAAATGTTGGTATATGAAAAATTGAACTACCTTACCCACCACCAATGGTAAATCCTTTAGTATGTGCCACTCTTCTTCAAATGCCATGTGGAGCCTATCATACCACTTCTCAGCCCTCTGCTTGACTAGTTCGGTCATCGATCCTTCACACAAGTACTTGTTGAATTGTTCTGCAGGTGACTTGTTCTCCATGGGATACTCCCAGATCTTCTCCTTTGGTCCATCGGGCACCCCGATCTCCATGAATACTAGAGACAATAGAACATCCCCAAAACTGATCTTTCCTCTTGAACACACTTCTTCGACAATAGTTTCTGCAATGTAACTTTGAAATCTTAAAGACCACTCCTTCAGACATCCTTCTAGAAATGTAAAACCACATGGTATTCACTTGTGACCACCTCTCTTGGTCATTTAATTTTGTCACAAGGTGCACGGCTTCCTACACAACTAGGTACTTTTTCATCTTGTCTATGTCCATGCCGCGGGCCCTTGGTGTACCCTAGCTCCCTCCTAGTCTCCAAAATTACAGCCTTGTCTGATTAAGTCCCCCTTGATGTCTTCACCGTAGCCTTGAACCCCGTCACTTGTGGAGATCGGTCTTTGATGAAATACTTACTCTGCGTCCTGCAAAGTAGAATAATTCTTCGTATACTCTGCTCATGAGCCATTGGTACAAGGGCTCATATTTTCTGAAGTAGGGGAGCTTGTATAATTGATATACTCCAATATTTTTCAATACTCCCTAAGCGTCGTCATAGACCAACATGTCCTCCACCATGCGCTTATTTTTCTTTGTGTTCAACATTACATCCAACTCCTTATTTTTGTGGCATGATGGTTGTACTCACTTATCTTACTTCTCCAAATGTGGGAATCCCATTCCTAGCCTAGTATAACCCCCTCTAGATATTGCATCTTTGAAAAATTTCTCTCAGGTGTCATTTCTTCTTCCTCCATGACCACCTTCTTCTTTCACTAAAATCTTGTTGCAATTACCTTCTTTAGTGCCATTTCTATCCCGTAATCCTCTAAAAATACTCATCTTTTGACTTCTACAATGTGCAACTCAAACCCTAGCTCAAATATTTTTACCCTAGTAGAAATTGTGTGCCCTAACTCATTTGTAATGCATCTACTTCACTCAAACCCTTCTCCTATGGGAACGCAAGCTTTCTCCTTGGCACAAGCCTCCTTTTCATGTCTAGTTTCACAATCTTCGCACCTCAACACGATTGCTTGGCTCTTTGCACTTAGCTCATTTCAAATTCTCTTAATCGCAATGGTAAGAATGAACTTGCATCCCATTCTTATATAGATTTTCAAATTTTTGATGCATTTATTACTCCTTCACCTACCCAATTTCCTCTCATTTATTGACTACATTCGCTCGGATGTAGTCATTCTACATGGTAAATATTCACACCTCTGCTATAACCTTCTAGCACATCTTCCTACCCTTTAGTCAAAGACTTCTCTTCAAAGACATTTTCTTAAGCCCGAGTACCTTCTCACTGCACCTTCCACTGGTAGTTGTTATGGCATTCACTTACCTTGCGTTATATTATCCCTTCATTCATCTCCATCTTTGATCACTTTTTAGAAGTAATCCTTTGACTTAAATAGCACCCGTAGCATCTTATTCCTTTCATTGTTCAATTCCAATAGTATTGTACCTAGATATCAATAACCACACCACACTAAAATTATGTGCAGTCCTCTGCGCATAAAAATTCTTCAAATAGTAATTAGCTTCTGGTGCGTAAATGTGCTTATTACACAACACACCGACTAAATTGACAAAACATAGTAACAAAGAAGGAAACACATTAAGGGAATGCATAATTGAAAACCTAATCTAAATGGAAACACTACCTTATTACAAAGAATTAATAAGACTTATTTATAGTAGGGCTTCACCTTCTCCCATTGTAGTAACCAAGTAACAAAATTCCATCAAGGGCCTCTAACTGAAAAATGCCTAATTCGAGTATGTGAGTGATAACATACGGTCCCAACCAATGTACCTTGAGTTTTCCTGGATGGCACAAAAACTTAGAATCATAAAGGATTACCATATTTGTTATCTCCAACTTCTTATCCTTGATGTGTATGTCATACCATGCTTTCGCTTGGCCTTGTCTTTTTTTTTACTCCAACGTGCTATGGCTCATCACTCATCCAACTTGATTAATTGTTCAATCCATTATTCTAATGCTTTCTCATAAAGCAAGACCTCCAGCATGAAATACAAAAAGAAGGTAACATAAATTCCATAGGAAGAATGAATTCTATGCCAAACACTAACTGAAATGGTGTGGCTTTGTTCAACCTTTTATATTTTGTCGATATGTCTAAAGTACTAAAGATACTTTATCATCCCAATCCTTTCATCCAACATCATAGATTTTTGTCAATGTGTGGCCCACAATTTTTTTGAAAGCCTCACTATTCCCATTTTTCTGAGGATGATAGGGTGTAATCTTACAATGTGCAATCATGAATTCATCCAATAAAATTTTGAATGTCTCATTAAGAAAATGTGTACCCCTATCATTGGTCAAACTTAAAGGACATCCATACCTTGTAATAATATTTTCCCATAGAAACCTAAATGCTTTGGTTGTTGTACAATCCTTTATAGGTGCTTCTTCTCCCACCTTGTTAGATAATCTATGTAAGTTATGATGTAGCGTGATCAAGTTCTACACGCAGATGGTGAAATAGGACCCAAAAAATCTATAGCCCATTTTTAAAATGGTTCTAGCACTAATAATGGGTCTTAGAGGAATTTCATCTCATTGACCTATTTTTCCAAGACATTGACAATGATCACAAGCCTTACAAAATTCCTTACAATCCTTATACAGGGTCTCCCACCATAATCCATCAAGTAGAATTTTGTGTGTAGTGGCATCACCGACATAGTGGCCACCTGCAATACCACCATGAGTCTCTTCCATAATATCTATGTACTCATGTTCAAATACACAAAGATGCAATACCTCATCTTAACCTAATTTATACAGTCACCAATGATTAACATATATGAGGTTGCGTGTATACCAATTTGTTTATTCTCCAAGGATTTCAACCCTTCTAGTGTATCCATGTTCATAGGGATACAACAATGTCTACTAGTTCTGATGGCACTCATTATAAATTATATAACTATGCATCTGGAATGGTATCCTCAATTTCCTATGATACTTCTCCTCACTATATTCTTGATAGATGGTCTGGTCCAGAATTACTTTTCCCTGGTTTTACCACAACTGTGAAATCAAATTCTTGAAACAAAATCACCCATCGACATATGTGCCCTTTTAGAATGGGCTTGTTTACCAAATACTTCAATTCCATGTGATCTATATAAAATATGAAGGGTGTAGCTAGTAGGTACTAGTGGAATTTATGTAGCACATAGATCATTGAAAAATCTTTGTGCTCCATAGTTGTATAATTTTTTTCTATAGGAGTTATCTTTCTACTAAAAAAATAGATAGGATGATCTACAATACCTTCTCCAGGTTTAGCCAACACCATGCTAATGGATGTGCCAAAGGCATCAACATGTACATGAAATGGTTGGTCCCACAAAGGAAAATGCATAATAGGTGTGGTAGTAAGTTTCTCCTTTAACATCTCGAATGCACGTTATTGTGGTTCTCCCAAGTAGAACGTACCTTTCCCTTTAAGTAAATCTTCTAACGGTGCAACAATTTTAGCATATCCTTTGATAAAATTTCTGTAATACTCTTTATGACCCAAAATCCATGCATCTCACTCACATGATAGGCTCCCTTAGGCCTATAATGATCGAACCGTAGTTGGATAAACCAACAAACCTTCCTTGCAAATTATGTGTCCTAAAAGTATCCCAAATGGTGTAGCAAATATGCACTTCTTGGTGTTTAAGGATATAATCAACTGACTACATATTTCAAACATTAAGCATAGATTGTCACAATGATCCTTAACTAATCCATAAAATGTCCAATCATCTAAATAGACTTGTAAGAAGTTGTGACTAAAATCTTTGAATGCTTGAACAACTATGGACGAAAACACAAAAGGAACATTTTTAGACCAAAAGGCATCACAAGATAGGCAAATCTACCCCATTCCATGGTAAACGTAGTCTTTTCCTAATCCTCCTAGGCAATCCAACTTGATGATACCTTAAAACCCATCTATAAATGAATAGATTTCACACCCCGCCATGCCTTCCATTATTTCCTCAAAGAATGGCATTGAAATGGGTCTCATTACACATGCAACATTCATATCTTTGTATTCCATGCAAATCTTAATCCATCTATCCTTCTTGATACTAATCACCATTGGGCTAACCCATTCGACTCATCAAGGGGCTTGATGATCCCAAACTTTAACATTTTTTCAATCTCTTCTTTGACATTTTCACATAAGTTGGGGTTCATCCTGTAGGGTATCTTTCTAACCCGGCACGCACCCTCTTTAATATTTAGCTTCATCTCCTTAATTATTCATGCATACCTTTAAGTTCATGGTACCCCCTAGGGAATAAATCCTAATAATCCCTTAGTAACTCTATGATTTTTTCCACTTGAGTCTGACTAGTAGTCTCTAATTATGGCTTCCTTAGGCTCAATATATGTTCCAATATTCACCTTCTTTGTCTTCATAGGTTCATGATAGGCACGTGTGGCCATATATGCATTGTCCAACACCTCACACCTACCTATTGAATGATTTACATCTAGATTTTCTTCTTCTTTGTCATCCACTAAGTAGACCATTTTTCCTTTTTCTTTCTCAAGGAAAGCACGTTGAAGTAATGTTGTATCAACATCTGCTTTATTTATCAAGATGCGCTCCTCGAGTCTTCTTTATAGAATAAATCATGAAGGATTTCTTCACCTTAGCACTATCTCCCATATTTAAGCACTTTATAACTTTCAATGTTTCTTCCATCGGAGGCTTTGTAAAGAAGAATTCAAATGTCTGGGCCATTCTTGCTATTAAATCCTACCATTTTTTAGTCACTCGATGGAGTTATACATATACATACTAAGCACACGTGCATCTGTGTAAAGTGGAATAAAACTTGTGCACCCATAGCGAAGGTGGTAAAGCTTCCCCCTTCTACGTCTAGAGTCTCTCACACTTCTAAACATAGTGTTGAATAGGATGATTACCATAATAAGTACAAATTAGAGTAGGCACATTGCTCTTGAAAAACCTAGTAGTAAGAAAAATCCTAATTTCATTTCATCCTACAATATTATCGATGTAGTGTATATATTAGCATATTTCTTCTATCCAATGGGTATATCCACTATTCTTCCATGGTGCGAAGGAATACCATAGGATCTTCTTCTCCTATATAACAAGGTACCGAGTCATTAGTTGTAGTCATTTTTACACCCACCAAAGAACAAGGGAATCCCATGCGCACTGACCTCATAATCCGGTGGGGATTGGGTGCTCATCCGAGGCACACACGAGCACCGAGTCTCTCTTTTATGTGATTTGAGTGGGAAAACATCATCTATGATCCAAAATTTAAAGGAAGTGAGTGGGAATGAAACATGTGAACATCATAGAGCTTAGAACGACTCTAGATCATTACAGTCATTACATACATAGATACTTTAATAGACTTAAAGAACTGAATCAAAACAGAAAGGAAAATGCATAGGAATTCATATTCATCTTATAAACATACATGAAAAGGAACTATGAAGAATCATGTATGAATCTGAACCAAGAAGGATCATATTCAATTAACTTGGTAACCTCATTACATTCATTAGGATTACTACAAACACCACATTATGGCAGGCCAAGTCATGCATCATAACTAGATCCATATCATTTAGCTCTCAAAAAGAAATTTTATAACCCCAAGCCCTTAATACATCCTTCTCCTATATTTCATCTACCCAACCCAATATGACTCCTTGTGGAATTTTTGTAGAGCTCCGCTCTCTATTGATCTCTCTATATCTTTTCTTCTACGAGCGCTTGTATATAGGCACCCCAAAGTGCCAAATCATCCTTCTGTGGCCTCAAATCTAGCACCAAGTGTCTAAATGTGGTCCTCCATGGGAGCATGCTCCTCCAGGCCTGAGCTCTCCACTTTTTTCCATGATGGTCTTCTAGAAGCTTCCATCGCAGGGCATATTCCTTCCTAGGCCAACCTATCACCAGGCTAGCACCTTATCCACTCCACATGCATAGTTGGGTCATGCTTTTCTCATGTCCTGCCCAATACACCAAATACGGCTAAGTGCCACAACCTTGTCCCGTAGGTGTGCATCACGGGTTCTACTAAGACCCTCCTAGAACCTTTCCTTGCATGCCTTCTCCTTGCGCCCATTTCTTAACTTCATTCTTGTGTGCCCATGCACCTTTTTGGACTTAGTCAATATTTTAGGGGCCCAACATCACCCCACACTATGCCTATTCTCTACCCATGGGAACACTTCTCCAATGAATAAAGAATCACAATAGACTTAACATCTTGGGAAAATAATAAGGGGATGAAGAATTTGGGAAAGAAGAAAGAATGGGGAAGTGATGGCATTATTGCAAAAATCTCGAAAAATATTTTTCTAAGTCTCCTCCAACTTATTCCAGGAATCAACTTCATTTTGCACTCTCTGGCAGAGGTCGCTAACTAGGGCACTTACCTCCCCAAAACTCAGTCCATCTCCTTGAGTGTTCATAGTGTCAACAATTTTTTCCAACTCCTTGCCCATGTCCTCAAGCACGTCCATCCTTCTAGTAATCTATGGGTATAGATCCTTTAGCCATTTCTTGATTGTACCCCTTATGGCATTAATAGCTTCTAACTTCTTTTCAACCTTGGTCAGATTCTATCCCGCTCTCGCTCTGTCCTTTGTTCTTTTCTTGGAAACTTTTAAGCTCTGCTTCATAGTTGGATACCGTAATACTCTCCACTTTATCTTTGTCCGCACAAAGTCATATGTAGCCTCAGCAGTATGGAAAGCAATATTTTCATCATCAAGGAATTTGTTGTATTTAGCCATTATTGCTACTATCTTTAGTTTATCCTCCTTCTCCGGCATGTTGTTACTTCTTCCAGGATTTTAAGGCTAGAGGTTTCCTCTCCATTGTGAGGATGCACGTTAAGTCTTCAAGGCACTCAAGGAAGATCCATATTTTTTTTTTGGGGTGGTGTTAGCGTCTGGATGCTTCAAAATAATGGCATCTGTGATGGATTCTACCTTCTTATGTACTTCATGCACACTTGCCTTTTCTTCCCTAAGTTCATGCTTTAGCTAAGCACTAATTAACTCCTACTTTAAATCCTTGGCCTTCTCTTATAGCTCTTCCTCCTTTTCTAGTTATGATTCTAAAATCTTACCCTAACATTTCTCCTAAAGAGCCTAGCTTTAACCTCAACTGAGACCTTATTGAGTGTGTTGCATAACTTTTCATCTGAAATATGCTTGAGCATTTACCAAGGGGTTGTCTCCTTTTGACTCAAGAATTTTCATTAGTGCCCCCTGGCTTACCTCGAACTTTGGCTTGTCGATATGGGACTCAATTTCCCAAGAGAGCATATTCCTTTTCCGAGGGTATACACCTTCTTCATCAAATGAATTCATTACAGGAGTTTATCTATTGGGACAAAGTGCTTTGGAAGCACATGCATAACACCTTAATGGGATCATTAATGTAGCTCATTCCTTACCTCTGGATCTCCATGCACTTTCCCTTGTGCATGTTCCCTTAGGAATAGTTACCGATAGACTAGGGCCTCCCGCGCTATTGTGATCTTTCCCTACACTTTCCTTATCTTCTTCCATCACTATATTAGTGTTGCACTCCAATTCTTGTTCTACCAAGGCTTCAATGATTTTTGTTGCTTCTCTTTCTGCTGCCTTGTTTATTTTCTCCTTCGTGAGGCTTGGAGTTTTCTGATCCTACATGCCAACCTCTTCACTTCTTCCCATGTTCTGGCACCTTCCTCCTCCCTAGCTACCCTTGTACCGCATGAAAAGGAACTCATGTTCTTCTTCTCCACCCTCTTCTTCTAAATCGTGCATACTAAAAACAAGTGGTCCTTGGTCCCCTTTAGGATCATTTTCTTCATCGTCATCCCTCTCACCTATGTATTTCTCCAAGCTCTCTGTCTCCTCCAAATTAGCTTCCTCCATCACCTTCTATTTCTTCCTAACTGGGGATTCCAGTATAGGAGATTCTTCTTTCTCTTCCTCCAATTATTTATCCTCTATAATAACCTTTTCTGTTATGTCACCTCCTCTTTGACTGGAGACCTCTTCCTATGCGTGTAAGTACTTGTTCTAGCACTTGTTCCCAGGGCGCCCACCGCTTGAGTATCTTGGATACTAGGTTTCTTTATTTATTCTATCTCCTTTTTCTTGGGCATGGTCTTCTTCCTACTTGTTAGGTCCTCAGGTATAGCTATCTCATTTTCAAGATAAGTTCCCTTCTCAAAATTGGGCCTTATCCAAAGTTATACACACACTTGTGGATCTCCCGTATTAGTCGAGTTAGGGGTTTTACCATTTGGACTTCATGCGACATGTACTTTTCCATGTACATGCACTTTTTTGGGGTAGACCAACGTCCCGCACATCTTCCTATGGTCCCACCAAACTCCAAGTTCAAGCTTTAACTTCTTAGACTCCTTGAATCTATTAACTCCCACTTATAACTATTGATATATGAAGGCGAATGGGAGCTTACACCATTGTCTCATGGTTTCATAAGTCAATTTGAACCTAATAATACAAAAGTGTTGGTATACAATGAACTCACCTTCTCCTACTTTGTAAGTGCTTTGCAGCTTGTTCCAAAGATTCTCCATTCTACCTCAAACACATTCCTTAAGTGCATATACCACTTTTCAAGACATGCCTTATGAATGGGTGTCATGCTATCACATGTGTATTTATCAAATATTTTTGTAAGCGAGGGGTCTTCCTCTGGGTACTCCCAAAAAGAACTTGTCTGTGCATATGGTACCTCGATCTCGAGAACACAATGGTTAAGAGGAATCTTGTCTCCTTCATGTGCACTAGTGATAATTTCATCTACAATGTATGTGGATAGATTATAGATGGTGCCCTCTAATATTCTTCTACAAACATTCAACCAAGAATTGTTTACTCGCACCCATCTTTCTTGTGCATTGATTTTCTTTATCGGCATTCAACCATTCTCATCACTGGGTCTTGGATATCCCCGATATAAAAATACCTTGACCCCTTCTTGTATGCATACATGGCCACTATTTCCTTAATTGCTTCCTTGTCACATAGGTCATCCTCTAAGCTTTCTCCCTCACAGATAAGGCCTGTGAATCTTGAAATTAGCTGAGGGGTTATGTGCATCTTATGCCCCACAAAGTGAAAGTGGTCTTCATGTATGTGCAACATTAGCCACTGATAGAGGTACTCTGGCTTTCAAGTAGGGAAACTCATAGAGTTACAATAATCCCACCTTCTCTAACTTCACCTTGACTTTGTCATTATAAATTGGTAACCCCTTAGGTGTTCTTTGGTCATTAGACACACTAACTCCAACTCCATTTCCTTTTCAATCGCATTCGTGTGATGATTGTAGTCACTTACTGTCATTTTTCTCAAGTGGGATTCTCATTCCATCCCAAATGAAACCCCATCTAGGTACTGATTTCTACATACCATTCCTTTTTGGTACTTGCAGGTGGTCTCTCTTGTTGTTTTCCCTTGCCCTTTCCCTTCTTAGGTGTTAGTACTAGTTTCTTAGGTGCCATTGTGTAGGTTTTCTTTGCACTTCAACATCTCTTGCTTTGCTTCTCTACCCTTTCCAAGTTTAGATCTCAAACTTGTGAAGAAACTCCTTTCCAACCCATGCCCTAGCTACCAAACCCTCACTAGAATATCCCCTTCACAAGATGGTGCTTCTCCACAACTCTTACCATGCCCGTGAATTACTTCCCTCCGAGTTTGAAGATCCAAACTAGTCACTCAAGATTAAATTTCTCCAAATTTTCTTCACACAGATTGACTCTAGAAACCCTAGTTTACAAAATATCTTCCTTCTTCGTATTCGCAAAGTAAATAATGAAGTGCCCAACCTTCTATTTATAGTTTTTCCTACTTTTAACATTAAATGCTACCTTACCTACAACCATACTTCAACATTTAATGTGTTTTTTTGAAAAATCAGACTTTATCACCTTAACTCATGGGCCCAACCTTGCGCGAAAAATTCTCCAATGTTCGCATTCAATCAATCCATCTTGTTAAGATACTCTTGCGCACGTGTAAACAAAGCTGAAGAAACTTCTTCTATCATGATTTTTGCTCTCACCTACCTCATGTTGCATTTTGTGCTTCTTCCTCTCTTGTATGTGGATCCACAATGTAGCCTTACCTTGACACCAACCATCCTTTTTCACCTTTCCTTGCATGTACTTCCTTCACAGGGCCATTCAACCGGATTTCCAATGCAATCCTTCCTAGTGCTTCATACCTTGTAATTTCTTCCACCTTACTCTACCCCACACTAAAATGATGTGTGGTCCTCTGCAGCAGTTATAATCTTCAAAAAGTAATGAGATTACCAATGCCCAAGGCACAACACAAAACAACAATGAGAAAGGGAAACACAAGAAAATAAAATGCATTAAAGGAAATCCTAAACTAACTGGAAATATTGCCTTATTACAAACACCAAGAATACTTAGTTATAGTAGGGCTTCATCCTACTCCCATTGAAGTGTCCTGAAATCTCATCCCATCCAGCACTTGTAACTGAAACACACCCAAATAAAGGATGTATGAGATGATATAGGGACCCAACCAATGGAATTTTAACTTCCTAGGATGGCGCAAAACTTGGAATCATATAGTAGCACCATCTGTCTAACCTCAAACTTCTTGTTCTTAATGTGACGATCATGTCATGCCTTTTATTTTGCTTTTTTAGTTTTCTAGCTCCACCTAGCTAATGATCATATCTCATCCAATTGCATTAACTTTTCAATTATTTCTTCCAACACTTTTTCATCGACCAATCCTCCTACGCGTGTTATACGCAGAGAAGGTAACATGAATTCAACTAGTAGGACAGCCTCCGCCAAACACTAATTGAAATGGTGTGGCCTTATTCAACCTCTTGTAGGTTGTCCTATATGCCCAAAGAACAGTTGATACTTTGTCATCCCAATCCTGTCTACCAACATCACAAATCTTAGTCAATGTGTGGCTAAGTATTTTGTTAAATGCCTTAGTAGTTCCATTTTCTTGAGGGTGATAGGGAGTAGTTTTGTGATGGGCCACCATGAATTCTGATAGCAAAATCCTGACCATTTCATTGAGGAAGTGTGTACCTCTATCACTTGTCAAACTCAATGGGAATCCATACATGCTGATTATATTTTCCCATAAAAATCTAGCAGTGGTAGCTGCTGTACAATCCTTTGTAGGTGCTACCTCTACCCACCTTGTCAAATAATCAGTGCAAGTGAGGATATACCGTGAACCAGTCCTTTGCGCCATTGGTGAGATTGGTCCAACAAAGTTGATAGCCCACTTCTCAAATGGTTCCACACTAGCTATTGGTCACAAGGGAATTTCATCCCCTTTTCCAGTTTTCCAAGGTGCTGAATGGTCACATGCCTTGAAAAACTCAATGCAATCTTGATAAATGGTCTCCCACCAAATCCCTATGAGTAGAATCTTCCATGTGGTTACATTTCCCACATAATGTCCTCCTACAATCCCACCATGTGCCTCTTCCATAATTACAATGCACTCATGTTCTAGTACACATCGGTGTAGAACCTCATCACGACCCATTTTATATAGGTCTCTAATAATTAGCATATAGGGCATGACACGTATGGCCAACTTCTTCTTCTCTAAGGCCTTCATTCCATCTAGCGCCACACCTATTTTAAGGAATACTGCAATGTCCTCCAAATCCAAGGGCATGTGCCATAACCTAAATAGTTGCGCATGGTATAGTCTCTTTAATACTCTATGCATCCTCCCTAAATCAATCCTAGACAAATGATCGGTCCGAATTCCTTTTCCTAGTTTGAAAACCACCATGAACTTGAATTCTTGGAACAATATTACCCACTGAAATATAATCCCTTGTAGAATGGGCTTGTTTACCAATTATTTCAATGTCATATGGTCAATGTAAAATATAAAAAGTGGTTTTTAGCAAATATTATCTAAACTTGTGAAGTGCATAGATCATTGACAATGCCTCACGCTCAGTTGTAGTGTAATTCTACTCTGCTGGTGTCAATTTCCTGCTTGCAAAGCACAAAGGATGATCAACAATCCCTTCACTAGGATGTGTAAGTACTACTCCAATGGTAGTTCTTAAAGCATCCACATGAACATGGAAAGGCTTATCCCAAGAAGGGAATGTAGTATGGGCGCGGTGACAAGCCTATCCTTCAAAGTGTCAAATGCCTTCTATTGCACCTCTCCCCAATGAAAGGAAATTTTATGTCTAAGTAACTCTTCTAAAGGCACGATGATCTTGGCATATCCCTTGATGAACTTCCTGTAGTACCCCATATGCCCAAGAAATCCGCGCACTATGTGCTTTGACTAGTAGGCTCCCTCAATCCCACAATTACTGCAACTTTTGTGGGATCTACTAGTAAGCCCTCCTTACATATGATGTGCCCCAATAATGTTCCAAATGGGGTAAAGCAAGACACATTTCTTAATGTTAAGGGATATCCTCAACTGCCGACACCTTTCAAACATCAGCCTTAAGTTATCACAATGGTCCTTCACTAACCCATATACTATCCAATCATCTAGGTAGACTTGAAGGAATTTATGGATGAAGTCCTGGAAAGCTTGTACCACAATGTGTGAGAACATAGTAGGCACATTCTTCAACCCAAATGACATGATTGTATAGGAAAAACTTCCCCACTCAGTGGTGAAATTCATCTTCCTTTGGTCCTCCTTTGCGATCCTTACCTGGTGATAGCCCGAGAATCCATCTGTGAAAGAATAGACCTTACGCCCGACACTCCCTCTAAGATTTCTTCAATGAATGGGGTTGGGAAAGGATCAATGATACATACTACATTTAGGTCCCTGTAATCAACATAGATCCTTATCCTTCCATCCTTCTTGATGCTAATTACCATTGGACTTATCCATTCTGACTCTTCAATGGCTTCAATAATTCCCGATGTTATCATCTTATCTATTTCTTCCTTGACCTTCAAGTGCATGTTAGGATTCATTCAAGATGGTCTCTTCCAGGACCGAGCGCACACCTTCCTTCAAATTAATTCTCATTTCCCTAAGGAATGGTGTACACCTTTGAGTTCATGATACCTACACAAGAATAAATCCTCAAACTCACGCAAAAGATCAATGATCTTAGAGACTTATTTCTCCAACTAATAGTCTCACGATGATAGCCTCTTAAGGCTCTTATTATGAGCTGATGTTAGCCTTATTTATCTTTAAAGGTTCATGATAGGCATGTGCCTATTCATCAAGACTGTCTACCACCACCTTGCACATCCCTACGTACTAGTCAACATCCAAGTTTTCTACTAATTCACCATCAATCACATACACCATCTTTCCTTTCTCTTTTTCCAAACATGCGTGCTCAAGTTGTATCTCTTTTGTTTCTTCTTTCTCAAAGTGCGCCTCTAGGATAGGTTCACCTAGCTACTCTAGTAGCCTATCTTCTTCCATTGCACTATTCCCAATGGTAAGGTGCTTCACAACCTACAATGCCTTAACCACCAAGGGTTTTGTACTGATACTCGAATGTTTGAATGAGATTAGATTCTAACTCTTTCCAATTCCCTATTTGGAGGCATGTCTCGAATGAATGAACCATGTGTGTGCATAACCTTGTAGGGTGGAATACATCTTGTGAACCCATAATGAAGGTGGAAATTGGTCTCTTCCCGGCCAGTTGTCTCATATGCTTAGATATGGAAGAAATTGGTCTCTTTACCATGGTAGTATTTTATAGCCATGGGCACATTTCTCCTAAAAATCTTACAAAGAATGCAATTTTCACCTCATGCCATTCCAAGAGATTATCCCGATGTGTTGCCTATCGATGCACAAATGCTTTTGAGTAAGACGTAACTTAACATCCCCCTTCATTCATTTTCCTCCTTCCACTGAGCTTCCATCTCCTACAAAAATATCTCAGGGAAGGCTCCTCCTAAGTACTTAGGTAGCTCCTTTCCTCCTAGGTTTCGGGATGTACGCACCTTTGTCACCTTTGTTACCGATCCTCTCAAATGTCATCCGATTAACTCATAGGTTCCATGTGCCTAATTATCACATGCTATACTAGTGGTGTCACTTAGGGACTGAGCATCCTCAAACCGGATAACTCCCTTTGTGGGATGAATTATCTCTGGATCCCTAATTAAGCACACATATATTCTATCCAGGACCTCTTCTCCCAAAGGTTCAGTATAGGGTGTTGATTTCCCATCATTAGGGGGTATGATGACCCATTCCTCCTCATTTTAAAATCTTATGTATCCCTTGTTGAACCGAAGATCCACATTGTTCTTATAGCACCATGGGCACTCAAGTAGTGCTGTGAAATTGTCTACCTCGAGAGCACCAAGAATTCAAGTCCCTAGTAAACTTAGCCCCTTGAATGGTGATAGCTGCATCCTTTAAGACACCGATGGGAATTACCTTCATTTTTTTCCATATACATATACAACACATTCAAATATGGTTTTAATACAGTCTTCCCATTTGATGTCATGCATCAAAGGTGAGAAAATTTACCTCCACACCTATGTCAATGAGGATATTACTAAGGAGCCATCCATCCATGATCATATTTAATGTGGTCTCCCTATCATAGTCAAGGTTGTGAGGGGGAAGGTTTGTATGCAAGACCTACCTCTCGCACTCTTTCCCAGAGTGTATGGTACCTTCTCTCTCAACCATGATCCTATCAAGGGAATAATATTCTCTTGTTTACGCATTTTATATACTTCCTTGACCTCATCTAGGTCATCTTTTGGTGCCTCCACCTTCCTTCTTTGATCCTCCCTCCTAGAATTCTCCTTTAGACATTGGAATTTTCTTGTAAGCTTCAATGATGTCCATGATTTCTTGATATACCTCCTTCCGATGCGTAGGGTCCGGTACTTCCCATGTACCACTTCTTCTCTTGAAAAAGGTTCTTCTACCTTGGTATTTCCTTTACGTCGTGGCCTCTTCTCTTATTGTTACCATAACAGTTCCAAGCCTACATCACGTGTCACCTATGGAATCCATTGTGTATCATCCTTTTTAATGCTCACCATTACAATGCCCTTGTCTTTCTAGTGCTACTAATTCATGTGCTCAAACAACTCAGGAACTCCTCATACTTGTGCTTCTTCCCGCACCATGAGCACTACAACAAGTCTAGGCACTCGCACTTGTAGTGGTTTGTAGACCCACAATTAAAATAGGTTCCATGTGGGAACTCACTTCTTCCTCCTCCGTGGTTACTGGACCATGTAATCCTCCACAAAATCCCCTTCCACATGTGGTTCCATCTATGTGCTCCTCATAATGGTGATCATCACCCTTAGAACTACTAACAATGTTAGTCTTACGCACACCATGATCAATGACCTCATGGATCTGATCAATAAGCCTACAATCCTTAGTATCATGGGTCATAGAGGTGTAAATCTTATAGTAGAAAGATACATTCTTCCAAATTACACACTTTGTAATAAGGGACATCTACTCACATCATGGTCCCCAAGACAAATCTCACAGTCTACTTTTGCTACGGTGCGTCTTGTCTTGTGGGGGTAACTATCTTTGGCATGCCCTCTATTTCATAATTTGTACACCACATTCCACTGCGAGTCTAATCACCGAGTTCATAGAAAATGTCTCCAACTGCTTTGCCATAGTAGTGATTTGGGCCTCCAATAACAAGCTAACACTGTATCAACACTTCCAACAACTTCAACACATAGAGTAACTTCTAACACCTCACGTAGGTCTATGAAAGTCTTATGAGATAAAACTCTTCTAAAAGATGCTATCAACCCCCAAAAACTATTGAGCATGCTATGAAGGGTGAATTTCATATGACAATTTTGATAGGAGAGTCTTAAACTACACATCATACTCTCGAAACTCTCTTACATTCCCTCTAAAATCTCCTTAAGGGCATTGATGCTCTTATTCCTGAACTAATGGATGTGGAAATATGCTATAAAGGCATTTTTCAATGCAATGTAATCTACCACCATCTGATGGGGTTCATACTTCCTATACCAGCTATGCGTGCACCCTTGCAATGTCATTGCCTACTAACTAGCCTTCCACTTTGTGGTTATGATCCCCTTCACATGCCATAGCAACTCACACTTATGAACGTGTTCTACAAATCTTCAATACCTCTCGTAATCTAGAAAATGTAGAGACATCTCAAAGAATACTTGAGGAGGTGGCTAGGGCCCCCGTCCATCTAATCTAGAGCCTTGGTTTCCTATGATGTTTCCTCCGCCACCGGATCCACCAAATCCACTAGGTCCTTTGCCTCCCGACCCACCGGACCCCTCTAAATCCACCAAGTCATGTTCTTCCTAATCCAAAGCAGATCCACTAGGTCCTGTGCCTCCTAATCCACCTGCACCCATTAGGTCCTGTAGTGGTTGTGCCAAGATTCCCCAAAGTTCCACCGAACTATGCATTGATGGTCTGTCATAATGTCCCACTACCAATAGTTTACCCCGCACCACTCCTAGACGTGAGACCGAAGGTTTGTGTACTTTCTCCTTATCCAAAAATTCCTCCGAATACTAGAATAGTATGCGTAGCCATACAAGTGGGAAATGAAAAATTATATCTCCCAGTGTGCAGATCTATCACTTCCACTAATACCAACGGCTCAATGATACCCATTCCTTGATGTGTAAAACCAAGCACTAGGGTTTGGTCACTAGGTGGGTTCAGATGCATTCCACCAAATCTTCTCTCTCCATGTGATGAACTCTCATCAGAATCCGAAGGGGTCTCTCTTATGTGCTTGCCAAGATGAGGTAGCACAAAGTGCTCAGGTTCCATGTCCTCTGCATGAACCTCAAATCCTTCCCACAACATCTACCTCCATATATCCATCACACTTGTAACCTCGCATTGTCTAGAAATCTCCCTTTCATGCACTTCACTATACTTGAGTCACCTCTGTTCCTTTTCTTTCTTCAACACAATGTCTTCCATCTTCCTCCACCTTATCTTCCTCACCCAAACTTAGAATGGTTTAGCCGACCATTAGGAATGCCTCTAAACTCAAGGTAACAATCAAGATCTTCATTTCCATAGGAATAACACATAGAAATGAACCTCTGGGCTCCTACAGAAACTCAAACTCAGCAACTTCTGGATAAGAATATGTAGAAATAGCATACTCCAAAGTGTAGCTAGATAATACTCCTTTCCTTCAATGATCCATAGCATGAGTCCACATCGATCTGCATCTTGTAGCCTCTCGGTATTCTTCTTGGGTCCATGCACGTGATCTACAATAATAGCTTGATCTAGACACATATGACGAGATCCATTCATACATCTCTACTAGGAATTAATAGAAAAAAGTTTCATATAAATCATGTTAGAAGTTCTCTTCTACCCATCTACGTGCATCAAAATCAGGTCCAATGCTTTGAAATCTATGAGAAAATTATTCCTCTATGCTCTTGAAACATGATTCAACACTTTCCAAAGTTAGTTGTTTTGTCATCACATATTACATAGATCACGATGTATGCTATTTCCCACTACAACTTCAAAAAGAGGTCCCGACAATGAAACCAAGATGTAGTCATTTTTACAGCCACTGGTGTTGGGTTCTCACTTGAGGCATGCGCGGGCACCGAGTCTCTACTTTATGTGATTTATGTTGGAAAACATCATCTATGATCCAAACATTAAAGGAAGTGAGTGGGAATGAAACATGTAAACATCATAGAGCTCAGAACGACTCTAGATCATTGTAGTCATTACAAACAGAGATACTTTAACAAACTTAAAGAACTTGAATCAAAACAGAAAGGAAAATGCATAGGAATTCATATTCATCTTATAAACATACATGAAAAGGAACTATGAATATTTATGTATGAATCCAAACCAATAAGGATCATATTTAATTAACTTGGTAACCTCATTACATTCATTAGGCTTACTATAAAACACCACATTATGGCAGACCAAAGTCATGCATCATAACTACATCCATATCATTTAGCTCTCAAAAATAAATTTTATAACCCAAAGCCATTGATACATCCTCCTATATTTCATCTACCTAACCCAATATTACTCCTTACAAAATTTTTGTAGAGCTCCTCTCTCTATTGATCTCTATATATCTATTCTTTTGTGGGTGCTTGTATATATAGGCATCCCAAAGTGAAACTCATCCTTCTATGGCCTCGGATCCGCACCAAGTGTCCGAATGTGGTCCTCCATGGGAGCATACTCCTCTAGGCTTGATCTCTCCACTTTTTGCCATGATGGTCTTCTAGAAGATTCCATGGTAGGGCATATTCCTTCTTAGGCCAACTTTCCACCATGATGGCACCTTATCCCCTTTGCATGCGTAGTCGGTCATGATTTTCTTGTGTCCTATCTCGATACACCAAATATGGACAAGTCCCACGACCTTGTCCTGCAGAGGCATGCATCACAAGTTCTACTAAGACCCTCTTAGAACCTTTCCTTGTGTGCCTTCTCCTTACACACCCATTTCTTAACTTCATTTTTGTGCATCCATGTGCCTTTTTATACTTAGTCAATATTTTAAGGGCCCAACATTACCTATCCTCCCGACATAATGTGATTTTTCTACGCCTCTAGGAAATATGCTCTTTACTTCGCACCCTACCAACTCATAAGTGCTTTGAGCCCAATTATCACAAGAAACACTTATAGTATCACTAATAGAATGTGCATACTCCCACCAAATTAGTCCTTCTTTGGTTGGATCAAGTATCTTTGGATCTCGGATGGTGCATACATAAATACTATTCATATCTTTTTCACTTAAGGGCTTAACATAGGGCATAGATTTTCCATTTGTTAAAGGGATAATAACTCTCTCCTCGTTGTTTTCAAAACTTATATAACCTTTGTTGAACCAAAGATCAACATTATTTGCATAGCACAAAGGACACCCCAATAGAGTTGGGAAGCTATCTAACTCTGTCATCGGTCTAAAACCTTAAATTCTCCAAAGTGAACTTGGCTCCTTGTATGGTAATGGATGCATCTTTCAAAACTCCGATGGGAGTGGCCTTAGTTCAATTAGCCATGAACAATATATTAGAGGATGGCTGTAATGGGGGTCTTCCCATTTGTACCCATGCATATAAAGTAAGAAAATTGACTTCCATACCTATATCAATAAGTTTATTACTTAATATCCACCCATCCACAATAACATTCGAGTGATTTCCTTTTCATAATCTAGGCTATGCGGTGGAAGATTTACATAGAGGATCTACCATCTAGTCTCAATACTTGTGCATGGAGTGTTTCCTTTATCCAACCCCTAACAATGGAGTGATATTTTCTGGTGCAACATTTTACACACTTCCTTAAGTCATCTATATCGCTTTGGACCATCTCTCGATACTTTATTTTGCTCCATCTTCTCGTGATTTCTCTTTTAAGTACCGTATCTCACCCTAAAGATTCTGTTAACTTCCATGGTTTCTTGATAAACCTCCTTTTTATGGGCTGGATTTGGGTACCGTGCATGTAGAACTTCCTCCTTAGTAATGGTAGGATTCTTTTGCAATGCTTCTCAAGTGCGTGATGCCTCGGCGTGGTCATAATCTTCACTTGCAACTCTTCGGACTCTTCCACCAACTTAGGCATCCATTTATTCTTAGTAGTGCATTTTATCCTAACCATCCCTGCCCCTTTTTTTTATTTTTTTTATTTTACTTACTAAGATGCTCATACAATTCCAAGAACTCCTCATAGCTATGGTTCTTTTCAAAAAATAACATGTAATATTCTAAGGACATTCATGCCTATAGTGGTCAGGAGATCTACATGTATAACATGTTCTATGAGGGAAATCACTTCTTCCACTACCATGGCCCTATCCTCTAAATCCATCATGGTATCCTCGACCTCTGCCATGACCGCCTTGAAATGCCCTTCATTCCAAACATAGCATGCCTGATTGTGATCCTAGTCATGATGCTCATTCTTACCCTTAGAGTTATTTGAAACTCCTATCTATCATACACCAATATTTATAGCATCATAGATCTAACCAATCATCCAAGAGTCGTTCGTGTCATGCATCGTGGACCTATAGATTTTACTGATAGCTTGAAACATTCTTCCTTATCACACATTATAATAATGGGCAGCGGCTAGCATCATGGTTTAAATGGCATATCTCATAATCCAACAACAATGAGCACACTAATATGTGAGGACAACTATCCTTTGTGTGACCTTCTACTTCACAATCTATACACCAAATCCCTATGCATGTCTCATGTGTTGAATTTGTTGATAGTTTCTCCAACTGTTTTTCCATAGCTACGATCTATGCTTCTAAAAATGGGCTCACCCTAATATCTATGCTTCCAACTACCTCAGCATGTAAGGATGCTTCAAGTGCTTCACATGGATTAATGTATGTCTTATGTGATAATTCCCTTCGAAAGGGGTAATTAGACCGCCAACAAACCATTGTGCATGTTGGCTTGCGTGTATATCATCGAAATCTTAGATAAAAGCGTTTTAAAATAGGAATCATACTCTCTATCACTTTCAGTAGTGCCTTTCCTAATATCCTTGAGCGCACTTATACTCTTCTTCTCAAACTCGGGGATGTGAAACTCTTTAAGGAATGCATATCTTAAAGCTTGATAGTCTACACAAGTCCAACAGGGTCAAATTTTACAGTACTAGCTATGTGCGCACCTTTATAACGTAGTAACAAATTGGCTTACCCTACGCTCAAAATCCATGATTCCTTTTGCACACCACATTATTTCACACATATGCACATTTTCATCAAGGTATATTCTATTCCCTTTACTCTAGAATATGAAGAGACATCTCCATGTAAATATTTTGGGGTTGGTGTGGACCTTGCCCACTTGATCCAAAACCTCCTGTGTTTCCCCTACCTCCAAAACCACCAAATCTTCCTAAACTAGAGCTACCTATGCCTCCTGATCCCGAACCTATAGCTGGGGTTGGACCAGAAGATGTACTTCCCTATGTCCCAACAAGATAACTAAACTATACCCCAACGGTCTCTGACGAAGCATTACCACTCCCGAAATTAGTCCAAAAATTAGTGCACTTATATTCTATTTTGATGATACACCCAAAAATTACTCCCATATAACAATGAAGTCATTTGTGCTACCATGACTATACCCCTCATAAAAATAACTCATAGTATTCCATTGATTTAATTAGATTATTGATCGCTTGTTATACTAGATGATGGAAAACCAAGCACAAGGGCAAGGTTATCAAGTGGATTTAGATGCATGCCCATGGCCCAAGTCATCTCTGCTAGTGCACTTATATGTGAGGCCGAGGAGGGTTCCCTATCATGTTTTCCCAAATGGGGGAGTTCCCGAGGCTTGAGTTCCACGTCTTCTATGTGAAATTTAACTCCTTCCCGAACTATCTTTCTCCACAATTCCATTTGTTTTACAACCTCCCGCTACTTCTCGATCTCCCTCTCACGCACCTCATTATAATTAAGTCACCTTTCCTCTCTCTTCCTTTCTGCCACTAGGTCTTCCATCTTTCACCAAACCTACTCATGCCCCCACGCATGGTGGGGTTTAGTTAGCCATCGGTTTACTCTCCAAATTCAAATTTACCTTGAGGATTTTGATTTCTAGTGTAATGCTTTACTGAGTAAGTTCACCTTGGATATCATAAAAACTAGGATTCATCTAGTTATAGACATGAATAAGTGGAAATTGAGTACTCTAAAATATAACTGTTCAAAAAACCATTAAACCACATATCCACATCTTGAGTATAAATCGATCAACATCATAAAGGGCATGCAATTGTTTCGTGTCCAAACCAAAGTGTGAGATACCTCCAATTACACTTAGATGCATACGTAATCATCCACTCATACAATTCTATTGGAAATATAGCGAAGAAGCTCTCATATAAAGCATCCCGCAAGTTTTGTTCCACCCAAACGTGTGTGTTAAACTTAGATCTAGTGTTGAACCATTGTGCATATTCTTCTTTCATATCATGTATCCACACTTCAACACTTGCCAAGGTCAACAAATATGTCTTCATCATAAACCATCCTAATTTTTTTTTGAAAAATAGGTCCCAATAATGAAGCCAATGATGCAGCCTAGAATTTAGCAATACAAGCACGGTAAGACCCCGGCACACTAGTACATCACTTAGCCTAGACCGAGCACTCATCCAAAGTGTGCAAAGGTACCAAGTCCCTCTTTAGGGTTATCTTGTTGTAGGATGTTTAACGTGATGAAGAATTAATACATGTAGTTCTATTATTAATACATCATCTCTACGAGCATGCGATCTATATCTAAGGAGAACATAATTAAGTATTAACCATGATGAAATCAATAACATACTAGATCCAGATACAGATAGAACTAACACTTAGATTCAGTCAATATCCTCCATTATATTAAATATGAAAATTACGGAATGGCATTCTATGCCCATACGTGCACATATCTGATATAGTAGTCCAGTCTTGCACACATACATCCATATATATGTCTCTCTCTCATTAATTTATATTATATATCCTCTACTACGTAGTTCACTACATATTTATAAGGGGGACTTTCCTTCGCCACTTATCTAATCAAAAATAGGTCACATGCTATTATTAGCTACACACTTTTTACAGCCATATCCCCACATGTAAGTGTGCTAATAATAGACTTCCTTTAGTTAACTGATAGTGATAAACCTATTCTTAGCCCACATCCATGCAAAGTGATTTATAGCCGATCCTCCAAAAATAGCCAATGTGTGGTGCACAAGTCTCTGCCTCATTTATGTGCTTTGCATGCCATCTCTAAAAATAGATCCACATGTGCAAAAAGGCTAGGTCCTGAAATATGAACTTATCCTTCGTGCGCATGTTTCCCTTATCCGTTCACACCTTTGAACTTGTTGTATTTTTCCACGTGAACCTCTTGTGTTCCTTTTGTTAAATATTATCAGCTCAACATGGCTGAAAAGGAGAGGGAAGAGAGATGACTCAAGTATAATGAAGCTCATGAAAGGGAGATGGATAGACAATGTGAGGTTACGGTGTGATGGATCTATGGAGGTAGACATTACGGGAAGGAATTGAGGTTCATGTAGAGGACGTGGAACCTGAGCAGTCTATGTTACCCCATCTTGACAAGCATGGGAGAGAAGCCCCTTTAGCTTCTGATGATATTTTTTCCCATGGAGAAAGGAGATCCATCGGCACGCATCTGAACCCACATGGTGACCAACCCCTAGCACTTGGTTTTCTAGATCAAGGGAGAAGTATTGTTAATCTGGTTGGTATTGGTGGAAGTAACCGATCTATGCCTAGGAGATATAATTTCTCATTTGGGACATCTATGGATATGTAAAACATTCCCATATTTGGAGGAATTTTTGACAAGGTGTAAATACACAAGGTTTGGGTATCACATCTAGGAGTGGTGTGAGACACATAACTGGTAGTGATAAAATATCACAAACCATTGGCATGTAGTTTAGTGTAACATTGGGGACACTAGGCGTGACCACTTTAGGCCATTTTTGACTATAGGAGGTGGATATGGTGGTGTAGGGGCCTGGGGACCTGGTGGACCTAGCCGATATGGAGGATCTAGTGGGTCAAGAGTGACATGGCCTCGGTGGGTCTAGTCGATCTAGTGGTGGAGGAAACATAGGAGGTAACCAAGGTTCTGGGTAAGGTGGACAAGGACCTTAGCCAGCCCCGCAGTATTTTTTTGAAATGTCTTTACACCTTCTAGACTACGAGAGGTATTGAGGATGTTGTAGAGTATGTGCACAAGTTTTAACTACGATGGCACATGAAGGTGATCACTACCCCGGAGCGAAGGAAAGTCAGTTTATGAAAGCATTGTAGGGGCATGTCCATAGCTAGTACTATAAGTATGACCCCCACCAAATGGTCATGGATTACAATATATTGAAGGAATCCTTCCCGGTAGAATTCCATATCCTTGAGTTTGATAAAAAGCATCAATTCCCAAGGAAATTCAACAAGGAATGGAAGAGAGTGTGTAAGATTATGATGCACGGTTCAAAACTCTCTTGTAAAAACTATCCTATGATATACACCTCTCTTAGCACACTCAATGGTTTTTTGGGGATCTATAACATCATTTAGAAGGGAACTCTCACACAAGACTTTCACAGACCCATGTGAGGCCTTGGAATCTTCCCTACACACTAAGGTTGTTAGGAGCATTGATATCGGCATGAGCCCTTTCCTGGATGCTCAAATTTCTATAATAGCCAAGTTGTTAGAGAAGTTGTCTACAAATTTGGCGCATGAGGTTCATAGTGGCCTTTGGTGCATAGATTGTGAAGTGGAAGGGAATACAAAGGATAGTTTCCCCAAAAAGTAGTACGTTCCATGATAGTAGACTATGAAATTTGTAATGGGCATCATGATGCAAGTAGGTGTCCTTTACTACAATGCATGATCCAAAAAAATGTGTTTTACTATTGCAAGATCTATACCTCTATGACCCATGATACCAAGGATTACAGGATGATCAAACAAATTGATGATGTCATTGATCTTGGTATGCACTAGACTAGCCTCACAAGTAGTTCTAAGGATGATGATCACCATTATGAAGGGTGCGCAGATGGAGGAGTAGGTGGAAGAGGTTTTTACAAAGTATTTCGTAGTCACAATAACTATGGTAAAGGAAGAAGTGAGTTCTTGCATGGAACCTGTTATAATTTCGGATCGATGGAGCATTATAAATGTGAGTGTCCTGACCTATTGCAATGCTTGTGGTGTGGAAAGAAGCATAAGTACAAGGAGTGTCTTGAGCTATTTGAACACATGAGCCAACAACACCGAAAGGATAAAGGTGTTGGGATGGTAAGAATAAAGAAGGCCAACCCATATTGGATGATAAGAGTGACACATGAGTCAGGATTAGAACCTATACTAGTGACAATGTGAGTAGAGGCTACGCATGTAAGGGAGATGCCAAGGTAGAAACTAGTTGTTAGGGAAGAAGTGGTACATGGGAAGTACTTGGACCCTACTCATTAGAAGGAAGGTGTATCAAGAGACTATGGATGTGATTCGGGGATTACAAGGAAATATCTAGGGTCTAAAAGAGCAACAAGGTAGTTAGAGCAAAGGAAGAATGTTGAGGCTCCGCAGAAGGATTTAGACGAGGTCAGGGAAGTGTATAAAAATTTAAGGTAGGAGAATATCATTCCCTTGCTAGGAGAATGGTTATGGGAGAAGGTACCACATTCTGGGGAGAGCATGAAAGGAAGTTCTTGCATGCCAACCTTCCTCCTCATATCCTTGACTATGATAAAGAGATCACATTAAATGTAATTATTGATGGGTGGCTTTTGAGTAATATCCTCATCGATATAGGAGTGGAGGTTAATGTTCTCACCTTGGATGCATGGCATCAACTTGGAAGGCCTACATTATATCCACATCTTTTGAATGTGTTGTATATGGTGAACAAGATAAAAAAATGCCCATTAGAGTCTTAAAGGATGTAGTTATCACTATTCAAGGGGCCAAGTTCACTAGGGACTTTGAATTCTTGGTTCTCGCCGAGGTGGATAATTTTCCAACATTACTTGGGCACCCTTGGTGTTATAAAAATGTCGGCCTATGGTTTAAGCAGGTATATATCAGTTTCAAGAACAAGGAAGAAAGGGTGATCATCCCTTTAATATATAGGAAGTCAACACCCTATACTAAGCCCTTAGGAGAGGAAGTCCTTAACAAAATATATTTGTGCTCCATCATAAACCCTAGATAGTTCATCCTATATAAGGAGTTATCTAATTTAAAGATGCTCAATTGATGAGTGATAAAACTAGCATAACATGTGACAATTGGGTGCATGAGACTTATGCATTAATTGGGTGATAATTGAAAGGATCTGTAATAAGAGTAATAAAGGTGTGTGCAAATCAAGTGCACTGGAAGAAAGAAGCTACCGAGTTACTTCGGAAGAGAAATCCTTGATTATTTCTTGTGAGAAATGGAGGCTTAATGGAAAAATGAGGATGAAAGGAGAAGTATGCTTAGTTATAACTTGCTTGGGACTCAGAACACGTTGGTAGGAAACACATCGCTAGAGTATCCTAGAGTGGTGCGAGGTAAGAGTTTTATTTTTTTTTAAGGTTTTGTAGAAGCAACACACCCACTATTATCCAAGAATACCATTAAGGGAAATAATATTTACCACCTTCGTTATGGGTGCATAAGTTATATTCCACCTTACAGGGTTGTGTGCATGCATGGTATATTCACTCAAAGACACATTGTCGGACAACTAATTGGAAGGAGTTAATGGCTAATATCATTCAATATTTTGAGTATCAAGTACCAATCCATCGTGAATAAGGTGTTGCAAGTTATCAAGCACCTTACAATGAGAAACAGATTCATGGCAAAGATAGGTTACTAGAGTTCTTTGGGTGAACCTAGTTTAGAGATGTATTTCAATGAAGAAGAATCAGAAGAGATACAACTTGAGCACACATGCATTGAAAAGGAAAAAGGAAAAATGGTCTATGTAGTAGATGGTGAAGAAATGGAAATTTTGGATGTTAATTATTTCAAGGTACATGTGAAGTCATAGATAGTGTTGATGAGCAAGCATGTGCCTACCATGAGCCCTTGAAAAAAAAGGTTAACATTGGGACAAAGACAAAACCTAAGGAAGCTATCATTGGGGATTATTGGTCGGAGAAATAGGTTTCAAAAATAATTGATCTATTGTGCAAGTTTCAAGATCTATTCCAATGCAGTGGGTACCATGAGCTCAAAGGCATTCACCATTCCTTGGGGAGATGAGGATAAAGATGAAGGAAGGTGCATGCCTTATTCAAAGAGACCCTATTAGATGAATCCAAACTTACGCATAAGAGTCAAGGAGGAGATAGACAAGATGATAACATCTGGTATCATTGAGGCTATGGAAGAATCGAATGGGTAATCCCAATGGTTATAAGCATTAAGAAGGATGAGATGATAAGGATCTATGTTGATTACAGGGGACTTGAATGCGGTTTTCATTAAACCTTTTCCAACCCCCTTCAATGAATAATAAATTTTGGAAGGATTAACTTGGCATATGAGGTCTAATCCTTCATGGATAGATTCTCTGGGTATCACCAAGTCAAAATTGCAAAAGAAGACCAAATAAAGACAACTTTTTCCACTGAGTGGGGAAGTTTTACATACATGGTTATGCCTTTTCAATTGAAGAATGTGCCTACTATGTTCTCAAGCATCATGGTATAAACATTTCAGAACTTCATCCATATGTTTCTTCAACTCTACTTGGATGATTGGACGATGTATGGGCTAGTGAAATACCATTGTGACAATTTGAGACTAATGTTTGAGATATTTCGAGTAGTTGAGGATAGCCCTAAAAATTAAGAATGTTTCTTTTCTACTCCATTTGGAACCCTATTAGGACATATTATATGTAAGGAAGGCTTGTTAGTGGATCCCGCCAAAGTTGTTGTTATTGTGGGATTGGGAGAGCCTACTAGTCAGAGCATAGTGTGTGGATTTCTTGGGCATATGGGGTACTACAAGAATTTCATCAAAGGATATGCCAAGATCATTGTACCCTTGGAATAATTTCTTAAGCACAAGAGTGCCTTTCACTAGGGAGAAGCACAGTAGAAGGCATTTGACACTTTGAAGGATAGGCTTGTTATTACGCCCATACTACATTTCCCTTCCTGGGATAAGCCTTTCCATGTGCATGTTGATGCCTTAGGAACAAAGATGTGATCACTACTATCACAACCTTTGATGAGGGGATTGTAGATTTTCCCTTGTGTTTTGTATGTAGGAAGTTGACACCAACAAAATAGAATTACACAACTACTGAGTGTAAGGAACTATCAATGATCTATGCGTTGCATAATTTCAGGTAGTATTTTCTAGTAACACCATTTATATTCTACATAGATCACATGAACTGAAGTACTTTTAAACAAGCCATTTTTTCAAGGGCACATATGTCATTGTATCCTATTATTTCAATAGTTTTAGTTCATGGTGGTTATAAAACTATGAAAAAGTAATTCACGACTTGACCACTTATGAAGGATTGACCCAGGAGAGGATGTGTAGAGTATTGAGGATACCATGATAGATGGGTAACTATTTAGATTATGAAGCACACCCTCGGATTTAGAAGATATTGTGGTGTTCCTTAAAATAGGTATGGCGCTGGATGGGATGAAGGATTTGGAGAGAAAATAGTTAGCAATACATGTCGCACCCTACATGTTGATTAGTGGAGATTTGTACAAGTTAGGTCGTGATGAGGTTCTGTGCCGATGCATATTAGAACATGAGCGCATAAAAATTATGGAGGAAGTGCATGGTGGGATTGCAGGAGGGAACTATGTAGGAAATGTAACCACATAAAATATTCTACTCATAGGGCTCTAGTGGGAAAGCATCTACTAGGATTGTATTGAGTTTTGCAAGGCTTGTGACCATTGTCAATGCCTGGAAAACCTGAAAGAGGGATGAGATGCCATTAAGGATGATAGCCAACATAGATCCATTTGAAAAATGGGCAATCAAATTTTAGGACCAATTTCACCATCCTTGTGAAGAACTAGTTCACGGTATATAATTACTTGCAGACCGATTACTTGACAAGATGGGCGAGGCAACTGACACTACAAAGGATTGCACTATAATGAAAGCTACTAGATTCTTGTGGGAAAACATAATCAGCAGGTATGGATGTCCTTTGAGCTTGACAAGTGATAGGGGTACACATTTCTTGAATGAAATGGTCAAGATTCTATTAGCAGAATTTATGGTGGCCCATCACAAGACTACCCCTTATCACCCTCAAGTGAATGGAACTGCTGAAGTGTTTAACAAGATACTAAATCACACTTTGACCAAAATTTGTGATGTTGGAAGACAAGATTGGGATGACAAGGTATTGGTAGTTCTATGGGCATACATGAAAACCTACAAGAGGTTGAATAAGGCCACGTCATTTTAATTGGTGTTTGGCACGGAGGCTATTTTTCTAGTTGAATTCATGTTACCATCACTACGTATATAGCACAGCACGCATGAGGATTGGCTAATGAACAAGCACTCAGGAAAGTAATGACAAGTTAATTTAGTTGAATGAAAGGTGATCACTTACTAGATGGAGTTAGAAGACTGAAAAGGCCAAACAAAAGGCATGACATGATCATCATATCAATAATAAGCAGTTTGAGGTCGGGTAAATGGTTTTGTTGTATGATTCCAAGTTTTTGCGCTATCTGTGAAGTTGAAAGTCCATTGGTCGGGCCCTTACATCATCTTGTACATCCTTGACTCGGTTCCTACCATTCTGCAAGCACTCGATGGGACAAGGTTACTTGGCCATTTCAATGGAAGTAAGATGAAGCCCTACTATAAATAAGTGTTCCTTATGTTTGTAAATAAGGCGATATTTGCTAGTATCTTAGTATTTCCCTTTATGCATTTCCTTTCCTGTGTTTCCCTTTCTCGTTGCTTGTTCCTTTCTTTTTGTTTTGTTTTGTGCCTTATGTAGTGGTAACCACTTATTTTCAAAAAGTTTGTGTATGTTCGAGGATGCACATCTGATTTTATTGTGGGGTGGAGTAATGTGAAGGGAGTAGTATGAAGTGAAGGATTAGTGGTAGTAAAATTTGTATGGCCTAGATTAAAGGATTAAAGGCACGAAAGATAGAAGAATGTGTGTGGAAATGGTGGATAATAATTTTGGTGTCAAGATAGCTTAAAAAAGACCATGTTCAAAGGATGAGAAGTGTAGGAACAACATGAGGTAGGTGAGGGAAAAAATTAGGTCAACAGAAGAAGTGCCTTCGATGTGGTAGATGTGCACGTAAGATTATTTAGTTAGTAAGGAATTTCTTGTGTGCCGAGAAGGTTGTAGAAAGGTTTTTCAGTAGGATTGGACACATGGGTAAGGGTGCTTAAGGTCATATTTAAGGGAAAATCCACATTTAATGCTAAATACGTTGGTTGGTGGTGTAGCATTTATTACTTAGAAAGGGGGAAAAAGATATAAGTATGAAGTCGAGTGCATTATTATTTACCTTGTGATTACAAAATTGAAGAGCTCTTGTGAAATAGGGTATCTGCATGAAGAGATATTTTGTGCAAGAGAGAATCATAGAGATATGATTACATAAATAGGGTTGATCTATAAACCAGTGGGAAGGAGTACACAGGTGCGGGAACGAGTTCCAAAGGAGTACGCCATCTTATGGAAGATTTTTTCCAAGTTAGGTTTTTATAGATAGGGCATGGAGGAGAAGGATTCTTCCATGGAGTTGATCCACATGATGAAGCGAGAGAAAGAAAGAGGAGAAAGAATAGGTTAGGTAGTAACCCAACAAGCAAAAATGACACCAAAGAAGATGATAATTTCACCAAAGAAGAAGGGCAAAGGGAAAAAAATTATCGTAGCTAATTTTAATGAGGAGTGGTATGCAGAGATGTAGTACCCATATGGAGTATTCTTTGGGAAAATAATGGGTATCACATGTTAGGAAGATGGCCGTGAGTGACTAAAACCATCACACAAGTACCACCGAGAAGGATATGGCATTAGAAATGGTCCGTCCAATTGATACAAGGAAACTAGAAGGAATGCCGATCTATAGCGATGAGGTGAAGGTAAATTTGGGTAAGGTCGGGTTGTTGCAACTATATAAGTTGCCCTATTTTGGAAAACCTAGTGGCTATACCGTGGTTGATGTCATGTGTACATAAAGACCACTTTTATTTTACATAATGTAAAATGTGCATAACCCTCAGCTTATATCAATGTTTATTGGCCTAAATTGTGAAGGAGACTACATAAATGACGACTTAGATGATAAAGAGGCCATTAAGGAGACTGTGGAGGCCTATGACTACAAGAAGGGTTTACACTACTTTGATATCGTAGATATCCTTAACCCTATAATGAGGATGGCCACACACTTGGTTACCAAGTTGAATGGTCAAGAAATGTGGACACAAGTAAACAAGGCATGGTTGAATGTATTCGGAAGATTTTAGAAGGAACCATCTACAACTTGTTTACCTTTATTGTAGATGAAATCATTAGCAACGTATAGGAGGGGACAAGATAATGTTTAGCAATGTTCTCCTCACCATCATTTTTCATGAATTAGAGTGCCCAATGGGCCAGAGAAGTTCCTATGGGAGTATCTAGAAGAAGATCCCTTACCCACGAAATTTTTAAGAAGTATACTTATGATACCATGACGGTCACCCATGATGCGTGCACTGAGAAAAATTGTATAAGCGAATGTGCGATGAACTTGGGGTAGAGTGGAGGATACTTGAACAACTACTCATGTTTTTAGGTGAAGAGGCTGATTTTGTTGTGTATCATCATTTATGCATTGAAATATTCACTCGATGGATGGGACTCGAGTCTATGGTGCAAATTTCCATTCTCTTCCACTGCCTAGTATTTCCGGTAGGGGTCAATTGTTTCAAGGAGGGAAAAAGGTTAAGTTTTGAATTGAGTGAATAAGACTAAGACCACTATGAGCTGCATCGAAAGCTCGTATATCTAAAGAAGTGTGCATATGTGGAGAAGTATTTCTCCCATGAAGTATAGATGATGAAGCCTTTAATACTGCAAATTTCCGGAAGGACTGCAACAAGAGTATACTTGCGCATCATACCAAAGTTTGAAAATGGTGCCTATTTGGAAAATGATGTCTCCATTCTTGAGGACCCCATAGGGAGGAATAAGGTTGTCCCAAACAAGAGGGAGAGAAGTTAAGGAAGAAGGCACCAAGTGTGAAAGCAACACAATTTGTGGGCACATTGGAAGAAAGTGCTAAGCCAAGAAATTACGCATGGAAGAAGAAGTCCCTAGTTAGGGAGAAGACCCCAGAAGAAAAGGTTCTAGAGCAAGAGGATCCTCCCACACAAGAAGAGACTCCAAGGAAGGAGTCACTTGCATGAGAGAGAGAGAGGGAAGAGTCTCTTATATTGGAATCACCAGTTAGGAAGAAATAGAAGGTGGCGAGAGAGGGAAGACTTAGAGGAAACAAAGGGCTTGGAGGCCTACAGGGTGAGAAGGATGATGATGAGGATGAAGAATTTCATAATCATCCCATGTATGATATACACAATTCGAAGAAGAAAGAAGCGAAGAGAAGAATGGTGAGGAGGAAGTAGATGCCAAAGGTAAAGGGGTGAGTGAAGAAGTGAACATGAGAGATCGAGAGGACCCCAAGCCTCATCCAGGAACAAATAAAAGAGGCCAAAGAGAGAGAAATGATAGGAATTATAAAAAAGTTAGTGGAATAGGAGGTAGAGTGCAACACAAATGAATTCCTCAAGGAGATAGAAGAGGAGAGCATTGGAAAAGAGTATGGTAGCATGGGTGGAGACCCCAACCTAGCAATAAGCTTTCCAAAGGCTACACAAATAGGTGGGAAGAGCGTAGTGGCAACATAGGGAAAGGAATGGGTTACATTAATGATCCAAGAAAGGTGCTATGCACACACTTCCAGAGCACCATGCCAACATAACAAATCTTGGCCATGCCCTCATTTGACATAGAAGGTGCATACCCATGAACTAGGAAAATGCTATCTTGGACATGAATCCCATATCGGTGAATTTGAGTTCAAGTAAGCTAAGGGGCACTAATAAAGATGTTAGAGAAAAAGGGATAAACCCCTTGGTAAATGCTCAATAGTTGTCAGATGAGAAATTCTGTAATGCACTCAACAAGGTTTCAGTTGAGGTTAAGGCCAGAATTTTTGGAAGGAATGATAGGGTGAAATTCCTAGAGGTGGAATTGGAGGAGGAGGAACTTATTGAGAAAAGAAAGGATCTAAAACAAGAAGAACTAATAAATATACAACTAAGGCATGAACTAAAAGAAGAGAATTCAAGGGTACGCAAAGTATATAAGAAAATTGAGATGATTACGGATGATATTATCTTAAATCATCCTAACCTAGCACCACTTGAGAAAAATATGAATCAACCTTGCAGTTCTGAAGGATTTGACTCACATCCTCATAATGGAGAGGTAACCACTCACCTTAGAATCCATAGAAGAGGCACTGGCATACCAAGAAAGGGAGGAGAAGCTGAAGGTGGTAGAAATCATTGCTCGGTATACCAAACTCCTCACTAATGTAAAGGCCACCGTGTAAGTTGTTGAGGCCACTTATGATAATTGTGTTGATAGGGATAGGGTAGATAGAATTTTAGTACTAAATATGAAGTGGATCTCAACAAATTTTAAGAGAAGAATAAGGGGAAAAAAGAACATAGGGATAAGATCTTGGCCAATTTAGAGAATAAATCGAAGCTATCGAGACCTTATGGGGCTCGATAAAAAACTAGATGAAGGAGTTATATCCCCAGATCACCCACAAAATGGACGCACTTGATGACCTTGGAAAAAAACTGGAGGGTATTGTTGATATAATGAGTTCAAAGGGGAGGAGATAAGTTTTAGGAGGTATGTGCCCTAGTAGGTGACCTCTTTCAGAAAGCATAGAGTGAGGTAGATGCCTAGGAGAAGCTCGAGGAAGATATTGGAAAGGATTTCCCACTCCTCACCAATAAACACATTATGTTGTGTCCCCCCAATTATTTAAATTCATTCATTCCTCATTCTTCATTCCTTCATTCTTAATTCCAACTATTCAGAGTCTACCATTGTTTATTCATCAAAGGAAGGTGTTCCCAAGGACGAGAGAACAAGCTTAGTGTGGGGTGATGTTGGGCCCCAAAATATTGGCTAAGTGCTAAAGGGCATGTGGGAATGTGGGACCAATATGAAGAATGGCGTGTAGGGTAAAGGTGCGTAAGATGGGTTTTAGAAGGGTTTAGTAAAACCCACGGTGTGCATTCCTAACAAATAAAAGGGTTTCAGGGACTGCCATATTCAGCGTTCTAGGAATCCCACGAGAAAAGCGTGACCCAACTATACATATAGAGTGGATAAGGTGTCATCCCTGCAACTTGGTGGTCAAGAAAGAAATATTCCATTCGATGGAAGGATATAGAAATACATCATTATAGAGAGTAGAGAGACCATATGGAAGAATCATGGTCCATTAGAGGACCACCTTGACCCTTGAGACTAACCTTGTTACTTCTTAAAGGCATGGCGTGGCGCAATACATCTATATATATAGATGATTAGGTAGAAGAAGGGACGACAGAGATATAGAGAAAGTAAAAGGAGAAGCTCTGCGGAATGATAAGAAGGTTCCGAGAGAGTGAGGTTCTCATTTAGAGGACTTTGTAGGAGTAGTATATTTTGTAGAGAAATGGGTATGTGAAAATCCTCTTGTAATATGGGAGCATAATTAGGGTTTCGATGCATAAGTCTATTTACACTATTACATTAGCCTATCATGGCTTGGTGAATGTAATTTGGTTACTTGAAAATTGACTAATATGAATATAAGATTATGTTCTAAGTATAAATTGTTCATGGGTGTAAATCCTAGTATATTTCCTTTCTAGTATGGATCAGATTTGTTATTCATATAATGTTTCTCTGGTTATCTTAATGGGTATATTAATATAATACCTCATCTTAAGATCTTAGAATGAATTCATGGTTCTTTACCTTTTCACATCTAATTTTTTTCATTGATCAATGTATTCTCACAAGACTCACATAAAGGAGGTGCTCGGTGCCCGTGCGTGCCTCGGTGAGCACCCACCGCCCACTAGGTGATAGGCCAGTGCGCATGGGATTAAATTATTGTTCTAAGGGCATAAAAAGTACTACAGGTCAATATGGGTGTATATGTGATTGGTGTAGGGATGGGGATAGGTGTTGGTAAAAGTGTAGATATAGGGACAATTTCTAAAGAAGGGTTAGATGTAGTGGTTGGTGAAGTAGGTGAATTCATTGATGGGATCATATCTTGATTAAAGGTTTTAATAGTGTTTATGGTGTTAATGGTGTCAACATTGGGTGGTTGAGATGTATGAGGGGTGGTTTGATTCGTTGGTGCGTGATTAGGAGATACTTATTTGAAAACATAAAGTGGTTGATTCGTAGGTGCCTTAGGGTTCTCCACTTGAATATCACCTTGTTTGATGAGTTTTTGTACAAGATCTTGGAAGGTTCAACATTTTTCTATATCATGTCTGTAAACTTGGTGATATTTGCAATAGTGGTCTTCACAATACCAAGCTAGTTTAGGTCTTGATTCGTCAAAGGGTCGAATGGGGGAAGTTTGATGAGATGGACCACCATCAATTTATTGAATATAGAGCTATAGGATTCTCCAAGAGGAGTATAGTTGGGTGGCGATAGGAGCTCTTTGTTGAGGCCCCATATTAGAAGTGGAGGTGGAAGAAGACTTAACCACTATAGCATTGGCTACATTTTTAGATTTTTCACTATGTGTAAATGGTTTAGTAAACTCAAATTTTGGCTTGTTTGATCTAAGATAAAGTTGGCTCGATCAAGGGCATGAATTTCGAGTTTACAAGCCATAGTGAAGGCTTCTTCACATGTATGAAATGGTTGGATTTGTAAGGTGGATGAGATATGCTTCACACAATCACATGAAAATAATTCGATGAGCTCTATCTATGGAAGGTAAAATTATAATTTATTTATGATTCCACACCCCTATGTGACAAATTCTACGATAGAATCATTTTCAAATTTTTGAATGGTGCATAAGTCTGTAATGGTTATCTTACACATAATTTTGATTAAGAAATGTTCTAAGAAGAGTTGCATGCAAGTTGAGTAAATAATAAAACCAAGTGTTGAGGGATGCTATTATACCAATCCAATGTGGGACTAGCCAAGGACATAGGAAAAATGTGAAGCATGAGGACTTGATCATGGGTAATGAGAGAACATGCATACTTAAAGGCATGAAGGTGTTGTTGAGGATCCTCCTTATAGTTAAATTTGGTGAATTTTAGAAGTTCCCAATGAGGAGGATAGGGTTTGAATGGGACCAATGGATTGATATGTTTATTGCAAATTTTCTCATATGAGCATGTAAATGTTGTCAAAATTTCACCCCCGGGAAATTTTGATAACATGCATCGAATATTCAAGTCCTGGAAAATTGATTGATTTGGGGCCAAAATCATGTTCTTTAGAGTCCCCTCAAATATTTTCTAAGTTCCTGTCGAGAGGAAAAGAGCAAGCTCTGAGAAAATGCAAAAAGAGGTTGCAAAAGGCAAGTAGGTTGATCCAGGAAAAAATCGTAAAAATGACTAAGTCCTAGTCCTAGGGGCAGTCGGGACATTTGGGACAAAAAGGCCCGAACCGGCCGGCTCGGCCGAAGTAAGCACAAACAGCCCGCAAAGCAACAGGGACATCTGGGACAAAAGTACGCGGCGGGCGCGAAATGCCGGTTCGACCGAGAAAAAATTGGCTAACTGCTGAGAGGGACGCAAATGGGACAATTGGGACAAAAAGGCGCGAACCGGCCGAACCGGCCGAAAAGAGTCAAGTCAGTCCGAAGCAAAGTGGGACAAGCGGGCCAAAAATGCCCGAACCGGCCGAAATGAGCACAAAGGGCCCCAAATCAAATGGGACATCCGGGACAAATGGAGGTGAAGTACGTGAAGGAGCCGAATCAGCCGAGGACCAATCAGAAGGTGCCACGTGTCCTCACAAGAGAAAAGTCAAAAGGTCAAAGGGGCGAGTTATCGAGCGCTGAACCGAACCAATGAAATGGCGCCACATGTCCAAGTTTAAGGGCCCCACAAGCAATTTCAAAAGGAAAGCCCGCGACAGAGACGGAGGAGAGAGAATTACTCGTCCAATCAGCACGTGCCACGTGTCGTCCGGATGGCGAAGAGCGGGAAAACATTTTAAAATTCGTTTTGATACTTCCATGCCCTAAATGTTCGGATCGCCATATCTTTTGATCCGAGCTCGGATTTCCACGTTCTTTATATCAACGGAAAGCTGTTGAGATGCTCTACATGATTCTGGGATCAATCTCAAGTTTTGGTGCAGTTTAAGAGAGAAAATCAAGAAACAGCTCGACGTGTGGTAATGGCGAGCGACTTTTCAACAACCCGTTTTAATGCTAATGGGTTGCATTCTTCTTCTCGCAGGATGTAGTGACATTTTAGCGGCCAAATTAATACAAATGGGTCGCATTCTCCTCCAAAATCGGTCAAATATGGCAGGGTATGGGTTGGTAAGGTATCCTATGCCATTTTAATGCGTTGGTATTCAATGAGGAATGGGCTTACACGTTTTCCCACGTTTCTGTCCCCAGGCTCGACCCATGCAATGTAAAAGCTAGATTTGGCTCATTTTAAAAGGGGTTGTTCATTCTTTCTGCTCGGCCCTCCCTTCTTTTCTTCTCTAGGGTTGAAAATGGAGTTCGAACCTCCTCCCTTGCTCTGTAATGGCGTTTTTGCCTTTTACTAATGGAATGATGTTCTATGCAAACTTCTGGAGCAACAAAACGTGTTTTGTGATGCATCTGTCCATCCTTCCTCGTTTTGCTTGTCCTCTTCTTGCCTCTCTTCATTGCGGGTATATCATGTGCATGTTTGAATGTTCATTGCGGTTTGGAGTGTGTTCATGGAGTTTTGGGACATTTTACATGTGAAATCTATCCTTGGGCCTGTGATGCATCTGTCCATCCTTCCCATTGCTCACCTCTCTTTGTCCCATGGCAGTTTTGATAGATGTCCAACATTCTCCTTCTCTGGTGTATCACCGTTTTAGTGTAGGCTTTTGCTTTTTTTCCTTTCTCTCTCTCTCTCTGTCTCCTTGGCATGGTTAGATTAGGATTAGATTAGCTTGCCTGCACTGGAATAGCTTGTGGCAGGTAGTTTAGGAGCAGGAACCAGCCTTCTCTGGAGATTCCTCTCTCGGTTTTACAAGTCCCACGCTTGGAGAGAGGTTTCCATGTTGTGCAATCACACTGGATGCCTGAACATCAACCTAGAAGCCTGATGTGCGTCCAGGGGTGCTGTGATTTTGCATCAACAGTTTTGGCACGCCCGGTGGGACCTTAGAGGTCTTTCACTTCATCTTTTGCAGGTTGATGTGTTCCTGTGAAGATTTCAGCCTTTGGAGGCACTTGCAAACACATCTGGCGACTCCATCTGGTCAACAACCATCTCTGAAGTTGCAGACCTTCCTTTCCATTCATTTCCATCCATTTTTCATTCATCCTTCTTTCCATCCCTTTCATTCTTTTCCATTCCATGAAGTTGTGCAACCATGACTTCATTTCCATCATGGAACTCACATTTACAACAACAACAGTATTTTCCACTTCCAACATGTTTTACAAATCCTCCAGATCAGCATGCATACTCATATGAACAGCAGTGCCAAAGTCAGTTTGGCAATGAAGCTTCCCAAGAGCAAGAGTATGCATACAATGAAGACCATCAGATCCAAGATGCTGGTCTGTTGGAGAAAATCCAAAAGATGGAGGTGGGGATGGTGCAGTCCAGGGCTCAAGCACAAATGAAAGCTTTTGGAATCGGTTATGGAGCACCCTGTCCATGGGTGGGACCTTTTCCAAGGCACTACAGCCCTCAGGAGAAGCTGGACTTCATGATAAAGATGCTGCCCCAACTTACACAATGGACAGCAGAGATAGAGGCCTACAGACTTGTTGTTGAACAACCTTGTCAATGGGTAAGTTCTACACCATCATCTGGTTTTTCTCTTTCCATTACTCAAGCAGCACCATCTCATTTAAACTCCCCATCTGCTGTCCCATGTGTTGAATCCATCCCTCCATCCCCTAGTCTTCCACCCCATCTCAATTCTTCTTTCCTTTTCCCTTCCAAACAGTCATCCCCTCCACAAGAGCTAACAGAAATACCCCCTCCTCCAAAGAAACAAGAGGTTTCACCTCCTCCACCACCACAAAAAAATGTCAAATCAGTTGAGTTTCAACCCATCCCTCCTCTTGCATTCCCAAATCCATGTTGGGAGGATGAAAATCAGAATGCCAGTCAAGGAAAACAACAGCAAAAAGAGAGTGCCAACAAAGATGAAGAAATTCAAAATCTGAAGAGTTGGGCTCTTAGATTTGGGATGACAAAGATCCCCTTGATGGTTAAGCCTACAGAAGAGGCTAGGGTTGGAGAACAAATGGTGGTGAGGACTGATTTTGTTGGAGAAGAAGATCTTGCAGTCCCAACTTGTCCTCTAGAGCAACAAATTGAAGAGTTTGACTTGACAAACTTCATGCTGGAGGAGGAGTTCAATCAAGAGCAAGATTGTCTTCAAACATTGGAGGAAGGAGAAGCTGCTCCAGATCCAAAAGAAGAGGAGCACATTCTAGCTGTGGAGGAGAAAAGTGCAGATCCAAGGGCTTTGAGCACAAAGCAGGCTACAGGAGAACCTTCAGTTCTTCTTTCCACTTCATCTCTCTCAAGTTCTAGTACTGAAAAGGAGTTTGATCTCTCAAACTCAATATTGGAGAGTGAAGGAAACCATGGTGGTCAAGTTGCAGATCAAGAGGAAACCATGGAGGAAGTTGAAAACGAACAACGGGACAACAATGAGGTAGTTTACCTGTCAGATTTGGAGGACTGTTTTGATGGAGAAGAGCCGGTTGAGCTTTCACCTTTCTCTCTTTCATCATCCACATTCCAAACACCAGAGCCTGCTGCCATGAAGGAGAGCTTTCATTTGCAGCAGCCTGCATCCTATAGCAGCCCTTTGGAGTCAAAATTGGAAGATTTAAATCTTCCATGTTCTTCATCGGAGGAAGAGAAAGGACAGAAGAATTTCACCATTTCTTCCACATCATCCATTCAAGAGGGTCTACAAGAAGACTCCATTCTCGGAGTTGAAAATCACAGCAATGGGCATATCAAATGGATCAGACCTTGCCCAATCAGGTATTTGGCTTCATTGGAGCCAAAGGAGAAGCCACAACCAGTCATGCTTGCTTCTGAGCATGAGGATGAGCTAAAAAGTACCAAGGATCAGCTGCCATACCTCTCCAATCCAAATGCAGAGCAACTAAAAGAGGTATTGGATTTATTTTCAGTTGATACCTTGATGATTTGGATAGAAGACCAGCTTCTTGTTGATTTTCCATCCATCCAAACAGCCATGATCAGTGCCAAATCAGTTGCATGGCTGCCAATTTTGAAGAAAGGGAGCTATTTTGCACAACCAGTTGCAGGGTTTGTTTAGCTTGCCTTTGCTTCCAGTTAAAGTAGAGTAGTTAGGTTTGCTTTCAGTAGAAGAAGTGCTTGTGCACACTCTGCATGTTCCATTTGGGGCATGTATGATTTTCAGTTTTGTACATAGTTTTGGTGTTGCTGGTTTTGCTCTTGCACAGTTCATTTCAGTGGCATCTTGGTGAAGACACTCCAGGTTCAATGGGTTTCCAAGTGGCTCAGAGGGAGGTTTTCAAAGTTCAGATCAGTTGCAGGTTGCAACTCATGACTCCATGCCCAATGGATGCTTCAGGCTACTGATCATTCATCTAGCAGGCAGATGACCCCGCTGAGTCACCAAACTGTTGTCAAAATTTCACCCCCCCTGGGTAATTTTGATAACATGCATCAGAATATTCAAGTCCCAGGAAAATTGATTGATTTGGGGCCAAAAATCATGTTGCTAGAGTCCCCTCAAATATTTTCTAAGTTCCCTGTCTGAGAGGAAAAGAGCAAGCTCTGAGAAAATGCAAAAAGAGGTTGCAGAAGGCAAGTAGGTTGATCCAGGAAAAAATCGTAAAAATGACTAAGTCCTAGTCCTAGGGGCAGTCGGGACATTTGGGACAAAAAGGCCCGAACCGGCCGGCTCGGCCGAAGTAAGCACAAACAGCCCGCAAAGCAACAGGGACATCTGGGACAAAAGTACGTGGCGGGCGCGAAATGCCGGTTCGACCGAGAAAAAATTGGCTAATCTATTTGAGGGGCCTTGAATGGGACAATTGGGACAAAAGGCGCGAACCGGCCGAACCGGCCGAAAAGAGTCAAGTCAGTCCGAAGCAAAGTGGGACAAGCGGGCCAAAAATGCCCGAACCGGCCGAATCGGCCGAAATGAGTCCAGAGGGTCCAAAGTCAAAAGGGACATCTGGGACAAATGGACGCGAAATGCCCGAACCGGCCGAAATGAGCACAAAGGGCCCCAAATCAAATGGGACATCCGGGACAAATGGAGGTGAAGTACGCGAAGGAGCCGAATCAGCCGAGGACCAATCAGAAGGTGCCACGTGTCCTCACAAGAGAAAAGTCAAAAGGTCAAAGGGACGAGTTATCGAGCGCTGAACCGAACCAATGAAATGGCGCCACGTGTCCAAGTTTAAGGGGCCCACAAGCAATTTCAAAAGGAAAGCCCGCGAAAGATGGAGGAGAGAGAATTGCTCGTCCAATCAGCACGTGCCACGTGTCGTCCAGATGGCGAAGAGCGGGAAAACATTTTAAAATTCGTTTTGATCTGTTCCGTGCCCTAAATCTTCAGATCGCCATATCTTTTGATCCAGAGCTCGGATTTCCACGTTCTTTATATCAACGGAAAGCTGTTGAGATGCTCTACATGATTCTGGGATCAATCTCGAGTTTTGGTGTAGTCTGAAGAGAGAAAATCAAGAAACGGCTCTGACGTGTGGTAATGGCCAGAAGCGACTTTTCAACAACCCGTTTTAATGCTAATGGGTTGCATTCTTCTTCTGCACGGACAGAAGTGACATTTTAGCGGCCAAATTAATACAAATGGGTCGCATTCTCCTCCAAAATTGGTCAAATATAGCAGGGTATGGGTTGGTAAGGTATCCTATGCCATTTTAATGCGTTGGTATTCAATGAGGAATGGGCTTACACGTTTTCCCACGTTTCTGTCCCCTGGGCTCGACCCATGCAATGTAAAAGCCAGATTTGGCTCATTTTAAAAGGGGTTGTTCATTCTTTCTACTCGGCCCTCCCTTCTTTTCTTCTCTAGGGTTGAAAATGGAGTTCGAACCTCCTCCCTTGCTCTGTAATGGCGTTTTTGCCTTTTACTAATGGAATGATGTTCTGTGCAAACTTCTGGAGCAACAAAACGTGTTTTGTGATGCATCTGTCCATCCTTCCTCATTTTTGCTTGTCCTCTTCTTGCCTCTCTTCATTGCAGGTATCATGCATGTTTGAATGTTCATTGCAGGTTTGGAGCTGTGTTCATGGAGTTTTGGGACATTTTCTGTGTGAAATCTATCCTTGGGCCTGTGATGCATCTGTCCATCCTTCCCATTGCTCACCTCTCTTTGTCCCATGGCAGTTTTGATAGATGTCCAACATTCTCCTTCTCTGGTGTATCACCGTTTTAGTGTAGGCTTTTGCTGTTTTTTCCTTTCTCTCTCTCTCTCTGTCTCCTTGGCATGGTTAGATTAGGATTAGATTAGCTTTCCTGCACTGGAATAGCTTGTGGCAGGTAGTTTAGGAGCAGGAACCAGCCTTCTCTGGAGATTCCTCTCTCGCTTTACAAGTCCCACGCTGAGAGAGGTTTCCATGTTGTGCAATCACACTGGATGCTCGAACATCAACCTAGGAGCCTGATGTGCGTCCGGGTGCCGTGATTTTACATCAACAAGTAACCTTGGGCCCCAAGGTAGCGGCTTCAAGGCTAGCCAACCTATTCATCAAGGCATGTATGGGGTCATTTGAAGTGGTTGGATGAGAGGTAGATGGTTGTGGTTGTATGACATGAGAAGTGGCTTGATAGGGTTGTTGGTAGGCTTGTGAATGAGTAGGTGTTTGAGGAATTTTTTGATGAAGAGGAATGTAAGTCATTGGTTGAGATTGGATGGGTTGTTGCAATGGTTGATATTGAGAAATAAGAATGTGATATGATTTTTGAGATTGGGTGGGTTGTTGTGAGATGGGGATATGAATTTGTTGAGGTATATGATGAGTGGGGATATGAGTGTTGATGGGTTGATATTGTTGAGGGGGTGGATTAGACATCATGTAATGGTAAACACCCCTAGGAGGAGGTTGGTGAGTGTGAGTAGACTTTGTTGGGTGAGGTTGGGAAGAGATGACATTTACATGAATGTGGGATGTGAGGGGTAATGACTGACTATGTTTTTTAGATATGAGAGGAAATGATTGGGATTATTGGAAGGATTGGATGTGGATACTAGTGATGATGGTAGATGAAGAAGTGGTAGAGATAGTCGTGTTAATGGGAGGTAGATTAGGAGGAATGGGTGTGAATAGTTGAGTGGTTTGATGAGGTTGAGGATTATTGGAAGAAGATGGATCAAACTCACATTGGGCCATAGAAATATCATTCATGGATCTAGGGAAAACATTTTAAGTTATGAAGAAATAAATTGGGTTGTTTCGGGATTAGAGTGATAAGCATAGATTTTTTGGATAGGTGGCCCATTAATAGGAAGTTGGGTTGATTTCCTAAGAAGGTAATCATGGAGAGCCACCGGATTAGCGTCGAGGAGCTCTTGAGCTCCACATTTCCATGAGGGATAATCGAGGCCCAAAAGATTTAACTGACATAATATATTGAGAAGTGGTTGACCTAGATGGAATGTATTGATGATGTAAAAAGGGGTTGGTATCATCATGGGTATTGGTTTGGACAATATATTATTAATGGGGCAAATTGATGATCAAAAGTTGCGTGACCATGGAAGAGGTGACCAAACACATGGATGAGATAATGACCAAAGAAGAAGTTGATTGGGATGAAGTGATGGGATTTTTAATGTAAGAATTTGTTCCATTATCCTAGCTAAAGAGCAAGTGATAATGAGCATAAAACAAAACAAGAATACAATGACTATACTAATTAAAGCAAACAAATCAAACATGCAAAGGTGTTTTGTTTATTTTTATTAATTAAAAAATTTGAAGAATAAAAAGGGGAAGTGGATAACAAGAATATCTAAGAAATGGAAATGTAAGGCTGGTTTCGAGTAGTTTTAGATGGGGAGTCCTTGATATACCCAAAGGTACATGAGGCTTAAGTCTCAGTATAGGATTTATAACATGACTAGAACACCACATTAGATTTCCTATTGGGTGATGAAATGCCAATGAGGTCCACCTGTATGGTATTATTTTGATGTGTGAATTTGATTAGTGTTTTTGGATGTGTGTGAAGAAGTGTGAAATGTAACCAATTAAACCCATACTTACACTAGATTTGTAAGAAAGAATGAAATAGGTTAGTTTTAAGCCCAAAACCAAATATGGAGATTCATTGAGAACAACCACACCAGAATGTAAAATGAAATGCAAAAAGAAGAAACTAACACAAAAGGGGAATACTTGGTTTTTCTTTTCCTTTTATTTGATCTTCATAATAAATCAAGTGAAAATAAATATCCAAGCAATCCAAAATCCCAACAAGAATAAGTAAAAGCAAAGCCTCTACCTATGATGTTAGTAGAAGATAAAAGAAATATGGAAATGAAAAAATGAACTCGCAAGAGACTCACCTAAAATGGTGGTCCCACCGAGTGTGAAAGAATGTTACAAAAAAATTTCTCTTTCCTACTTATATTAGTGAGCTAGATACTAAATAAAACCAAACAACTCAAAACATGCAAGGGTTTATGGTACCTTGGGATAATATGGTGATGAAGGATGGGTGTAATGTAGACTCCATGTTGCAAATTGTATGGATCTACAAAAAAAAGAAAACTAGAAAGAAAATTGATCGATGGTAGATGAGGGGTTTTCTGATGAAGTCACTTCCAAGAAGCGTGAACTTACTAATGTGGATGTCAACCCTTGTATTGATAAAATAAGATAAGATAAATGATAAAAGACTTAATAACATGTAGAATTTGAACTAAACAAAACTAAAATTACAAAAATTAAAGGAAAGTGAAAATATAATCAAGATTGATCAAAATGAAATATACTTGGCTGGTTCGACAACCACGGATACAAAGGTCTAGTCGATGGCAACTAGAGAAAATTAATTAAAATAGAAATAAAAAATGTAGATTTTATAGTATCGTATGAAGATCGGAAGATGATGAAGACCTATAAAGAATCGATGATAGCCTATAAAGAAGGTATGAAATAGGAGAAATACAGAGGATGCAATAAAATGGTGATATAAGGATATGGGATGGAAATATGGATTGGGTCGACATTGATTAGGTTGAGTTGGCGGTGACCGAGGACCGGTAGAGTGGATCTAGGGTGACAGAGTGTGGTAGAATGACAAATATGGGAACTGTGTGGACACATGAACCAAATAACAAACTTTTATGGATCTGGATGGAAGAATAGATGATGCAATAGGAGCAAGGTTGATGGTGACCTGATAAGGTCGATGAAAACCTGACATGGTAGATGGTGACCTAGGCTGACCTAGGTGTGACTAAAATTGGATGGGCTAGATAGACAACCTACACATAAGATGGATAAAGGGAAGGCTAGATCTAGATCTCTCGATGGAAACTAAACTTATAAAACGTTAGTAGTTTATAATAAAAATAATGATAATGCAATAATTAAATAAACCAATACAAGACAAAGATGATCTCCCTTAACTCTCAATAAATGATGCAATAAAGTTCAAAGGGACTCCGAAAGACTAAAATAGCTGCAAAGAAGCTCAAGCACAAAGATAAAATTACAAGTCGGATGAAAATTCTGATTTTGCATCCCTTTGGAAGTAGAGGTGTGAGTGACTTTATAGAGTCGATGGTGACCTAGGTGGGTCATGTTATAAGATAATGGTTAAGTGGGTTGACCACCCCTTAATTAAATATGGGTCTAACATTATACTAGGGTTAAATATTTAATAATAAGAAATGTTTATATTTCTATTAGTAAATATTCAAACCTAGGAATATACTTTAAGTTATATATTTAATAATAAGAAATAGTTATATTTCTATTATTAAATATTATAAACCTTTGATATGTGTCAACCAACATGGTTGAAAATGTGAGTTGGGAGACATACCCGATCACCTCATATAAATAGGACTTCAGGTCCTCATTTGATATATTGAAATATTTATATCAAAAAATTTTACCCTTGTGATTAGGGTTAGTAAAGGAGGAGGTGATTTACTAGATGTAAAAGGGTTCTTTGTAATAAAAGGTTACTTTTTGACAATGTGTTTTTTACCTTCGGGTTTTCCACTATAAATCATGTGTCTGGTGTTATTTACTTTTTGTAAGTATTATTTTTATTTATTTGTTATATAGTTAAGTGATGTAATGTTTATTTAATTATTCATTGTAACATTACATAATATGTTAATATTTAACATGTAAGTTGATTAAATATGTATTTATTAGAATCCTCAAATTCTAACATGGTAACAGAGAAAGGTGAATTAAATAAATTAAGATCAAATGTTTTGTATTTAATTTATTTAATTTGTATTCAACCAACCTAGAAGGGTATTTAAAATGCATCAGCCCTCTTCTCCTCATTTTATCGTGAAAATATGTTTGTGCTTGTGAAGAATTGTTATTTGCGCAGAAACATTTTGGTGAAACCCCATGTTCGAAAACCTTGGTGAAAGGGGCTCCAAAATAAAGTTTTTACCTGTGTGTGAATATCACATGTGAAGGGTGATTATTATATGAATTTTTTTCAATTTTTCTATAGTTCATGTGTGCAGGTTAAAAATTATTTAAAAGTAAAAATTCAAGTGAAACTCGAGTTTACAAGGGGAGACAAGATTCAACAAAATAGGTCTTTTAAATTTTTCATTGGTTGAGTAAAAATTCTTGTCCCCTGGTAATATATAATATTTTAATTTTAGTGTGAATTTCATTCCATGTCCTGGATGGACCCCCGTAAATTGTTTGCATCTATATAAACTATATCTTTATATAGTTTTTATAAAGAATCCTCTCGTATTTTATAAAAATATATATTATATATATACCTAAAATAAAAATGCAGGTAAGTAAGCCTTTATTAAATTTTGTAAAGATTTAATTATTGTTATGTTCTAATCTTGGAAGGAAAAATAAAGTTTAATTGAGATGTTTTCCAACTTGGTGACATATTCCAAGTTTTTAGGATTTTTAAATTTGTGTATTGGATGGGACCACTCTTTAGAAATATTAAACAAACAATATTATTATTTATCATGACTTGGTCATAGAAATATTTGAATTTGTATTTTCATTATAGATAGGTTAATTTTCACCACTCCTCACCTTCAAATTATGGAAACATTAAATCAAATTTATGCCTTCCTTTGTTTGACCGCTTGGTAAATATAAATCAAGGTTGGGTTAATACATGGGTTAATGTATATGATTTTAAAAGGCTTTATAAAGCTTTACCAACTTTAATGTTTAAATTCCAAGGTTTAAATATAATCCCACATTTTTAAGGCATTCCACACATATTTAATGCCTTAATACTTGAACACACCACAAACAACCTATTAGTTATTTCAACTATATACTATTTTGTATTATAAACTATTTTATATATAGTTGTTTATATTATAAATTATTAGAATTTATTATAAAATGTAAATGGAGCCTTTCGTAAACTATATAGAAGAAGAAATTCTAAAAATTCAAATTCTGAAATACACTAGAATTTTCACTCTATTAAAATTGATGGTCAAATAACCGTCACGACAAACCAAAAATAAGGAATGATGACGGTAATTTAGATGTCAAATTTAAGCTATACATAATTATAAAATTTTCACTTTGTCAAAATTGATGGTCAAATAACTATCACAAAAGACCAAAAATAAGGCAGATGATAGTCATTTAGACGTCAAATTTAAGTTGTCCGAGATCTTTATCTACATTAACACTTTTTCAAAAAATTTAAGTAGTTATACATTCTTAGGGGTTTCATCTTCACTTTTATATGGTCGGAAATTTGTTATGATTTCTATTAATATTGTTATGATCATATTTTTAAAAATTAGATATTTATTTTTTAAATATATGTATAAATATAATAATTTTATTTAATTAAATAAAACAAGCTTTTTGATCATAATATATGGGTATTGTTGTTTTTTTCAATTAATATGTTTCTATCTCAAAGATGCGTTATATCATTATGGGGTATGTGTTTCAGAAATTTGAAAGATAATGATGTCCAATTACTTTTTCCTCGATAAACCCGATCCTAAATGGAGCCAATTACAATATTTGGAAGATTAGGGTTAAATCAGAACTTATGGTGAGGAAAATCTAGACGATTGTTTCAGAACTAACCTTGCACCCATCGGCTATCAAGAAATTACAAAAATATTAATGCATTCTCATAGCGTACGCAAGAGGCCCTTTCCATGATTATGTCCAATGTGAATGATGAATATCTTCTACACATTGGTAATATCAAACATCCTAAAAAGGTATGGATATAATTATAATCCATGCATGAAGGTACATGCTTATCTAATATTATTAAACTTGTTTTAGAATTACTTACGACTCCTATGAAAGGAGATGAAAAAGTAGTTAATTTCTTAGACAAAATTAAAAATATCAAAGCACAATTAGATGGATGCAATTGTGACTTAATTGGTGAAAAATTAATCTACTTTATTGTTTAGTTGAATATACATGAAAGATTTAGGAATTTTATTTCTATCTTAAATTCTAAATATCAAAATGAGGATGAATTACCAGACTTAAATACTTTGAGTTCATTTTTGATACAGAAGAGCAAGTGATGAAAAACTTCGACTCTAAAGAGAATGCCCTCAAGCACTTCTTACTCGAATTCAAGTTCAAATCTCACAAGCCCTTCTCTAATTGGAATTTTAGATATAAATCTTCATTTGCTGATTAGAATTTTTTTGTTTTAAACAAGTGTGTGTAAGCTTTAATGGTAAATGTCACAAATGTGAAAAATTTGGGCATAAAAAGGAAGAGTGTAAATATAAGAAAGCTATCCATAAAAATCAGAAACAGAATGTCTCATTTAAATATAATTTAAGAAAAATGGATAGTTCTAATGATACTCATAAAAATATTGCATTATATGATGCTTTATACTCTTCCTCTAATTCTGAATTGATTCTAGATTCAGTGCTTCAAATCATATGACTAGTATCTCCAATTCTTTATTTCATGCTATGAAAATCAATGAATGTGTGTATCTTGGTAATAAATCATCTTTAGAAGCAATAAAGAAAGGAAAAGTAAAATTTGTAAATGGTATTTTGAATAATGTTTCATTTGTTTGTAAGCTTAAAAGAATCTTTTTCATGTTCACAACTACCTCATGATAGTTTTTCTATTCAAATTTTGGAGGATACTTAGTACATCAACGATAATAATGATGATATAATTGCTGAAGGAATTCAAAGAAATGGTTTGTATATTTTTGATGACTTTTATTCTACATCTTGTTTTGTTTCTCAAAAGTTTAAATAATTTAAAACTATGACATGAAAGATTAGGGCATGTGAATCATCAAACTTATATGAAATGTCTAGAAATAATGTAGTGAAAGGTGTTTCGTGTTGTCTTCATCCCACAATACTTGTGAAGAGTGTTTACACTCAAAACAAAGTGCTAAACCCTTTCACTTACATCTTAAGGATAGTTCCTCTTCACCACTATAACTTGTTCATAGTGATGTTGGATGGCCTCTTGAAGAAGCTTCATTAAATGGTTCTTTATATGTTGTGACTTCTATTAATGATTTTTCCAAGATTTTTTTGACATATTTTCTTAAAAATAAATCTAATGTATTTTAAAAACTTAAGGAATTTAAAGTTTCTATTGAAAATTCATCAAATTATAAAATTCAAAGGCTTAGAATAGATAATGGAGGTGAATATGTTAGCAAGGTATTTGAAAATTTTTGTATTGATTGTGGTATTAAAAGAGAATTAACTTATCCCCATTATCCCCAATCTAATGGTGTTGCATAATGGAAAAATAGAGCTATTTTAGATATGGCTCGCACTATGCTTCATTTTTTTGTATTCCCAAATTTTTGTAAGGCGAAGTAATAAACACGAAAGTCTACATCCTAAGCGGGGTTCCTTTCAACCCCTTAAAAAAGGTCAAATCAAATACATGATGTCTCTCATTTACATTTTTTTATAGTATTGTTGTAATTCATAGGATTAAAGAAAATTTGAAACAATACTTTAAAATGAGTGATTTAGGTCTTTTATATCATTTTCTTGGCATGGTTATATTTCAAGATAAGTATTCTATTGTTAATTCTCAAAAAAATATGTAACCAATGTACTTGAAAAAGTGTAATATGAATGATTTTTAAAAAAACTCTACAACTATGGAAGTTTTAATAAAAATTGATCCTAAACTTGCATGTGAAAAATTTGATCCTACTTTGTATAGGAAATTAGTTGGTATTTTGATTTAATTAGCTATAACTAAACCAGATATTTCTTATGCAAGAGGAATTGCTTCAAGTTTTATGCGAAACCTTATAGAGATAATTAGAATCTTGCAAAAAGAACTCTTATATATATTAAGGGTACAATCAATTATGGGTTGCTAATAATGAAAATGCTAACTTTCATGGATTTTGAAATTCTATCCTGATGGTGATGTGTTACATAGAAAATATACTTTTGGTTGTGTTTAAATTTTGTGCAGTTCCATTACTTAGTGGAGTAAAAAGTAGCCAATTGTTTCTATCTCTTCAACTGAAGCTGAGTATAGAGGTACAATGGAATATGCAAAAGAGGCTCTATGGCTGAAGAGGTTGTTTGATGAGATAAAGATGAAGGATCAAGGTAGTATTATTTTGTTCTCGTGACAACTAGAACATCATAGCTCTTTCACATAATCCAATACAATAGCATAAGACAAAGAACATTGAGATACATATAAACTTCATCTATGAGAAGGTGATAACTAGTGAGATAGATCTCAAGTTTGTGCCAACTAAAGAATAGGTTGCTAACATCCTCACAAATCCCCGAGAGATAAATTTTTTTATCACTTTCGTAAAATTTTTGGATTGTTGGAGTTTCCATTGAGGGGGAGTGTGCATGAAAATGTAACCTCTTAATAGAACTTGTATTTGTAAAAAAAAAATACATTGTAAAATACCTTCGGCATCTGTAAAAGACATTAGGGCATGTGTAAAAATACCTTCGTGCATGTGTATACCTCCTTGACTTGTTTTTAGAAAGAAGTGTAGAAAGACCTTAAAGGTGGTCTTCAAGAACTCTTTAGTGTTATTGAGTTTATGGTAAACATCTAGTGTAAAAATATTGTTAAGGATGTCCTTAGTTATAAAAGGCTCCTATATGCTTGGTTTCAAGTAACATTTTAAAAGAACTTGTGAGAACATGTAAAACTCATAAATCATACTTATCTACACGATCATGAGATGATCTTTGGGATTCCATATCCTTTTATACCAAAAGGTAACTTGAGTATGATTAAGGTGCTATAATTCCTTCAACCTATATGCTAGCCTAAAACCTTTATGGTTTAAGAATTGTAAATCCTATAATGTATCACAGAAGGTAATCTATTGGCATATGTTATCCCACTTAACATTAAGGGAGAGTGTTAGAACATAATGGTTAAGTGGGTTGGCCACCCCTTAAATAAATATGGATCTAACATTATACTATAGGTTAAATATTTAATAATAAGAAATATTTATATTTCTATTAGTAAATATTCAAACTTAGAATATACTTTAGGTTAAATATTTAATAATAATAAATAGTTATATTTGTATTATTAAATATTACAAACCTTTGTATATGTGTCAACCGACATGGTTGAAAAGGTGAGTTGGGAGACATACCCAATCACCTCATATAAATAGGACTTCGGTCCTCATTTGATATATTGAAATATTTATATCAAAGGTTTTTACCCTTGTGATTAGGGTTAGTAAAGGAGGAGGTGATTTACCTGAATGTAAAAGGATTCTCTCGAAATAAAAGGTTACTTTTGACAAAGGGTTTTTACCTTCGGGTTTTCCACTATAAATTGTGTGTCCGTGTTATTTACTTTTTGTAAGTATTTTTTAATTTAGTTGTTATATAATTAAGTGACATAATGTTTATTTACTTATTCATTGCAACATTACATAATACGTTAATATTTAACATGTAAGTTGATTAAATATGTATTTATTAGAATCCTCAAATTCTAATAGGTCACCGCCAATCACGAGGAATCATCCATTTGGGCGGTGGAAGGATGCTTAGATCAAGGCATAAAGCCCATTAGAAGTAGGATTAAGGTTTTATGAGGCTTATATGGGTTAGGGTTGCATATGGAAATGAAAAGGGTAGGTGAGGGATGAAATGGAGTAAATAAAGGCTAAGGGGCATGTGAATGAGATACTAGGTAGTTTAGGGATGATAAACAACCTAGAGAGGTGAATTAGAGGTTGATTAGATAATGGGATGAGGATTAGAGGATAAATTATGAAGATTATCAATAATTTAAGATGAATGGGATAATAAATGATAAGGAGGGGAATATTAATAAAAAATGAATTAAAATAAAGGGTTTAGATAGGTGACCATGGTGAAAAGAAGTGAATGCAGGGTGAAAATGGTAGTGATAAAAATTTTGGTGTCTACACCAAACACCAACTCAACCACCTAAATATGAATATCACTTATGTATTATTTCTCAAACAACTGATTGTGATCACAAGATTAGCTCATACACCTCAAAACCCTCTCAAACAACTCTCTCTCCTACTTCGCTCAATCTTGCACCTTCATATGTTGATTAGGTCTAATGACCTTGAAAAATTATACTATTATATTCTCACCTTATCATGATTCTTATTATCTCTTTCTTATATCCCTCTAACACTCTATTTTACCTCCTTTAGCTCTCTCACAACTTTCACCACTCAACTAGCTCAAATGAGAAAATACAATGCACTTTTATACATGAATCTAGATTACAAAACCATATAGGTCAGCCAAGACCAATAAGTTTTTTCATTAAAAATTAAAAACATATCTAAGATCTCATATAAATCAACAACTAGACCTTATAGGTCAGAATTAGATCAAAACACACAACATGCACAACTAGGCCTAAAAGCTAGTTCCATATCCACTCGAATTCTTATTAGAATCTAAGGGAACAAGGAAGCTCCATCATGACTCTAAAATATCTAAACATCTTAGATAAAACCTTTCAACACCTCCTATAACCTCATGAACCTTTGCACCATTCATCTTCCTCATGACACCATCAATTAGTATTGTGTCCTACTTATTCTAAGTACCTCTAGCAGACTAGTCTTCATATATGAAGACCAAGCTCCATAAATCTCCTCAACCATGGAATGATAAATATAAGTGGAAATAAAATGACCCAAGGAACATGAAAAACCATGTTATACCTTTTGAATCAGCCCATAGAGTCATAAAATCATATTTGTCCTTCAGATACTTGAATCGCCAAAACCACCTTGGAAACATGATCTTATCATATATGTGATGAAAATTTAAAGACATATAAATGTATGTAATAATATTAAATTTAACCCCTCATCACTCTCTAATATCTAGATATCATGAATCAAGACAAGATATTGGTATTTCAAACCAATTTCACTAAAGAACTTCACTATCCTTAACCCTATTAAGTATGTCAACTTATGAGCTCATATTTTCCAACCAAAATGAACTTTAGGGCTCAACCAAATAATGTAACATGTCACATTATATTTATAAAACACCATCATATGAATTAAAACCTCTACTTATTTCACACACGCCCAAGATCCACCCTTTACCATGATTATCAAAAGCTCCTTATTAGGCCTAAAAACTAGTCTTCACTTTTGGACCTATGCAGACCTCCAAATGGCTCTAACAATGGTATGAAATTGCCTCAAACATGTATCCTAGCTTCCCTTGTACTCATAACATCAATTTATAGAATAGGTCTAATGGAAAACTAAGAGAAAACCAAAATTTCCTCAAAATATGCAAATATGAGTGGGTTCCACCTATTGTGAAGACACGAGACCACCGCCATAAAAATATGAGAGAGTAATTTCCATCCTCCAATAATAAAATTTGATGATCTAATTCATTTTGAGCTCATAACAACATGTTTTCCTCCATCTCTATTAAACTAGGGATTTGATAGGGTTTATTACCACCATAGCTTCTTAATGTTTATTCATAAATCACAAGACATTATTTGAAATCGTCCAACCGAAAAACCTTATTAGCTATATGCATCAACATACCTAAATGGATCAAGTCCCTATGAAAATTTTTCATATGCTAACCAACACAAAATATCTCATATCAAGCTAGAAAACACACCTTCTTGAGCTTGGTAGAGCTAAAAACATCATATCATGCAAAAATATCAACATAAAAGACTGAAAATTTTCCCACAACTTTAGGAAAACCTCTTTTGACTTCGCCAATGCTCGACGATCATGCTTGGATATACATCATCTTAGCCTATCTCATTTTCCTAGCTAGGTCATAGAATTAGGTCTAGTTTAGACCTAAACATGGGAGGTTAACATTATATCTTTACTTCAAAACACTTTAACAGGTCCTAACATATTTTAGACAAGTCTCACTCCTCTACATGCCATCATGGTTCCACATATCTTTGCAACTGACCTGCATGCTCCATTAGGCCACTAAGCACCTAGACTAGGTCTAGATGTAGACCTACAAACCATGCTTTAACCCTACATTCACCTTCTAATACATGTATGAGTGTCTCATCACACTATCAACATGCTCTCCATGCCTCTACCATGCTTCACAAGCCTCCATGCATCTCTATCCTTCATGTGTCATCACCCATGCTGACTAGACCTCCTGATTAGGCCTACTTGACCAAGCAACTCTCACCATTTCCACTCTTGCAATCATGTCACTACTTATCTTCCCATGTCATCATCACTACAAAATTCCTCTTGCACTTCTTGTCATCAATATTTTCATTAATTTCCTTGTGATGCAGCCTAGAATTTGCAAGATAACACCCTAGTCACATTGTCACATCACTCACCTTAAGCCGAGTGCTCACCCAAAGCACACAAAGGTACCATCTCCTCTTTAGGGTTTATTGTAATAGGATGTTAACATTATGAAGGAAAAAATATAGGTTCATAACTAATCCATCATTCTACAATGCATGCTACCCATAGATCTATGAAAGAACAAGCTTAAACAATAATCATGATTTTACCATTAACATGCACTGCTCAATTACATAGAATGACACTTAGATTCAACCAATATCTTCCATCTATTAGTAAATATAGAATCTCCTTACAATATTGGCAATCTATATCAATGCGCATATGGATCTGATACACACATTCATATAACCAAAATCATACATACACCGCTCTCTCGATACATATATCTACTATGCACATAACATCATATATATAGGGTGGGGACTTGCCCTTCACCGCTTAACTATTCTAGAAATAGGTTGCATGCTATTGATAGCCACACACCATTTATAATCATAGCCACACATGCAAGTGCACTATTTATAGTCCTCTTACAGTTAACTAAAGTGTCAATTCTATTCTTAGCTTGTCTCCATGCATAGACACTTTGAACCACTTCTCCAAATATAGACAATGCATGGTGCACATGTCTCTACATCGTTGATGTGGTCCGCACACCATCTTCTAAAAATTGATCCTCGTGCTCAAAATTGGATAAGTCCTGAAATATAAACGTGTCTTCTATGCATGGTTCCTTCTTGTCCTTCCACGCCCTTCGTTTCGTGCCTTCTATCCCACGTGGACTCCTCATGTGATTTTAGAAAAGTATTCTTTGATCAACATTACCCCACACTAATCTCATTGTCATCCCTAAAGGGGTATCTCCAAATTTTTTAAGGAAAGAATAAAAATGAAAGAATAAGAATGAAATAATGTGGATAAATAAATAATTTTTATGAGGTTATTTAGGCAACCTCCTCTGTATTAGTTTGTAGTATCAGCTCTGGATACTCCTCTTTTATTGCGGCCTCCAAAACCTGCCATTCAGTGAGTGCCTGTTCTACTTTCTCTGGGATGTCCACAACAATGGATTCTAACTCATCCCTCACAATTTATCCTTTCTCATTTTGCAGAACCAACACAACACTAGACATGGATGTCATTCTTCCTTCCAAAAGGTCCATCTTCTCATTAAATCAGCTTTCTAAGATCTTCCAACCAAGTCTTGTGTGGCTCTTGTGTGCTTTGCCGCCAAGGCCTTACACTTTTTTTTTTAACCATTGACAACCTTTCTACATGGCCCAATGTCTCATCTTTCATTGCTTTCTGACCTCATTATTCTCTTCCAAGGTCTTAATGTTGATGAGCACCTCTGGAGTTGTGCATATATTTAAAGCCTGGTCCACTTTCTTCAATACTTCTTGTAATGCCTACAATATCCCTTCATAAGATGTAATTTTTCTCATCACAGATGCTTTCTCCCATTCAACATCTTTTTTTGATATTTATAGCACTTGCATACATAGAGTTTCATCTTCAAGCACCAAGTCCACCAACTTTCCCACATAGTGTATCACTGAAGGAAATGTCTGTGGTACCTTGGGTTCCAAGTGTGGCCTTGCTTTGATTACATTATCCCCAATCTCCTCTACAATTCTTATGAACACTTTCTTCTATGTGAAATACCTTTCTTGTGTTATACAAACTATCTCTCGCATCCTTCATCTTCAACTCTTCGCGCAACACTTTGATTGTGGTAGATTTGTCCATGCTTCTTCTATCCACCTTAGCAAAAACTTTCACCAAGGTATCATTGCTAACTTGCTCATCCGACATGACAAAGAGGGCTTTACTGTCATGTGTCTAGCCTGAGGTGCCTTCTTCAGTCACCTCAAAATGCATGACTCTTTGCACACATCAAAGTCAAGATCATCCATGTGGGTATGCATCGACCACGATAGTTTATTTCATGTGCACACATTTGTCATATCCTTATCCATTAACTCCCACTAAATAAATCTTTCTCGCATGATTGTGTTTTAGAAGCAGTACGAGAATATTTTTCCTATGTCCTCTACATACCCCATGGCTGGTGGAATGTTCTCCCCACTTGTCCTTCTCAACCTTTTCTACTTAAGAATTCTATCCTCCAAATTTGGGACTTATGTCTCCATGTCCTAAATATCCTCTACATTGTTTCCTCCGGTCTTTTCTCTTCTTCTTCCTTCTCCTTTGATGTCTCACCCTATTATTCTATGTGTTATGGAAATGTAGGAGATGTAGGCGTGCTCTAGCTCGACTCTTCCACCTCCTTATTCAACTTCAGCTTCCTCCTTCTCTCGCATGGTCACTTCCTTTTGTGGGGATAGCCAGGGTGATTTGCACACGTTGGTTGGAGTAGCACCTTAGGTCCTTGTTCTCGTGAATAATCTTTTAAAACTATGCTCCCCTTGGACCACATTTAAGTCCTCTTTATCCCTCTCTTATGGCTGAGATGGGGTAATAGTGCGCTCACTTCACTCGACTTGTAGGATGTCTCCTACCCTATGCTCCAAACCACCACTATCTTCGCACTCCTCCTCATCCCGCACTTCAATTGGCTCTGTGGGTTTAGGTGCTGGATATTCTCCATTGTATGCTTTCCTTTGGTGGTGCTTTGGAAGTGTAAAATCACCTTCCACATATTTGTTATTCTTCATTTTTGGCTTTAACTAGAGATACACCAATGCTTCTCCCACATCTGCTACAACCAAGCTTATTGGTTTGATATTTAGAACCTCTGAAATGATTCTCTCTATAGACGCACTTCTACCAAGATATATATACTTCTTTCTCAATTTATGGTAGTCATAGTCTACCTTATCTACATTGAATATCAGTCGGTACTTGTCTATAAATATATGAACAAATTCTTGAAAATACCTTGTAGTGAATGCATAAGGTAACTTACACCAAGGGCTCCAGACTCCATCTTTCATTGGAAAGTGTGTGATGCAGAAATGTTGATATACAACAAACTGAACTTGTTTCCCTACCACTACTAGTAGGTCCTTTAGGATGTGCCACTCTTCCCCAAATGCCATGCGGAGCCTATCATACCACTTCTTTGCCCTTTGTTTTACTTCATTTGTCATGGTCCCCTTGCATAGGTATTTGCTTTGAATCTTTCAGTTGGGGACTTGTTCTCCATGGGGTATTCCCATATTTTCTCCTTTGGTCCATCTAGTACTCCAATCTCCATGAAGACTAGTGATAGTAGAACAGCCCCAAAGCTGATATTCCTCCCGTGCATGCTTCTTCGACTATTTGCTCTGCAATATAGCCTGTAATGTTGTAGATTATCCCTTCGACATCTTATGTGCCACATATACCCACATATTGTTTACCTACGACCACCACTCCTGATCATTTAACTTGGTAACAAGGTGTGTTGCAGCTTGTATAATTAGACAGTTCTTCAATTTATCTATGTCCATTCCACACGGACCCTTCAGGTATCCCAACTCCTGTTTGGTCTTTACAATCATAACTTTATCTACAAGGTCACCTTTTATGTCTTTCCATATGGCCTTCATACTTGCCATCGATGAGATAAGAACAAATGAAATCCTAATTTTTCATCCTACAAAGTAGAAGAAGTCTTCATGTACCTTGCTCATGAGCCATTGATACAAGGGCTCATACTTCCCGAAATATGGAAGCTCATACAACTGATAGACCCCAATTCTCTTTAAAATATTTTCACCCGCATCATCATATACTAGCATGTCATCTTTCGTGTGCTTGTTTGTTCTATCCATGAGCAAGGAATCGAGATCCTTCTTGTTCTTCAAATTCCTGTGATTATATTCACTCAATTTTCTCTTTCTAATGGGTGAATCCCACTCTTGGCCAATGATGACTCCTTCTGGGTATTGCATTTCTGAAAAATGGCTTTCAGGTGCCATCTCTTCTTCCTCAATGACTACCTTCTTCTTTCCTTTTACCACTACTATAGATGCCTTCTTTGGTGCCATTTCTACCTTGCAATTATCTCCTCTTCATCTCTATAACTCTCGCGAATCAAACCCTAGCTCGATTAAATTAGGCCCTAGATGGAAATTTTGTAACCTAACTCTTTTCTCGTCTCCCCGCTTCACTCAAACCCTTCACCACCAAGGATGCAAGCTTCTTGTCATATAGATCTAGTTGTCACTCTTGGTTTCATAGCCTTTTCGCCTTAACTTGATCACTCGGCTCTTCGCACTTGGCTCTTTTCTCAAATAATCTTAGTCACAACGGTAAAAATGAATCTGCATCCCATCCTTATATAAAATTTTAAAATTTTGATGCATTTATTGCTCCTCACCCACCAAATATCCCTCCATTCATTGACCAAATCCATTAATTCCATGTGGTACATCTTTGCACCCAATTATAACCTTCTAGCATGCCTTCTTACCCTCTGGTCACATAATCTCTTCAAAGATGCACTCCGTGCCCAAGTACCTCATCAATGTACCTTCTCTTGGTAGCTATCATGGCCTCCGCTTACCTCGCATTATATTATTCCTTCATCCATCTACATCCTTGGTCACCTTTGAGAAGCAATCTTCTTTTGACTTAAAGAAAACCCGTAGACTTATTCCTTTCATCTTTCAATTCCCACGGTCCTTTTCTCTCTTTTTCTTGATCACTATAACCACCCCACACTAAAGGTATGTGCAGTCCTACATATAAACATTATTCATACAATAATTAACTTCAGAACGCAAGCGTGCTTATTACACAAAAACAACTAAATTAATAAATCATAATGACAATGAAGGAAATAAATTTAAGGAAATACAAATTTGAAAACCTAAACTAAATGGCAATACTACCTTATTACAAACACCAAGAAGACTTATTTATAGTAGGGATTTAACCTACTCCCGTTAAAGTAACTAGGTAGCCATGTTCCATCAAGTGATTCTAGCTGGAAAGCACATGATTCAAGTATATAAGTGATAACATACAGCCCCAACCAATGCACTTTGAGCTTTCCTGGATGACGCAAGAACTTTGAGTCACAAAGAAGTACTATTTGTCCAATCTAAAACTTCTCATCCCTTATGTTTCGTCATGCCATGCCTTTTTCCTGGCCTCTTCCTACTTTTGAATCCATCATGTTATGGCTCAATGCTCATCTATTTGAATCATATTTTCGATACGTTCTTCTAAAGCCTATGCATCGCTAGACCTCCAAAGGCGCATACAATGCACAAAGAAGGTAACATTAATTTTATAGGAAGAATGATTTCATGCCAAACACCAACCAAACGGTGTGGCCTTGTTCAATCTCTTGTAAGTTGTTCTATATGCCCAAAGCATATCTGAAAATTTGTCATCCCATTCCTTTCTTCCAACATCACATATTTTTGTCAAAGTTTGGCCCAAAATTTTGTTGAAAGCTCCGAGTAGTTCCATTTTCTTGAGGATGGTAAGGTTTAGTTTTATGGTGTGCAACCATAAACTCATATAATAGGATCCTGATTATCTCATTCAAAAAATGTGTACCTCTATCACTTATCAAGCTTAAAGGACACCCATATCATGTAAGAACATTCTCCCATAGAAACCTAGTTGTTGTAGCTATCGCATGCCTTTTGTAGGTGTTGCTTCTGCCCACCGTGTGAGATAATCTATGCAAGTAATGATATAGTGTGATCCATTCCTAAGTGTGGCTAGTGAAATAGGTCCTACAAAATCAATGGCCCATTTCTCAAATGGTTCTGCACTAATAACTAGTCTCAAAGGAATCTCATCCCTTTGCCCTGGTTTTCCTAGGCACTGAAAATGATCACACACCTTACAATAATATTTACAGTCTTTATATAATGTCTCCCACCATAATCCAACAATTAGGATCTTTCAGGTAGTCGCATCACCTACATAATGGCCTCCTACAATACCACCATGAGCTTCTTCTATGATATCCTTGTGCTCATGCTCTAACACACAATGGTGTAATACTTCATCTCTGCCTAGCTTGTAAAGGTCACCATTGATTATCATAAATGGTGTCACACGTATAGAAAGTTGCTTCTTTTCTAATGATTTCATTCCTTCTAGTGCCATACCTATTCATAGAAAGGCAACAATGTCTTCTAATTCTATGGGCACACATTGTAACTTGTATAGTTGTGTACCTAGCATTTTTCTTCAATTGTCTTTGCATCCTCTCCTCGAATTGATTCTAGATAAATGTTCTCGTCCATAATTGTTTTTCACCGCATCACCACAACGGTGAAGTAAAAATCTTGAAATAGGAGTACCCATCTCGCATATGCACCCCTAAAATACAAGCTTGTTTACCAAGTACTTCAATGTCATATGATCTCGTATAAAACACAAATGGTGTTGCTAAAAAATACTGTCGAAACTTGTATAATGCATAGATCATTGACAAATATTCATGCTATGTAGTTGTATAATTCCTTTCAGTAGGAGTCAGCTTCCTACTAGCAAAACATATTAGATGATCTATAATACCTTCATCAGGTTGAGCTAACACAGCGCCAATGACCATACCAGAAGCATCCACATGTACATGAAATGGCTTATCCCATGAGGTAAAGAGCAAAATGGTCGTAGTAGTAAGTTTCTCTTTTAATATCTCAAACATGCGTTGCTACGGTTCTCCCCAATAAAATGTACCTTTCCCCTTTAGTAATTCTTCCAAGGGTGCAAAAATTTTGGCATACCCTTTGATGAATTTTCTATAATATCTTGTATGACCTAAAAATCCATGCACCTCACTTTGACTGGTAGGCGCTTCCAGGCCTAAAATGACTACAACCTTGGTTGGATCAACTAGAAAACCTTCCTTATAGATTATATGTCCTAACAATATCCCAAATGGCATAGAAAATATGCACTTCTTGATGTTCAAAGAGATACTCAATTGTCTGCATCATTCAAACATTAAGCACAAATTGTCATAATGATCTTTCACAATTCCATATACTTTGTCTAATCATCTAGGTAGACTGTAATAATTTGTGAATAAAATCTTTGAATGCCCGAAAACTATGCACGAGAATACAACAGTGAATTTTTCAATGTAAAATACATCACAAGATAGGAAAAACTACCCCATTCAAAAGAGTAAATGTTGTATTTTCTTGATCCTCCCGAGTGATCCTAACCTAATAATACCCAAAAAATCCATCTCGTGAAAAAATATATTTCGTGCCCTACAACTCCTAGTATTTCCTCAGTGAATGGCATAGGGAATGGATCTATGATGCATGCAGCATTTAGCTCCCCATAGTCCACACATATCCTAATCCATCTGTCCTTCTTGATACTAATCACCATTGGGCTAACCCATTCTGACTCATCAAGGGGCTTGATAATTCTATATTTCAACATTTTATCAATTTCTTCTTTCACCTTTTCACACAAATTAGGATTCATTCTGTAAGGTATCTTTCTAACTGGCCATGCACCATCCTTAAGTTTGATCTTCATTTCCCCAAGTGATTCATGCATGCCTTTAAGTTCATGATATTCTTGAGGGGATAAATCCCGATAATCCCTAAGTAACTCGATGATCGTTGCTACCTCCGAGTATGACCAATAATCTCCAATTATGGCCTCCTTAGGCTTAGCCTCCAAACCTATATTCACCTTCATTGTCTTCATGGGTTCATGGTAGGTGTGCACATCCTTATCTACATTGCCCAAGACCTCACACACACCCCGTGTGAATGTTCAATATCCAAGTTCTCAACTTCCTCATCGTCCATGATGTAAACCATCTTTCCTTTATCTTTCTTAAGGCAAGTGCGTTCAAGTAGTATGGATTCCATTTCTTCTTCCTTTCAAAACATGCTCCGAGCTCTGTCTCACCGAATAATTCTTGAATATGCCCTTCTTCTTTTGCACTATCTCCCATAGTTAGGCACTTGAAATTTTTAATGCCTCTACTACATGAGGTTTAGTTAAGAAGTAGTCAAACATCTGGATCATACTTGTAGTCAAATCTTGCTAGTTCTTAGTTTCTCTATGTAATTTTGCATATACATACCAAGCACGTGCGCATCCTTGGAGCGTGGAATATAATCTATGCACCCAGAGTGAAGGTGGTAATACTTCATGTCCCGTTGTTAAGAGTCTCTCACACTATTGAATATGATGTTGAACAGGTTGATCACCATGATAAACACAAATTTACATAGGTGCATTGTTCTTTATAAACCTTGTAAACAAGGCTATCCCAATTTCTTACAAGTTTATAAGATTATCTCTGTGGACTACCCACTAGCGCACTGCTATCCCGCGTAGTGTATATACTAACATATCTCTCCTTGTAACTTGGTCTACCCACTGTGTTTCCATGGCCTTCAAAAAGGCAGAAGGTATTTTGTCCCTATATACTAAGTTACTCGTGCTTCCTATCCATCGAATTGAATGAAATCCATGCTTACACACAACTACACTTTTCACCTCATGCCTGACTAATTCATATGTACCATAAGCCCAATTGTCCCAATAAATACTCATAGTATCACTAATGTAATGAGAATCCTTCCACTATAGAATGCCTTATTTTAATGGCTCATTGACCTCTAGGTCCTAAATAGTGTGTACATAGACTCTGTTTAAATCTTCCTCTCTTAGAGGCTCAACATAGGGTGTAGACTTCCCATCTCACAAAGGCATCACAACCCTTTCCTCCTTGTTTTCAAATCTAATATACCCCTTATTGAATCTCAAGTCAACATTATTCGCATAACACCAAGGGCATACAAGTAAGGCTAGAAAATTGTCTACTTCTACAAGTGATAATACCTCAAAATCCCCAAAGAACTTGGCGCCTTGTATAGTTATAGATGCATCCTTCAATACTCCTATAGGAGTGGCCTTAGTCTATTTTTCCATGAATAACACATTAGATGATGGCTTTAATGGAGGCCTCCCAATTTTTACCCATGCATCTAATGTCAATACATTTACTTCCGCACATGTATTGATCAATATGTTTCTTAATAGCCACCCATCCACAAATGAATTTAGAGTAATTTCTTTTTCATAGTCAATGCTATCAGGGGGAAGATTTGCATGTAGAATCTATCATCCAGTCTCAAGACTTGTACACGAGTGTTCCCTTTCAACCAAATTTTCAATAGTGGAATAATGTTCTCTTGGTGCAACATCTTGCACACCTCCCACGCATCATCGATATCAGTTTGGACTGTCTCTGATGCTTTCTTCTACTCCTTCATGTACTCGTATTTCACCTTGAAGATTCCTTAGCACTTCCATGGTATCCTAGTAAACTTCCTTCTAATGAGTAGGATTTTGTTACCTCACATGCAAAACCTCCTCCTTGTTAATCGTAGGCTTTTGGTGCAATTCCTCTCTTGCACATGTTGCTTCAACATGTGTAGTAATCTTCATTGTCAATGCATCGTGGCCTTTTGTTATCTTGGGCATCCATTGGTCTTCTACCGTGTGTGCTAGATTCTAACCATCTCAACATCTTTATTTTCTTGCTTATGTTACTTACTCGGATGCTCATATAATTTTGGACACTCTTCATAGCTATGGATCTTCTCACGTAAATAAAATGCAATATTATGAGGAAATTCATGCCTATAGTGGTCAAGAGATCCACACATATAACATGTTCCACGAGGGAACTCTCCTCTTCCTCCACCATGGCCTCATCCTTAGTATCCACCATGATATCCATGTACCCTTCCTTGACCTCCTTCAAAACACCCTCATTCCCGTCATAGCGTGTTTGATTATGATCCCGATCCTAGTGCTCATTCTTACCCTTATAACTATTTGTTATACTTGTCTGTCGTATTCCAATGTCTATAAAGCATCCTGGATCTGACCAATCAACCGAAAATCCTCAGTATCATGGGTTGTGGACCTAAAAATATTACAAAAGCAAGATACATTCTTCCTTATCGCACACCGTAACAAAGGACAAAGTGACTCACATCATGATTCAAATGGAAAATCTCGAGTCCAACAAGAATGAGCATACGGATCTACGAGGGCAACTATCCTTAGTGTGACCTTCCACTTAACAATATGTACACCAAATTCCCGAGCATGTTTCATGGGCTGAATTTGCGACAACTTCTAACGCCAAGTGTTAATGCTTCCAACTACCTCAAAGCATGCAAAGCTGCTTTCAAAGGTTTCATACGGATCTCTGTATGTCTTATGTGATAGTGCCCTTCTAAAAGGTGTAATCAATCCTCCAATGAACCATTGTGCATGCTAGATAGCATGAATATCCTAAGACAACTTAGATAGAAGTATCTTAAAATGAGCATTATACTCACATACACTCTCAATAGTTCCTTGCTTGATATCTTTGAGCGCACTTATAATCTTCTCTCGCTCAAACTCAGGGATATGGAACTCTTTCAAGAAAGCATCTCTCAATGTTGCATAATCCACGCAAGTTTGATCAAGGTAAAACTTCTTTTACCAAAAGTGTGCATGCCCCCGTAATGTAATGTAGTGGTGAATTGACTTACCTTTCACTCAATAGCTATAATCCCTTTAGCGTGCCATAAGATTTCACACATATGCACATGTTTGGCAGCATCCTCTATACCTCTATACTCCTAGGAGACGAAGAGAAATCTTCATATAAATATTTTGTGGTTGCTGTGAACCTTGACCACATGATCTAGAACCTCTTGTGTTCCCTCTTCCTCCAGAACCACCAGATCCACTAGAACTAGAACCACCTATACCGCTGATCCACCACTTGTAGTTGGAATAAGACCTATAGATGTACTCCCCTGTGCTCTCACAGTAGTACTATATAAAACCCCTACAGTCTGTGAGGTAGTTCCACTTTTAGATGTGAATCCAACATTTTGTGCACTCACATTCCATGTGGATGATGCTCCTAAGAATTCTCCTTTAAATGACATTAAAGCCATCTGTCCTACCATTGATGTACTTGATCCCTGAATTACTCCTACTTTCCTACTTCCTAAGTTAGTTTGTTGGTTACTTATTGTACTAGATACTAAAAACCAAGCACAAAGGCTAGGTCACCAGGTGGATTAAGATGTGTGCCTAATTCCTAAGTAGTCTTTGTTGGTGCACTTCGTGTGAGGCCGAGAAGGGATCTCTATCATTCATTCCAAGATGGGGAGTTCTTGATGCTCTAACTCCGTGTATCTATGTGAGTTGTAAATCCTTCACAAACCATCTCTCTCCTCCATTCCATACTCTACAATGGAACATTGCTTCTCTATCTCCCTCTCATGTGCCTCATTATTCTTAAGCCTCCTTTCCTCTCTCTTTTTCTCTCGCTAGTAGGTCTTCCATCTTAAACCAAACTCCGTACATGCCTTCACATGTGGTGAAGTTTAGTTAGCCATCGGTTTACTCTCCAAGTTCAAAGTTACCATTAAGATCTTGATTGCCAGTGGAATACCATGTAAATATGTTCCTCTTGGATACCACAAAAATTAGAATTCAGCTACCTCTAGGAAAGAGTACATTGAAATTGAATATTCCATAATATAACTGTTTAGAACACCACAAAACCACGTATCCATCATGCGAGTCTAGATTAGATCAACATCATAGAGGGCCTAAAATTCTTCCTATGTCTAAATAAGTGTGTGATACCTCCAATTCCACTGGGATGCATAAGCAGTAAGCCACTCGTATAGTTCTACTGGAAAGATAGTGAAAAATCTCTCATATAAGCTATCATACAGGTTCTGTTCTACCCAAGTGCATGCGTTAAACTCAGATCCACTGTTGAACCGTCATGCATATTATTCCTCCAAATTGTGTATCCATTCCTCAATACTTGCTAGAGTTAACTAGTACATCTTCATCATGAGTAATCCTAGAAACAATTAAAAAAGAGGTCCCAAAGAATATAACCAATGATGCAGCCTAGAATTTGTAAGATAACACCCTAGTCGTGTTGGCACATCACTCACCCTAAGCCGAGTGCTCACCCGGCTGCTCGAAAGGTACCAGGTCCCTCTTTAGGGTTGTTGTAATAGGATGTTAACATGATGAAGGAAGAAACATATAGATTCATAACTAATCCATCATTCTACAATGCATGCTACCCATAGATATATGAAAGAACAAGCTTAAATAGTAATCATGATTTTACCATTAACATGCACTACTCAATTACACAGAATGACACTTAGATTCAGCCAATATCTTCCATCTATTAGTAAATATAGAAGCTCCTTACAATATTTTCAATCTATATCAATGCACGTATGGATCTGATACACACATTCATACATCCAGAATCATACATACACCACTCTCTATGATACATCTATCTACTATGCACCTAACATCATATATATAGGGTGGGGACTTTCCCTTCACCGCTTAACTATTCTAGAAATAGGTCACATGCTATTGATAGCCACACATGCAAGTGCACTATCTATAGTCCTCTTGTAGTTAATCAAGTGTCAATTCTATTCTTAGCTTGTCTCCATGCATATACGCTTTAAATCGCTTCTCCAAATATAGACAATGCATGACACGCATGTCTCTACATCGTTGATGTGGTCCGTGCGCCATCTTCCAAAAATAGATCCTCATGCTCAAAATTGGTTAAGTCCCGAAATATAAACTTTCCTTTTGTGTGTGGGTCCTTCCCTGTCCTTCCGCGCCCTTGGTTCCGGGCCTTCTATCCCGAGAGAAATCCTCATGTGATTTTAGACAAGTATACTTTGATCAAAACCTTGCACCTTTTACATCAATGACAACACTAGCACACACATGCCAACATATTATCCAATACTTTTGTCACCGATATCCCATGTAGGTGGAGTAAGAGATATAGATGATTGGGGTTAAAATAGGATATCAATGTTAATGCAATTTTTATATAAGAAAGGAATGATGCATGGAGAAAAGGATTCACCTACAAACATGCATCTAAGGCATCTTAACAGCTTTTATAGAGTAGATATTCAATGTTGCACCATTTTCTATAAACACTTTTTTATTTGATGATTAGTGATGAATTCTTCGATGATAAGGATTTATTATTCATGATTTTTTATTTCAAATGGTCACGAGGACCCAATGATCGGAGAAGATTATTTTATGATAGATTTGTAATTAAATATTTAAATGTTTTTGTTTTGAAACCCTTAGGAACACTGTATCATGGAATACATGAGTAAGGATATTTTGAAAGGTAGGTGATGTTGTGGTCAATTCCATGAGAGGGATTTGTGGAGATGTATTCTTTAATTGTTTGATAATGTCATTGACATTAGATGAAGATTTTGCATTGTATGTCTATTGTTAAACAACAATAGACTCAATATTGATGTTTAAGGTGTCATGGATAGTGTCCAAACCTATTTTGTAGTGTTTCTACATCAATTATTAGAGTGTTGGTTTTTATGGTAGCCACAATGTGAGGCATATGATGTAGTGATGAAATGATAAGATCAAGCTCAACATTGTTTAATGAATGAACCTGATCTATAATTTTTTCATTTGTATAATGAGTTGAAAAGGGTCTTGAAATACCTTTAACGTATCATTTGGCATGGTTATATTATAATTATCTTCAAATTCAATATCTCCATTTTCAAATTAATCTTAGATATAATGGAAGCTATTTGAACAACATTCTATAGGATGGCCATTGATATGGTGGTATTCACAATCCTATGATTCTTTATACCTCATAGGTTTTGGTTGAACTTATTCAAAGGATTCTTCTAAGGGTCATGTGAGTGGATAGGTTACCATTTTAGCAACTACTAATTGATGGATAACACTTGAAATACTTTCTCTTAGAAGTGTTAATTGTCTTCGTTTGGCTTCACGTGGAGTAGTTTCTTGACTAGGGGGTATTATTACTTGATTAACTGATTTTTTTGGTTGATGATTTTGAATGTTTTGGACATGATGAGAATCAGTGTTCCCATTACTTAAAATGTTTTTTTAATGAATAATTTGGATTTTTCTAGATTTTGTGGGTTGTTATTGTATTAAGATTGATGTTTTGAAGGAATTTTTACGAGGCCTTTAGCAATATGGGATATCCATCTCAATTTAAGTTCCTTTTTGATTACTTATTCAAAGTTATTTAGGAAATTCATTTTCATTTGGAATGATAGTTCCAGATTAATATTTGGTATTAAAATACCTATCAACTATTTTTTCAAGTATCAAGCAATGAAATCATTTTACGATTCCTTACCATCATTGAAGGAAGGAGGTGAAAGTATTAGTTTTCATTTTCTTTGTTTTGTAAAGGTCCATCATGGTGAGTTTTTTTACATATCATGACATTTTTCTAACAAAGCATCATTTGACGTGTTATGTGTGATCGCCATTTTTTCATCGAAACCAAAGGTGTTTGATTTTATCAAAGGTTAACATTGTGTTTCAAATTGAATAGATGGATATTCTAATTTTTATTTGATTTGGGATTGATTTTAAAGTCTTTTAGGACTAATTTGATGAAATATTTGCTTAAATTTGGATAAAGTGAATACCCAAATGATGATATTCTTGATTTGATTTGGATTTGCAATTCTCTTAAACTTGAATAAAATGAATATCTAAAGTATAATACTTTTGGTTTGATAGGATTGAATTTTCTTGGATTTGGATAAAGTGAATATCTAAAGTATAATATTTGAATTGGGTGTGATATAATATGCTTAATATTTGAATGAAGTGATTATTTAATGTATAAGACTTTGTTTTGATAAGACTGGGTTTACATTTTGGATAATGTGTATGTACAAAGTATAAGATTTGTTGTGGGTTGATTTGACATGCTTAAGTGAATATCCAACATATAAGACTCAATATGACTTGGTTTACTTAGTATTTGTATAAAGTGAATATCCAACATATAAGATTTTGATTTGATTTTGCATATGAATTTCTTAAACTTGAATAAAGTTAATATTCAATGTATAAGGCTCTTGATTTAGTTCGATTTGATTTTGTTTACTCAATACTTGTATAAAGTGAATACCCAACGTATAATATTTTTGGTTTGATTAAATTTTATGTGCTTAGATATGGATAAAGTGAATATCCAATGTATACAACTTAGATCATGGTTTGATTGGATTTTCTTAAGATTAGGATTTTTGGTGAAATCAAAGACTAAGACTTAAATGGTTTGATTTGATGTGGAATTAAATATCCAAAGGGGTATAGATTTAGATTTTAATAGGATTTATTTGGATTGGATTTTGACTAGAATTTTGAATACAAGTATTCAAGGTGAAAGATGTAGATTTCAATAGGAATTGTTTTTTATTTTGAGTTGAATAAAGTGAATATCCAATGGTATAAGTGGTTTTATTTTAATGGATTTGTATTTTTAGATGTGAATGTAGAACACAATTTCTAAGTTCAAGGTTTGATTTATGATTTATTTGGTTTTGGTAGAACACAAGTTCTAAGTTCCAAAGGGATTTTGAAAATCTAGTTTTGATTTTTGTTAGGATTTGATTTTTGTTTGTGGAGAAAAACCTAAAATTTCAAAATATAATATAAAAAGTGTAAAAAGGAGGTGTTTGTATAAACCAATTTTTTTGATAAAAATTTGGTAGAACCTTCTTTGTTTACAAATAACAAGTAACCATTTTTGTAGAACATTTTGAATTTAAAGAGGGAAAATCCATCGCTTAATCAACACAAAATTTTCTGAATAATGCAACATACATGAATTATATGAATGGGTGGATACAAACTCTTGCATCTCTAAATATGCATCTTTCGATATATCCTAGTCCTGATATACCAAATATATACGGGGATAGAAGTAATATGGGTATCCCTTAAAATAATGAAAGAGACTCACCAATTCATTACTAACCCACTTAGAGGAGTGAATCACCACGTCTAATGCATAAGATTTATGAAAAGGTGGAAGGGTGATGGGGGAATGGTGTGAATGGTGTCCTTATTACTCTCCAAATATTGATAGGGATGATGCCACAAAATTCATTATTACAATTATATTAGGTGATACTCAAAATAACCCCAATGATAACAACATTACTTGTAAGTAAGGGATAGAGGTGATGCATATATTGAATGTTGTTTGAGACTAAGTATCAAGTGAAATGCAATGCAAAATGTGTTGGTGTGTGGTGGTGAAATCCACGTCACTAGTGTAGTTTAAGTGGTGATGAAATCCACATCCACTACGTGAAAATACAAATGTATGAGGTGTTTACAATAAAATGTATTCCCAACTTGAAAAGAAAAAGAAAAACTTAATTGACAAACTTTGAAAAAATGTACTTTGATTTTTAGAAAGGTTTTTTTAGCAATTTTCAATTTTCTTTGGCCAAGGAAATTTGCATGCACACCATTTGGAAGTTTTTTTATTGATTTAGTAAGACAAATGTCCTCTTAAGTGAAGCAATCCTATAAATCAAGATTAGTAGTTTTTAGATGCAAGAACTAAATCAACACTTTGAATTAAACTTCTACCATTTTTATTCTCAAGTTCATATAAAGGTGCAAGATAAGATCATACGTGGTTTGGTTGAATAAAATTTAAGTTAAAAAGAAATTTATATCATTTTTTATTCTCAAGATTTCCCAAAGGACATGAAAGAAGAGCATATATGATAAAATTACAAAAGTAAAATGTTTATGATAGTAGAAATAAATTTCTTAAATAGTCACCGCCACTTTTGACTTTCCATATCACCCATGACACAAGAGAAGAGCATACATAGGGTTGATTGAAAAAAAAAAGTGGTTAATAACATTAGGAAATGAAAGGTAAAATTAAGCTTAAATGAAGTAAAATGTTATAAAAACAATTAATGAACTTAAACAGCTTATGTTATTTAATCTAAAATGACTAAAAACAATAAGAAAAATAATGAAATATAATAAGGAATGACTATTTTCATTTCTGGAAAAATGTGTAAATATGATAAAATTACATCAAGCATAAACATAGGTGACAACAATGCTAACACACTTGTTTAACATAAATATGCATGTTCATGAAATGCGAGATGCACCTTGTGTAAATGTCAACATAAATTTGTTGAACACATATGCAGCTATTTCCATAGAAACAGTACATACTATCATCAGAAGAGTAGATCTGAATATGTGCAAATAAAATAGCTAAATAGTAGGTTAAACTCTAGTGCATCTAATCATACACTAGTGCAAATATAAAAATAGAAACATGTGTTTCTAAAAATAATAGAAAATAGAGAAAAATAGAGACATAAACTTAAAGAAGACAAGGTGCATCCACCATCATGTTGACACATGTTAGATCACATCGACGCATCTTTGTAAACACAGATACATGTTTTGAAATGGAGACATAGGTAGAGGCATAAATATGCACTTCATGAGTAGAAAATACACATCTTATCCCATAGAGACGTAAGGAACATGTAGCTGCACAAAACAAAAATGAAATCCAACCAAAAATGTCTAGGTTTTGAGAATTTGTCATAAGATAGCTCACTAGAAGACCTATAATTTTTTTCAAGTATGATAAAAACCCTTCAAACAATATGAATATGAAGTTAGAATGAAAAAAAAAAATGGAAGAGATTTGTGGGTATCCCGCTAAGCATGTCATAATGTAAACAATGGAAAAATAGAAAATTGGAAGAAATATGAAATAAAAATCAAACTAGGTTCTTCCTTCACGTTTACCTACAACCTCGAATGGGATAGCTGATGCATGGAGTGAAGTATAAATATTTTTGGATTTCCTTGATGGATTTGAATGTGGATGCTCCAAATGTTACTCGTATGGAATAAACTTCATATTATGATCAAGTGGATGAATTTTGATCTTGTTGATCAAATTTCTAGCCTAACAACGCATGAATTTGAATGGAAATTTCGCAGAGTAATGATGCAAATTCCTTAAGATTACAAGAGATGATTTGTGAAGAGATGATCCTCTTACTTATATCATAAGGAGAGGTAATGGATTTTGGATTAATATTTAAATAAGTTATAGGTTAATGAATGAATTTTCCTTATTTATCATGTTGATTTGGTCTCGTATGAGTTGGATGAGTTTGAATAAGACTTTAATATTGTTTAATTTGAATAGTTATCTCTTGAGTTTATTCCAAATTTATTTATACATGAATATTTACCTTCCTCTTTTAGAGAGTTCTATAACTTGAGTGAGTGAGTTAGTGAGGTGGAGTTAAGTGGAAGGTGAGTGGATATTTAATTTTTATTTTATTTAAATAGCTAATTAAATTAGCTAAGGAGTGTAAGTGTATGTTTTATGCATGATATAATTAATTAAATTAATTCTAGTGAGATGTGGGTAAATATTTATTCAAATAGAAATGTGCAAAGGGTAGTATGTAATTTTAGGGTGTCTACAAATGCCAAGGATCATGAAAACCATGCTTGCACTCAAACCAATATGCACTCGATCAAAACACGAAAAAGAGCAAGATTTTGAGGGGAAGGACTTAAAACACTAAGAGGATTTTACAATTCCATTTGATGTGTAGGATGCATTAACTTATCTTCTAGATACCTATTTATTATATTACATTCAATTAACACTCGTTCAAACTGAAACTAAATAAACATAGAATCTAACTTAGGCCAAGGACTTGGATATCCAAGTGATAAAAAATAAGCATAACTAAAGATATAAGAAAAAATATTCAAAATTCAAGGACCTTTACAAAGAGTTCGATCTATATATTTATAGGAAAAACCCAAATGAATAATGTTATATAAGAATTAATTGTGGTAGGATATTTATGACCTAGATTTAACAATTTAAAATTACATTGCAAATGTATAGTTAGATTATATTAATTTCCAAGTTTGTCATCTAGAAGGGATCCCACATCAAATAACATCCTCTCCAAGAAGGAAGATTCTTATTTAAGAGTATGAGCCTCAAGAACAAGACTGGATATGGTACACATAAATTTTATAGGTTCCAAGGAGTATGGCATGTCTGATTATAAGATTCAAATTCCTCGTTTAAGGTAGTTAACTACTTCGACATGACATGTATAGGAACTGATATCCTTTGAATAATTGAATGACATGGCCTCATGATTTGTGGGAGATGATTTATTTTTCCATGACTTTACATTTTGTCACTTTCGACATATCTGAGTGACACATAATGGTGTATGTGGAAGATTTGTGTAATGTACTACATGCTAGATTTCTCTTTGAGTGAGAAGAAATTTCTAGGTGATGATAAACTATGATGTGAAATATGTCTTGTGAAATTCCTTTTCATTTTGGGAAGCGTGTGTATCTCTCCTTAGTATATAATTATTCTACATGGCTTTCCTTAAAGTCCTCTTGTACACAAAGTGGAAAAGGAATAAAATTAGCACATGGTACAATAAGTTAAGTGTAGGGGAGAAATACTTACCCTGACACACACAAAGGTTTATGTATAATTCCTTCCTAAAATCCACCATGTAGTTTTCAATTTTGTACGAGATGGTAGGGATTTGCATAAGTAATATCTTAATGTAGGAGGTTGGGAAATAAACTATTTTTGGGAATTCATGTGAGTTCTAGTAAGTTTATGGGAATGAGTAAGTTTCATGAGGGATTAAAGCAATTTCAAGAATCAGGTTTTGGTTGTGGAAATATTATTCAAAGATGGTTTTGAGTGCGAAGGGGACCACATAATGACCCTAGACCAAATGAAAAATGTTCAAGTCACATAGAAATAGTTAAAATCATTGTGCATAGGTTTTTATAATGACACACATGAGAAATAATTTATGCAAGTATAAATGGTTATGTGCAAGGATTGTGTCGATTTTTAGAAGCCTCTTACGCAATAAGAAATGGATAATGTTTATGAAGAGTGTAGATGAAAATATTCATAGAGAGTTCAATCACAAGGATGGATAAGGCATGAAAATTATTGAAAAAGAGAATTATGTGCAATATATGGAAAAGAAGGGGTGCATAATTATGGATTACCTTGTGAAGGTGAAAATTTCTACAAATTCACTTGTGAAATTATGCGTGTGATGTAGACACAATAACAATAGAGATATAATGTAATATTATCCATATTATAGTGATCTAAACGTGCTCAAGGAGCACTAATGTCGTAAATATAGAGGATAATAGTCTTAACCATAAGATAAATATAGGTTTTCAAGGCCTACAACTAAGATAAATATTGTTATCCTACTACAATTATGAAATAAGAGAGAATAACTAAAAGGTGGATAAATCCAAGGGGTGTAATAGTAAAATAACAACACAATAGAATAAAAATATATACGTCTACTATAATCTATAATAATAAATTAATAATGATAACAAACACATACAAAATAAGAGACTAAAGAGGATTATAAATACTTACTTTGTGTGTGTGTGTGTGTGTGTATGACAAATGATATATAATCATCCCCAAAGACAACAACACCAAGAGAGAATATTTATGGGTGGAGAAGGGAAAATATCAACAAGAAAACCTCCAGTCCTAACTCACTATGTAAAATAGATAAGATAGAAGACTTCAAATTCAACTAATAAGTTTGAAATAATGTAAGAAAGAATGATTATGAAAGTATTTTGTGTAAGTAGTTATAAAGTGGTTGGTCCGGTGGTGATAACAAAAAGTAGAGGGGTATATATGCTCAACACCATCAACCATGGGAAATGATGTCAGTTATGGAGATTACAAAACAAACACCATTTTGCATGGGTTATGGAATTGGCCTTGGGGAAAACGCTAAATTCACAAGGTGAAAAACATGGGAGTGGAGGCCGAGAAGGTAAATGATGGTGAATGAAAAAGTTCCAAGGTGATCAAAAGTAAGAATGAAAACATGTAATGAGAAGAAGCAATTGGACATAGTGGGACAAGTAGGCATAATGGGTATGATGTGTTAATAAGGGGAATAAATAGGCATGTATAAGATGAATAAGGATAGTAAAAAAATCTCAAATGTCATGCTCTATCCCACATGAAAAAGTTTAATCATACCTAATAATGATAGGACTCATAACAAACCCACTCAAGACGATAATGAATCAACAACCCCTATGCAAAATAAATGGTTATAAGACATAAAAATATGGTGGCTATATATGCCCCAACTGAATATCATTGTGTCATAGTGAAAAATGACATGTTATTTGCAAAAAGATCTATGCAACACAAAATCAAAAAGAAATGTTGAAAGTAAAGTGTAAAAAATAAGTAATGAATGATAAATGAAATATAACTACCTCATACTTACTTGACAATGTCACTTTGATTCATTTTTGTGGGTAAAAAGATAATTAAAACCTTAAAGAAACAATTTTTTTAATTATTGGTAAATAGTTTTTTGAAAGGGACTATACCCTTGCGTCTAAAAAGAAGGCCTAGAAGCTAGAATAGGAATGAGAACCAAAACAAAAAGGATCAAGATCCAATTGAGACATAGAAACCCCAAGCAGTCCAAGAGTAGTTACCCCAACGAAACAAACCAGAATGAACACTGCTGAAGAGTAGCCAAAAACAAAGAAAAAAACAACAAAAGATACAGAGAAGTGCATCAAGATTATCCACAATTACTTCGTGGTGGCTTTGTCGATTCTGGTTTTGATATTCTACCAGGAGGTGAACATAGCCAACATCATCATGTGGGTAGAGTCAAGAAATCTAGCTGTTCAATGGTCCTTTTGCTCTCCTCTTCCGTACCCCAAAGAGTTGTTGGAATTCCACTGAGATTAGAGACGCTGCGGACATGCTACTCAATAAACTCTTCAATTGCACTAAAAATAGCCATATTATGATCATGGTGAGTCTTGGTCTTCCCTAAATGGTTATCTAAGGAGTTCAGCTTTTTGTATATGTCTTCAACCTGTTTATTATCAATAACAGCCTCCTCCTCCTTCTTCCTCTTACCTTTTTGCTTTGTCAAGTTTTTTACCTCTTCTTTCAACAACATCATGTCGGCTTCTAAGGCTTCTAGCCTTGTTGTGGAGCTCTCAATGCGTGCCTCCTATGAACTAGTACTACTAATACGCAGGAGGTTATGGGCAATTTCTAACTCCTGAGGAACATTCCCTCGTAATAGGGGTATCAAGGTTCAGCCTTCTAGAAGACCTAGTAACAGGTCTGGATGAAGTGGAAGCGAAGGGGGTGGGATTAGAGGTTGGGGGATGATAGAGGGAGCCGAGAAGGCAGGCAGAGGGGTGAAAATAGTAGTGGCGGGGCGAAGGCAAAGAAATGGGGCTAGTGGCGGATGCACCGGGAAGAAGAGGAACAGAGGCAAGGGAGGATGGGATGCCAGAGACCTAAGCATAAAAATATTATGCAACAAGAAGATGAGACCACGATGCAAAGTGGAACCACACACGTATGCTTTTGAAACTCCAAAATGGAGTGCTCAAGAGAGTTAAGTAGATAGTGAGGGAAGCATACCGTGAAACTCCTGCGGAAGTGATTGAGGAACACAAGATGCTTAGAGGGCACAGTGACGAATCTCCCCTCCAAAGAAATGTAATGCACCATCATACGGGTGACCTCATCAAAAGGTGGAGGGATAGAACTGACCAGTAGGCCCGCCATGACAAAGATCAACTTCTCATTACCCTTAACAAATTTCCTCTCCTCAGCACCTCTGTCAATCCTTTTATTAAAAAAGTGGTACCCATCCATGCCAAGGCTAGTAGCTTCAGCTATTAATTCCTCAGTGATCGAAATCTTCTGCCCTCCATAATCCACAATGCGATCCTTCCAATCCTTCACAAAATGAATGGAAATACTTTGGTCATGGCCCTGAATCTTCTCAATAAAATTAGTAATGCCTCCCTGGCTGAGAAGATTCCAAATTTCTTCATTACTTTTCCATTCCGGATCCGCGTTGGGCTCTATCTGGCAAGGGGCTCCTCCCATTATCACCATGCCTAAGTGCTTGCAAATAAAATTTTCAAAATCCTTGTGAGGAGGTCTATAACAGCCATGAAATACTAGTCCGCCTTTCACTATTAATTTCCGCGCGATGAGAATGATGATTAGGATAGCCATTGTTGTTCCCATGAATACCTGAGTAACTGCTGCTATGTACCTGGGAAAATCCACATGTGTGAACTTCAATCCTTTTAGTAGCCCACTCCAGCTCATCATCATCCTTATTACTGACTTGGGAATCCGTAAAGTCCTATTTAAAAGCTCAATATTTCCCGCATGCGCATCTTTACTCTTCATATATATCCACTTTAAGGTCTCATTATACTTCATATAACCTTGATTGCCCGTCAAGATTTGCTTGAGTGCTATTTTAAAATCAGCATGTGTGGGAGTTTTATTATTGCAGTTCCACTCCCAATGCTCATATCTCATACCCCGAATTTGCATGCTCATAAGTATCCACTTGTATGCTACTTTGAAGTTGTTCAGGCATGTTATCTTTATTATCCCAAATCATGTGATTAACATTTATGCCATAATTAGCCAATGCATCTGCCACCTTGTTACCCTCCCGGTAAGTATGCTTGATCTGAATGTTATTGAAGGTTTGGAAAATACTTATGGATTCCAAGATGAAATCCTTGATGTTCCAACTTGGAGGAGAACACTGATTTAGATGATTAATAATATTAAGTGAGTCCCCTTCAAGAATGAGGTTTTGGATATTATGAGTCTGAGCAATTCTAAGACCCCATAAAGCAGATAATGCTTCAGCAAAATGATTAGTTTGAATTCCCATTTTTCCAGCATACGCAGCAATCAAACTACCTTTATGATCCTAGATCACTCCTCCCCCGCTACAATTCCAGGGTTACCCTTAGAGGCCCCATCAAAATTCAACTTATACCAGTTAAGATCAGGAGGATGCCAATGAATCAAAGATCTATCAATACTATTACCGAATTATTCCAGATATTGTTAGCTCCAATCTTCCAATGGGACAAGATATGTTCTTCATTTTCTGGATAACTCTTGTTCTTGGGGGGTTTAAATCTAGCAATATTTTCTTTAATATCATTAGAAATTTTACCAATACTGAGCTTAAAATTATGTGTTTTATTTCTAAAGATAATATCATTTCTATCTTTCCATATCCTCCAAATAATATGAGGAATAACCAGATTCCAGAGCCTTCTAACAACACAATGTTTATAGGGTGGGCTCCATTGGGTCTAGAGCTAACTGAAATCCTTCAGAATCACCCGAAAGCTTTAAATTTAGAGAGGGAAAACTCCATATTCTGGTAGCATAATCACAATGGATAAACAAATGACTGATATCCTCAGAGTCTTTTTTACATAGATGACATCTATTAGGCATTATGAAACCCTTTCTTATCAGGTTGTCAGTGGTAAGAATTCTACCTCTGAGAGCCAGCCAAAAGAAAAATTTTATTTTAGGTGTTAACTCAGTCATCCAAATTCTACTCCATTTAAACTCAGTTTGACTATTGTCGAAGAAAGTATTATACCCAGTTTTGACAGAGTAGTCCCCATCAATAGAATTACTCCAGACCAATTCATCCTTAACATCCAGCTGACTTAAGGGGATAAGATCTAACTGATCTTGAAGGGAGGAAATATTTTGGATCAGATCATCTCTCTCCACATAGAAAGTTTTTTCCATTTCTTTTTGTTGCCATTTCTCTCAATATAATCCTTAATTCTAGTGCCATACTTGTTTTCAAGACTGTCTTTGACCATCCCAAATCTATCCATAAGGCTGCCATTAAACCAGTTATCCTCCCAGAATTTTATATCACAGCCATCTCCCACTTTCCATTTACTACCTTGTTTAATGAAATCTCTGCTCTTCACTAAATTATTCCAAAAAATGGAACCATAGGGAAGGTGCTCATCTTGAAGAAAAGAAAAGATAGCTTGTTGATTAAGGTATTTAGCCTTAATTAAATCTATCCATGGTTGCTTCTCAGAAAGCATTCTCCAGCCCATTTTCGCAATGAGAGCCTCATTCATTTTCTTGATGTCTTTTATGCCCAGTCCTCCTATAGATTTAGGAGTACAAACCTTATCCCAAGCAACTAAGTGAAATTTAAACTTCTCCTCCATGCCCTGCCATAAGAAATTTTTCTGAATCCTCTCAATTCTTTCTCTGAAGGTAGAAGGGATCTTATAAAGAGACATGATATAGATAGGCAGATTTTGAAGAGTGCTTTTTATGAGCAGGCACTTACCAGCACTAGATAAAATGGCTCCTTTCCATCCAGCCATTTTTTTTTAAATCTCACCAATAGATCATCCCACACCTTGTTAGAGACTTTTTTAGTGCCGAGAGGGAGCCCTAAATAAGTGGCTGGAAGTGCACTTATTTTACAGCCCAAAATTTTAGCAATTTTAAGTTGTCTTTCCTCAGGAGTGTTGAAGAAGAAAATGGAGCTTTTATCATAATTGATCTCTTGCCCAAAAGTAGATTCATAAAGTTGCAGAATAGCCTTGATAGCCTTAGCTTCAATGATGGAAGCCAATAAAAGGAGGATTGTATCATCCATGAATTGCTGATGAGAAGCAACTTGACTGATGGAAGTGGGCTTTGAGCCTTTCAAAAGACCGTCAATGACTACTTTACCAATTGTTCTACTAAGACTGTCTACCATAAGAATGAAGAGTAGGGGGAGATGGGGTCCCCTTGCCTTAGTCCTCTACTACTTGTGAAAAATCCCACTGGCTCCCCATTAACCACCATAGAGAATCTGACCGTAGAGATACAAGCCTTAATAATTTTCCTGAATTTGGCCGGAAAACCAAATTTAATTAAGACTTTGTCAAGAAAAACCCAAGAGACCTTGTCAAAGGCTTTATTCATATCGAGCTTAAGCACCATATTCACTTTTTTATTATTCTCCATAGAATGTATGGTCTCATGAACCATAATCACTCCATCTTGGATAATCCTACCTTTAATGAATCCACTCTGCTTGCCTTGAGATTAAATCATTCATAATGCATTGAAGCCTGGTAGCAATGATTTTGGTAAAAATTCTGTAGATAGCATTCACAAGGCTGATGGGTCTGAAGTCTTTGAAGTCTTTCACATCCATTTTTTTGGGGCTAGCACAATGTGGGTGTTATTCAGCTCTTTCAAAATATCTCCAGTTTGATAGAATTCATTCACCACTCTGAGAAGATCATCCAAACATATTTCCCAAAATTTCTGAAAAAAGTTAATGGAGAAACCATCTGGGCCTGGAGCCTTGTCACCTTCTAGAGTAAACACAACTTTTTGCAGCTCTTCAAGAGTGACAACTTTAGTGATATCTTTATATCTCTGCTCCTCAATTTTGTCTTGGGGAATAGCCTCCAGCATGAAAGAATTTGCCTCAACATTAATGATATTCCTCTCATTAAGAAGTTTTTTATAGAAATTTAGAGCTTCTTCTTTGATGCTATTGGGATATTTTATAATATTTCCGTTACTTTTAGCCACTTCCATGATCCTATTACAAGCTTTGTGCTTCAAAGTGGTCATATGAAAAAACTTTGTATTCCTATCTCCTTCTTTAAGCCAGATAGCCCTTGATTTTAGTCTCCATAAGGATTCTTCTCTGCTGCAAATCGTATGCAGCTCTGAGAGAATATTCTTTTCATCAGTTTGGTCTTCAACAGATCTCCCCATTGTATTCATTTTGATTTCTAGATCCTGAAGCTTTTGTTTTAACTTCTTTTTTTATCAAACACATTGCCAAAAACTCTTTTATTCCAGATTTTAACTTGTTTTTTAACATTTTTGAGCTTTTGAATCAATCTAAATTGAGCAGTGCCTTCACCATTCCAAACCCACCACTCTTTAATTTTTCATAGATGTTTTCATGCTCCATCCACATCTTTTCAAATTTGAATGAGCTTCTGATGGGCTTAGTCCAATTAAGAAGATTTAAAGCAATCGGATTGTGGTCCGATCCAATTCTGGGTAGGGAAGAGAGGTGGAAGTCTTGATTGAGAATCCAACTAGCAGAAATCAGGGCTCTATCCAGTCTAACCTGGATAAGATCTTTTCCCAACCTTCTGTTATTCCAAGTGTATTTATTCCCATGGAGATCCACATCTAAGAGATTAAGCTCAACAATAAAATCAACAAATTCCTCCATACCTGTGGAAAAACTAGAGTTTCCTCCATATTTTTCATCTGGGTTTAGAGGAGAGTTAAAGTCACCCATGATAAGCCAGTTAACTATACTATGTTGGTTTCTAAAGATCTTAAGATCAGACCAAATTTTACATCTCCCACTAACCGTATTAGGGGCATAGATATTAGAAAGGATCCATTCACCATTATTCTCAATAGCATGAAATTTAATAGCAAGATGATTAGTGCTAGCATTAAGAACCATACCAGTACAGTGCCTTTTGTCCCAAAGAGTAGCCAGACCTCCAGAGGCTCCCTGAGAGTCCATCGCAGCCATTTCAGAGTTTTCCCAAAAACTCTTTTTATTAATTTCAAGGATCTTAGCTTTCATCTTAGTTTCCTGCAAAATCAAAATACTAGGACTACTAGAATCACGTAACTCCTTAATGATTCTCTGTTTGGAGTTTCCATTTAGACCTCGGATGTTCCAAGAGATAATATTCATTTGGAAGGAGTGGGAGTTGGGATTTCCTGATGGCTCAATTGACGTTGAATGCCATCTGCAATGTCTCTCTCTGTTCTCTTGGATCTAAGAGCTTTTTTGAGGGCCTTCCTCTTTTAGAACTACTTCCAAAATCTACTAGTCTTCTTGCAGAAGATCTAGTAGTTCTGGATGTTGAAGTTTCCCAGTTGTCCATTTTCTTTTTCTTATCACTGTAGAGCGATTCTGGGATCATTTCAAATCCTTTCATTCTCTTTTTTTTTTGAAATGACCTTTATGAATCCAGAAGTTAGCTCCTCATCTTCCTTGAATGGCGTTACTTCTCCCTCTTCTTGCTCTTTCTGATTCCTATCAATAGAGTGTGGATCTGTTGATCTATTGCTGAAGCAAGTAGGTGAAACTACTGATCTGTTGCTGAAGCAAGGAGGTATATCTGTTGATATTTTACCATCACCCCTTGGAGTGTTTTTCTGCCATGTTTCTTTAGAACCCATGTTATCCTTGTCCAATATTTCCTCAATGATGCACAGAGAGTTATCTATCTCAGCTTCCTTATTGTCATCCAGGGTCTGATATAGATCATTAGGGATGATATTTATCTTTACAGATCCTTCTTCTTCGTCCACCTCCATAGTCATCTTTATAGGATTTTCTAAGCCTTCTTTGATAGGTGCTGCATGTAAAGTCAACTTTGCTGGGGTTTTTGGACACCAGACCAAATGTTTTCTTATTGAAGTTCTAAATCCCCTTTTTTTCCCTTTTTATTGTAGTTCAACTCAGTTTGGTTAGGGATTTTTCTTCTCTCTGGCTATCAATGTCAAGAACCCTGCGTTCCTTTCTCAATTCTAAGTCACCCACAGGTTGTTCATTATTTTTGTGTATATCCTCCTCTGTAGGGATCTCCTTTTTGGGACAATTTTTGGTGAAGTGTCCTATGCGATGACATTGCTTACACCTTAAATGAAATGTTTCAAATTCAATTTTTTGAATCCACATTCCATACTTGGATTTCAAGATGATGTGCTCCGGTAACTCCTGTTCCATTTCAGAAGAAATGCAGAAATGAGAAAAAGCAAGTCTGGATCTGTTTCTCGTGGGCCCATCCACCCGATCGGAGCACCTAAGGACTTAGCAATGTTTAGAAAAATTTCATCATCCCAAAATTGTAATCGGTAGCCCAGGAGTCTACACCAGATTGGAATGGTGTTTATATTTTCAATGTTAGGGTCAAACCCTGGATACCATTTTTTTAAAGGCCCATATTACCCAGCCACCACGGTCCTCCCAGAAGCACCGATTCCAAATCAGTCTGCTGATTAAATTTTTCCAAAAAAAAACCCCGTGGCATGATGGTAATACTCAAATCCCCCTTAGGTTTCCACTTTCTCAGAGCCCATTTTCTAATAAAATCAATATTAGGTCTAGAGCCTAGAAACTTACCAACAAGGGAAAGATTCACTTTTCTCAAAGCCCTATTAACGCAACCATCTGGGACCATCAGGTAGGTAGCACCTTCATTTTCCTTTTCCCACGTGAACTGTCCTCTTTCAGGAGACTGTGGACCCACTTTTTTGTTAGGGTTTTGAAGAATCTTATTCCAGCCAAAGGTGTGGATCCCAAACGCATCCGCTTTTACGGTTTGTAGCTTTTTAGCCATCTGATTCTAGTCATAAAGCGGCCTCTCCTCGCTAATCTTGGCTTAGAACGTAGACATTCTATATCCAACACCGTAGAAACCGCATTGACTGTACCTCCGTCACTTTCTCCATCACTCGCTTTCTCCATCCTCGGTGCTCCAAGTTTTTACACTTCCTTACTTATAAAGAATCAATATTGATAAGTAATACTATAATATAATTAGTAAAATAAGATATAAATCACCTAGTTAGGAAGGTCGTGTGAGGGATGATACCCGAGCCTCAAAAAGATAGAAAATGGGGTTTATTGGAAAAAAATTGTAGAGAAAAGTGTAATATATGAAAATAAGTGGCTTGCTACCATAAGTGTAGCATAATTCATGGTATTTTTAGGGTTTATAATGTGAAATATATGAAGGTTTGATGATTGGAATGAATCATAATAATAACTAGGTATAAGAATTAATATAAATAATTAAGGGAGGAATTCATTTGTCACTTTACTAATTTGAGATTAAGATAAGGTGAGATATGAGATAATCCAAATTAAGATATTTTAGTGATGATGGCTAGAGTTCAAAGTGATAGAAAAATTGGTCAAGACAGATGGTGGTGTGAGTGATTTAATAAATACGGAGTTTGGGAAACCCTAATTGCATATTCACATGTAATAAATAAAACACTAAAGTATAGATCTAACCTAAGAAATAAGATATATGAAAATGAAACCCTAGGTCTAAGAAAGAGAATATCAAACTTAGCTGATTTTGTAATTGATCCTAAAGTATGTTGGACTAGAAGAATAGTGAACAGGAGGAGGAAACTATCAAAAATGCACACAAAAATCATGGAACTATCGAAATAAGCTAGACCATGGCATCCGGGCTAGTTCAAGGGAATGTAGGTACTTGATACCTTTGCTAAAGTCCTATGACTATGAAAATAGTTAGAAAATGATTCTTCTTGTGTCACACAAATGTCACTAATATTTTTGTTGTCACCTATGGCGTACTATGCCCGTAGAGTTCACCCGTAACCCGCAAAATGATCTTTAAAAACCCCAAAACACATCAAATCTTAAAACAAAAAGATGTAAATGGAGAGTTAGACTGACCCTAGAGGTCACTTGACAATGTGAAATTACAACTGATTGCTTAACTACATCTCAAACTCCTTGTAGTTTTATGTGTGCGTGTTTGTAGAATCGTGCCCTATGAAGCTCTTATACAAGATGCACTTGATAAAGAGAAATAGATAGATGGAGAAATATAAATAGATGTGCGGATGTAAAAATGAACTTACCCTCCTATGCGTATATGCATAAAATACAATCTTGTGTCCCTTTTATGAGTGGTAGATGGATGCCTTTAATGCTCTTAGATTCCTTTAGATGCAACCATAGGTGGTGTTAGTAGATGTTTAGAGATTGGTACCTTATTATGATCATATAGCTTGTACTTATATGATTACCTTGTTTGAATTTCATAACCGACAACTAAAATACCAGCCCATAAGAAAAAAAAAGATGCCCAAAAGATAAAAGAGGCCTAAAAGGGTCAAGTAAGATACAATGAGGTTGCGGTGCCCAAAGGGGACGAGGGAACCTGGGCACCGCATCCCGGCTAGGTTTAGGTGTCCAGAGTCAATAAAGATAAAGAAATGAAGATCATATTGGGTTGTGGGGTGTGCAAGACCAAAGAGGAAACAAGAAAGATAGAAAAAGGCCAAAGATATATGTCAATTACTAGTTTTCTTGCTTAGGAATCATATGAATAGTAGTATGTGATTAGGACCTAGATATGTACCCAAGTGCGTGATTTAGTGTCTACATTTTCCCCACTTTATGTTGTTGAGTGAATACTTGATAAAATAAAGTAGATACGAGATGTGTATTTGAGAACCATATAGATCGATGGCAAAAGTGTGCCAAAGAGACAAGAAAAAATGTGGAGTGATAAAGATGAATCGTGGAAGCTAAGGAAGAGGAAGTAACCCTAGGGGTAAAGTGTATGTGTTTTAATGTATTTTTACTTTTTTCATTGTTGCTTCTACTTGATGTTGTGGGGATTCTTCTTGTTAGGTATTAGGGATGAACTTGTAAAAGAAGGGATAAAGATAAGTCCAAGTCATGTATATGTGAAAAATATATCCAAGTATGTAAAAAGTATGTGAAAATGCACAAAAGTAATAAAAGAAAATAGGTGCACCTGATCCGTGATGAGTGAAAAGTATAGAAAGTTTCTTGAATTGTTTTAAAAGAGTGAGTTTTTGGGTGATCTCATGCTAAGAGAATTTTTTTGGGTAATCTTACGCCAAGTGTGATTTTTTTCGCGATCTCACGCCATAAAAGAAGAAGTGTTTAGGAGAAAGGTTTGGTTTTAGTCTCCATCCTTAACTACTTCCCAAAATTTATACACCACTTTAGATGGTGTGATCCTTCTTTTTTAGTTTAATCAAGTTTTATCTAGGTAGAAAATGGAGATTGAATGTATTTTTATTGGTAGAGGATTTTTCATGTACTTGTGTAAACTAATCTATGAAATGTTGAAAATTTCTGATTTAAACCCTCAACAAATAAGAATGAACCATGGAACTAGAGTGTGTAATAGGGAAGTTTGTTTTATGACCATGTTATGCGAGAAATATGTATCGTGGATGTGCAATGTGTGAAATGTATAATGTGTATCATGTGAGGTTCATGAATGTAGTATGCCCTCAATATCCAAGTGTGAACCATAGCACAAGAGTGTTTCATAGGGTAATAAAAATACAAATGTATCAAGATGTGTATGAAATACTAGATGGAAAGTATAGAGTAGAAAAGTACAAATGTGAGACACCTGATAATTCTAAGAGGGGATAAGTAAGCATGATGCCCCCAAGTGTATGATGATGAATATGATATCTAAAAAATTTAAATTTAAATGTCTTCCACCCGATGTTTGCGAAGATAAAGGTGTGTGACTATGCTCGAGATCGTTGATGTATCCGAAAGATGATGTATTGGTAAATGATACCTATGTGCATGAGACCTAGGAGGTGATGAACACCTATGTAAATCAGACTATGGAGGTGATGTGCGCCTTCTAAAGGATACCATGGAGGTTATGTGCAGCTATGTGAAGGATACTACGGAGGTGATGAACACATATGTGAAAGAGACAGAGGATGTGATGTACACCTATGTGAAGGAGCCATCTAAGTGGTGGGCCTAGACTGATGGGATGGACTAGTAGACCAATGAGACTAAGTAGGTCATGTGCGGATATGAGAGCTAGGAGTAGAGTGTGCCTTAGATTTTAGAGGTCCATGAGACCTAGATGCTCTAGATAGTGTAATGGAAATATCAACAGGAGGTCAGGAAATGGATTGGATGATGGAACACCTTGGATAGATACAACTTTCTTATCATGAATGAACTTAAGACACATATGATTTATAGGAAAGATAGCCTTAGTAGTACGGAGCTAAGGAAGACCTAAGAACAGTCACAACCTTTGATTGAATGTGCCACAGTGAATGGAACAAGCATGGTGAGAGGCCCAACTATGATTAGAACGTAGACATAACCATAGAATTTAGTAATTGGATATAAAATTTGTGATAGTGGATAATTGATAGCAACTAGGAGAGCAATAGAGCACACACAAAGAGGGGATGATACATTAACCATATTGTTATTGATAGCATAAGATCTTATAGAAGCAAGAATATGTAATATATAATAAGAAAACATAACATGAAAGTCATGATAAGAGAATTTTATGAATGGTAGAGATTCCTCAATATGTGCAACTAGAAAATAAAGGGCCCCCATGAAGGGGGAGGCATTGTGTGATATGTATGATTATCCTAAGAATAATATGTTTTCTTGTCATTCTTAGGAAAATTATGATTGAAAATTTTGAGATTTTTATCATCATTGATCGGCATAGACACCAAAGGTTTCAAAATCTCTATTTTGTTATTATCGATTTAGATCTTGAATAAGATGTCAAAGTTTGAAGCATCGATCTGTAGAATTCCCAATGTATTGATGATAATTTCATATGAAATTTTCATTATATTTACGTCATTTAAGTTGAGATGGATCCAAATTAAGTTGAGGAAGCATAATAATATTTCTCTCAACAAGTTGTAGCAATAGAATATGTGGAGCACAAGGAAATTTTGTGAATGTACACTTTGTAGATTTCCATTGAAGCTTTTCATGAGTAGAGACAACATTAACAATAGCTTTTTCTTTAGCTAGCTTATTATATGGCTTGAAATTTTATTTTTTTTAAACCAAGAAGAGGATAAATCCTTATCATGATATTTAAGCTTACCCATGGATAATAGTTTGTTTTCACGTATCTTAAGAGTATGAAAAATTTGATCAAATGAAGCATATGTCTCAAAGATGACACTATCTTGTAAAGGAGGTAAGAGACTTTGGATGAATATACCTTACAATTTAGAGTTCACGATTACATTAGATAGTTTAGATAAGTTTTTCTTTTATCGTAAAACATAGTCCACTATATGCTCATTAGATCCTTGTTTAACTTATGTAATTTGAGCATAGGAGATCTTAGAGTCGATATTGATTGAAAAATGAATGAGAAAATCATCAGCAAAATGTGTAAATGATATAACTGAATGGAAATGTCGGTTGTAGAGCCAATGCATATCATAATCTTAGAGGCTTATAGGAAAGATATTTTCTAATAAAGCATGTTCATCCACATGATCTAGACATGCCACATGAAATTCTCATAGATGCTCTTGACAATCACCAATTCCTTTGAAGATGGTAAAATTAGGAGTGATAAAATTTGGAGGAAGTTGGTAGGATGAAATGGTGGGTGTAAAAGGAGTGTGAAGGAGAAAAGTGGAATCAAGGGATAGAAATTCACGAGAAGTATCCATTTTAAGTTGATTTAATTTGAGTCTGCAAATCTTGATATAAATAAGTTAAATCATGAGTATTTAAACAAGATATAGGTTGTGAAATAGAAACATTGGGTTGAATGATGGGATTGGTAGTAATGCAAATGGAATTAGGTATATTCGGGGGTTTAGTGGAGGGCATGGAAGCCAAGGAATAATCATAAGGGTGTAGAAGCAACATATCAAAAAATTTAGCAACACTCAAAGCATGAATAATATGTAGAATATGGGTGGGATTGTCATGCAAAACTTGAAAAAAATTGGTAAACTTGTCTAATTACTCTTGATCATCATTGGTTTCCTCATCATATAATTTCTCAAAATCAAATGTTTTTATTTTTCAAGAGGAACATTTTGAGAGTTAGAAAAGGGGTTATCAAATTTAGCCATTGCTTTAAAACCCTAAAGGTAGATGAAGGGAAATCTATATGCTCAAAATACCCAAAAGGACCACTTCGATGATACGAGAATAAGAAGAAAACCCTAGAAAGAAGGTTGGATTCGAGTGATGGGTTCACCAAATGATTTAAAAATATGGAATTTTGAAACCTTGATTGTAGTGTCACATGTAATAAATGAAACACAAAAGTACATATCTGACCTAAGAAATAATATATATGAAAATGAAACCCTATGTGAAATAAAGAGAATAGAAGACTTATTTGATTTCACAATTAATACCAAAGTATGTTGGAATAGAAGTTTTATGAACATGAGGAGGAAACCTGTCATAATCGCACATAGAACATTTTGGAACTGTCGAAATAATGTGGACTAAGGTGCCTAGGATAGGTCAAGGGCACCTAGGCACTGGAGACCTATGCTAGGAACCTATGACCGTGAAATTTTTTAGAAAATTATTCTTCTTGTATCACACCAATGTTTCCAACCTTCGTTGTTTTTTTCTTATATGTTGCACTATGCCAACAAAGTTTTTAGGGAACCTATAAAAGAAATGATCTCCTACAAAACCCCAAAACAAAATAATTCCTAAAAATAAAAATATGTAAATAAGGATTCAAACTGAATCCAATGGTCACCCGATAGAGTGAAATTATAACCAAGCACTACAATACATCTCGAATCAATGTATTTCTATGTGCATGTGTCTAGAATCGTGCCCTCAGGGAAGATATTGTACAAGATGCACTTGATAGCGAGCAATGGCTAGATGTAGCAATGTAAATAGTTGTGTGCATTCCAAAATAAACTTCCCATCTAATGTGTGTATGCATAAAATATAGTTCATTATCCCTTATATGAGTGTTAGATGGATTCCTTCTATCCTCTTAGGTTCCTTTGGGTCTAACCTTAGGTAATGATAGTAGATGCTTAGAGCTTGGTCATTTATTATGATAACATAAGAAAACTAAAAGGCTAACCCATAAGATAAAAATATACCCAAAAGATAAAAGAGGGGGAAAATGGGGAGTAAGATATAAAGAGGTCGGGGTTCCCAGAGAGGATGAGGGCACTTTAGGCACTAGCATCCCGACCGGGTGCTAGTGTGTAGAGTCAATAAAGATATAGCAACAAATTTCAGATCATCAATGTGGGGTGTGCAAGACCAAAGAGGAAACTAGAGAGATAGAAAAGAGGCCAAAGATAGATTTCAATTACTATTTTTCTCACTAAATAATCATATGAATAGTGGTATGTTACTAGGAGCTAGATATGTACCCAAGTGCGTGATTTAGTGTCTACAAAGTGAGTTTGATGGTAGGTGTTGTTTTTTTGAATTGGAAATGAGTAGCTAGGAGAAAGGGGAAAATATATTCCATTGTAAATTTAGTAAGTAAAAATCTCCCCAAAGATAGTTACAATGTAGATTAGATAAAGGGTCGGGTGGGTTTGGGTACATTCTCAATTTATAGGTCATTAGGTGTTATTTTTTTAATTAATGCAAAAAGTCTTGTCGGGCCTTGAAATGGATGGGAACAACCATGCTAGAATGACCAATCGTAACAAGGTCAATGGTGTTTGACTAAGGGTTTTTTTCTATCATGAACGATGGAATTCTTTCATTAGGGATGATGGCATAGGCAAGTAGGAAAATTTTCTCAAGGATCGATGACATTTTTCCATCGGGGCCGATGTAGAAGGAATGTTTTACTTTTGGTGTTTTTGGATAAATTTTATTTATTTTGATGATGAATTTGTATTGAGATATAATATATGCTTATTGTTTTATGTTTTATAGGTGTCATGGAGGAGTTAACTATAGATATCTATAGATGTGGCATGATTATGAAAGTTATCAAGGTGGTTATCCATATAGAACATTGTATATCTACAAGGCCTTATATTTTGAGGAATTATGCAGATGGTGTAGGTCCCAATAGATGCATACTTGATTCAAATGTTCTTGAGACAATGAGATTTTAGGTCAACACATTTAAGTAGAGGGACGTTCGATAGACCATAGAGGCTGCGCAGTGGCATTGTAAGATGTACATGCCATTTTGGGACTATCGATATAAGGAGTCTGCATGTTTTGTGATGTGCTAATGGATATAAGGGAGAGGAGAAAACATTTATGATGGGCCATAGGAAGTGATTATTATTATCTAATAACTTTGATGATTCAATTAAGTTTCATATATGCTACATAGAGTTTGAATATCTAGACGGTTATGATTGGGATGGTTGTGGCACAAGTTTTATGCCATAATGTATATGGAACAGTGCCACTATTTTTCTAGTGACATGTATGAATGCATTAGAGGTTAGTATTCAGTTTAGCTGGGTATAACCACATGGTTGTACCTAGAAAAATATTTATATAGGATTTGGGTCGGGTTGCACAGAGGGCGTATGGCCCTTCACACTTTTCATCTTCGATAAATGACTGGTTTCTAATGTATAGGATTATAGGTACACCTCCAAAGGTAGAAAAATATTCCTCGAGGATTGTATGACACAAGAGATGCCCAATGGTGAGACCAATAGTTGTTTTTAAGAGATTACCATAAGTCGAGAGGATAAGGGGATATGGGATACCTATAAAGGGACAATGGATCATTTGTGTGACACCCGTAAAACCAACCCTATACGTAACTATGATTAACCTAGGCTTAGTTAGCTGAAAGAGGAATAATTTTTTTTTTTTTAAATACTATCACAAGCATAGTTTAAGACACACGCACGTTTGAATCTACCACAAGAGGAGATCAAAGTTATGATTTTGCATACATTTAGTTTTATATGTTCATTAAGATCTAATATACTTATTTACTTTGGTGAATCTTGTCTCTTATGCAAACTGATGTTTCTGATGTCTCCATGTACAAAATACAAGGTATCATAAGCTTTTGAAGTAGTAAGCCTCAGCCCGTAACAACTCCAATTGCTCCTACAGAGCCCGTGCAGCAACTCGTTGTACGCCACAAAGAACCCATAGAAACTCAAGCCTTCCCATAGAAAATATGGCTATACATCTACATCTACCCGTAGCAACTCCAAGTCTGCCCATATCAACTCTAGTTGTGCACCTACAGCTTCCCATAGCAACTCCAAGTCTACCCGTATAGAAAATACCTACAAAGGAACTTCATACATCTACACTCTTTCTTACTCGATTTTTGATAAAATTGGACTTTTTGGAAAGGTGACAACATCTAATTTACACAAAAATCATAAAACTTAGGATTGGATGAGGTTTAGATAGTCATTTTTGCAAAATAGTCTTGCAAGATCCTACAGTCAAGACTGGCAATTTTCTGAGTGAGTCCTTTTGTTAAATTTGTTTGATTGAAAGCTTCTAAGGTAAATTCCTTGAGTGTGTAGGTCTGTCTTGGGTCTGTTTTGGTCTTGCAAGGCTTAGTTGGTTCACTTCATTCATTACTTAATGGTTTGAGGGGTTGTTTGGTTCATTCGTTGGTTGATTAAGCGTACATGCATAGTGAAGTAAGGGAAGATCATATTACTACGTTCTATCTGACTGAAACAAAAACTCTTAAGTATGTAAGAACATCATTTAAAGTCATTTCATGCTAGCTTAAAAAAACTTCTTTCTTCAACAATTGATAACAAGATCTAAACAAGTCCTTCTTATTCTTTATAGATTGAACGTTTCCCAACAAGACAAGTAACAAGAATAACATAATTCCCTTATGTAAGATTTTCTTCCAACATTCCAAACCCGAGAATTACATGCATTTGAATGATTCTTACTTACACCAATGGATGCAACAAAGTAATTATTTTAATCATTTCAAATGTAATATGCAAAACACAACTCGATCCCTTTACATTCTTTCAAGCATGAAGTCACATTATGATTGAGCAATCAACTTGGACAAATGCAATCCAATGGAGGCAGCAACATATCTCTTTTTTCATTATGCCATGAATGCACAAATACAATACCATAACAGTTATCTCAACAGCAAGAAGACAAGATTGTTTCCCTTTCTCAAATCAAAATACATCTTGCATGGTCAATACAACATCTTTACAATATAATGAAAGTTACAGTCCATCCACATAGAGTGGGTAAAGGAAATTACAGCAAGAAGTAAACTAACAATGATGGATGTTAACTTTGCACCATGACTGATTCCAAAATAGAACATGCTTTAGATGTTTCCTTCGATTGATCACAGCAAGAAGAGAGGGGGAAAGGCAACGCTCTCCACCCAACCAAGATATCCAATGAAGAGATGAAGCCTCTCTCGTCATTGGCCCCAAGCCCCAACCACAACACAATGAAAGATGGGGTTCAATGCATGGCAACATCCATAGGCTTCCACAACACACACAGGCATATTTTTAACAACAAAATAGCCAAGACACACATACAAATTTCCACTGTATTTCACAATCAAACAACACATAGGCTCTATTTAATCAAGCCAAAGGAGCAAGGACTATGGGGGAAGCTACTTATGCCTCCCAATTGGAAATTGGCTATCCACCTATAATCATACCGCCCATATAACATATCAAAAATAGCAGCTTCAAATACAAGAATGCAGCCCCAACAGTCACTTGAATGTCCACCAAAACAGTCTTCAAATCAGCAACAAGAATGCCCAAATCATAGTTCAAAAATAGCATCCTTCAAACACCAAGAAGACAATCCAATAGAAAACTTGAATGAAGGTGAAATGATAGTCTAAAACAGCAGCTTCAAATGCCAAAAAGACAATCCAACAACAAGCTTGAATGGAGGTGAAATGGCAGTCCAACAACAAGCTTGAATGATGATGAAATGACAGTCCAAAACAACAACTCTCTCTAATGCCAAGGAGACAATCTAATAACAAACATTCCAGCAAGAGAAGAGCTCCAATGGTTTCCAAAACATGCAGCTCCAAAACAACAAACATTCCAGCAAGAGAAGAACTCCAATGGCTTCCAAAACATGCAGCCCCAAAATAACCAAAAAGAAGAATAGAAAAAAATGTGACTCTTCCAACTCTCTCCAAAAAATGCAAGTGGAAAATAATCATCCTCCAAAAATGAAAACCAAAAAGGAATGTAATGTCCTCATGCCAATCAAATCAACTTTACTTGCAAGCCTCCACTTACACCTCAAGGATAGCCAATTAAATTTTTGTAAGAAAGTACACTTACACAAGCAAGATTGACAAGCAAAAATGCATTTAAGAGGCAAAAGTAAACACTCCAATCAAGATAAAGTTGGTATGAAGCTTTTAATGGGTGTGGGACAAGTTTAGCTTGTCCCACAAGCTTCCAAAACACCCTCCAAGTACAAATCCGAGTTTCAAGATGGTGAAGTGTTTTATACTCCAAAGATCAACTCTCTTACACACATTAAATGCAAGGATCAGCACATCAATAACTATATTTAAGCAAGTCTTATTTAAATTTATCTTTCACATTCTATTTAAATAAAGGAATGGACACATTCACAAATAAAACACATGCAAGATAACAATAAAAGAAGGACCACATACTAACACACACAAACCCCCATGGTCACATATAAAGGCGATCCCCCATGGGAACCCCCAACAACAAACAACACGCAAACAACTAGTTGCCATGGTGACCATGTTGAATCCATCCAAAATTCCATTGTGGTTAGTCTCTAATCCCCCATGATGTTTGTTGTGATATAAAATAGCCTACAAAATACAAATACCTCCTTCGGCCTTGTGGCCATATCAAAACACTAAAAATAATATAATATAAATCTAAGCATCGTAAGTATAACTGCATAACACAACATTGAAATAGTGACTATATCATTTTATAAATTAAATCAACCATTCTATCATCATTTAAAATTTTCATTTTCTATATATAATCAAATGATTAAACATCACATATCCAGATAGCATCAATGATATAACTACGTCAAATAAAGCATCAACATCTATATATATATATAATGTTTATAATAATCATCATGCATCCTGTATAAGTCCAGTCAGTAATGAAGTCCATAATCCAACATCATACTAAACCAAGCCAAAATAGTGTCTAATACATAATCCATAGTCTGACGATCAAAAAAATAGTGTCGAAGGGAAGTGGGCACTACAATTTTCCCAACTAGCCGACTACGGTGGTTGCAAAGGATATCCTAGATATTATGGGGGAATTAGATATGGTGGGTGCAGAAACACCCACCATATATATTTCCTTTACAATTTGGGCATCCAAATAATGTGGTCACACTACCTCTCATAGAGCATCAACCGAGACATTTGAGAGAGAGAGGAGGTAGAGTGGGATGGTGGTAGGCATACCACCATTGTGATCACATTGAGTGATGTGTTCATTTAATCTAGGTGGTACATGATAGTGATGGAGAGGATAAGGAGGTGTAGAGGGATGTTAGATAGTATAGGTAGAGGAAAAACTTAAGAGATATGTTTCTAGAGAGGATAGAATAGAGAGGCCTTAGGAATGACACCATGATTGGTGATTACAGAGTCCTAGAAGAGGATAGTTTAAAGATAAATGTTCCCATGTAATGACATATATGATGGGATTAATGAGGAAGAGGGAGGAGGATCTACGGATATCACACATGATATTAGTTACTAAAATAGGTTGGGATGGTTGGTGGGGCCCACTAAACAAGATATGAGAAGCATGTGTAGTTCTAGAAGGCCAAGTACATGGATTTATGGTGGAGAATCCCACTAAGCCGTGAGCCTTAGATTTAAATTTTTTGATAGCTTATATTTTTATGTATATATGTTGAATAGATGTCTAATAATATGTAGGGGTTATATGTATTTCATAATGGACCACGATGAGTGGGACATGATGATTGAGGAACACATCATGATATTATTAGATGGTGTCCTTGACATGAAAGATATGACCATGATGAAGGATCTAGTGTCATAAAAATTTGAATATTCATTGAGTTATTTTAGGCTCATAGGAGAGGAAACTCATGAAATTCAATGTAATAGATATGTTATAGTGGTGATGAGTGTAAGATAAATGACTTCCTTTGTGTACGACTTCTAGAGACATAGAAAAACTAGTACATAAGAAGGTAGTGAGACCATTTATTACATAGGGGTGACATCACAACAGGTGGTAAAAGTGGCTCTCATTGTGGAATTAGAGGTTCATGTCGCTAGAGCAAAGGGAGATGCTTTGGGGATCGATCTAGAGCCACATCCTAGGCATGATCCCTACGTATGACTTTTCAAGCACCATTTTCTCAAATAATAGGATGACCTCTATACAAGGGAGGGGATGTTTGTGGGATAGTGGATTGTATTATTTTGTGATAGATGTGATGATGCATAAAATGATTCATTTTTATACACACACATATGATATACCATTTTTTCGTCAACATACTATTTATTGATGTATGGTTACTTTTATGATTCCATTTTCTTATGTACGCACAAGTGTATGGAAATTTATGATTAGTAAAAATAAAATAGTCAATTTTTTTATTTTGATAGAGTATATATTGTGAATAGGATGGGATGGGGACCAATGATAGCGCCAACCTAAGTGATGAGAGATAGAAACCCAAACGAAGGATGAGTGGAATCTAGTGGTTATAATATCCTAAGTAGGAATCCATATTTGTATAAACCCAAGTAAGAGATAAAATAATAATTACCAAAGTATCCAAGATAGAAATCAATTTTTCTATAAACCTAAGCGGGAAGGAAAAAACCAAGGGAGAGTGATATAATAATATTTTTGGTAAGATAAAGTGTCTCAAAGACGACACATGAATTATTGGCATACATCATTGATGACATCAGATACCTAATGTAGGATTTTATAGTGAATATGAATCATAAGGTCTTCCAGGTTGTCTTAGATGATATTGATACCTTGATTTACTTCATATCATGTAGAAAAGAGAGAATTGTTGATCTTATTAGAGATCCGCATGAGGACGCCATGACATATATCATCAAGGGAGGGATGAGAGGAGAATGATAAGAGATAGATGATGAAATAAAATTATGTGAAGGGGGATACGAGTCATGAAACTTAATAACATGAGTAGAAGGATCTTAGGCATGATGCTTATGAGAGAGAATATGACAAGTAACATCTATATGTGATAAAAAACCATGATGAGAGATAAAGAGTGGTGTGGAAAAATAGGGTAGTAAGGATTTCTTATATTGGTGTCACCCGAATTATGGATCAAGTTTATTCATGTTCCATTTTTAAGTATTATAATGAGAAACATCATATCTAGGATCCTTATTCCATGTGTAGTATGGCTCAGTCATGGGTGGGATAATATCGATAATGACAAGAAGAGATGGTGGTGATGTCATAAAAGGTAGATATATAGTGGTATGTGGAGGAGTAAGAGGGGAAAGAGATGGAGATTTTACAATAAGTGGTGTAGAAGGGATAACTAAAGGAGAGAACTATGGCTTATGATTCATATTTCTAATTAGGGGGTGTATTTCATAAGCTCATCCTTAGAGTTAAAATAAATATAGATATCATCATCATCCATAAGAACATCATCCCTATATTGAAGGTAAGATGTGTATCATGTGGGATGATGGTGATAGTATTTATGTTATGACTATAGGTAGAGTGTAGTGTGTCATAGTAGAAAATGATTTCCATGTTCTTATCCTAGGAATAACTTGTTAAGAGGTGATCATTGAGAGAATAACCATGATCCTATTTAGGTGTAGTAACATTTTTAACACATGAGTTGATGATAGAATCAAGTTGGATGAGATGTTCTCTAGGAGGACACTTAGTGTGATTGATAGTGATAGAGCTATGATTGACATCCATATTATATGAGTGTGGTCGTAAGGAGTGAGGTATTTGGGAGATAATAACATTAAGAATATTAGAGGTGTGAATTAGAAGGTTAAATTCATTGGTCTCATCATAATTGAAATCAATAAGGTTGGGTGGAGATCAACCCACAAGGTCTCGGTATGACCACTATAGCCATGAAGATAATCCATCAAATAATTGAAGCATTGGTATTCCCAAAATTGGATGGTAAAAATTTCCTCAAGGGTGGGAATTTTTAATGTCCCACAAAGTGTTGAAATAGGTTAGAGGTCTAAGTGTTGGTATCACATTGTACTTTGTAGATAGTTTCTAAGTTCAAAAACTTAAAAATTGGTAGGTGGATGATGTGACTGCACACATGCAATGAGTCTATAGTTTTATTATAATGATATTATGTAAATTGAAGACCATGAATTTGATAGAACTATACGAGGGGAAAAATGATAGGGAGAAAAATGAAAACCATAGGGGCATCATTCTACTTCCAAAACCCAAACACGTGTTCTATGTGGATTATAATTTTTCTATACAAGAAAACCAATTTTTTTGAATGAATTTTTAAAGAGGAAACATAAGTGACAAAACCTTCATATATGAGGGATATTTCAACCGTAGTGTGGAAAATTTGAACCGAGATAAACAAGGGAGGGTTGTTAGCATGAAATAGAATCTCATCAAGGATTATGGAATCAAGAGGGAAGCATATCCATGAAGAATGATTAGTAAAAAGGTCGGTGTAAATGGATAAATATTTACATTTATGCTTGATATCTTCCAAACCATGTAGGGTGGGATGATGCTTAAAATTGGGTAGAAAGTGAATGTTCATAGCAAAGAGTGTGGTCATAATGCACTCACAATGTTAGGGTTAGGTATGAAGGATATATGAGAACATGATTTTACTAGGGAGATAAGAAAGTTTTATATGAGGATCCTAATCTTCATGGTTGGGATGTGAGTGGTTAGAACATGGGAAGGATCAATGTAAACAAATTCTAAAGGAGATGAGCTAGAAAAAAAAATTAGGAGTGGATTTTTAACTACCATTTTTATAGGATCATCCTTAGTAGAAGTACTTCACATGGTCCAATGGTGTAGGGGTGGGAAGGATTATAGGTAAATGAGATCAACCCTATAGGGGATACTTGCATATTTATTGATGAAATTTACTTGGACTAAGGATTTAGGTATGGGGACTTGTTTGTGAGATGTTTTTCATGAGGAACATAAATATATGATCTTTTAGAAGCTAGCCTAAGATGAAAGAGGATAAGATGGTTAGATACATATGATAATGTTCTTAGAACTGTAGTATATATTTCTTACTAAAACCCTATACGTATTGGCACATCACTTAGACAGATCTCGAGAACTCACCTAAAGCGTGAAAAGGTACCAAGTCCCTCTTTGTTACAATATTACCACAGAGTTAACATGCATGTTAATAATAACCAAATCCCAAGGTGTATAATCCATTTTAATAATCAGATTCATGAACTCAAAGTGGAAAATAAAATAATAAATTAAACATACGATAAAATAACAATTAAGATCAAATTCACTACATACTCATGGGTAATCATTGTTGCAAATAAGCAGCACCCCGGATGCAAATCAGGTTTCTAAGTTGATGTTTCGCATCTAGTGTGATTGCACAACATTGAAACCTCTCTCTCCAAGTGTGGGACTTGTAAAATGAGAGAGAAATCTCCAGATTAGAGGTTGGTTCCTCAAACTCCTCTGATCAGATCTATTATTTGCACAATTGCAGAGGTTTGAATCCTAATCCTACTCTAAATTCCAAGGAGATAGAGATAGAAAGTGCAAAAATTGAAACTAAACTAATAGGTGATACACCAAAGGAGTGGTGAACACTTCTTGTTCATGCAAATTGACACAATTTCATGAAATGCAACATGAAACATCATACACAGGCTGATAAGATGTAATTAGAGGTCTGAAATGAAGCAAGACAATACAAACAAAGGACTGAAAATTGATCACAGAGTCTGCACTGTCATTTTTCACTGTCAAAATCCTTGCATTTGCAACATCAAAGAGGAAGAAACCTATTACAATCATGAAGAAGGTATGATACTTGTAAAAATCACTTGTTGAAGGTGAAAGAAGAAGCTTGCTATCCAAAAAAATGTTCCTTTTCAAAAAATGAGCCAAATCTGGCTTTTACAATGCATGGGTCGAGCCCAGGAGAGAGAAAACGTGTAAAAATGTGGAAGCCATTCCCCATTGAATGAAGATGCATTAAAATAGCATGGGCGTCCTTATAGACCCATGCCCTGACATTTTTGGCCATGCTGAAGAAGAATGCGACCCATTTTGCATTAAAACTGGTTGTTGAAACGTCATTTCTGGCCATTACCACATGCCAGAAGCATTTTTGATTTTCTCTCTCCAAAATCCACCAAAATGCAAAATTAACCCCGGAATCTTGTAGAGAATTTCACCATATTTCCATTGATATAAAGAACGTGAAAAACTGAGCTTTGGATCGAAAGATATGGCGATTTGAAGTTTTAGGGAAAACAGGGCCAAATCGGGTCGCTTTGATATTTTGGCTGGACATGTGGCGAGTTCCGATTGGTCAGGGCCTTCTAGGGAAAATTTCCCATAAAAACTCCACCGAACCATAACCTAAAAATACATGGATTCAAGAGGAAAAATTTACCTTTCTGGAAAGCTGAGAAAGAGCTCTATCCAATGGTGCCATTTCCAGAAGGTTTTGAGTGCCTGAAAAGCAAAATTTTGTGACTGAGGCACAAGAGAGGGAAGAATGAGAGGAGTTAGCCACAAAATGAGTAGGGGGCACATTTTGGATAACAATTTTGGTGACTCAGAGGGGTCATCTACCTGTTGGATGAAGTTACCAGTTGCCTGAAGCATCCATTGGGCATGGAGTCATGAGTTGTAGCCTACAAACTGATCTGAACTTTGAAAACCTCCTCTCTGAGCCACTTGGAAACCCACTGAAATGGACTGTGCAAGAGCAAAACCAGCACCACAAAAACTATGTACAAAACTGAAAATCATACATGCTCCAAATGGAACATGCAGAGTGTGCACAAGCACTTCTTTTACTGAAAGCAAACCTACCTACTCTACCCTAATGGAAACAAAGGTGAGCTAAACAAACCTTGTAACTGGTTGTGCAAAATAGCTTCCTTTCTTCAAAATTGGCAACCATGCAACTAATTTGGCATTGAACATGGCTGATTGGATGAATGGAAAATCAACAAGAAGCTGGTCTTCCACCCAAATCATCAAGGTATCAGCTGAAGGAAAATTCAATACCTCTTTTAGTTGTTCTGCATTTGGATTGGAGAGGTATGACAGCTGATCCTTGGTTCTTTGTAGCTCATCCTCATGCTTAGAAGCAAGCATGACTGGTTGTGACTTCTCCTTTGGCTCCAATAAAGCCAAATACCTGATTGGGCAAGGTATGATCCATTTGATATGCCCATAGCTCTGATTTTCAACTCCAAAAATGGAGTCTTCTTGTAGACCTTCTTGGGTGGGTGATGTGGAAGCAATGGTAGAACCTTTCTGCCCTTTCTCCTCTTCCAATGAAGAACATGAAAGATTAAAATCTTCCAATCTTAGTTCCAAAGAGCTGCTATAAGATGCAGGCTACTACAAATGAATGCTCTCCTTCATGACAGCAGGCTCAAGTATTTGGGACATGGAAGATGAAAGAGAGAATGGTGGAAACTCAACCGGTTCTTCTTCATCAAAACAGTCCTCCAAATCTGACAGATAAACTACCTCATTGTTGTCCTACTGCAAATGCTCAACTTCCTCCATGGTATCCTCTTGATCTGTAACTTGATCATCATGGTTTCTTTCATCCTCCAACATTGAGTTTGAGGGATCAAACTCTTCTTTAGCACTAGAACTCGAGAGAGATGAAGTAGAAAGAAGAATTGAAGGTTCTCTTGTAGCCTGCTTTGCGCTCAAAGCCCTTGGATCTGCAATTTTCTCCTCCACAACTAGAATGTGCTCCTCTTCTTTTGGATTTGGAGCAGCTTCTCCCTCTTCTACTACTTGAAGACAATCTTGTTCTTGATAGAACTCTTCCTCTAGCACGAAGTTTGTTAAGTCAAACTCTTCGATCTGCTGCTCTAGAGGACAAGTTGGGACTGTAGGATCTTCTTCAGAGCTTTCTTCCTCCATGGCTGATTGTGCAACTTGAATTGAATCAGCATTCTCTTCGAATAGAATGCTAACATGGACACTACTTTCTGAGCAAACTGATTGCTGATCTACTTCTTCTTTTTGCTCTTCTCCTGCTGCAGCAAATTCAGTCCTAACCACCACTTGTTTTCCAACTCCAACCTCTTCTAAAGGCTTAACCATCAAGGGGATCTTTGTCATCCCAAATTTAAGAGCCCAACTCTTGAGACTTCGAATTTCTTCATCCTTGTTTGGCTTTTCTTTTTGCTATTGTTTTCCTTGACTGGCATTCTGATTTTTATCCTCCCAACATGGATTTGGGAATGCAAGAGGAGAAGTGGATTGTAACTCAAATGATTTGGCAATTTTTTGTGGTGGTGGAGGAGGTAGAAACTCTTGTTTCTTTGGAGGAGAGGGTATTTCTGTTAGCTCTTGTGGAGGGGATGACTGTTTGGAAGGAAAGGGGAAAGAAGAATTGAGATGGGGTGGAAGACTAGGGGATGGCGAAATGGAATTAACTCCTGGGGCAGCATTGACTAGATTTAGAATTTGAAATTCCAAATGAGATGATGTTGCTTGAGTAATGGGAAGAGAAAAACTAGATGATGGTGTAGAACTTACCCATTGACAAGGTTGTTCAACACCAAGTGTATAGGCCTCTATTTCTACTGTCCATTGTGCAAGTTGGGGCAGCATCTTCATCATAAAGTCTAGCTTCTCCTGAGGGTTGAAGTGTCTTGGAAAAGGGCCTCCCCATGGACAAGGAGTCCTGCAACTAATTCTCAAAGCCTTCATTTGAGATGCTTGCACTTTGCCTCCATCTTTTGGATTTTTTCCACAAAATCTGCATCTTCCATTTGATTGTCTTCATTGCATGCGTACCCTTGTTCTTGATGTGCTTCACAACCAAACTGACTTTGGCACTACTGCTCATATGGGTAGACATGTTGATTTTGAATTTGATCAAAATGCTGATTTGGAGGATTTGTAAAACATGTTGGAGGTGTGATATACTGCTGTTGTAAATGTGAATTCCATGATGGAAATGAAGTCATGATTGCACAACTTCATGGAATGGAAAAGAATGAAAATGATGGAAAGAAGAATGGATGGAAATGAATGGAAAACAGGTCTGCAATTTAGAGAATGAGTTGTTTACCAGATGGAGTCGCCAGATGTGCTTTTGAAAGTACCTCCAAAAGGCTGAATCCTTAACAGGAACACACCAACCTATCAAAGATAAAATGGAAGACCTCTAAGGTCCCACCAGTGTGCCAAAACTATTGTTGCAAATCAGCAGCACCCCTGGATGCAAATCAGGTTTCTAAGTTGATGTTTCAGGCATCCAGTGTGATTACACAACATTGAAACCTCTCTCCAAGTGTGGGACTTGTAAAATGAGAGAGGAATCTCTAGATTAGAGGCTGGTTCCTCAAACTCCTCTGATCAGATCTATTATTTTCACAATTGCAGAGGTTTGAATCCTAATCCTACTCTAAATTCCAAGGAGATAGAGATAGAAAGTGCAAAAATTGAAACTAAACTAATAGGTGATACACCAAAGGAGTGGTGAACACTTCTTGTTCATGAAAATTGACAAAATTTCATGAAATACAACATGAAACATCATACATAGGCTGATAAGATGCAATTAGAGGTCTGAAATGAAGCAAGACAATACAAACAAAGGACTGAAAATTGATCACAGAGTCTGCACTGTCATTTTTCACTGTCAAAATCCTTGCATTTGCAACATCAAAGAGGTAGAAACCTGTTACAATCATGAAGAAGGTCTGATACTTGCAAAAATCACTTGTTGAAGGTGAAAGAAGAAGCTTGCTATCCAAAAAAATGTTCCTTTTCAAAAAATGAGCCAAATCTAGCTTTTACAATGCATGGGTCGAGCCTAGGAGAGAGAAAATGTGTAAAAATGTGGAAGCCATTCCCCATTGAATGAAGATGCATTAAAATAGCATGGGTGTCCTTACAGACCCATGCCCTGACATTTTTGGCCATGCTAAAGAAGAATGCGACCCATTTTGCATTAAAACTAGGTTGTTGAAACGTCATTTCTGGCCATTACCACGTGCCAGAAGCATTTTTTGATTTTCTCTCTCCAAACTCCACCAAAATGAAAAATTAACCTTGGAATCTTGTAGATAATTTCACCATCTTTCCATTGATATAAAGAACGCGAAAAACTGAGCTCTGGATCGAAAGATATGGCGATTTGAAGTTTTAGGGAAAAACAGGGCCAAATCGGGTCGCTTTGATATTTTTGGCCTGGACACGTGGCGAGTTCTGATTGGCTGCGGGCCTTCTAGGGGAAAATTTCCCACAAAAACTCTGCCGAGCCATAACTTGAAAAATACATGGAGTTAGGAGGAAAACTTTACCTTTCTGGAAAGCTGAGAAAGAGCTCTATCCAATGGTGCCATTTCCAGAAGGTTTTGAGTGCCTGAAAAGCAAAATTTTGTGACTGAGGCACAAGAGAGGGAAGAATGAGAGGAGTTAGCCACGAAATGAGCAGCGAGGGGGCACATTTTAGATAACAAAAAATATATACATCAATAACCAATATACAACCATAATGATCCATTATATTATTCCATCAAAACACAATATCTGAATACATCATAGTTACCATCATAATGTCATGCGCCGAAAATTATACCAGATCATAACTCTCTAACAATATAGTGTACTATCATGATCCCAAAACCATGCAAATCGATACATATATAGGGGGTGGGGACTTTCCCTTCACCACCCATGCATTTCTAAAAATAGGTTGCATGCTAATAATAGCCATGCGCCACTACAAAAACAACTAGGAAGCATAATTTTTTTCTAACCATATATTATATATAGTTAACTCTAGTTCTAATCCTATTATTATCTCCCTTACTTATGTTCTAAATACAAGTTCTTTCCTCAAAATTAGACTCTTATTGACTTCCTAATCCTCCTTGCATGTCACATACTCCAAGTCTATATTTATCCCCATATACCAAAAATTCACTAAGTCTTCTAACTTTCTCGTAATGATCCTCATGTTCATCTCCTTCCATATTCCATGCACAAACTCTTCTTCTCTATTTGACTCATCTCCAAAGTGCATTCCTTTCATTGACTATCTACATGCTTGCATATCACTTCATACTTCAATACTTTTTCATTTTTCCATGCCCAACATTACCCCACACTAGGTATGTTGTCTATCCTAGGAAACACTCGGCTTGATCACACAAATAATGAAATAATATATGTACATCTTACACCAAATAATGAAAGAATCCAAGTGCTACCGTGAAAAAAAGGGGAATTCCTTATTCGCCAATGTTTCCAATACTTTCCACCCCTATAATTTACTACTCATTTGAGTAAAGGCATAGCCTATAATGGCTTGAGCATTTTCAAAAGTTAGATCTTCACCCTTAGCCTTCAATGTTTCAACTAGAGTCCCAAAATCTTTTCCTATATTAGCTAGCGCATCCAACTTGCACGTAACTTATGAGTAAATTTCCTTCAATTTATTTTTAATTGAGGCCCTTAACAAATCAATTTCATCTCATTTCTACTCAACTTATGCCAATATTATTTCTTGTTCCACCATTTTTCCTTTATTCTTGGCCTATAACTCTTTTAAATATTCCTTGTCTTTTCGCAACAAATAGTCGACTACATGATCCCTATCTTCACAATTGTCATAGACAACTTCTTCCATGTGAGTTGCTACCTTTACTGATTCAATTAATTCATTGTATTGTGTAATGGTGGTTTCAATATGTTCTTTTTCTTGTTGCTTCTATCTCACCAATACATCTTCTACAGATTCCAATGCAAGAGGTGGTTGTTGAGTTGTGATTATGCATGTTAAATCCTCCAAAAATGAAAATCGATTCATATGTTGTCTTATCGGGGGTGTCGAGTTTAGGTGCACCAATAATATTACATCAGCTATACATTATACCTTTTATAAGCCACTTGCATCCTCACTTTTTCTTCCCTTAACTCTTATTTTAACTACACAATAATCTTTTCCTTCTCCTTTATCTCTATGTCCCTTTCTCTTATCTCTTTATTCTTCTCATCCAACTCCTTCTGCATAACCCTTATCTCGATTGTTCCTATCAAAGATTTGGGAACCCACCTCCACCAATATTTTGTTGAGCATGTTACATGCCTCCTCATCTATTAATTACTAGGAAGCAACTATCAGTACATCTCTCTAGAGATTTTCAACTCACGGGTATTTAATAATGATTGTGCATTCACCTCGAACTCTAGCTCTCCAATATGCAACTCAAGAATCCAAGATAACATCCTTTTTGTATGCGGGAGCAAATTTTCTTTACTAAAACGTGACTATCAAAAGAGTTGATTTGAAGGTATCATACTCTAATACGTGACACACATAACCTTGTTGAGATCTTCAATGTATTGCATTATAGGTCCCTGTGGATGTACCTTGGTCTCCTATTATTTCCTCAAGCACCCTTAGGAAGCCTACAAAAAGTTTGATTCTTTTCCCACGATCCCTTATTTTCCTTCACTTATTCCTTCCTCTCCACTTGACACTACTTCATGCTCTACTAGGTGTTCTATAATCTCCACGACCTCTTTTCCACTCTACTCTCTAGCTTAGGGTCGGGAGTGTTCCTAGCCTTATGTACTCGTTGTCGGCTCCAGCTTTTCACCCGAGGCCCGAGTGTCATATGTTCCAACTTATTCTTCTCTATCTTTCTCCATAACATGTGTGTCCTCAAAATGTGCACTATGGTCCTCTACATCTAAATCATCCACCATGTACACATGTGGACTCACCTTTGGCTCTAGTTCTTCCTTGCTCTTAGTAGGTTTTTCCTTTAAGCTCTTCATCTCCTTAGAGTCGAGCTAGGGACTATTTTCTATTTCTTATACACAAGAGACCTTCATCTTGTAGATTTCCTTCTTATAAATGTTCTTGTACATATTTCCTTCCACTCGGATGTCTGCCCCTACAGGAGCCCTTGAAATAGGAGTTTTATCCTTAACTACCCCTTCGCCTCCACTTCTACAAGGAGTCTCTTCATGCCCTTATTTCTTTTGTTCAATGTTATTTAGTGCAAAGGGATCTTCAGGAATACTTACATCATCCTCTATGAACACTCCATCAACAAACCAATTCCTTAGATAAATATATATCTTTGTTGTCATTATTGAGGTTATTGGTAATGTAACTGGTTTCAACAAATATATGTTTTCTAATACATACTACTCTTTATAGGTGTGATTATTGGGGTAGACAAGTTTTTGAAGAATCTCATGGTTCTTTTTGGCTCAAATAAAATCTCAATTTTTACACCTCCTTAAACCTATTTGTAGAACTTTGAAAGTACTACATTGTAAAAGAATACAAGAGTTTGCATGATGGAATTTTAGTACCATCGCTTAATGTAAACCTACCAATAAGAAATTCTTGAGAGATGGAAAACATGGAAAATCCATCTATAAGAGAAAGAAACCTAGTTAGAATTCTCCACTCTACACCAAATGCATCACGCATCCATTTATACCATTTATCCACATGTGCCTTGTATGTTGGTGTCACCAAATCACATGTATACTTGGAAAACCATTTTTCAGGGGAGGGATCTTCTCTGGATATTCCCATATCTTGTCCTTTGGCCCATCAGGCACCCCAATCTCAGAGAACACTATCACCAATAAGATTTTTCCAAACATAATCTTGTCACTATCGTGCATAAAATCAATGTTATTCTCTACTATAAACGAAGCTATATTATATATAGTTCCTTTTGATATTGTTTGCATATATGCACCCATTTATTTATTTATTTATTTCCATATTTCCTGAAAATTTAACTTTTTGAGAAAGCACACGACAATCCTTATGCTAGGATCATCAAACTTAACAATATCAAACACATGCGCTCCTTACTTGTACTCAAACTCCATTGTAGTCTTCTTTAACTCAACATAAATGGCTAATTCATCACCAAATGAGACCCCAATAGTAATCATGCTAGTATAATTTTCAATTAACTCATGTGTGGAATGATTATCCTTCTACTTGAAAAATAGGATAAGTCCTCATGGACATGCAACATCAACCATTGATATAATCTCTTAGGATTCCTAAAGAATGGAAGCTCATATAGCTACAATAGTCCAGCCTTCTCCAAAAACCTCTTCCCCTTGTCATTAGACATTGACTTATCATCAGGTTTCTTTCCTTTGTTAGGAATTTTTTTCTTTCCATGTCACACATTGTCAAATATATTTGATGGTTATAATCACTCATGGACATGCCTATGACATGAGATGTAAGATATGAAAAATCACAAGTAATGAAAGATAAACAATTTTTTTCAAACCTTCCAGTAACCTTCCAATGCAAACCTCAATAAGGGTCTCCTATGAAACCTTACAAATGAATGTTAGAAATGATTTTGGGTTCTCTTTGAATGCTCTCCAAAACTTTGAATGAAATGGCTACCAACATAGATAATTCGGAAGAGTTTTTGTACTCTAGATTTGAGACGATTTGTAAGAAGGTAAGCTTGCAATTTATAGAGGTAGAAGTAGTTAAATTTGGTTATACATTGATGAATGAATATGATAAAAATAGAATTGTGGGAAGTTACAATAGTGCCCAGGGGTAGTAAATGAATTAATTACAAAACGTTGCATTCGAAAGGTGGTTTTATGTGTAATTTAATCGCCCCACCTTTATAGGATTCTAGAAGTGTAGTTAACTAGGATAAGGATAGGGATTCCAAGTGGAGTCTAAGTGGTAGATGATTAGGATGTGCACACACTTAATTATTTTATTAACAAATAATAATTAACTTAGCTAAAGGGGTACTAAGGATACATTGTATTAATTTAATTAATCCAAATGGGTACAATGTGTATTAATTAATTAATTTAATCAATTAATCACAATTGGTTGAATAATAGGGTGTACTTAGGATAACACTTTGGGAACAAGTGGAAACAAAAGTGTAATTTTGGGGTGTCTACATTTTTCCCTCTCAGTAAAGTGCTACTACAAAGTGATAGTGTTTTAAATATAGTAGACACGTGTAGATTGGTGAGAAAAAAATTATGAAGCATTGGGATGCCCGTGCAAGCAGAATGGTAAAGGAATGCCCCCTCAAGTGGGTGGATGATGCAACAAGGTAGCAGAAGACCACTTGATAGGAAGAAAGCAAGGGATTAGAACAAGGATATGAAAGGATTTGTGCTCGTAGCATAAGAATTATTTGGAGAGTAATTATTTAGAGCAACCTAATTTTTTTTTGTTGCACAATAGAGTTGTCACCATGATTATGAAATAATCAAGATGGTTAACCTAGATGTGCATCAAAAAAACACAACAACAAAGAAATAATATAAAGTAAAAAAACCTAATATACAAAGTAGGTGCCGACATCGGGGTTATAAAGGAACCAATATGTAATCACACTACTTGTAAGTGGTCCAAACGAGTAAACATCAACAATGCAACACAAATTCAAAAAAGAAGACAATCATATATGCCCCTAATGTGTGCCACAATTATGATTAAGTAGATAAAAATTATCCCAAGTGGGAATAGGATTAGAATGGAAGAGAGAGGAGTTAATGTGACTCCTTATAATAGTCTTTACAATCACATTTGTGTAAATGATCGAAGTTAAAATTTCCCTAAGTGAATTTATATCACAAAGGAAAAACAATTTTTGACTTTCCCCAAGAAGAGTTAGCATATCATGCAAAGGGAAGAAAGTGATAATTGTAAGATTGGCACAATCACTAGGGTAATAGATAAAAGTATGAAATTTATCAAGATTGTATTGAGATGTTGAAGGATTAACTTCAAGGGTTTTCCAATTGTAGGATTTATGTGATAAGTGAATGTTTGTTCCAAAGTTTTGTAATAATGTTTTCTATATTTTTGAAATATTTAATTTTTGTGGATTTTTGCAAGTTTTGAAATAAACCAGGAGGAAAACAAAACATGTGCAAATGACAACAAGATATAAAAGAAACAATAAAAAAGAAACCCAATATGAACAGGAAGGAACAACACCAAAGTTATATGTGAACTAGGATGCAAATAAATTTCCTGCAATTGGTCTATAGTAAAGGTAAATAAAGTAAAACACAATGAAAAACTAAAAGAATAAAAAACATCATCACAATGTTAACAAACTACAACAATATAATACAATCTGTAAAAATGACATCTAATGATGCTCCAAATGTGTTCCACATTCGAGAAATGAAGCATTTGAATTCCCCAAGTGATAGATTAACATGCGAGAGGATTGGATTAGTGAAGAAGAGTGGAGTGATACTTAGATACTCCAAAAGATAATCTTGTAAAATCCCATTCAAATTTGATCTGTATTGGATTAAAATGTAAAATCCAAGTATGCCCCAAGAAAATTTATATTGCAAAAGGGTAAATGATTTCCTCAAGCATAGATATACAACATGGGTAATAAATACGAGTATGATCTAGAACAATCATGAGGAGTGCCATCAAATGGAAATTTTTTTGAACTGTGTTATCCAGTTGCTGAAATTTTGTCAAACATTATCTGAATGTTTTGATTATGACAGTTTGAAACTATTCTTGAAGTTTTGAACAATTTTATATTGTTTTTGTATTTTTGAAGTTTTGTGAGACATTTTTTTAATTTTTTTAAGTTTAAAACCCAGGTAAAATGTACACTTGCTTGAAAGTAAGTGAAAATAATTAAAATAATTCCATTCCATTGGCATAAATTTAGATGATAAAATGATAGAGTGTTTCACTCTGCTCGTGGCTCCACACAACTAGGAAGATGTAAGGGATCATCACCGAGAGCCAAGAAGGACATGAAAATGAGATGAATAGTGATATGAAAGGTGAAGATAATGGATGTGAAGACACAAGGTGTAACAATGATCCATGTGAGAAAAATGTAACTCATCTCTAGTCAAGATTATTTGACCAATTACAAGATGATTCTACTTTATAGGTGTTGACTCAAATTAGATCCATTAATGGCCTACCAATTGGAAAATTCTGGGTGAAGGAATTGTAGATTCTCTTAACATTAACAACTAAATTACTTTTTGGGATGTTTTTGATTAATCCCTTTGATTTATATTTCATAAATTATTTATTAGTTAATTATATTTTATTTTTATGAAGGACCCCTACATGTTGCCCCATGCCATCGGTAAAAGGCAAGGGCTCAAAACCAAAGACAAAATATAGATGAGTAAGGGATTTCTCCATTCCTAGTCTCATACTACCAAGAAGAAGTATAGGCTTATCACCAAAGACTATGAAGGATGAAAGGTGTATTGATTTTATATATATATATTTTTTTCGATTGATTTAATTCACCTTGTATGTTGATAGCATGATTGTTGAGAAGGAACATTTTTCCCCAAGTCTCAATTTGGTGTGACTAGTAGAACGTAAGGGTTCAACACCTTATATTGATATGGGAGGTCAAAAAGGACTGGGTAAAGAAGTTTAGTGTTTTTAGTTAAAGAGAGAGATTATTTGAAAGGAGGAGTTTCCATCAGTAAGCTTCGAGACAAAACCGTAGGTAAAAAGATCTGAAATGATAAGAACCATAACAAAGATGAGACACATAATGCCCAAGAGGAACAAGGTTAACATGTGTCGTAATAGGTGAAGAAGGTGAGTGTATGATAATGGTATGATTAAGGTATCATCTTATAGATGTAATGCCTAACATTATTTGTACACACTTTATCGTTTCGATTGGAAAACAAAGGTGCTTTAATACTAGTCTTATTCTCTTTTTGTAATTTTTGAGTTTTCTAAATTTTTGAGGATGAAGGTTTGAAATGGAATTATCAATAAATATTTCCATGTTTATTGAATTTGAATGGTCCTGAGATACAAGACTTGGGTAGAAAAATGCAAGTCAAGAGGGAGAATCAAAAGATTAGATAAGTCCTAGAATACAAGACTTGGATGGACATGAGCTAAGTTAAAGGAGTGAAACCGAAGTTTCGATAAGTCTTGTAATATGAGAATTAGGTAGATAGGAGACAATTCAAAGTATTGAATCAAATTATTTGATGGGTCCTGAAGTATGAGTCTTAGGTGGACACATTCCAAGTCAAAGGATGTGTGATGAGATAATTCTTTGATGATATTGAAAGACATACGTGATTTTAAAAGAAGATTTTAAATGCGGGGAAGATGTTGAGATACATATTCACCTGTGAATGAAAGAGCATGAGGAAAGAAGGATAAATCTCTAGATGTATACTCACAGTTCCTTTAAGTCATAGAAAGTAAATAGTCAATGTTTATCCTTCTAGTTTGTGAATTAGTTAATTTGATGAAGTATTTACAATTAACACTTGAAATGGTTGTACAAGGGCATTCATGGGTATAGTACCTCAAAGAATGTGCACATGTAGATATATTGATAAGTAGGAATCATCATTGATGAGATTCTTGTAGGATGGATCATGAGAGTTATAATTGACATGAAAGGTTACATTATCGTAAGTGTCCAAGCTTGTTGTGGTTGTATTTCAACAACAAGACTACAAATTTTAGGTATAAGAGTTGGAATGAATAGAATAGAATCAAGCTTAATGGTGTTTGAAGATGGAACCTATTATGTCATGTCAAGGTTTGAAAGAGAGTCTTGAAACAAATTCAAGCTCTTGTTAGGTGTTAGAAAATGATCTCAAACATGTTCAGGTGTTTATTTGGACTATAGGAAGAAAATCAGAGAAGAAATGGATTAGTTTGAAGGGGGAGATAATTGACCTTCATCGTGATCTCATAGAATGTGAGTATGAATAGAAGTGGGAATAAAAATAATTTATTAATTTGAAGGTGTGGAAGTTGACATGTCATTAGTTACAAGAGCTTCATCATCGATATCTACAAAAATCTCTCCATATTCAATTAAATCTTGGACATAATTCTTAAAGCGCACACACTTATCTATTGAGTGTCCATAAATATGATGAAAATAATTCTTAGGAATATTCTTTGGATTAGTTATCACATTATTGTTTGTAATAGTTAAATGTAATATTCATATATTACATTAGTAAGTTAGTGTGTTAGTAGTATATATTAATATCATATTTGTGTGAGAAAAATGAAAGATTGTAATATTATTAATATGAGTCATGAAACAACTCATTATTAGTTGTGAGTTTGTTGAACAAAAAAATCACGTATATTATTGTGTGTCAAGATATTGGTGGGATATATGAGAGAATAGTGGTCAAGTGATCATAGGATAAATTCTCTAGGAGAGATTAGTGGGATGATATTGGTAAGCCTCGTCTCCTTGTTTATAGGAAATGGAAAGGCTGTATATTATAATCTCTCTCACCATGTAATTAGCTCCAAAATTATTAAATCAATAATATAGTGTGTTGTTTATTATATATTTGTGCTTTAATTTTGTGTTTATGTTATTAGCTTCATTCTATAACATTGTCTCTCATTGATTTGTATAATTATATAATGTAATTGTTGCTTATTTATAATAGATAAGTTATTAATTTCACATCATCTGTGTCAAAGCAGGATAGTACAAGTTATGAGAGTCATTGCAAGGCAAAACCACAACATATTGAATGCGGATCTCGAGAGTTTTGAAGCTTTCATCCCCATTTTCTGGATTATGATCTTAACAAATAAGGACTAGTAATTCGTATTTTTCTCAAAAACCCAGATTCAGATTTTTTTGAAATTTTTTGGGTTTGTTTATTTGTATTATGAAAAAAATTCAAAATATTATAGAAACCCATTTCATATTTTAAAATAAATAATGGAAACAATTCGATGTTTCTAATTATTCAAAAAAAAAATAGTGACTGATTTCCAAAGAATAAAAATATGATATGCTTTATTATTTTTAAATATAAAGCTGATTATTATTATAAGGGTTCATTATCAGCTGAAACCAACACCTAATAGAATTGTAAATTGAGCCTCAAAGACAAATTCAACCGAGTTAATAGTATCACGGATGGAGGAAGGAGGCAACAGAGGAACGAGGTTAATCAATGACCTCTTGCTAGCCACAAGAAAAGGGGCCACTCAATGAATTTGTGGAATTTATTTTTATTATGTTGAATTTTCATTGTGTGTTATAATAAGAACATATGATTTATTTATGTTCAATCTTATAATAAGTGAGCTCCTGCTTGAGCGATATTTCTTTTATTTTCCTCGAATGTAAGAATGGGGATGGGGAAACATGTACGCTGCTATGAAAGTGGTTGGTGGTCTACTAGAAAACCAATTTGAGATTTTGTGAATATTTTAGGAAATTACATACATATTGGTTAATGGTTCCACTAGAAAACCTATTGGAATGTATGGTACTCTTTGAAAACCATCGATAGTAGAAAATGAGCAGTACTAGAAAGAACTTACCCATGTTTGCACTAAGGGGGAATGTTAGGAATATTCGTTGGATTAGTGCTCATGTTATTGTTTGTAATATTTAAATGTAATATTCATATATTAAATTATTAATTAGTGTGTTAGTAAGATATTAATATTGTTATATTAATATAATACTTGTGTGAGAAAAATAAAAAAATGTAATATTATTAATATGAGTCATAAAATAACTCATCATTAATAATATAGGATATTGTATTAGTTGTGAGTTTGTTGAATAAACAACTCACGTAGATTATTTTGTGTGGAGATCTTAGTGGGATATATGGGAGAATAATGGTGAGTGATCATAGGAGAAATTCTCTAGGAGAGATTAGTGGGATGATATTGTTAAGCCGTATCTCCTTGTTTATAGGAAATGGAAAGGCTATATATTGTAAGCTCTCTCACCATGTAATTAGCTCCAAAATTATCCAATCAATAATACAAAGTGTGTTGTTTATTATATATTTGTTCTCTTATTTTGTGTTTATGTTGTTAGCTTCATTCTCGCAACATTGTCTCTTATTGATTTGTACAATCATATAATGTAATTATTGTTTATTTATATTAGAAAGCTATTAATTTCACATCATCTAGTGTCATAGTAGGATAGGATGAGTTATGAGAGTCATTGTAGGAAAAAATCATAGCCTCTTGAATGCAGATCTGAGAGTTTTGAATCTTCCATTGCCATTTTCTCGGATTCTAATCTTAAAAATAATGACTCGTAATTCATTTTTTTCTCAAACAACCCAGATTCAGAATTTTTGAAATTTTTTGGGTTTTTTTGTATTGTGGGAAAATTATGTCAAAAATTATAGAAACCCATTTTTTATTTTAAGAGAAATCATGGAAACAATTCTGACGTTTCTAATTATTCTAAAAAAAAGTAGTGACCGATTTCCAAAGAATAAAAACTGATATGCTTTATTATTTTGGTTAAATATAAAGTTGACTATTATTGTAAGGGTGCATTATCATTAGAAACTAATGCCCAATAGAATTTTAAATTAAGCCTCAAAGATAAATTTGACTGAGTTAATAATATCATGGATGGAGGAAGGAGGCAACAGAGGAAGGAGGTTAATTAGTGACCTCTCGCCACCATTAAATGAAGGGGCCACACAATGAATTTTTGGCATTTTTTTAAATTTTCATTGTGTGTTGTAATAAGAACAGATGATTTATTCTTGTTAAATCTTGTAATAAGTGAGATCTTTCATTATTGATATTTCTTGTATTTTCCCTTGAATGTAAGGATGGGGGTGGGGAAACATGTACGCTTTCTTATGAAAGTGGTTAGTGGTCCACTAGAAAACCAATTTGAGAGTTTGTGAATCTTTTACAAAATCACATACAGAGTGGTTAATGGTTCCACTAGATAACCTATTAGAGTTGATGGTACTATTTGAAAACCATCGAGATAGTAGAACATGAGCAGTACTAGACGAAACTCACCCATGTTTGCACCGAGGGGTGGAATGTTAGGAATATTCTTTGGATTAGTGCTCACATTATTGTTTGTAAAAGTCAAATGAAATATTCATATATTAAATTAGTAAATTAGTGTTTTAGTAGTATATTAATATTGTTATATTAATATCATATTTGTGTGAGAAAAATAAAAGATTGTAATATTATTACTATGAGTCATTCAATAAATCATTATTAATAATATAGGATATTGTATTAGTTGTGAGATTTTTGAATAAACAAATCACGTAGATTATTATGTGGAGATATTGGTGGGATATATAAGAGAATAGTGGTGATTTATCATAGGATAAATTCTCTAGGAGAGATTAGTGGGATGATATTGTTAAGCCTCGTGTCCTTGTTTATAGGAAATGGAAAGGCTATATATTGTAAGATCTCTCACTATGTAATTATCTCCAAAATTATTCAATAAATAATATAGTGTGTTGTTTATTATATATTTGTGCTCTAATTTTGTGTTTATGTTGTTAGCTTCATTCTCGTAACATTGTATCTTATTGATTTGTATAATTATATAATGTAATTGTTGCTTATTTATATTAGATAAGCTATCAATTTCACATCAATCACAATATGCATAAGGTTTGTACTAGTATGGCTTAGGTTCTCTTTTAATCCAAGGTCTTGTAAGGGGATATTTTATCATCCCAACCACTTTGAGTTAATGAAAGACACTAGAGAGACTTTCGCTAAGGGGTGTAAACTTACATTTAACTTTACATGGCATAATTTATTGGCTAGGTTGTATGATTATATTTTTGATTGATTGGTCATGTATGTTAGGCATATTGTGATTATCTGGGGACACCAGTAGTGATAAAATTGTGGTTGAGGTTGATGTACAAATATTCATTGTGAAAATCTTTAGTACAATGATTATTGTGAGTGAGGTTGAAAGAAAAATGTTTGATAAACTTCTCTGAGAGGTCCATGAAGGTGGTGATAGATCTCTTTGGAAGGTGTAAGAACCAATCCAAATCTTGTGTTATCAAAAATCACAACACCCTATGGTTTACACAAGTGTGTGTGCTTGAGCTCACAGTGTGATTGGATAACATGGGTACTATCTCCAAGTTGTGGGACTTGTTACTTGAGATAGACCTCCAGAGAAAGTTGGTTCTTACTCCTAAACTACCTGCCACAATCTAATCTAATGCAAGAAAAACTATTTAATCCTAATCTAACTTTCTAAGGGACTAGGGAGAGAGAGTGCATGAAAACAAATCCTACACTAAAGTGGTGATACACCAAAAAGGAGAGTGAGAATAGTCTTCCAATGTGTGAAAAGTAGAAGCAAAATGCAAACTAGAAGGGGTGATAACAATTCTCCACAATCTAGCAACTGCATTCACAACAATATTTCATGCACACACAATAATAATGGATCCTTGCAACAATATAAAATAGACACAATATATATGCAATGAGATTGAAAGGGAAAGAGGAATGCAAACAAACACAACAACGGAAGATACATCGAAAAACTTGCATATATTGCTTCATAAGTATGCACAGCTCAATATATTACAAGATAAGGGCATGGATCACCATGTAAGGAGTCCACCGCAAGGGTCTACAGCACATTGGATTCACAAAACAATTTTGACAAATTTTTATACTTAAAAACTATCTCCTTTACAATGAGCCCAACACTCTAATTTATAGAATTTTGAGAAGAGAGAGAGAGAGAGAGGAAAATGAGAATCCCAAAATATGTCCTTCAACCACTTGTAAGATGTATTAAATGGAGTGAAATGATGTTTTGTTTCTTACAAAAGGCTCCCCATACTGCCCCATAACTTTTAGTAGTGAGATATGTCAGCCCATGCTCCATTGAATGCATCCCAACTACCAAATAAAACATTGTTCGAACCAGGGAATGATTTATGAAAAATCAATATCAATTCCTTACCAAATTCTATATTTCTTAATTATTATCATTGGTATTGGAAACACAATTCCAATGGTACCAATTTTGTGTGTTTTCGTTGAGAAATTCAAAAGTTATGGCCTTTTGAGTGCGAGCAACTATTTTGGGTCTGTCAGGCATTTTTGTCATTTAACGAGACTGAGCATTTACTTTTATGGAGCTGAATATGTCTCTTTTATTTTTAATATATCTATCCTTATTAAAATTAAGAAATCCAGCTTTTTGTGGCATAGAGGACGCATGCTTATTCCAGAAAGTCCAATTTCATGAAAATCATGAAAGAGGGATATGAGAGAATCGATGTTGAAAACAATGCACCAAAATGAAGTTACACTCCGATGGTAATGTCAAGCTCCAAGGCAATAAGAAAGATTCGAATAATGGAAATAATTTACAAATAAGAAAACAGTCTCCTCATCCTCATAGATCAAAAAAGGAAGTACAAATAGGGGTGCTATGTAACCCCCATGCCTAAACAAGGAAAGAACCTCAATGACACCACTAACACATATGACATGACTGACACATATGATGCCACTAAAGGAGGAGTTACAATTCTAAATAAGGAATGTAACTCCTATGATGCATTGACGCAAATGACAATGACAGATTCTATGACAGAATATGACACTTTTCATTTGACTTCCTAAGACCTATGACTCTCACAAGGTGAGATGACTCACCAGGTGATGTGGATGATGACTAGGCATGTCACACACACCAACACCCCCTTCATCAAAGCCGAGGAAGAGGTCATGGTAATCCAGAATAGAAAATAAGACTCCCCTAGACAACTAAGAAAGATGTGTCAATGGGGCTTGACAACTAAAGGCCTGATAAGGTGCCCATATACAAACAACATCTTTCTGGAAAGAAGAAGAGGAGAAGGAGGACTATATAGCCCAAAGAAGATGGGTGGCTACAGCAGACCTCACCCCAAGAAGAGATTGTAAGTGAAGAAATTTCACCTTAGTGAAGGGCTTGGTGAATATTTCTGCAACCTGATCATCTATCTAAACATATTGTATGTCAATGATGTTTTCATGTATCATCTCCCTTATGAAGTGCATGTGAATCTCAATGTGCTTTGTCCATTGATGTTGAACTAGATTTCTACAAATCGAGATAGTGCTCATGTTGACACAAAGAGATAATGCTAGATTTCTAAAAGTGGATGCCAAACTCTGTCAAGATACCCTATAGCCAAAAACTTCCATGACAGCGTTAATCGCTCCTCTGTACTCTACTTACATGCCGATGATATGGAAATGGTGTTCTACTTCTTACTAGACCAAATAACAAGACTTGAACCAAGAGTGAAACTATAGCCTGAGGTAGAATTTCGATGATCTAGATCACTAGCCTAATCTAAGTCTATAAATCTAACCAAGTCAATCTCAGTCCCTCCTAAGTAATGAATACCATTTGTGTGAGTGCCATGAACATAGTGAAGGATCCACTTTGTTGCTTTTAAATGCAGCTCATGAGGATCCTACATAAATATGGAAATGATCCTAACAACATATGATAGATCTTTCCAAGTGTGAGTAAGGTAGATCAATCTCCCCACCAACTACCGATAAAGGGTACCGTTAACCAAGGGGGAAGAGCAATCAGAAACCAACTTGACCTGGAAAGAAAAGAAGTAGGTGAGGACTTGCAATCGACATGTGAAACCAAGTAAGCAAATCAAGAGATTACTTAGACTATGAGATCATAATTTTCAAGTCGATTGTGAAATTTGGATCCCAAGAAAGTAATGAAGCAATCCTAATTCATACATGGAGAACTTGTTGGCCAAGGAGATCTTCATAGAATCAATGATAGAGGAAGAGCTTCCCGTGATCAACAAGTCATCAACATAGAGAACAAGAATAAGCATGGATTCATCTTGCCATAAAATATACACATTTGGGTCAAAGTGACACCGAGTGAACCCTGATGCAAGTAAAAGGAGTCCATCTTGGCATACCAAGCCCGAGGGGCTTGTTTAAGGCCGTAGAGAGACTTCTTTAACTTGCAAACAAGGGATGGATCATGGACATAACCCGAGAGGTTGTTCCATATAAATCTCTTCCTAAAGGTCCATCTATTAGGAGTAATGATGGCAAGGGTCATTGAATGGAAGTCATCTTCACAACTAGAGAAATTTTTTTCGAGTAATCAACGCCAACTACCTAGGAGAAACCCTTAGCTACAAGTCATGCTTTATACTTCTCGACTTCTCCATTGGCTCCATACTTTGTTCGATATATCCACCTACACCAAATGATTTTTCTTCCTTTCGAAGAGGAATAAGATCCCATGTGTCATTCTTTATAAGTGAGGAATACTCCTCATCCATAGCAAGAAATCCCACTCAAGAATCCCATAAGCTTCCCCCGGAAAGATAATGAATCGAAGCGAGAGGTGAATGAGTGAGGTACAACAAAACTCGAGCGAGTATGTCTCTCATCTAAAGGATCTCAAACTAAATCTCCAAAGACTCTGTAAATTTTTCCTTACCCAAAGAGGTCCCGAAGGTTCAAGCTCGAGTCGAAGATTTTTCACTCAAGTGAGAAGAGACATAGTCCTCATCATCACTCTTCTGTCAAAATCGGAAGAATCAAAAGTTTGAGGATTAGGAGGAGTAGGGAGAGGAGGAACTCGTTCAACAACATCATCATCCGATGAGTCGAATCTAAATCGAGTGGGAAAAATAACCTCAAAGTGGAAGTAAAATTCAAGGATGAATCATCAAACTTCACACTCCTCTCAATATAGAGCTATGGGTTGTAGGGTTCAACAATTGATATCCCTTTATGCCATAAGGATACCCGACAAAGATACAAGGTTTGGATTATGGATCCAATGCCTTGCGTTTCTTCTTGGGAATCGAGACATAGCCTTGGATCCAAAGACTTGAAAGTGCTCAACGTTAGGCTTATGTCCAAACCAATTTTTAAAGGGTGTCATCCCTCTTACTACCTTGTGTGGAACATGATTCTGAATGTAACAAGCACATTTCACTGCTTCAGCCTAATACTGCAGAGGAAGGGACTTCGAGTGAACCATACAAGTAGCCATCTCCTTTAGAGTTCATTTCTTTCTTTCTACAATACCAATTTAGGAAGGGCTATAAGAAACTGTATTAACAAAAGCAATCCCATCAAAAGTTTAGAAATCCTCAAACCTATTGCTCATATACTCACCTCTATTTTCATTTCAAGAACCTTGATAGATTGTTCCACTTGTTTATCAGCAAGAGCCTTAAAGTTTTTAAAATTCTCAAAGACTTTAGACTTAAGCTTAAGAAAATATACCCAAGTATAACGTGAAAATTCATCAATGAAGGTTAGTATATATAGAGCTCTAGTGAAAGAAGGAGATGGAAAGGGGCCAGAAACATCACTATGAACAAGATCCAAGGGACGAGTAGCTCTCCAAGATTTTCCCTTATCAAAGTTTTTTTCAGGGTGCTTTCTAAGGGTGCAACCCTCACAAAGACCTTTAGAAAACTTAACTCAGGGTAACCTATTGACCATTTCATTTTGGCTCAATTATTCAAGGTAACGATAATTTAGATGCCCAAAATTCTCATGCATAGATTACTAACCTCATTCGCATGAGTGAGCAAGGAATTGGGCATCAAATCAAAAGAGAAGTGGGAAAATGTATACAACTATGAACAGTGATCCACCTTTCCCTTAGCCACAGTGTAGTCAGAGTTAAGCTCATGAATGATCACCGAGTTAGGACCAAATTCCACTCGTATTCCTTCACCAAGGTGGGTGATTTGGTAAACCGAAAGGAGATTGGGAACACTCAACACTTGGTTAAATTTTCCACCTTCTATCTCTACTTGATCTACTACCTGAAACCAACACATGAGTGTCATCACCCAATGTGATTTGGGACATATCACATGGTTCAATGCTAGATAATTCAACCTCTGAAGAAGTCATGTGATGCGAGGCACCGAAATCGATAATCCAAGTTGATGATGGAGCTGATCTAGCTACGAGGGCCTTACCTTTCTTCTTTTCATTTTTACTCTCCTTTGCTTTAGAAGACTCACCCTTCTAAGAATTTTGTTTGATGGATTCAGGAACACTTACTTTATTCTTCTTAAGCAACTGAGTTAAGTGATCAATTTGTTTCCAAAACAATGATGCTCGTTGTGGCCAGGATACTTACAATAGGAGCATTTACACTTTTCCTTCTTCACTTTAGGCTCAGAAGTCGAAGTGTTAGTGTTGGGCTTAGTTGGGGGTTGGTTGGTCATTTGTTTCTTTCTTCTTTTCATTTTTCTTGCCCTTATTCACCATAAGGGCATGTGACTTGGATTTTAGAGTCCCCATTTGAATGAGTTTGTCCTGTTCTCGAATGAGTTGGGATGAAAAACTATCAAATGAGGGAATTTTCTAGGCACTACCCAAGGTGGATTTCGTGGCATGGAAATTTGAAACAAAGATAGAGTATTCAGGACCTAACTTAGAAAGAATCAACAAGATCAATTGAGAGTCTTTATTCTCCACTTTACATTCCTTTAGAAGTAGTCTAGTGTGGACAAACTTTGAGAAGAAGGCCTGCAGGTTTTCAAAGTCACTAGGATTTAACCCTAGTAGTTCATTCTCCAACTCATGCGCTCTCATGTCATCTTTCTTCCCAAACATCTCGTCAAGCGTTGTCCACACTCCATCGCATCGAGGAATTTTTGATATGGAAGAGCAAGTCGGAAGAGATAGACATACAAAGAAGACCTAAGGCTTCATCACAACAGTTGAACCATTTAGATATTTTGGGTTCATCATCAAGTTTGGTCTCTAACCCCATGGTGACATGGTATAACCCTTTACTTCACAAAACCAATATGATTTTAGATCTCCATTCGAATAAATTAAAAGGTGTGAGCACCAAGTTTTAGATATATCCATAATGAAGAGATAGAACCAACGAATGAAGGGAAGGAGAGAGAAAGGAAACAACCACCCTTAAAAAATATCACACCCCCTCGAGTTTAGCACTTTATAGTTTAGTGCATTGTTTACAATCAGATGTGATTGTGTGTCAAGAACCATTCTATCACTCACCTTGCAATCAGTGTAATAACATGCAAGAGTGGAGACAACAATCAAGGTTCGTTGGGCACAATAGTTTGACACCATAAGCAAGCACAAGAATGAGTGAAAACAAGAAGGGGAAGAGAAATCCTTGTGAGAAATAGTGTCTCACGTCACACGAAAGAATCCCTTTGTTGTAAGATTGTAAGGCATTCTCACAAGTCCACAAGAAATAAAAGGGATAGAACAATGCTTAAGATGATTTGAAATGAGCCGATACAAGCAATACAATGACACCCCCCAGAATGCGGCACTTTATAAAATAGTGCATTTACAAAACTGATAATCCCATCATCTAGTGTGTGAAAAAATATGCAACTTTGACTAAAGAAGTACTCAAAACCGAGCAACAAGTCAAAATTTATAGTAAAAAAATGATTCCCACAACTGATGGAAAACACCAATAAGCCCTACAAATGGATTAAAAAGTTCCTAGATGCATGCAAAGGGTTTCATATGTATGTTCATTGGAAATGGAATCAAATTTAAATAAGGTTTGTTTTTATTGCGAGGGGGGATTAGCCACCTACTAACCTCGGACCTCACCCTCCATCTTCGACACTCAAAGGAAGGATAATAAAACAAGAAAAATATACCCCAAAAAAATTACAATGCCAAGAATGATGTTTCTAACCTTAAACCTTTTAAATAGAGATGATTAACCAATAATCAATTCTAAAAGGAAATGTTTGACTGAGTTGCTCGAATTGTAATAGTTGGACCTACAAAGAGCTAGTTGTTACCACATCCCAAATGACAGTTTGCGAGCTATACATGTTGACCAGTCCATGTGCCAAGGGATTATCCCTTCACAGAGCAGAGAAATAGTGTGGGTCACCCACGATGAACCGGTCACGTTGAGCAAAACCAAGGACGAACTGGCAATGGGACTCAACATAGGGAAGAAGATGGAGTCACACGTAGAAGAAGGAAAGGCCGAGTGCAAGCTCTAGGTAAATTCCAAAGGTGAGACGAGAGTGAAACGATCAAGATTACCACACAATGCACAGAGGATCCTCCAATGCCAGAGATCAGGGTAGAACTTTCAACAAAATAAGAACTCAAGCTTCCAAAAATAGTGTAGGTTCGACCCAAGAAACAAGGCATGAGTTGACCATGGCTGATGTGGATGTAGCATGCATGAATTACCAATGAATTTTCTGAAGCATGCATGCAAAAATCAATGCACGAGAAAACCAAAAATGAGCCTCCAAATCAAAAGGCAATGCACGAGCTGATTCAACCACGCATGAGAGGTAGAAGAGAAAACCAAGTTAGAAAAAGTGCAGGGGTTAGTGGTGTAAGTGCAAGAGGCCATGATTAAGATAGAACCAACAATGCCACGAGTTAATAAATGTAGGCCATGAGCATTCAACATGAGCCAAAGCAAGGCACCACTGGTAGAGGCCACAAGCCCGTTCAAGCAATGAACAAGTAGAGATGGTGAATGACTATGTAAACCATGAACAACACCATGGGAAAACCGGGAGGTAATCGCCAAGCATAAATAGTGCACATAGGAAGAGCTCTAATCAAGTGTTTTTCCACCAAGATGTTTACCAAAAACAATGAAATCTGGCGGTAAAAAAATGCAAGCCTGCACACATGCACAAACCCCAAAAAATGCACAAACTCTAAGAGAAAATTTTAAAGAGATTAGCATGATTCCAAAGTAATAATAAAAAAATTGCACGAGGAAATAAGAAGAAACCAAGTAATAAGCAATTGATAAACGAAGAGTACATGCTTTACTGAAACTAGCTCTGATACCATGAAAGAAGGATACACAAGAACCGATGTCAAAAAAATGTACCACAACGAAGTTACACTCGATGGTAACATCAAGCTCCAATGCAATAAGCAAAATACAAATAATGGAAAGAATATGCAAATAAGAAAACAAGTTTGCTCATCCTCATAGATCAAAAAAGGAAGTATAAATACGGGTGTTGTATAACCCCGTGCCTAAATAAGGAAAGAACCTCAATGACGCCATCGATGCATATGACGTGACTCATGCATATGATGCCACTAAAGGAGGAGTTACAATTCTAAATAAGGAATGTAACTCCTATGACGCATTGACACAAAATGATAATGACAAGTTCTATGACATAATCGACACTTTTCATTTCACTTCCTAAGACCTATGACTCTTAAGGTGAGATGACTTACCAGTGATGTGGATGATGACTAGCCATGTCACACACACTAAAAAGTCAAAGATCGGGGTCAAAAGTTATGGCCATTTGAAGTTCGGGGTCTGATTTGCACTATTTTCCTTTGTATGCAAGTGTTTTAGCTATATCAGTCATTGTGTCTTGGTTGTCCTAGACAAAAATCTCTACTCCACCCGCAAATTTCTTTCCTGTCAACATTTTTGTCAAAATCAGGTCCTAGCATCTCACTTGTCCCAATGTTGACCAGGTCGTGAGGGCCATTGACCACTTACGCTTCACCCCGAAGCCTTTACAAAATCGGTAAGTCAGTGTTTTGGGTCCCAATCGTCCTATGTGTACTTGTGCTACCCTGAATGCTTCAACCTCGAATTTTCCGCACAATAAAGGAATGTGGCCATTTCGGCTTTGTAGGTCCTGTGTGTCATGATGTCTCGTGGACCACGTAGACCAAATATACCTAACTTTGCTGATTTGAGCTACTTCAGCGATTTAGGATTTTGGGTCTTAGATGTCCTGTGCGTACTTGTGTGGCCTAGGCTCCAAAAACCTGATTTTGTTGATTTCTTTACAAATCAGCCATTTCAGCCATGCGGGTCCCAAATTTCCCGCACATACTTGTGCGGCCTGGGCTCCAAAAACCTGATTTTGCCGATTTCTTTGCAAATCGGCCATTTCAGCCATGTGGGTCCCAACTGTCCCACGCGTACTTGTGCGGCTTGGGCTCCAAAACCTGATTTTGTTGCACAACACTAGCACAGCTGAATTTTTGCATCTTTTACAATTTTTCAACTTCTTGGATTTTTTTCCTAGATGGGGAAGTTAGAGAGAAACCAAAGGGACCCCTAAAATCTGATTTTTCTATCTTTAGACCAATTGTACTTGCTCAAGCTAGAAGAAATGATGTAGGTTATCCAAGATTACCTTGAGGGGTGAATTTTGGATAACATCTTGTCCTCCTAGACTTATAAGAAAAAGGCACAAGATAAAGCTATCGTTATATACCACTTCATGACATACTATGGAAAATTCTTAGATATGTTGTCTCGCATTATTTTTTCCTTGTATTTGTCAAATTTGGGTGTCTCAAAAGATTGTGGGAAGGGTATGCATAAGATGTACATATTAAAAGGGTATGGACATAATTCATCAAAATTGAATTTTTTTCTTTGTTTATGTAAACCCATAGCAATGTCTTTCATCATTTTCAATTCTTAGGCAAATGATGAATTGTATAAATCCACCATTGTAATGATAAATTGGGTAAAGTGAAGAAATGCATGATGAATAACACATCCCCTTAGCAAATTGAATGCTAATATGGAAATGATGAAAATGTTTGAAAACCTTGAATCCTAGAAAAGTGAATGCTAAGATGGATGAGGGAAGAAGATGGAAAAATTTATACCCATAGCAGAATGAGTGCTAAGAAGGAAGAAGCAAAAATGGTTAATCGAGTGCCCATCTCTTAAAAAAATGATAGTGTTTCACCATTTTCTTTACATTTTGAATGTGACAAAATAGATAATGTTATGGGTTGAGGATGAATACCTATTGCGATAGTCGGTTTCAAGGTTGTGTGCATGTTCGACTTCTTGATCCAATGTTAGTTGTGAGAGATTCCTTTTGGCTAGGAGGAACTACCCGAAATACAAAATAAGACCACATAAAGAGGATTAAACAATATATGTCAATGGGATGCCTAGCATGTGCTAGATCTAGGAAGTGTGATACTTCCTCGGCACAGAAGTCAACCCACCTTTGTTTGATAAAATTTAATGCAAGAAATAACGTACGTAAATAGAATCCTACTTTGTAGTTGATATGATTTAGGTATCTCATTAAAATATAATAAGTAAATCTAACATAACAAGCTAGGCTATGATCATATTTAGAGGTGGGGTAGTTATTCGGGGGTTCCAGGTACTAGTTAGGGTTGGGTTACGGGTCACTTACATTGTTAGGGTGAATATTCTTAGGTTATTTTATTGATAGGATGGCCAAAACACAGAGATCAATATCATTCAAATGTAACCAATGGTGGTTTAGAGAGAACCGATGACGGTCATGGGTAACCGGCATCGGACAATTGGGATAACAGGAACTCAATAAGATCTGATTGTAGAAATTGTTATGAGGTTAGAAAGAGAGAAAAATGGGAATGGTGAGTCAGTGGGGATCTTAGGAACACTCAAGAGATGTATAAAGGTCATGTATAGATGATCAAATGGTATGGTGGTGAAGGGTTGAGTTTGCAGGAAAGTGAATGGTGGGGAATGGAGATGCTAATAGAAAATGATAACAGAGATGACAAAATACCTTTAAAACATAAAAAGGATGGAATGACATAGGTGATAAATGCACTTATTGATGTTGCAGGTCAAATGGATGGGTGGTGGTGATGATTGATTGGTAGGATGGAGCTTGGTACCATGGTGGTCCTTCTCGAATGCTACCATGAGAGCGATACCTCTGGATTTGTCTTGATGTTAGCTATGGCTACTTAGATGTGTGAAAGATCTCTAGTTCTTGCTTACATGTAGATCTCCTTTTACTTTAGAATTAGAGAAAATGGCCCACCTCTCAAGTAAGGTTACCAAAATGAATAAATGGTAACCGATGACGCTTTCTAGTTGAACGGTGTCGGTTTTGGAATGACTAGCGTTGGTTAAGGAGGGATTCCCTAGGTCTCGCTAAAAATGATAGATCTTGCAATCATTTGGGCTAGGTCTATCCATTTATCACGGATCAAAATAGACATTATCTTTTAATGAGCATGAATGTGGTTAGAGAAATAATAGGCATTGATTTTTAGGTTTGAACTAAGTCTCGATTAGTTATGGTGAGTAGATGGATACTAAAAATAGGTTTATAATGAAGTGTTTAGGTGAGGTGGTGGGGTGAGGTGGAACTGGGTTTAGTTAAGATAATTAAATAATGAATAAAGTGAGGATGAGTATTAATTTAATTAAAGTGATTAAATTAATATTAATGTGTGATGTAAGGGTCACGGTTAGGTAAAAGTGTTTGAGTTAGCTGTTTGAAAGAAGGCCAAAGGGAGTGTGACCCAATTTTGGTGTTTACATTTTTCCCCTTTTTATTGTGTAGCTTGTATTGATAACGATGCTTGGAAAAAATTGCAAGTGAATGCCCCATGTGTGGGTGAAGGTGATCCCCCTCAAACATGGCACGGTTGAGGTGGAAGATGGAATTGGTGAGTGGTTTGGTAAAGGTGTAGGTGGGAAGACAGGTGGGGAAAGGTTTGAGTATTGAGGGAAAAGGTGATGGTCAACTCGGGTAATGGGTAGTAGGTGGTTGTTAAAATCGGGTCACGGGTAATTACAATCAAATACACGCACACGGAACCAAGTTTAAGATCTTGCAAACTCTACATCGTCTAATGTCGATAGGTTTTTCCAAACAAGGGTGAGGTAATTCGGGTATCCAAGGTATAGGATATGGTCCGAAAACACAACATAGATAAAGTGCAGAACATTTAGGTATGTTTTGATACACCAAAGGTTTGGTCGGGATCAACGGCATAAAGCGATAGGAAAGGTATGGTTGGTAGGCTAAAACAACATAGGTAACAACATCACAAGTTACAACGAGTACATAAGGTCAATGGTCACACCAAGTAGGTTAAGTTTAGGAAAATAGGTCATAGCACATGTAAGGCCAAGGTATAGGTAAAATAACAATTCTGAGATGCCGCAAAGAAAATGTAGGGGTAGGTTAGGTTTGTAGGTATGTTTCAATGGGTGGCCAAAATAATAAAAGGTGTGTTGGCACTAATGGTTGCAAGCAAAGGATACTTAGCAAGGACAAATAGCTAAAAGGGTTGACCGATGTCATTATAAAGTGACCAACATTATTTTGCTAGGTCTTAATTAGGACCAACATCAACTAGGTTGGGTTTATAAAAAAAAAATTCCGTATTTTATGGAATCATTGTTGTGTTGTGACATTGGAGAAAATGATAGATCCATTTGACTTTTGGTGATTTTTCCGAGAGAGAAGGACATGGCATTGTACCCTACATATGTGGGGAGGACGAGTTGGTGAGAGGAGCTAGGGAGATGGGTCCACAAGCTCGGGGGGTCAATTTGATTGGGTGGAGGTGAGGAGGGCATTTGGTGATGGTAGAGGTAGGAGAGGGGTCAAGTTGACCACTAGTGTAGCAACTGCGACGTGTCCCCACGAAAGCAGAATCACGAGGAGGTAATATTCGATCACATTCTACGTTAGTTAGGTAGATTGATTTGTAGAAATTAGGTTAGGGTAAAATGGATTTTGGGGGAAATTAAATTGAAATTTAGAAGAAAATGGGTGAAATAGGAAGGGTAGGAAGGTTGATGTAGGTTAAGGGTGGGTGGGGATGGGTGGGGATGGGTGGAGGGAGATTTGGCTAGGAATGGGTGGGTAGTTAGGGATGAATGGTGAATTTTGAGAGAGAATGGGTAGGTTTTCATGGATTTTGTCTCTGTGATAGTGACCAACATCGGTCAAGGGTTAGCTTATGTTAGTGGGAGTTAGGCTGCATTGGTCATTAATGATATGATTGATGCTAGTTTTAGGAGACTGGTGCCGATTAATAAGAACCGATACCATCGGAATGAGGGAAAAATAGGCCGTGTGATGATGGGATAGGGTGGGTGGGGATATAAGCCATGAGATAGGAAGATGGTGTTTGATGGAGAATAGCGTGGCTAAGAGGTATAAATAGGAAAGAGTTGAGGGTGTGAAATTGAGATGGGAGGAAAGGTTTTCATCGGGTTGGGGTGATAGGTTGTCATTCAAGGGTGAAGAGGAGTATGGTCAAGGTCTAATGATTTTATGGTTTATTGGATGTAAGTGAGGGATTAATTACAAATGCATGATAGTGTACCACCTCTATACTAGCGGTATGAGGGATAATGATAGCTGAGGAGTGGTGTCATGTGGTAGTGGTTAGATTGATTGGGATTAGACATTACCGACACATAGTCCAGAGTCGAGTTTGATTGTCAACCTTATCAACAAATGGGATTCAACGACCAACACAATTTGGTTGATTACAAGTGAGATGACCATCACTTTAGAGGATGTTTATAAGATCTTGTGGCTGCTAATAGTAGGGATGCAGGTGTATTCCATTTCCTTAGAGGCATATGAGGAGTTGATGTTGATAGTGTTTGGTGAGGGGCTGAGATTTGAGGTTCCATAGCGCCAACATGAGTTATGGATATATGTATTGGGCCCATCCAGAGGAGATGAGGTTAGTAGTGCTAATGATGGAGGTAGTCTATTTCTTTGTACTACTAGATGCAGAGGGTGGGAGATTCCCATGGGCAATTGATGGGGGTTATTCACAACATGATGGAGGATAGGACCCGGTTTGCATGGGCACCAACATTATTGGTGCAACTATATAGAGAGTTATGGGCCTATGGGTAGTTACGATGATTCAGCCTATGTTGCACGTTCCTACTACACTACTAGGTATATGATGAGCACATTGTGTGTGTGCATCCACTGGGCATGCCCCAACTTGATGCATTCAAGGTAGGCATGGTTCAAGTGGGCTACAGGAAATGGGTACCTACTATTGGAGAGTGTCAAGATGTCAAGGCTACACATGATGTAGCATATTACAAGTGTGTACTAGAGGGGTTGTCTAGTGTGGACATCATTTGGAGGCCATATGTGGGATTCCCATCATATAGGCAGATGGTTGAGGAGCTACAGGAGTTACAGATTGATCCAAAGAGAGATGGGGGTCGTGCAGAGAGCACGAGATGATACCTGTTAACAAGGTTAGATGGCGAGTTTGATTACCACAAGATATACCTCCATTATTTCCATAGTACATGAGGGACGACATGGAGAGGCCTATGCCTCTACCATAACCGACGGTGCCTACATGGTAGGAGGAGTAGGTGGTAGACCGGTGGATTGATGATGTCAGGGTTATAGATAGGCACGCAGACGGCGGTGGGCGCATAGGTATAGGTAGTATTACGAGGCCGGGGCAACCCAACTTAGCCACTATTATAGTTCAAAGGGACATCCTATAGAGGTAGGTGACTACCTTGGTGACACAGTTGGGGATAGTGTAGGGGAAGGTGACAGGGTCAGAGGCATAAGTGGCCACACTATAGGCACATGTAGTAGCCCTATAGGTCCGGTAGTGCACTGGACATGTGCCACGCACAGGGGGGATGGAGATGGGGTACATGTGGCTACCCTACAGTGCAAGTAGTAGGTTTATAGGGCCGTTAGCCACTGCATGGGAGAAAATTGTGGCCCTTCAAGCCTGGGTATAGGAACATGCACCGACACATGTTCAGGACAGGTCCCATTTTATAGCAGGGGCGGGATAGGGTCGAGGCCGATGACACCACCACAAACAATACCCATGGAAAACTTCAAGGATTCCCTAGGTGAGGTGAGATATTATTAGGATCACTTGATGGCCATAAAGATAGATGTCCCTACCTATACCGAGTATAGAGCACAATGGCAGTCCTCGAGTGAGAGGATCAAGTCTTGCACTCACATTGTGGAGAGTACAAGCAGCCAACGAGCCCCGAGACAGGGTCGGGTGGTGGCCACTAGTGCATGGAGGCTATCTCTAGGTGAGGTACTAGTGGATGCCAGGCCAAGGCCCATGGAGGGTGGTGAGATGCTAGCAGGACACCACACGGGAGTGGAGAACGAGGAGGAGACAGGTGAGATAGGGATGGAGGATATCCGACGATGGGATGCCTGATAGTTACACATACTTCCATTTTTTTGTGTCTTTGTTGTATATATCAGTCTACATGCCAAAGAGAGTGAGGTTGTATACGAGAGTTTTGAGATTTTTGATCATATATCATCTTGTGTAATCTTGAAGATGGTGAGGATGTATCTCGAGTGATTTGAGTAATTTTTATTTCTTTGTATCTGTGTACATATGTATGTATACACATATTTTCTCATTTATATAGATGATGATATTTATAGTATGGAGAGTGTACTTGTTTTAATTTCCATTATTATGTGTGTACGTGATGGAAACTAGGTGAATTAGGCATGATCGAGTCATTCATAGGAATGGAGTCAGGTCATAGGCATGATGGAGTCAAGTCATAGGCATGGTGGAGTCAGGTCATAAGCATGGAGGAGTCAGGTCATAGACATGAGTGAGATAAATTATGATGTATATGCATGTTATGGTTCAAGTTTCCCAATATTTTCTATAGTGGAAATGTGAAAATGATAAATAGGGGAAATGTTCATCAATTGTTACTTGTTTGGTTTAATTTCGAATTATTGATATAAAGAGGAAACAAACAAAGGTAGGATGTGAATAGAGAAATGAAGGGGAGAATGGGTTAGGGTGAAGAGTTTCCAAGCTAACCTTCAAGGGTCCCATGCCCTCAAAGTGCTGCCTACATAGCCCCAAAAAAGGGGCCTCAGGCCAATGTAGTTCTCCCATAAGCTAGGGAAGAATATGATGAATTAGGGGGATGGGTGGTGAATTTTTAGGCATGGTTGAGTTTAGGTCATAGGCATGGTTAAGGTGAGGTTATAGGCATGGTTGAATGTAGGTCATATACATGATTGAGTTAGGTCATATGCTTAATTGAGTTATGTCATAGGCATGGTTGAGTTAGGTCATAGGCATGGTTGAGTTGTTTTAAATATAGGTGTCAATGGTCTAGTCATGTATAGGATAATCAATAAGTACTAAGGAAGGAGAATGGTAAGAGGTGGAAAAATATTTTCTTAATTGATAAGAACCCTAACGAGTCTACCATACCCCTAATGGGCTTATGAAAGTAAGACCCTAAAGGCCTTGCATAGTGAACTATTCTAAGGGTCAAGAAATTCACATGAGCATGTAATGTCATAGTTATGACAAGTCCCTTGAGTAGAGAGGAAATTAGGATGAAAAGGAAATGAGATGAGAGTGGGTGGTGTAGCGTAACTTAGTGTACGACAGCATGTTTTTCTTAGCAAGAAACCCAGGATAAAAAAATAGGCAAGTCCATGACAAAAATTTCATCATTTTCTTCATTTCATCATTTTTTTTTTTTAATAGACTGATCAATGTGGGAAGTCTATATGGGATGATTATATTATCTCCTTGAGGTCTTCATGAAGTTGATCGATGCGGGAAGCTTCTGGATATTTTTATTGTATTTTGGCAATGACTTTATATAGCTATCCTTCAAGGGAGCAATAGCGGTCTATTTATAGCAGCTAGAGAGAGAGAAGAGATGTCCCTTTTTGAGGAGTCATCTTTTCTGGAAGTTTGACTCAAGGAGTTGAATCCCATTTTTTTGGATTTTTAAGTCATGGAAAATACTATAGAGGAAGATTAGGTTCTTGTTTAGAAGACAACACCATAGTACACAGGGTTAACTATGAAAGAGGTTTTAAGTGATGAATGACCATGGGATTCCATCTAGAAAAATACAAAAATTATCCATGAGAATCATGCCATGAGTAGAGCCATGGTACTCATATTGAAGATAAGGATGAAAGGTGACGGGTAATCACATGATTATTGTTTAGTCATTGATTCTCAAAATAGGTAAAATGGAAGGTGAATGGTGCTCAAGGGACGAGTGGTCAATAGACAGGAGGTGATATAGGACTTGATTTCAATAATAAAATGGTCAAAGATGTAAGGCATTGAGGGGCTCAGTTTGGGTTTACCTTCAGTGAAGATAAATGATAAGAACCTCGATCCATAGGTATGAGTAATGATATAGGGTCCAAGCCAATTAGAAGCAAATTTTCCCGTTTAATTTTCTCTTCTTTGGTTACATGCTGATTTTCCTTCAGAAGAGGTCACCGACCTAAAAGATTCGTTCGTGGACATGCTTGTCATAGGAATATTTAATACGTTTTTGGTAGATTTGGAGATGGTCAAGAGCATTAAGATGATGTTAATATAATAGCTCAAGTTGCACTAAATGATCCTAGCAAAAGTCATCATCATTGAGCGTGACTTGTATCTTGAGATGCAGAGAGATGGAATCTGGACTTTGAGAGGCAAGATAGCCTCAGGTACCGTAGACCAAAGAAAAATGTGTGGCAGCAGTCGAAGTGAAAATATTAGTGCGATAAGCCCACAAGGTGAAAGGAATGTGTGAATGCCAATCCTTGCGTATTATCAACTACTTTCATAAGAATTTTGTTCAAGGTTTTATTGGTTGATTCTTCTTGGCCATTGATTTGTGGGTAATAAGGTGATGAGAAACTGAGTTGGATGCCAAAGTGTCACATAGATTACCTAGGGTTTTTTTAATTAGTTTCCGTTATTAGTGATGAGACAATGCGGAACACCAAAGAGACAAATGATGTGATGGTTGAGTTCAAATATTTTCTCATCTTTTGTAGAAATGAGGGGATGGATTCTACCCATTTAGTGTAATATTTAGTATCGATTATAATCCATTGGTGGCGTTGTGAAGAATGGGGATTAATCTTGCCGACAAGATCCAAGCCCCATTGAGAGAAAGGCCAAAGCTCTCATGCGACTCGCAAGGCATGACTTGGTGTGTGATGGAGATTAGCATGTCTGCTAGAATTTCACACAATGTTTGACAAAGTCACAACAATCGTGGTTTAGGGTTGGCCAATAATAGCCAAGGCGAAGAATGTGTGTTTGTAATAGCTAAACCAATAAAGTGACCTCCACAAATTCCATCATGGACTTCCTTGATGGTGTGGGGAATTTCAAAACTTGTAAGGAATCGTAAGAGAATACTTGTCCAAACCATGCATATAAAGGAGACCACCCATGATGACATAATGTGAGACACTTTTAAGAAAGTCACATTGTCTATTACGAGTGAGATAGGTGGGTAGAATAGAAAGGGAAAGATAGTCTACAAATTGCTTATACTAAAGGTCATGTGGGTCGGTCAATGGTTCCGATGGAGTAGACCTCACGAGGTAAATAAGAGGTTGAATGTAGCCTTTGTATTGTGATAAAGATTTTAGAGTTAGCAGGAAAAGTAGGTATCCGAGAAGCCAAGTACGCCATGGTATCTCGCAAACTTATTAGTAGAATGTGGGGTGGTTAGAAGTTCATAATGGTCAAAGGTGGTCAAAAGTATGTCTACGTGATGTTTATACTTTTGAAGTATCTCATTACGACACCGGTATATACCATTGACTTGGTTTATGAATAGTGGGAATCACCAAATATATTAATTGACTTAACATCTAAGGCATAAGCAGCCTAGAGACTGATACAAGTGCTTCATATTCAACAATAATTTTTTTACAATAAAAATCTAATTTAAAAGACAATGGCATAGGTTCACCATCAAGAGGCATGAGGATAACACCAGCCCCACCTCCACGTTGACACTTGGAGCCATCAAAGAAGAGTGTCATTTGGTAAGTGGGTTCGTCTCGAGAAGAGGGTAGCTATGGATTTTTCGAGGAAATTAAAGTTAGAGGGTTGATTCTGGAAAGAGGTGTTCTGTTATTTGGTCAAAGATAGCTTGGCCCTTGATGGAATTTTGATAAATGAATTTGAGTTTGAGATCAGAAAGAAGCATAAGCCAACGTGTGTCATGTTGATGTTGATAGGGTTTGGCGTACATATAGTGTAGGGGGTTAGTATTGGTAATAACGAAGGTTTTGTGGTTGAGTAGGTATTGGCGGAGTTTGGTGGCAAAGAAAAATAAGGATAAGAAGTGTTTTTTGGCATGGGTTTATCTAGTTTCATATTTCATAAGGGTACAACTTATGTAGTAAACTACTTTCTCTCTTTGTTTCTCTTTACAATGAGCGAGCATGACACCTAAATAATGGTTAGTGGTAGAAATATATAGGTAAAATGGTTGGTCATCCTTAGGAGGAATGAGCATTGGTGGTTGAAGAAGGTATTGTTTTAAGGCTTCAAAGGCTTTATGGCATTCATCATCCCATTTGAATGAAACGTCCTTCTTGAGAAGATGATGAAATGGTTGATTGTGGTCAGAAAGCTATGAGATAAAACAACGAATGGTTTACAACTTACCTTGTAGGCTTTGAAGTTGATGGAGATTAGTAGGTGGAGGAATTTCTAGAATAGCCTTTACTTTAGCAGGATTGACTTCTATGTCACGTAAAGAAATGATGAAACCAAGGAGTTTTCTTGAAAGTACCATAAATACGCACTTCTTTGGTTGAATACGAACACAATACTTGATGAGGAAGTCAAAGATGACCTTTAGGATGGTCGTGTGTTTAACTCAATGTTTGGATTTGGTAAGAAGATCATCTACATAATATTCTAATATGTGATGCATGATGTCATAGAAGATGTAAGTCATGGCTCGTTGGTATGTAGTGCTAACATTTTTAAGGCCAAAAGGCATGAATCGATAACAAAAGGTCCCCCAAGGGGTGATGAAGGTAGTCTTGTGTTGATCTTCTGAGAGAAATTAATATTTGATTATAACTCAAGAAAACATCCATGAGTGATAGTATTTCATGGCTGGCAGTGAGATCAACAAGTTGGTCAATTCTTGGTAGGGGAAAATCATCTTTGGGACAAGCTAGGTTGAGGTCACATGAAGTTCGTGAAAATGCGGAGTGTCACTTTTTGATAGGCATGCTATTAGAAATCCATTGAGGATAATCAATGGGTAGGATGAATGAAACTAAGAGAAGGTGCTAAATCTCTTCTTTGACAAGAAGAGCAATGCAAGGATGCATTTTCCATAGCTTTTGTTTGATGGGTTTGGCATCAGGAATGGTTATGATATTGTGGACCACAATTTTTCATCAATACCGGGCATATCAGAATAAGACCAAAAAAAAGCATTGTTATGGTCCTGAAGGAAAGAGGAAAAATATTCTTGTTCAATAGCATCTAAAGATTTTCCTATCTTTAGATTGTGTGGGTCATCCTGAGTATTAATGTTGATTTCGATAGTCGATTCTTTTCAACATGGTTTTGCGTCTCAAAAGGTAACGACTAGTGAATATAAGAATCTTTCGCACCAAGGTAGGTGAGGATGGACTCATCATCCTAACATTGAATGACATTAATAAAAGGTGTATCATCATCGATCATGTCAGGATATAGGAATGGGAGAGAAGAGGGAGCCTTCGTTGTCATGTGGATAGGTTATAGGTCCTAGGTAAATTGTGTTTATGGAAAAAAAAAGTTATAAGGAATAGATTCAGGATCTATGGACTTCGTGGGTGAAGATGGTCACGTGGGTGAATGAGGTGGAGAAGTTTTGTCTTCCTCAATGAGTTCAACATGAGCCTTCTTAGGAGGTGGTGTCACAAAGCCAATGCCACTACGGTCATTGTGTTTATGAGTGGTATAGGAGATAACACTATGGCGGCCTTATTCGTAAAACCGAAGCCAAAGTGTTTCCATGCGTAATGATGGAGGAAAGTGTGAGTGAAGCAGCGGTTAGTAAGGGAGTGTAAGTCATATTAAATTGGTCATGTTTAGGATGGAGGTTGAGGTGAATAAGTGGCCATATCAAGTCCCCCATATGTTAGATTATTACGAAGGTGGGGAGGACCATAAGGAAAAACCTCACGTATGTAGTAGTCATAACTAGGGTGGTCACACAGTTCCCATACTCTTGCGGGGTGAGGAATGTGTTGATATTGTATAGGTGGTACTCTCTTAGAGTGAGGCATTGAAAAAAAATTCTAAAGGATCAGTAGTCAATATGTGGGTAACGGGATAAATGACTTGATAGATGATTGGAAAGTAGTTGAGTCAACTATATAGGCTGTAATGGCGGTAGGAATAACATGATTAGATGTGGGAGATGTGGTGGAAACCTTGGAGGATGGACTTGTGGGTGAAGGTGAAGTGGGGATATTGATAGATGCCTTGACTAGTACAAGTATATCATTGGGTCAATACAACATGTTACGGGTTTTGAATGGCAACGGGTTGATTTTGGATGGTGTAATTATGTCCTTCATGCTCAAATTTTACACAACAAAGTAAATTTGAAGGACACAACCCATGACATGAATCCGTGGTCTACCAAGCAATAATTGATATTGGAACTCCCCCTCTAAGACGTAGAATAGTTCCGAGAGAATGCAAGGGACTACGTGAACATGAAGGATAATAGTTCCAAGGGTGGAGGTGATGGTGTCATTGAAGGAGCGTAGAATATCTAGGTTATTATGCATGCGATTAGAAGGAATGCGCATTTGATTGTATGTGTGGGAGGACATGATGTTAATGCTAGCACCACCATCAATCATGACATGTTTTACGTGTATGTTATTGATATAGAAATAAATTAATAGGGTGGGATCCAGTCATTTGATTAAAGAGGTACAATCTCCTCTTCAAAGAAGCTAAGGCGGCAATGCGAGGAGGGTCATAGGGGTAAAAGGAGGAGTTGTTTTTTTAGTGAGGCCACATGGTGATGGGTGATAATCGAGGCCACTAGCATGGGGTCATTGGGTAGAACTTCAATGGATTGTAAAAACTTGATAAGGGCTTGTCTGTGGGATTTAGAAGTCTGGATAAGATCATACAAAGACATCTTTAGAGGAGACTAATGTAATTTTTTATCATTGCGCGATGGGTGACCCCGTCAGAGATAGGGTATGTAGGTCTATGGATGGTGATTTTGGGAGTAGGTGCAGATGGTATATTGGGTACAGGGTTGGTTGATGGGCTAGTTGCTTTTTCTTTGCCTTTGTATTTACGAGCGTGGGTAGAATGTGAACCATGTTAATCTATGGGAGATGGATGGAAAGGGTGTGTTATAAAAGGTATAATAGAATGAGGGAAAATCCTAGTGGTGGATTAGAGCCTTGTGAAATGAGTAGGGCGCATTGACATTTGGGTGGTGGTTTGGCCAACTCTCTTATACGGACCATGTTGATCTCAAATTTTGGAGGTGGGAAAAATGGTTGTGGGGGTGGAGATATTGATCACTGAATGGGTAAAGGACAATGATGTATGGTGATAGGTGATGGTGGAGCATGGTCCTCATCAAGAAGGTCGTCATCGTCAAAATTTTGTTCAAGAGGACAAAGTTGAAGAAGAACGGTATTCAGAGCCTTACAATTTTCAACATCATGTCTTGGCACACGATGATAGGCACAAATCTTGGTTTCATAAAAAAATTTGGTTTTGGTTTAAGAGGATCGTAAGGTCGAAGCGGTGGTAATGTGATGATGGAAGTCTCCAAGAGATTGGTTAAAATGTTGGCATAGGACCCTGCTAACGGATTGCGATGGAAGGTGAGTGTGGGTTTGGGTATAGGTGTGGCTAATTATGAAGGAAGAGGATTTACGGGAGGGAGAATGGGTTGGTCTATATGTTTGGTATTTTGAGTGGCCTTAGGTATTATTGGAATCTATTTTGGTAAATGTGGGGTAGAAGAGCTAGCGATGGAAGGCTTGGTTGGTTTGACAACCCTAGTGGAGGGTAGCGGACTCTTATCTTTAGGGTTGAACCTTCTTGGGTAAAGGTGACATGGGAGTACGAGATGTAGAAGGAAAATAAGATGGTGGTATACGATGGGTTACCAATGGGGGTAACTGAGTTATGGTGGAGGCGGTGGTAAATTTTGGGTAGGTGGCATTGGTTAAAGTCGTATAGGAAAGTTTGGGGTTATAGTAATTAGTGGAGGTATAGGTGGCAAGAAATGCATGGGTGAGGGTGAGGGAGCTTGGTTTTTGGGTGAATGAGGTGTAAAAAGGATCGTGATGTAGTAGTAGGTTGTTTAGCTTTTGACTGGCTTTGGGTGTGAGATTGTTTGGTCAAGGTTGATGGATGAGGCCCTAGGATGGATAGGAGGGGGAGGGTGATAAGGGTGTAGTAGGTGAGACCGGTGTATGTGGCCTAGAGGGTTGGGTTTTCTTTTTAGGCGGGAGGATAATCCTATTGTGGACTTTGGAAGATGTAGCTAAGTCTAATCTAATAGGTGGGTGAGTAAGGCTTGATGCCGGCATAACACCCAAAGTAGTGATGGGTCTAGATACGGGTGGGGAAATAGGTGTGGGTAGTTTTTAGGTTTGGGAATAGTTTTAGTGATGGGTAGAAGTTTGTATGGAAGTAGGGATGATGAAGAGGAATTTGTTTCAATTGGCATGGTTAGTGTATTTTTGGTTTCTGAAAATATCTTTGGGTACATCATGGAAGTATCTTCAGAAAAATTTGCATTTGGTCGAAATGAGGAGCTGAAAACGCCCTAGAGCATGAAATAATCAATGTAATCCAAATGAATGACCAACCGTGAAAATGGGATTACTCAAGAAGGTGATGGAGTGGGTTGGGTAGAAATCCCTATAAAATATGTCTATGAGATAGGCAATTGTCTAGCCTCAAATTCAGGGCAAAGAGTGGAGATCATGTCAATATGGTTCTAGGGATGCTAGGGAGAAATATCCCCGGAAGGTAGTGACATGTCTAAATAATATCCCATGGGTAAGAGAGATAATAGGTCAAGTGAGGTAGAATTATCTCTTGGTGGAGGATAAGGCGATGATGATTCTCTTGTGGATGGGAGAATAACAAGTGTTGACGGTTCGAGAGGTTGCAAGCGGCATAATAACACAACATTGGTAGAAAGTGTGGATTCCTCTGTGAGAGAAAGGGGAGATGAGAGGGACTCCTCTGTGGGTGGAGGAGAAGAAGAGGTATGCTCCTCTGTGGGTGAAGGAGCTCATGCCAAGATTTCCTCAATAAATGAAGTAGGTAGGTGTTGAGAAACATTTGGCACGATATCAAAAACTACATGAGCCTCATGGATGTTCTTTGTCCTTTGGATGAAGGTTTGATATTTTTATTAGATGATGGTTTATGATTAGGGAATGGATTTTTGAAGATGTGAAAATTTTGATTTGCTGGTGCATTTGGGTTTTCTATGACAAGGTCTCCATTGTCTATCATCTCTTGAACATTTTTTTGAAATTTATGTAGTTACCATCACTATGTCCTTTAACACGATGATATTTAAAGTAGTCATGCTCTTTATACCATGTGGGCATAAGATGAGTGGGGTCAAAACCTATTTGAGGTTTTATGGGAGGAATTTTAATGGCTCCCGATTTAAGGAGTTTTTCCAAGACCTAAGAATAGGACTCTCTGATCGAAGTGTACTTATGTTACTCCCATCGGACACAGAAACACCTAGACAGGAGAAAGATTGGAAGAAGTTTGAGCCTGATTAGAAGGATGAGGTGGAACCACTTTGAGGACTACCACGTTGGAATATCGTTTGGGATTTCAATAGTTATTTTAGGGTTTTGAAGATGAAGAAGAATCATTTTATTTGAATGGGGTGTTCTTGTTCCATAATTGGTTTTTCTTTTCTTCAATGGCACGAATTTACGCTTTTAGGCCATGGTGAATGCTTCATGAAAGGTTTGGAAGGTTTGAACTTATAGAGTGGGTGAGATGTGTCTAGAAAAATCTCTAGTGAAAAACTCAATAATTTCATCCCGAGGTAGTTGGAACGTCAATTGGTTGATGAGACTCCGCTAGTGGGGAAAAAATATGTGATAGATTCTCTTCTTCATACTCCCGGGTTGAATAGAGATCGGTCATGGTGACATTCTTGGTAACATTGATTGAAAAATAATCCAAGAAATCTTGGGCTACTTGATTAAAGGAATAGATAGAATGTCGAGTTAGTCCAAGGTACCAATCTAATGTTGGTCCTATTAGGGACATTGGGAAGGTTCGTAGTAGTAAAAAGTGTCATCATGGGAGATTAGGTAAAACCCATGTTTGAATGCACTCAAAGTGTTGTTGTGGGTCTTCTTTACTATTGAAGCGAGTGAATTTAGGCATTTCCCAATGCAATGGGTAAGGAAGAATGGGAATAGATGAATGGATAGGCTCATTACATATTTCATCATATGATAAAGAATTACGAGAGCCGAAACATATGCTTCTAAGGTTTACATTTTCTCCATCATCATTTTAATGAGGTCATTAGTAGGTTAGGATGAATGGGTGCCCCTATAAAAAGGGGGTTTATGTTGAATATATGAGGAAGGTGGTATGCTTTAGTGTATGGTGGTGCTTGAGTATGAGAACTACACCGGAGGAATAGATGTGGGTGACACATAGCCATTTTAAGTAATAGATGAGGTCAAGGGTTGTTGGTAATATGTGTAAGCAGGGTGGGGTAGTCATAACAACTCTAGTGGCGATCGGGGTAAGGATTGTAGGATAGAGAGGATGAGGTTTTGGAAAGGGGTGTAAGTTACTGACACTAGAGGTGGTTGTAATGTAATGGGTATATGTGGAATGGCGGGTGTAGCTGAAGCTATAATCATAGATAATTTCAAAGGGACAATCAATGTCTTGGGTGCGATCGATGACGTAGATGCTGCAATTATAGCGATTGTGGGATTTATCCGAGACACCAAAAGTGATAAAGTGGATGATGGTAGGTTCGAACTAGTGCTAGCTGACATAGAAGTGGGGGTTAGAGAAAGAGGAATAGATATGGGCATTTCATATATTAACTATCCCCGTGAATCCCGAGTAGAAGAATGAGCAAGGTAAAACCGGAGGCGGTGTGATTACAGTCGAGGAGTCTCGAAAACTCCTAATCACCTGGTAGCGATGGGGATAAGTGAGTCAAATCCATAGGAGAAAAAATGAATGATGGTGATGGAATAGGTTGGAGTGGCTAATGATAGTGTAAAAGACGAGGGTGTTATTTTAGTTGCGAGTCAACACCATGTGAGTCAACATAAATCGTAAATTGTACTATGCAAAATGACACAGGGGACAACAGAGATAGGATAAAATAAATTTTGAGAGGAGAATATTTTGATAAAAATCAAGACAGGGTGACTAATGTTGGTTACAAAAAAATGATGTCGGTTAAGGTGTGACCAATGCTGGTCACAAAATGACCGATGACGGTTATTGTCAAGAATAACGATTTCAACAAAAAATAGCGGCCGGTGATTGTTAGACAAGGGAGACTATATTAGAGGACTTTGATTAGAATATAGAGAGTATGGTGACACACAGAAACATTTAGATAGAAAATAAGGTGAGATGAGTGTTCGTTGGGTAAACTAACCAACAAAATAAGGAATTGGCTCCGATTAGATAAACCAATGACGGTCAAATGTAAATCAACGACGGTCTCGATGATTGTATTCGATTACCATGAAATATGAAGAATGAATAAAAATGAGGTGTTGTGAATTTAGATTGTACCAAGAATCAACCCGAGAAGCCTAGGTATGATAGGATGAGGCCCCGACACACTCGAGAGAAAATCGAATAATCCAACTATGATGGAAAAGTGTGAAAGGAAAAATAAAGATGAAGAAAACATATCCTCTCCCCTCAAAACACAATTCAATCACAAATCTATGAAAACATTAAGTCCTAAAAGTGAATTTTACATTTATTTTAACTTATGCTATTTATGACTGACACATGAATTCAAAATAGAGTTTTTGGTTGGGAAGGCATCCTATAAAAAAGAAAATCTAAAGGGTGAGGTTTCGATTATGTTATGGCGGGCGTTCCTTCCTCGATGGGGTATTAGATAGAGATAACTAGTTGGGGATTACCCATCAATCCTCGATCATGTGATCATTAACAGGCATTCCCGAGTAAGATGTTGTTTAAAAATGTGTGTACATTCTAATTTTTGTATAGTTTGGTGAGAGAGAGAGAGAGAGAATGTGCTTTCTACGATTATTTTACGATAGCCATTAGTTGGGAATGACTTCCAAAGATATCGGTTTCCCTCGGTTTTATTGTGAGCTAAATGTAGCATACAATAAATTCAATGCACGTGTTTTAAAACCCAAATCAAAGTGTGATGTTTGATATTGAAAATAATGAATAGGAAGAGAGATGATCTTTCACTAATGCAATACTAATGCAAGAAAAGAAGTTTTCTTTATATAGCAACAAAACATGATTGTTTATAGAAAATAGAAAGAGAGGAAGATTCCAGAGAAGGAGATTAATATAGAAGCCTTTTAAAGGGAAACAAACATACAAATTTCACCTAGGAATGAATAAGATGCAAGGAACCCCGTAGATGGGTCCTCTGGGCATGTCAAAATGTTTCACTATATTCTTTACGTTTTGAATGTGATGAAATAGATAATGTTATGGTCTCGAGGAGGAATACTTGTTGCGATGATCAATTTAAAGGTTGTGGCGCGTTATGGCTTCTCGATCCAATGTTGGCTATGAGAGCTTCCTTTTGGCTAGGAGGAACTACCTGAAATACACAACAAGACCACAAAAAGAGGATTAAATAATATATGTCAATGGGCTACCTAGCGTGTGCTAGATCTAGGAAGTGTGATACTTCCTCGATGACAGTCAACCCACTATTTGATACAATTTAATGCAAGAAATAACATAAGTAAATAGAATCCTACTATAGTTGATATGATTTAGCTATCTCACCCAAATATAATAATAAAATCTAACATAACAAAGCTAGGCTATGATCGAGTTCTAGAGGTGGGGTAGTTGGTCGGGGTTGGTAAATCTTGGTTATGGTTGGGTTACGGGTCACTTACATTGCTTGGATGAAGATTATTTGGTTCATTATTGATAGGATGGCCAAAACACGAGACTAGTATCGGTCGGATGTAACCGATGACGGTTTAGAGAGAACCAACAACAGTCATGGGTAACCGGCATCGATGCAGGTTGGGGCGATAGGAACTCAATAAGATATTATTGTAGAAATTAGTTTGAGGTTAGACGGAGATAAAAAGGGAATGGTGAGTTCTATGGGGATCTTAGGAACACTCGGAGATGTGTAAAGGTCATGTATAGATGATCAAATGGTATGGTGGTGAAGGGTTGAGTTTGTAGGAAATTGAATGGTGGGAGAATGGAGTTTCGATAGAAAATGATAATAGAGATGACAAAATACCTTTAAAACATAACAAAGATGGAATGACATAGGTGATAAACACACTTACGGATGTTACTGAGATCAAATGGTTGGGTGTTGGTGATGATTTATTGGTAGGATGGAGCTTAGTACCATGTGGTCCTTCCTGCAGAATGCTTCCATGAGAGTGATACTTACGGATCTGTCTTGATGTTGGCTATGGTTGCTTGGATGTGCGAAAGAGCTTTGGTTCTTGCTTTCATATAGATCTCCCCTTTCTCCAAAATTTGAGAAAATGGACAACCTCCCAAAAAGAATACCAAAGTGAATAAATTGTAACCAACGATGGTTTCTCGGTTGACCGACGTCGATTTCGGGATGACCGGTGTCGATTAAGGTGGGATACCCTAGGTTTTCTAAAACCGACAAATCTTGCAATCATTTGGGCTAGGTATATCTGTTTATCATGGATCAAAATAGATGTTATCTTTTAATGAGAGGGAATGTGGTTAGAGGAATAATAGGCATTGATTTTTAGGGTTGAACTAAGTCTTAGTTAGCTATGGTGAGTAGATAGATACTAAAAATAGGTTTATAATGAGGTGTCTAGGTGACATGGTGGGGTGAGGTGTCTAGGTGAGGTGGAAATTGGGTTTAGTTAAGATAATTAAATAATGAATAAAGTGAGGATGAGTATCAATTTAATTAAATTGATTAAATTAATATTAATGTGTGACATAAGGGTCACTTTAGGTAAAAGTGTTTAAGTTAGTTGTTCAAAAGGGGACCAAAGGGAATGTGACCCAATTTTGGTGTCTATAGATAGTAAAGATAAAGAGGGGAGACAAGATGTTAGATGTGCTCTATTCCATAACAAAAATGAGTCACGAAGGAAGAGAGACTTGACAAGGTGGACGTGATCAACTTGTAATCAAAATGAATGATAAGAGTGATGAAAAGATGTAAAAGGTTAACTCCTAACACAGTAAGTGTTAAGAGAAATAAAAAAGGGGAAAAGTGAAACATGCTTGACACGTAACAAAAAATGAATGTCAAGGGAGACAAGACTTAACAAGATGAAGTCGATCAACTCCTAAAAAAATGTGTGATAAGAGTGATGAAAAGAGGGGACTTCACAACACCTAAAAAAATGAGTGATGTTAAGGTGGAAGATGGGTTGAAATGTTAGTTTAGATGATTCTTAACAAAGTGAGTGTTAAGAAATATGAAGAGGTTTGAAATGATTTTATGATCCTTTACAAAAGTTAATGTAAAGAGAAAATAGATGAAAGGTTAGTGTGCTTAACTTGCGATAGCTTATAAGTGTGGTAAGAGGAGACCTTTAACACAATGAAATATGCTCAACTCTTAACAAAAATATGTTAAGTGAAGAGACTTAGGAAAGAAAATGATGGATTTTCTTAACTTTTAATAAGATGAATGGTAAAAGGAGATACTTAGGAAGATGATGATCAATGTCAACTTTTTAAAAAAAAGTGTGTTAAAAGATAAGACACAACAAGGAATTGAAAGCACTAAAAGAACAAAAGGTAAAGGTCATCATAAGAAGTGAATAAATGATGATAAAAAGGCACGAATATCACAAAAAATGGAGATAAGAGACAAGGGGAAGTGATGGATTAGTTATCTCAAATTAAAATAAAGTGAATGCTTTAATGAGATAAGTGAAGAAATAATGAGGATGTTGACAATGCAACAAAATGATTGTGAAGTAAGATGATGTAAGATGATAGGAGAAAAATCAAAAGACATTGCAACTCAACAAAGTGGATGTGAAATGCAATGACATAAGAGTGAGTAGAGAATGGTATTGAATAATGTCAATAAGTCTAGAAAGTAAATGTGAAATGTGATGATGTAAGAATGGGGAATGCTTAGAGTTCAAAAAAATAATGTTAAACTTAAGACTTATGATAATGAAAGATCACGGCGATCAAGAGAGTGCTTGACTGTGATAAAGTGAGTATTAAAACATCAAGAATTATATGAAAATGAAAGTGCTTAAGTGTGAATATAGATGTCCACAACCCAAGACTTAGGCACATGTAAAAAGTGACAAGATGGATGATAGATAAAACGTGAATGAGGAAAGTGAAATACAAGTGTGTAACATGTGAGAAAAATGAAAAATGGTGAAATGAAAGTTGTGGCCTCTATCTTAGATTAGCTTGGACAAGGCATGGATTCCTAGGTGGCTCTCTCAATTAGGTGTCAGCAATATATCCGAGTGAGCATGACACTATTGCTAGCTGACGATTTTACTTTACCCCCTTTGAAACCCTAAGAAAAGACCTTTCTCAAAATGAATCACACTAGGGTCGCCACTAAAGATATTTGTGACTCTAACTCACAAGGCTTTACTAGTCAAGTAGGATAAAAAGGTTCCCATTTTGTCCACCAATTCCCTCAAGGTGTGGACTACTTTGGGGTTCTTATAACCACCACCTTTGTTATAGATTAAGGCTTATGCCAAGGAGGTTATGTTCTAGTTAAGCGGTTGAGTTGTAGCTCTTAACCAAACCTACAAATCAAGTGTTGTGAATGTGGTTTTTTTATATTTTTATTTAAATGTGGTTTGGTTGAACTCCTTTAGAAACCTACACTTAGTAGTTTTGGAATGTTTTAGTCACCTTGTGTGAGAGCAAGTCCTGTAAATAATTATTAGAAAGTTTTCCTAAATGAGGTAAAAAAATCAAAACAAATAAACAAGACAACAGAAGAGAACCCATGTTTCTAATTGCCAAGATCAATTACAAAGTGTGAGGAAAGAGCATACGTTTGGGTGGATTTGGTTAAGTGAAACGTTAATTCCCAAAAACAAAAAATAAATAAATGACCACATTTTTTATTCCCAAGATCACTTTAAGAATCACGAGGAAGAACATATGCATGAGCGATTTCGATTAGTTACACAAAAACAAAAGAAAATGAAAAAGGAAAAACATGCAAAACATACAAGAAAAGGTTAGTCTAGTGTGCAAAAAAATCACTAAACATGTATGAGAAAGACGTAAAAATTAAAAAAAATTGGACCAAAATGTCCAATAACACTAAGTTAGCAACCTTTGCGCATGTTAGACCAAGAAAAATAAATAAGGAAACTAAGTGACTTGTAACTTAAACTAAAAATTAGAATTTAGAAATAAATACAAATAAAATAATAAATAAATAAACTAATAACTAATAATAAAAAATTAAACCTAAACCTAAAACTATAAAGATATAAAATAGAGACCTAAGGGCCTAATATAGTATAAGTGTGATTTGTTTATGTGTAGGTAGGAGAGCTTGGGTTGTAGAGGAGTGACCCGGGGATGGCTCGGGGTGAGCAGAGAGGAAAGGAGAGCTCGGTCACTATTATGTGTTTGGTACAGGTTGGGGAGAGAAACTCGAGGTTAGGAGTAATTATGGACAAGGTGTGTGGATTAGGAGTTGGGTGCAGGTCGAGAGGGCTTAGAAGAAAGCCGAGAGGATGGGGAGCAAGGTCTAGTTTGGATTGGCTCGTGGGGAGGGGCAAGAGAAACGTGCGGTCTACAGGAGGAGGGTAGATTTAGAGCTCGGAGAAAAATGGTTGGTAATTCGGGGATGGGTAAAGAGGTGAGTGGGGAGGGCTTAGTTAGGATATGAGTGAGTCCTGGGATGGCGAGGGATGGGATGAGAGAGGTAGGAGGTGGGGTTTTTTGGTAGTTAGGATAGGTAGGGAATAGGATGCGGTGGGAGTAGAGGGCTCGGCGCGGGGCCGAGATGGGTAGTGGGGTCAAGTTAGGGATCGGGAATGTTAGGTCATGGTCTTTGGGAGGGAATGGGATGGGGTGGAGTAGAGGGAGTGAGGTAAGGTGGCTCAGGCCAAGATGGTTGAGCCAAGTAGGAGGGGGTACTAGGTTAGACATAGGCTTTTTGTTTTTTCAAAAAAATTATATTTTATTTTATGTGTTACTAAATGTTTTGGATTTTATGTATTTTTGTTTAAGAAAATTTAATTTAGAAAATTAAAAATATAAGTCTATGTTTTTTTATTTCACGGGTTGTGTAGAGAAAGTACGAAAAGAAATCAAGAGAAGAAATGTATACACAATGTAGAAATTGATAAACTAAAAGAGAAGATGCTTTTAGAACAAGCACAACTCCTTCCCGAAAATGTAAAATAATAAACAATGGTAACTTCCCAATTCACCCAGAAAGATGCACACAAATAAGAATATTTTTGTGAAAAAAATAAAACACAGGAATAAAAAATGAAACCAAAATCAAAAGGAAATGGGGTACAACTCCCACTAGGTGTGCCAAAATGTAAGCTATGAAAATCACAAGAATGAAAGATAAACACACAATTTGCAAACGTTCCAATACATTTCCAATGCAAACGTCAATAAGGTTCTCTTGTGAAACCTTGCAAATGAATGTCGAAATGATTTTGTGTGCTCTTTGAATGCTCTCCAAAATTTGAATGAAATTGCTACCAATATAGAGAATTCAACAGAGTTTTTGTACTTTAGATTCAAGAGGATTTGTAAGGAAGGTAAGCCTACAATTTATAGAGGTAGAAGTTGATTATACACATATGAATGAGTATGCTAAAAATAACATTTTGGGAAGTTACAATAGTGTCGGGGTAGTAAATGAATTAATCACAAAAATCTACATCTAGAAAGGTGGTTGTACGTGTAATATAATTTCCCTCACCTTTATAAGATTCTATAAGTGTAGTTAACTAGGATAAGGATAGGGAGTCCTAGTAGAGTCTAAGTATCGATGAATAGGATGTGCACACACTTAATTTATTAATTATTTAATTAATAAATAATAATTAACTTAGCTAAAAGGGTACTAAGGATATATGGGATTAATTTAGTTAATCAAATGGGGTATAATGTGTATTAATTAATTAATTTAATCAATTAATCACAAATGGGTGAATAACGGGGTAAACTAGGATAACACTTTGGGAACAAGTGGAAACAAAAGTGTAATTTTGGGGTGTCTACATGAGATACCCACTCTTTTCCCATTAATACTCTAGTTGAGTAATTCATTTTAGAGTACCATTCTTCCTATAATTCTAATGTAAGGGTCAACTTTACTTTTCCCTTGCACCTCTTCTTCGATGATGTGATCTTTGTTTTCCTTGGTTCCATTTTAGTTGTGCAACCTCAAAATTTCACCTTGTTCCTTTCTCTTACTTAGTATTCCAAGTATCTATCCACTCACCCTTGGCATAACACTACAATACTTTAGTTCAAACCATGTATGTCATGCCTTAATTCTCGAAACCCTAGATAGAGAAGTCTTCCAAATCCACACCACGTCGTTAACCTATAGGATTCCTTTTAATGAAAGTATTTCCTCACACGGTCATGTCCTCTTTCACACTTTGGTTCAATTACTTAACTCAAAGCACCCAAATTTTCACCAAATTGCTCAAATTTTCCCTAGGTCACACACAAGCACTCATAAATTTGACGTAAGGTAAGGTAAAAATGAGATTATCCTGAAACTCTATTTATAGGTTTTCAAATTTTACCTACATTCATTATTTTCAAAATACCACTATATGCCCGCATTTAATTGATTTTCCAATTTTCCCACCTTTTCTCGTAGTTTTCATCGTGCTTAACATGTGCACTCATCACACACTCCAATTGTAACCTTCATCACATAAACTACTCGATGCAGACCTCCTTTCACATAATCCATGTGCCAAAGTACATCAACCTCTACACCTTATACCAAGTAGCTACCCATGTCACTTCCTACCTCACATTACACTATGTGCTTATTCACCATATGTGGATTTTCCTTTGGCATTGTCCTTATTATCACCATTCTCCCTATATTCCAACAACCAACATCAACATTGACATGCACGCTCCTTTAAAACTTAAGCCTTCTCAACTCCCTTTTGCATGCCTTTTCTTATAATCCACCCCACACTAATTGTATGTGTGGTTATTTATGCATGAAATCACTTACATAGTAATCAACTACAAATGTGAAAGCACACTTATTATAATAAAACACTAACTGGATTGAAAAAGCATGTCAACAATGAAAGGAAACACATAAATAAATTTTATTAAAGGTAAATCTAATCTAACTGGAATCACTACCTTATTACAAACACTAAGAAGAATTTATTTATGATATGGATTCAGCCTACTCCCATTGAAGTAACCAAGAAATAAAGTTTCATCCATTAATTATAACTAACAAGCGCCTAATTCCAATATCTTCATTATAACAAAGGGTCCCAACCAATGAAATTTCATCTTTCCAGGGTGGTGCACAAACTTAGAATCATATAGAAGAACCATTTTTCCAACTTCAAATTCCTTATTCTGAATATTTCGTCATCATGACATGATTTTTGTATTTCTTTTTATGTCTTCTAGTTCCACTGAGCAATAACATGCCTTTAATCTAACTACATCAATTTATTTATGCACTCCTTGATAGCTTGTTCATCATCCAATATTCCTACATATGCAATACACAAGGATGAATTCTATAGGAATACAACCTTCGTGCAAACACCAACTGAAAGGGTGTGGTCTTATTTAAGCATTTGTAAGTTTTCATATATGCCCAAAGTACAATAGATACTTTATCATCCCAGTATTTCCTTCCAACATCACAAATATTTTTCAATGTATGCCCCAAATTTTTGTTAAAAGCCTCACTTGATACTATTGGTATGTAGGTGATAGGGTGTTGTCTTATGATGCACCACCATAAAATTAGCCAATAATATTCTGATAGTATCATTCAAAAAGTGTGTGCCCCTATCACTTTTCAAGCTCAACGGACATCCATACATGTTGATAATATTTTCCCATAAAATATCACTATTGTAGATTTTGTGTAATCCTTTGTAGGCATTGCTTATGCCCACCTTTTAAGATAGTTTGTATAAGTTATAATTTAGCGCATGCCATTCCTACACATGGGTGGGGAAATAGGACCCACAAAGTCAATTTCCCATTTCTCAAAAGGTTCAACACTTGCAATAGGTCTCAAAGGAATTTCATCTCTTGTTCTCAACTTCCCAAGTGACTGAAAATGATCACATGCCTTGACATCCTTATATAAATTTTCCCACCATAATCCAGCCATCAAAATCTTACATGCGGTGGAATCTCTTGCATAGTGACCTCATGCAATTCCACCATGAGATTATTCCATAATTTCCTCGCACTCATGCTCCAAAGACACACCAATGTAAAAATTCATCGCAACCAATTTTGTACAAGTCTCCACTTATCAACTGGTGAAGTGTCACACATATTACAAGTAGTTTCTTATTTAACGTCTTCATTCCCTCAGGCACCTATCCTGTGCACAAAAATAATGCAATATCTTCTAACTTAGTGGGCACACGATTCAATCTAAATATTTGTGCTTCCATAATTATGTCTTCTATATTATTTGTGTCCTCACTAGAATTAATCCTCGATAAATGATCAAGCCCTAAGTTAATTTTTCTAGTTTGACAACAACTGTAAATTGAAACTCTTGAAATAGTAGTATCCACCTGTAAATGTGCCCTTATAAAACAAGCTTGTTCACCAAATACTTAAGCACCATATGATCTGTGAAGAATATAAATGGTGTAGCCAATAAGTATTTCCTAAACTTGTGTAGTACATAAATCATGGAAAAATCTTCGTGCTCAATAGTTTTATAATTCTATTCAATGGGTATTATCTTCCTTCTTGTAAAATAAATAGGGTGGTCTATAATTCCTTCACCTGGTTATGCTAACATGATGCTAATTTCCATACCGAAGCATCAATGTGAACATGACATGGTTTTTCCCATTAAGGAAGGTGTAGAATGGGTGTAGAAGTAATTCTTTCCTTCAATGTCTCAAATGCTAGCTGTTGTGCCTCACCCCAATAGAATTTTCCCTTAGACTTCAACAGTTCCTCCAGGGGGAAGAAATCTATGCATACCCTTGAATTAATTTCTTGTAATAACCTATATGACCAATAAATACACACACGTCACTTTGATTTTTAGGCTCTTCTAACCCCAATATCACATCAACCTTGGCTAGATCTACCAACAATCCTTCTTTACAAATAATATGTCCCAACAAAGTGCCAAAAGGTGTTGCAAAGACACATTTCTTAATATTCAAGGAGATGCTTAATTATTTGCATATTTCAAACATAAGTCTCAAATTTTCACAATGATCCTTAACCAGACCATACACTATCCAATCATAAATACAAACCTATAAAAATTTATGAATGAAGTCCCGAAACACTTGTACATCAATACGTGAAAATACTACAAGTGCATTCTTCATTCCAAAGGGCATAAATTTGTAAGAAAAATTTCCAACTCGGTGGGGAAATTTTTCTTCTCTTGATATTCATTTTTATTCATACATGATGATATCAAAAATCCATCGTAAAAGAGTATATCTCATGCCCTACTATCCCTTCCAAGATATCCTCAAAAAATGGGGTAGGAAAAGGATCAATAACACATGAAGCATTTAATTCTCTATAGTCCACATAAATCCTTATCCTCCCATCCTTTTTAATGCTTATCACCATGGGACTCACCCACTCTGATTCCTCAATGGGCTCAATGATTCCATATTTCAACATCTTATCAATTTCTTCCTTTACCTTAACACGTAGATTAGGGTTCATCCTATAAGACCTCTTCCCGATTAGGCACACAAATTATTTAAGTTTGATTCACATCTCACCTAAAGAAGGGTGTACTCCTTTCAATTCATGATAGCCTCTAGGGAATAAGTCTTGAAAGTCATGTAGAATCTCAATAATCTTAGCTACCTCCTGTTTAGATCAATAATCACCAATAATGTCCTCTTTAGGTTCTCGCATCTATCCCAATGTCTTTCTCTTCATAGGCTCATGATATGGGTTGGCTCACGTGTACCTTCATTGTGGTTAACCTCTGAATTTTTTTCCTCATCCTCTTCACCATCTATCGAATACCTACTTACCCTTTTCTTAATCAAAGATAGGCACATACAATTTCATCTTCTTTAGTCTCTTCAAGGTCAAGGTGCACTTCTAAATCCAACTATCCAAACATGTATAAGAGTAGTACCTTAGCCTTTGTGTTATCCCCTAAAGTAAGGCACCTCATAATCTGTAATTCTTAATTGAACAGAGGTTTAGTAAAAAATTAATCAAACGTGTGAATCATACCCGAGGTTATCTCTCGCTAATTAACCGTCTCCTATATGAACTCTACATAGAAATTACATGCATGCACATAGCCTCCGAGGGTTTCATACAACTTATGTACCCGCAGAGTGATGGTGGCAAGGCCTCCTACCCCTCTATCTAGATTCTCTCACACTTTTGAATGTTATGCGAAGAAGAATCCTTCCCATGGTATTCACATATCTATGAAAGTACATTACTTCTTAGAAACCTAGTAGAAAAGGACATTCTCACTTCACACCATTCTAAAATATTTTCCTTATGTGTAGCTCATCGGTGTGTTGCTATCCCACACAAGGTATAAATCAATATATTTCTTCTCTCACCAATATCATTCCACTGGGCTTCCATAGCATGCAAAAATACATCTAGATTTCCTTCATAGTGTACTTTGAGGTACCAGGTTTTTATTAAATCACCTCACCATGTTTGGCCTAATCACATGAATAACTTTATTCTTAACCTCACACCCAACTAATTCATATGTTCTATGTACCTAGATCTTGGTAGTATCACTAATCGAATGAGCATCATCCCATTGTATCACTCCTTCCTTAAATGGATCAATCATCTCATGTTCTCTAATTATACGCATGTTTTTCTTCTTCAAGTCCCCATCACTTACTTGACTAAACATATGGGGTATATTTTTCATCTTTTAATGAGATAATGACACACTATTATTTATCCTCAAATATAATGTACCCCTTATTAAAGAGAAAATATACATTATTTGCATAACAAATGGGGCACCCAAGTAATGTTGGGAAACTATCTACCTCTACGAGTTCCAATACTTCAAATTCCCCAATGAAACTTGGCTCCCTAAATCATAATAGTAGCATCTTTTAACACCCCAATAGGATTATCCCTATTTCTATTTTCCATGTACAACACATTCAAAGAAGGCTGCAATGGTGGTCTACCCATCTGATTCCAAGCATCCAATGTGATTACATTAACTTCGCACCCGTGTCTATAAGATTTTTATTAAATTACATCCATCAATGACCGCATTCAATGTAATCTCCTTGTCATACTCATGATTATGGGGAGGAATATTTTCATGAAGGATCTTCCACTCATGCTCATGTCATTTACGTTATAATTTATCTCTCAACCACTCTCTTGAAGAGGAATTATATTCTCCGACATAACATCATACAAAATTCCTTCAAATAATATATGTATTTTTGAGGGATTTCATCATTCTTAGCTCATTCCAATACACACACCTGCTCCTTTAAACTCTAAATCTCTCCTTACAAATTCCCGATAACGTCATAGTTTCTAGATAAAATTATTTTTAATGTTCAACATCGTGGTACTTTTCATTAATCACTTCTTTCTTCATTATAGGTTTCTTGTACTTCAGATTCTCCTGGGTGTGTGCAACCTCAACGCGTTCTAGGTAACTAACATAGACTATAATTCAAAATTCAGCCCAACCTTCAACATCCATTTATCTTCATCCACGCGTTGTATCTTAATCATAGTTGCACCCTTATCTTTCTTATGTTGTTTTCTCATATGCTCATACAAGTTAGGGCATTCTTCAAACTTATGTTGTTTTCCACACCAAGAGCATACCAAATTTTGAGGGCACTCGCATTGATAATGATTAGGAGATCCACAAGTAAAACAAGTTCCTCTAGGAAATCCTCCTCTTCCACCACCATGACCTTGGCCTTTGTATCCCCCATGAAAGCCTCTATTTCTGTTATCCCCATTATTGCACCCTTCATTATGTTGTTCTCCTTGTTCCTTAGATCCACTTGTGACACCAGTTTGGTGCACACCAGTTTTGATGGCTTCATGTATGTGATCAATCACTTTGTAGTTAACTGTATCATGAGTATAAGTTTTACAAATCTTACAATACATGGATACATTCTTATGGATCACACATTGCAAAAGAGGACATCTACTCACATCATGGTCCAAACAAAAATCTTGCAGTCCAACAACATGATGCACACCCTTTGGGATGGAAGATATCCTTAGTGTGTCCTTCAACCTCACAATTTGTACACCAAATCCCACTGCATGTATCATGATATAAATAAGCGAGAGATATTTTACAACTATTTTATAATAACTGCAATCTACACTTCAAGAAATGGGCTCACACAGTGTCTAAACTCCCAATGGCCTCAACACATGGAGCTTCCTCCAAAGTGTCGTGCGGGTCTACAAAATTCTTATGAGATAGTTACCTTCTAAGGGAATTAACAACCCACCAAAAAAACATTGTGCATGCTGACTAGGATGTATGTCATAAGATAACTTTGACACCAAAGTTGTAAACCACATGTCATACTCTCAAATTATTTCTAATAAGTCATGCTTATTGTCCTTAAGTGCACTAATACTCTTCTATTCAAACTCATGGATATGGAATTCAGCCAAAAACATAGAATGGAAAGTATCATAATCAATCTGCAATCTGGTATGGATCATACTTTATATACCAATTATACATATTCCCTTAAAGAGTAGTAGGAAATTGAATTTCCTTCCTATCCAAAGTGGTGATTCCCTTAACACACCATAGTAACTCGTAATTGTGTACATGTTCTAAAACATATTAAATACCTTGTTTATTCTAGTAATTGAATAAACATCTCATAAAACACCTATTGGGGTTGATGTGGGGGCTGCTTTAGGGATGTGGGTCTTGTCATCTAGATCAAGAACCAAAACCACCACCAATATTTCCTCTACCTCTAGATCAACCTAATCCACTTGATCTTGAGCATCCTAACCAACCTAAACCACCTCCCGTAATGGGCACTAAACCATTGGATGTACTTCCTTATGTTCTAACTATGGTACTAAACTAAACTCTAATAGTCCGAGAAGTTGTAATACTTCTATATGTGTTCCTAATATTCTATGCACCCACACTCGACATGATGATGCACTAGATAAGATTCCTCCATTCAATCCCCCAAACAACAAAGATGTTATCACTTGTGATGTCATAAATGTTATCTTATGTACTTCTATATTCAATGGAAAATGATAAATACTTAAAACCAATGGATTACCTACGAGTCACTTGTTTATTAATATTTACTTCAAGAACTTGAATACCAAGCACAAGGGCTAGGTCACCGGTGGGATCGGATGCACACACGTGGGCCATGGTCCTTAATATTTCTTCATCGAGACTTGTTCTCATTAGAATCCAGGGGATTATCTACTACACTTCCCTAAGTGGGGAGATCCGGATGCACCGTTCCATGTATTCTACGCGAGCTTCAAATTTTTCACAAGACATCATCCTTCGTAACTCCACAAAATCCTTAATATCACGCCGCTTAGCCAATTCTCTCTCTCATGCCTCATTATAGTTAAGTTTCCTTTCCTCTCTCTAGCTTTCTACCGCAAGGTCCGCCATATTTTACCACAACTACCTCTACCCCTTTTACCCATAGGAAGGTTCTCTTAGCTTATCACCACCATTAAAATATTAATTACCAAAGGAATGACGTGAAGGTAATATCCTCTCGCCGCATAAGAATTAAAACTCAAAGCAACTTCCAAACAATTATACATAGACAAGGCAGTGCGTACTCTAACATATGATTGCACACAACACTAGCCCACCAATGATCTACAACAAGAGTACAAGGTTCATCTACATTAAAAATCCTTGATAATCTTCATGCATCCGAGTCCTTAGTCGGTAATGCCATATTTTCTTTGATACATACGTAGAAAACCACTTGTACAAATTTTTTGGAAAGAAGCAAAATAATGACTCTTAAATCTCATGATAAATATTTTCTTCAACCCACTTGTGCACATTGAAATCAAGTATGGTACTATATCTCTCTGTAAAATGATATTTTCCATCAATCACCCAATATTCAATGGACGCAAGAGCTAATCGATACACCATCATTATGTAACATCATGGTAAAATAACCATCATCATGTAACATCATGGTAAAATGTTTGAAAAAGAGGTCCTGCAATGTAACCAAAATCTAGTATATTTCTTATTAAAACCCTATACGTGCTAGCACATCACTCAAACAGATTTGAGTGCTCACCCGAAGTGCGTAAAGGTATCGGTACCTCTTTATTATAGTCTTACCACAGAGTTAACATGCATGTTCATAATAACCAAATCCCAAGGTGTATAATCCATTCTATCAATCAGATTCATGAACTCAAATTGGAAACACACATAATAAAGTAAACATACAGATCACATAACAATTAGGATCAGATTCACCATATAATCACTAGTAACAGATACATCAATAACCAATATCCAACCATAATAATCCATTATATTATTCCATCAAAACACAATAGCTGAATACATCATAGTTACCATCACAAAGTCATGCGTGTAAAAGCATACCAGCAGAACATAACTCTATAGCAATACGTTGTATAATCATGATCCCAAAATCGTGCAAATCAATATGTATATATATGGGTGGGGATTTTCCTTCGCCACCCATGCACTTATCAAAATAAGATGCATGATTACAATATCCATGTGCCACTATAAAACTAACTAAGAAGCATGCAAACTTCGCCTAACAATATATTATCTACAATTAACTCTAATTCTAATCATATTATTATCTCTCTTTCTTATTTTTGAACTGCAAGTTCTTTCCTAAAAATAGAATCTTCTTGAATTCCCAATTCTCCTTGTTTGTTTCATACTCCATGTCTATATTTATCCCCATTTACCAAAAATTTCAGTAAGTCTTTTGTCTTTCTTAAGTGAACCTCACACACATCTTCTTCCATTTTCCATGCACAAACCCCATTTTATAGTGCTCTTATCTCCCACGCATTCCTTCATTGACTATCTTTTTGTTCACGTATCACTTCATACTTCAATACTTAGTCATTAATTTGTTCCCAACAAGAATCATCCATATGAACCATGTTTTCAATATATGCACTAGTAGAGTTATATGAGATATCAATAACGTTGGTAGCTTCCTTATTGGAATGAACATGATTGAATTTTTCATATTTAGGATGACTAGGAAGGGTGTCATTATGGATTTTGAGATGCTTGTTATCTTGATGAACCACTTCATGATGATCATGGTGTTGGGCTTTGTCACATGCCTTCACAACCTCATCTAACCTTTCTTGGGTGATATCTTTATGAATGAAGTTGTTACCAAGGAGGAATATATAAGAAACGGATCAAAGGACACAAAATTATCATATGAATGGCCTCAATTGGTGTGCCACCAATATAATTAAATTTCATAATAACATTAAGGAGATTGTAAGAAATTTCTACTACCATGGAAAACAGTGGGGTAGACATCATCACAACCCTTCCTTGGATAGAGGTACATTTGACATGGGAGTAGGTTAGATGTGATTTGGAAATAGATTGATCAATTTTGTGGATGGTTTTATTAAAAGAAGTTCCTTGAGGAAGAGTTTATGTGACTGCATCATCAATAGAATTATTATTTCTAGGATGCATAAGGAATTAGATGTTATTAGGGATCTTTTGCTTTGGAGAAGGATTTTCAAACTCTCTTATGAGATAATCTTGGCTTTCAGCTTTAATTTCTACATAATAGAAAATAGTCCAATGTTTTCACGCTAGATTCATAACTCTTAGGAGTAAATAATTATGCTTTGCAAGTGGAAAGCCAAAATGAATACTTGTTTAGATTTTGAAGGATTTTATGGTTCTTAGATTTTTTTGCATGATTCTTCCAAAGAGGTAGGGGAAAATTCTCTAAATTTATATTGAAATCAAGGCTCAATTTCTCTAAGGATAAATTAGAATAATCTGATATAGGGCATGTTACGCTCAACCATAGTAGAATTTTTTTCAACATTTGATGAAGGCTTGGGAAGATTAATTGTCTATCTACTTTTTATTGATGAAGATCATGATATTGGAATTCATTGAATAGGAGGTCACCAAATTTCTAGTTTGATGATGGAGTTTTCTGGTGGCTATGATAAAAATCCAAGGCATCTATTGTGAGATTCTTAGATAGGAATTGGGAATCATCATAGGAGTTATTATTCACCCAATATTTATACATATTTCTAAAATATCTGATATTAAGAGCAGGATTAGTAGAAGCATCATAAGTGATGGAAGGGAAATACCTCCAATGTCCATACCAATGATGTAGATAGCTATTGGTTCTCTTTAAATAACTTAAAGGGAATTGGGAAGTCCATTAGACCCAAAACCTTAATTTTTGTGCCCTAAGAGACTATGTAAGGTCAATCAACAAGCTAAGTGTTTTCATGCTAAATTTATAGCATGTAAAATTGAAAATTTTGGCCATGAAAGCTAAGCCCCCACTTGAAAATTTCTTCTTTTGGTCATTATAAACCATTTTTATAGCTAGCCTATCCTCGCTTTCACCCTCACTCTAGCTCGAGGAAAGTGATAACAATATTTTAAAGTGTGCTTCAATTTGCATGGAGGAGTACCTAAGATGATTTATAAACTCATTAAGACTCAATGGAAAATAATTTCCTCTAGAGGCCTAAAAGGGTCATTTTGGCCATTTTGTAGATGGTAAATATCCTCTCAAATCCTACAAGGAAGATTAAAACCATATAAGGGTGTTTTGGTGAACATTAAATATGTATAAGGTAGCTTAGGTAAATTATGTGAAGAAAATTGATGACAAGAACAACTTATGCAACATCGAGATAATTCTAGGCACACAAAATAAATGATCCAACTATGAAAGCTAGCTTCTCCAGGATGATTTTAAGATTATATAAAGAGTTATGAGGAAAAAATAATTAATGGAAATATTTTGGAACCCTATACATTATGGACATAAATTTGTTTTCCAAGACTCAAATGTTTTCTATGATAATCTAGGACACAACAATCGATCCTTATAATAAAGAATGAAATTGGCTCTAAAAATTAAATTTCAGGCATAATTGGCTCCTTATATTAGATGTTATGATTGTAACATGTTATTTGGGGTAAAAATCATATAATTTTTGACCCCAAAATACTTTCCCATGCTCCCGAGGTGGAAATGTCATTCCTTGTGTCTTGATTTGGAATGTGTGGGTAACATCAAATTCCTAAAATGGAAAGTGAAAGGTTTTGAGAATGATTTGTCCACTTGTATTTTCTTTGAGGTGTAAAGGGGAAAAAGGGAAAAAGGTTTTCTCCCCCTCTTATCTAACTCCAAGGCATACAAGAAACCTAATTTACGTTCCCAAGTGCTAAGTTTCAACCCCGCTTCTCACCGCATGGAACCAAAGGTTTCCACTTGTCATGATCTAGTGAAAATTTACCTTGGGTGTCCCTTGTGTCCACTTTTCCCCCTTTCATCAGTGTAACTCAATATCTAACCTTGAATGGAACCAGTTAAGGTAGTCGAGTTTAATGTGAGTTAAGGAGTAAAAGGGTTAGTGAGAAGCTTGGATTTCATACTTAGTCACTTTTTCAGCTTTCCACATGTCAAAAATATGTGCAAAGTACACTTGGGTGTCCCCTTTTCCCACTTTTTCCCCTTTACTCATGTCCAACTCAAGCAATAACCTCCACCGACTCCGGTTAATCCTGTTTGAGTCAAACTTGAGTTAAGGTGTTCAAGTGAGAAAAATAAGCTTCATATTTAAAATGTTAGCCATTTTTATGTTTTAAAGATGCATTTAAACTCCAAAAATATTTCACCCTTGTTATGTTTCTAAAATATTTCGAGGCATCATATGCTAAAAATGGAAAGCTTCTCCTATCTCCCAAACCCCTTGTCTGATCCCCATGAAATTTCAACAAATCCTCAAAAACACCTTTCAAATGATCCTAACCTTGCATTTAATAGTGTTCTATTTTATTTTTAATGTCCAAATAAGGTTTCCCGAATTAAAAACTCATTTTTTTAGATCTACGAGTTTTTGAGATTGAAATCCTATAAAAATTGAGCAAAGCATCCTTGTGAATTAATTAATTTTTTAGACCACTTTCATTCCATTACAAAGCCGATAAGACCCACTTATAAAAATAATAAGCCTTCCTAACCCTCGGAAGTTTCCTTGATAGTTTAAGCCAAATTACTAAACTAGTAACTAAAAATGACTTCTCAAAATAAGGCTATATAAAAATAGTAAGTTTTAGGATATTGGTTAATAAAAAGTACGTTGAACCTCTCATGATGAATAAATAACACCTAGATGTGTTTGAAATAGTAAAAAAACATCATAGTGACTTGACATATTCATAACTCCACAATATACACTTTCAATTAAGTGAAGGAACAATTCTTTTGTTTGGGGGAGAAGACCTTTTTCAATGAGTAACATATGAGAAAGAAGGTATTTGATCATCCTAATGTTTATTTCATTCAAAAAGGAAACATTTGTGTCACTAAGGTAAATTTTTAAGCTAAGACGAATCAAGTGATGATCTCCATGTTCTAACCGTAACCTTTTGTTCAAAGAGGATCATGATCTTTGTAATAAAAATAATCATCTCAATTTCATCACGTGAAATTCACTTAATAGTGTTTTTGAACACTCATTCAAATGCTTCAAGTGTATTTACATCTCTTTGGAGGATGAATTTGTAACCATGGTGTTCTAATTCCATAGATGGTCACTTAGGAAACAGGTGAAATCAAGAACATCATGAAACATATGATGGTGTTGAAACATCAAAATTAAAGTCATCAAGGAAATGGTCATGAGAAACATGATAAGGGAGGATCATCATGAGTGATGCCGATAGTCATCCCAAATTCACATTGTAATATTTTGCAACATGTGTTTCTAAACACGCATTCAAAGACTTTCGAGTATTCTTACATTTCATAGGAGAAGGAGATTGTACCACAATTTTTCAATTCAACGGCTAGTCAAGGGAAAGGAACTTCATTCATGATCCATTAAAAGAAGGTTCTTCATCAAAAATATTTTTCCCGTCTCTAGATTTCCAATTCTCTCTTCTTCTCTCTCCTCCCTCTCTTTAACTCATACACTATTTGTTCCTTGAGAGTGTAATTTTTCACTCTTTCATCTTATTAACTTAAGTGAATTAATGTTGCATTGTAAAAATCCCTTTTCAAAATAAGAAAAGGACTTAGTTTCATTCCAAGGAAATTTTTAAATTCACATGGTGGTGAGATGAAAAATCATATGAGGGGAAAAGGAGGAGTCTTTTTGTAATTTTATAAATTGGAATGGCTTATCCATTCCAAAGGGTTGACAATTTTTATTACTATATGTTGTTGAAATTTATTTCACTACTACATGAATTAATAAAATCTACATTTACTCTATGTCCTTTTCTATGTTCCTCTATTCTCTCTACTCTCTAACTTTTAAGGCTTAGTGATCTTGCATAGCCAAGAAATAACTTTGTGTCCTCAATTAATGAATCTACAAAATTTTGTGTCTCTAGTATGTTAGTCTTACTAATTTCTTACATTTTTATGTTCTTGTAATTGAATATGGACCAACTCTGTTACAAGTTGGTGAGAATATGTTAGTTTATGCTCACATCATTAACCCTATCTCCTTATTTTTCCTACTCCTCTTTACCTCCCATCATAGAAAATTTCTCCTTGTACATTATACAAGCATTTTACCACAGGTTTAATGGAGCATTCCTAAGTGATCCCGGCCTAATGGCCACCCCATAGTTTTAGGTACTTTACATTCAATAATTAGAGCCTTCTTATACCTAAGAGGAATGGGATTAGGCCCTTAACCATTGGTGAAAACCAATAATCTGCACCGCAACAATTTATTTCACCAACACAAAATTACATTAGTTTAGAACAATAAAAAATAGTTTTTAGCCATGGTCTATTGTTGAATTAGAAAGTCAATGAGCTACATGATGAGCTAGATAGAATTTTTATTGGAAGGGATGTTATCATTGTCACCTGAATTAGGATTTTCTCTATCTATAGAAGGGTCATGATGGTTAATGTTGACATCCATTTTATGAGAACGATAGTCCTCAAGATGGTTAGATAACATTCATGTGAATATTTTACATACTCGAGAATTTTTATAGAAAATTTTACATAGTAAGGATATTATCATATTTAGGGACATCCTCATGTCCACCTTTTACTTCAAGATGAAATATAAGGTTTCATATGCTAGACCTATTTTTTTATGTTTCTATGATGGTGATTTGAATTCCTACCATTTGATCCTATGGCAAGGAATTTAATAAAATGAAGAACTAGCTTACGAAGGACATGATTTTGAGAATTATGATGAAATAGATACAACTAAACTATATATGTAATAGAATCACCAAGAAATTATTCCACATTGAATTCAAAATAATAAGAGGAGACTTACTGAATATGTTTTTCATACAAGATCAACCACATGTAATAAGGGGCCAATGACATTGAGAGTAATATGAGAGGTGGATATTTTTATATGGGATTGATCATGTAGGAAACCTACATAGGGGCTGATGTCATTAAGAAGGAAAATTATGAAAGGTATGAATATTTTTAGATGGGATTGACCTTGAAATAATTTTTCATAGGGGTAAATTGTGTCATGCCTATAAAATTTATGTTTAGATTAGATCAGCAATGTAGTAGGATTCTACACAGGATCGAAAGAATTTACAAAATCAAGAGTAATAAAAGGGAGTGAATCTAACCTAGTTTTAAGTATAGAAATATTCACGTTGGGTTTAATAAAATGTATGATTTAAATATAGGGATCCAATATAATATTAACCACACTATGTACATTCAAAATTCCTTAGGAGCTCTCATGTCATAAATCTAGAGGATAATATCCCTAACCCTAAGATAGCTATAGGTTTCCAAGGCCTACAAATAAGATAAAGATAGGTATCCTACCAATATTGAGAAATAAGAAGGAAAACCCAAGGGGTAGATAAATCCAAGGGGTGTAATAGTAATAAGAAAATATAATAGAATATATAAAATATACCTACTCTAATTTATAGCAATGAATAACCAACAACAATAATCACCTATAAAATAAGAGACTAGAGAGGGTTAGAAATACTTACATGTAACATGTGTGTGACGAATGATGCATAATACTCCCCGAGACAAAAAAACTAAAAGGTAATCACTATGGGTAGAGAAGAGGAAATATCTACAAGAATATCTCCAGTCCTAGCTCACTATGGTGACCCAAATTAAAAATGTGTAAGCTCCAAGACTTCAAAGATGACTAATAAGTGTGAAATTATGTGATAAAGAATGATTATATAAGTATTGTGTGTAAGAATTTAGTTTTAAAGTGGTTGGTGTGGTGGTAATAACAAGAAAGTAGTGGGTTATATATACCTAACTACATCACCCATGGGTGATGGCCTTGGATATGGAAATGTTAAAATAGATGTCACAACCATGGGTGATGGTGTCACTTAGGGAAACCATAATGTCACAAGATGAAAATGTGGGAGTAGATGCCAAAAGTCAAATGATGGTGAATGATGAATTTATAGGGTGACAAAAATTAGGAATGATTGCATGTAATGAGAAGAAACAAGAGAACATAATGGGACTAGTAAACATAATGGGTACGATGCGTGAAAAGGGGAATAAACTAGGAATGTATAGGATAAATAATGATAATAATGACATATCTCAATTGTTTTGGTCTATCCCACATGACCAAGTCTGATTATACCTCAATCATGGAAATCCTTGTAAGGAACTCACTCATGAAGATATGTCATTAGTATCCCATGCACAAAATAAATGATTAGAAAGCATAAAAATATGGTTTATACACAATTTGTATGGATTTTTACCTTCCACATACCTCATGATATATATGAAGTGCTTATGTTTTCTCTTTTTCCAATAGTAATCCTTTCAATTGTTTGTTTCTATGGTGCATGAGTAAGAGGTTAACCATTGGAAGTTACTTTCTACATACCTTAGAGACTATATAGTGTGGCTCGATAATGATACAACCCTCCATTATTATTGGAATGAAACATTAGTGTGGTTCATTATTTACAAGTGAGATAATTATATTAGAGAGCCTATATAAAAACACTCCCCAAACTTGTGAATCTCTTGATAAAATTAACATTTAATAGATGAGATTTTGGAGACATTGCCTACGAAAAAAAAATTCTCAACATTTGGAGTCTTACTACATGACACATCATCAAGAGAAATATTATCTCACATTTTAGGTGAATAATTATAAATTTATTCTTGAGGATACTAATACACCTCTAAGAGTGTTACTGTAACTAAGAGATACTATTAGTTCTCTTTAGTTTGTGTTTATTTCACTAATATGTTTTTTCATTTCAATGTTGTAGCAGTTTGGCTATATTTTATAATCCTTCTTTCATCTCTAGTAATCATCTACTGTAACTCAATTTGAAAATTTTATTCAATTCATATATACATTGTAACTCATTTCATTTAATTCAATGATCAAGTTTAAGTATTTCATTCCTTCTTTATAGTTCTCAACATTTGGTATTAGATCTAAATGAAAGTTATTGATTGAGTAAGTATAAAGCAATGAGAGATAAAAGGTGTGTTTTCAAGAAAAAAATAATATGATATTATTTTAAAATATAGACAAGATTATTTTTTAGGTGATTTTTTTAGTTTAGTAGCACCATGTACTCCCACCCCACAACCACTTTTTTATTACAAGTTATGATATGTTTTTGGAGGTCAACAAGGTTATTGGTTCATGTTTGGCATTATAGAAGATTAATGTCTTCAAAGAGGCTATAAATCTCTACCTGTGTGGATATCCCTCCAACCAAGTTGAATTACCACTCAATCCCACAAAACTCTACATCTATTACAAATTGTGTTGCATCACCTAATGAGGATCATTGTTCCTTCACTTTAATTGATCATTTATCAAACTAGGGAAACATCCAAAGGCTGAATTCTATAGGAAAAAGAGGGAAATTATTTTCTAATGATTCACCTGATGAGGATCATTGTTCCTTCACTTTAATTGATCATTTATCAAACTAGGGAAACATCCAAAGGCTTAATTCTATAGGAAAAAGAGGGAAATTATTTTCTAAAGATTCTACCATCTAGGTTTAAATAAATACCAATGTTAAAAGATACTATAAATCTGAGAACAATCCTAAATTATTTAACCAAATAAATTTCAGTTGCAAGTAAGTCTAAACTAATTTTCATAATTTATCTATTATAAAATCTCACCAATAATATGATGAAATTAACTTAAAAGGAAAAACACAATGCTAAAAAAATGTTATAAATTTCCTCTTCCTAGGGTAAGAGTTTCCCTTACTCTTCTCTTATATTTAGATTTTAAAATATATCAACAATCACCAATAAAGATATGCTGAAATTGTAATTGTATTAGTGGTTCAATGTTTCTTACAAAATATGAAATATGTAAGATATCCCATACTTTGAATTTACAATGAGATATTTATAAGAAATACTTTAAGTTGAATGTAAAACACTTTTGTATCAAAATTCTTAATAGAACTAAACTATGAATCCATCTTTCCGAGTAACAAGTGTGGATATTACAACTAATCGGCTACTCCCAAAGCGAAAATAACTCATGAATTGAGAATTATCAAATAATACTCCTTTCAAAAAAATATGGGAGAGTGCCTTATTTATTCCTTCCTACTATCTACTAAATAAAGATAATTTTATTTTCAGGTGTTCAACTACTTATGCGCAAGGAAGCATACTTCCAACATCTCCTTGACCACTATATATTATTCAACAATCTCCGAAACATGCCAAATAACTTGGAGCTTACTTCTAGATATTCCAAATCTCAAGTGGTTTATTCTAGAGCTTTTACATTTCTATCCAATATTTCAAGTGTATGTTTGAAGCCATTGTTCATTAATTTAGAGTTGTTTTGGTATAGTTAGAAGCTTTATCCTTTTCCAAAATTATGGGCCTATATCATCTATTTTTCCTTTATAATTATTTAATCATGATCATTTCCCTATTTTTCATGAAGAACCATCTACCTCATAATAATTATTAGAGGTTAGGATACAAACAAAACACCGTGACTTATGAATTTAATCTATCATATATACCTCATGCTTAAAATTTAAAACATGTAAACAAACTTTTAAACATAATTAAGTTCATTTAAAACTACAAAAATGGATAATTATAGTTCTAAAAGTGAAAATTTTATAGTCTCATCAAGCACACCTATGCACTCGAATGGAGATCCTCATAAACCCCAATTAGCAAGTCATTTCCTTTTCACATAAAGATATTATAGCTTGGTTAATTATCCTACTTTGCATATTGCCAACTAAACCACACCGAGATAAGTCTTAACCTAACCAAGTTGGTGTAACCATTCTCCTCAATCTCCTTCTTAATCTCACCATCTCCATCACTTCAGCTTCTTTGAGCTCATCCAATCGAGAATGTATATATTAAACTCTTTATTGATCTAGCACCTACATAGATATAAGATGAATAATATTCATAACTAGACTACATATACCCTTTTACAGGTGTCATATATACCAACTCAACACTTTTACACAAGCCACCAACTTCATTAATGCATAACACGTGGCCCTTGATTTCCATACTTAGTGTGTCAAATCCTCTCGATCTTGTAACCCTACGAAGATATTCACCTCTACCCTATGAAAAATCTAACACGTCACTCAACATATCATCTCAAATATTACACAAAAATATGTCTTAACATTATCTCAATCAATACATTGAAACTCTGCATTAAATCCCACATCAAATCTACAAAAATCTCAAATGAAACAAAAACATATGCAACGTATAGCATAATGACATCCCAAATAGAGGTCCCGACCATTTCTTTTCACGGTAAAAACCATAAACACCAATCTCTTACACAATAATGTTGGTGAAAACTTTCATAACCCAATTTTTACAAAACAATATGGCGTTACCATTAAAAATACAAAACCTAAAGGCACATTATAGATGTAGATCGTCAAGGTGGGTAATCATTTTTGAAAAATTAATTTAAATAATTTTCTTTCATAAATAATAAATCTATTTCTTTATAGCTCAAAATGTAACACCACCCAAGTGGATATTATAAATTTATTATCCATTAACACCTTCAAGTTAGTAAGCTCAAACATGACCTTTTCCTTTTCATTTTTAAAAATTGACTTACCCTCCTTCAAAACATAAAACCCAATCCACACATTAGAGTATGTCAAGGCATTTCCACCTAAGTGTTGAAAGGGATTAACACATACCGTTGAAAAGTGGGAGGTGAGGGGTTTGAAACCCATTATTATTTATTAAATTTATTTTCTCTTTAAAATATAAAGCGGAAGAAATATTACAAGGAAAATTTTACAAAAAAACGCAATCACCTTCAAAACAAAATTTTCCCCTTAATTTATATTTTTCCCAATTGGGTAATGGAAATGTTTTTAACATTACAATTTTTTTTTCAATTTTTTAAAATATGTAATTTTATATAAAGCTACAAACCATTATGCATAAAAACATTAGAATACTTGAAAAATTGAAATAAAATACAATAAAAAAATCTTTGATCTATTCACAACATTTGGTATGAATAGTGCATTTCAATCACACTTATGGGTAACCCCATTGTAATTTTATGTACTAAATCTAATGAAAAATATGTATAAAAATGTTGTCTATGACATTGTCCCTCTAAATCATCAATGAGTAATAAGAAAAATTCACTCACATCCATTCCCTTTGTTTCCTATCTCCCATGATTATTAGATGAAAATCCTAAAATTGGGAAAATCTAAGTATATGGAGACTTGTTTTCCATGTATTAAGATACCCCTCTAAGTATGTGTCATTGATCAAACAAATCCTCATGTACTATCTAGGTACCATGCTCCGCTCTTATCTCATTTTCATTAATATCTATCTCATCAATGATCATGTATATCGAGAGGATAATATTATTACACATACCGATAAGTATATATGAAGGGAATGCATATATAGAGTTTCCATATATTGGATTGCAAGAATATAGAAAGTGAAACCTTTTTAGAGTAAGTATCAATACATACCCATATTTCAATTGAATTTCTACATAATAGAAAATAGTCTAATGTTTTTACGCTAGATTCATAACTCTTAGGAGTAAATAATTATGTTGTGTGGAAAGCCAAAATGAATACTTGTTTAGATTTTGAAGGATTTTATTCTATTATAAAAAAATTTATCGAATCATATAAATGATGTTGAAAATTAATGAAGGCACAACAAGGTGAACTAGAAATTCAATCTCATCATCATGTTTTGAGTCATAAATGAGTTATAACATCACATAAGAGATGTTAAAATTACTTAATAAAGTTGGAAAATTTCGAATATGTATTTAAGGTGAAGAATAAGAATACCATTCTCCATATGCAAATTCAATTACATAAATTGAAGTTCAAATCCTCAAAATCCATAGAATCCTTTTGTGGAGAAGTACAACATAAAGGGCCTCCTTATTAGATTTTAGAGAATAAGTGTTATAAAAATATCTCATACTCATGGTCTGCAGTACACCCTCATTCAATCCGTTCATGATAAGACTTAATGTCATTAAGAGAAACTAAAATTCCAAAACTTAGCTAACATTTTTAAGCAAGAGGAGTATATGAAACATGTAGTAGATGATGATGACCATGAACTTACTTATAGCTAAAAGGAGAAGAACACACACACTTTCAACAAGAAGAAAATAAAAATAAAAATCCCAAACGTATGAAACTAAACTAAAATTTCCTATTTATAATAAGGGTCATAATATCAAGGAATATTGGTATAATGAGTTAATAAATAAGTTAAACAATAAAAATCCTCAAACAATAAAAAATTTACTCTTAATTAACCAACCATTGTATGAAAATATCCATTTTGAATTTGACTACACAAGTGGTAAGAAAAATTTACTCATTTGGGATGAAGAAAAGAAGTTCAAACTTGCTACACAAGCACCAAAGATCAACAAATAGTTTTTACTATAATTTGTGCCATGTAATGATCAAGCACTCGGTGTTTAGGAAACTAATTCTAAAAATGTATGGTATTGGAGATACAAACATGTCTTGTTTGGGTGTTTAGTCTCACTTATCCAAAATCAGATGGTATGAGGATTTCTACAAATAAACAAATAAACTAAAATATACAAAAATTCCTAGCAAGAAAATAACATCGAACAAATCTTACCAAGAATATTTATGGATATATAGGAAATTTAGACCTGGTTCAAACTAATATTTATGGAGATATGTCAGAAAACAATTTAGGTTATCAATACTTCCAAATAGTTGTTGACAATTATTCCAAAAAATGCGGATATACTTTCTTAAGAATAAAGATCAAAATTTTCAAGCCTTCAAATATTTCAAGGATATTTTTGAGAAACAAAATATTCATCATATAAATATCCTCTACTCATATCAATGGGGAATTCACTAGTAATGCATTCACAACATACCTAAAATAATAAGGAATTCATTTTCAATTGACTATACCTTAATCTCTATAGTATAATGGAGTTAGATAATGGAAAATTTGTAACATAATGGAAATGGAACAATGTATGATAAAGGATACAATATTGAATAATCCCTACTAGGAAGAAGAAACCAAAACATCAATATACATGCTCAAGAGGTCACCAAAAATTCATCTTTACAACATGAATCCATAAGAAACATGGTTAGGGAAGAAACCATTAAATTCTCATCTCAAATATTTTGGAAGTAAGGACCATATGCATGTCTCAAAATATAAAAGTTAAAAAGTTAAATTTGAAGTCAAATATCTACATTTTTATGGGATAGAGTCAAGATTCAACAGGATATAGGTTAATTGATCTGAAGACCAAGAAAATACTCCATTGGCATGGATGTTAAGTGTGATGAGACATGTTCCAAGTCAATTGTCTACTAACTCACATAAAAAATAATAAGAAAAAAATTCCATGATTAAATAAAATGATGAAATTAGTGAATATTATAATAGGAAACTTAGTGAAAATCCACCACCCATTTCCCAAAGAATTCCAAAGTGGTGTACCAATATTCTTAAATATGCAATGATATATGGAGTCCTATAAAAATCTTCATTTGGACCAAAGACTCCTATAAAATATCAAGAAGAAGAAGAAAATATAAATTTAATAAGTAAAATTAGGTCATCTATAGTTCTAGATTCATAAGTTTGAAAACTAAAATTGAATATCTTCCATCTGAAGAAGCTATCAATAATATGCAATAGGGACACCACTATTAAATAAAGGTAAAGGATCAAATAGGTTTCCAAAGTTTGGAAAATCAATATTAAAGGGCATACTAAGAAAAATTGATCTTAAAATAATCCATGTGATACCAATATCAACCTCAAATAAAAAGGGGGATATGGCAATCAACAAATTAAAAATATCAATAAAAATAAAGAATAATGTAAGATTTTTGAAGGATTATTTATTATAAAAACTAACCTCTCATGATCACATCTAACAACTCCATTGTTTTTCATTGATTGAAATGCATGTAAACATTTTCACTTCAAAATCTTACGTTTAAACCAAATCAAATATCTATTCTCCAATAAATTTTATCAATACAAAATTAAAGGGGGAATGATAAAATTAACATTTTAGGTGATTAAAGAATTTATTAGTTTATTCATGAGGACAATATTGCACCTCTAAGAGTATTGTTGCAATTATTATATATTGTTAGTTCTCTTTAGTTTGTGATAAGTTTTAATCAATTGATAGTAATCTAAAGTGTGTATCATGATATGTGAGGTGGTCATCCAAAGATGGATTCAATCTCTAAATTTGGATATAGATGGTTTGATGACACAAAATCCATGATCAAATATTATCTATTAGATTTCTTTTCAAATGGGATTTTAATCAAACAACCATTCTCATCAATAATCATCCTTATTTTATTGATCCATTATTATCCCATAATTACATCAAATTCTTATGTAGTAGGAAAATGAAAAACTTGTTTTAATGCTTATAGTTCATATTGCTGAAGACACATGGACATGTCCCTAATAAACCTCATAATGTATATCATGCTAAAAATCATCCTTAAAACTAAAAATATTATATATAAAGTCTATAAAACATGTGTTATATGCTTTCTCTTTGTCAATGATAACAATCAATTAGGGTTGATTGTTTATATGCATATATATGTATAATGGGTTAATCTATTGCTTCTAGGTATGATTTACACGTGAGATTATTGTGTATTCATTTCTTAATATGGAACCATGATTAATGCTTCATCAAATCAAGTACAAATTTATTTTTCTTCACCAGTCATGTAATCATATTTTAGAAGAACACATAGTGGGTGTAGTTCTTCATCCATTTACATTCATTTAATTTGTTCTATTTTCACGTGTTTGATTTTTTTAATAGGAAAATAATTTCACAACTAAAGGATATATTAATTTCTCTTCATGAACTTGTCAATTATAATAGTAATTTCTTGTGTGGTTATTCTTTCTTAGGGAGGATGGAAACTAGCTTCTCAATATGAATTCACTTTATATTATTAGGATATACTTGATATAATGTAGTTGTGATTAGAAAATATCCCTATTAGAGAAGTGGAGGTAACTTACATCCTTTTTCTTAGTTTGATTTCAAACATTATTATACTCTCCCAGGTGCCATAATTCATTTTCAATTGATATCATCTCATTTTATAATGTGATTATGATTGAAATATTAGACATGATTATGTAAAGTCCAACACTTGTTTGTATGTTATCCATCAATGCATGATAGTTGTGAAAATCCTCAATATTATATAAATTGATGTCATGACATATATCATGTACTAGGTAGCGAAATAAGCCTTTTATCAAGCAAATTAAGTAATATAATAGTAGGTGTATTACTATCATATCATAGTGTCGAATAGGAATGAAATTATGACCTTTCTTAATTAAATATTTCTCTTCATCATAATTTTAATGAATTATATTTTTGACATAGAAATAGAATAAAATGTACCCAAGGAAATTTTCCTTTAAATGTGTGGAAACACATGTAAAAACTCCCAAGGGTATCGACATAAGGGTTTAAATTAACTTGTGGTATTCATCTAGTGAAGCCTCTTTATAAGATATTATTTTGTACACTAATTGAGTAATAAACTAACTTAATTTATTAAACAATGATGTGGAAAAATGATTTGTTAAACCTTGGAAAAAAATAAATGTTTGTATTTAACATGAATTATTTTCTTAATGTTGTAAAGTGAGAAAAATAAGCTTGGATATATTGATTAGGGTTTTGGTGGATTTCCTTTAAATTCTTGAAATTAGTATGCTTTTTACTAGGTGATAGGAAATATAGGAGGAATAGGTTGTGTAATGAATAGTTATAGAAGAAATTGGTGGTCTAGAAAGGTTGTCACCTCACCCACGTGGGAAAGCTATAACTAGTTAAAATTTCTCTCCAAATCCTACCTACTTATCATATGCCGTGTTTAAAATCCCAAGGAATGTGATTGAAAGGATAAAAATATTCAAATAAGGTTTTATTGATTGGGAATAAAGGAGAAAAATATATTCAATCTCATGGCATGGGATATAGTTTTCTTTCCTAAACCATTAGGAGACTTGGGAATAAGTAATTTTAAGGATATGGATAAATCCCTTATTTTTAAGGTAATATTGAGACTTATAAAAGAGAATAACCATTAGATGGTCATCCTGAAATCCAATTACTTATAAAACATATTTATGGATATAATATTTAGAGAAATATGGTGGAGGATAGGAAATCGTTGTGGAAGGTATCTAACTGAAAAGTGGGGATATGTAAGTGGTTTTTAGGATGATTTTTTTATTATAAAAGGTCCCATAAACCAATTTAGACCCTTGGAGCATACTAAGTATAAATATAAAGAGAGAAATATTGGTAAAATAGTGAATTACATTGATAAATGTGGAACTCTTCTCAAGAATATTAATAGAATTATAATTTCCAATCATATATTCAACTCTTAAATGACAACCTTGAAATTGTTAATATTTTTCACATCAATAGTGATGATGAGCTCATTTTTCCCTTAAGAATGGATAATAATTATAGTGTTAAAACATGTTTCTTAGTGAGCTTGACGGTGTCTCTGGATGGTTTTCCTAGAAGTTAATTTGGGAAAATTATTTAACCCATAAAATAAATTTATTCTTCAAATTTTTGTGAAAAATAAAATTCTTAATTTTTACAATTTAGCTAGAAATAAATCATTAATTCCTAATATGTTTTCTATGTGGAAATGAGGGTGATTTGATGAAACACATTCTAATGGAGTGTACCTTAGATTATAATAAATATCACATTATTTTGAGAAATTTTGAATTAATATCGGTCATGCATTACTCCATTTTTGATTTTGTGTGTCAATAAGAATCTCCTTTTACTAATCAAGGTCTCAAGAAATTATGGAATCTAGCTCTACCCCATATATTTTGGGGATTATAGTGGGATATAAACCTCATAATTTAACAAAAAGCTGGAAAAAGGAGAACTCGAAGGGATAATAATATAATTTGGGGATAGTAAAGAAATATATTATCCCTTAAACATAAGGATAATAGAAAGAAAACATATTGTGAGTCTATCATAATGGATAATTGGGTTCTTTTAGGAATCTTGAATAAGAACTTTACATATAAAAATTTGATATATCTATGATAAGATAGAAAATGTTACTCTCCTAATTGGGTTAAATTAAATTCTGATGAGTCTTCTAAAGTTAATCTTACAACTCTAGAGGAGGGGGCATCGTTAGAGACATCAATAGAAATTTAATGGTAAATTACATTGGTTTCTTAGGCATCTAAACAAACCATGTCTTAGAATCCAAAGCTATCTATAGGGTAATTATGTTATATTTTTGATGGGTTTTAAAATTCTATTTGTATAAGGAAACTCTCTTAACATCATTGAGGATCCGACTAAGAAAAATAGGTAAGATGACATGTTAGTATTATCATATTGGAATATTTTGAGATATTAAAATAATTTGATCAAACTATGATAAAGCATGTGTATAGGGAAGGAAAAAAAGTAACCAATTGGTTTTATAGCTGGGGTGATATCCTAACATATGACCAATGGTTATAAAATCAAGATTTACGAGTCTCTATTAATAATTTAATCGATGCAAACATTGGTATCCTAATAACTTTAGGTTGGTTTTTGGTATTTGGTAGAGTTCAATTTTTTTGAGGAGATAGTACTTTGGTTATGAATATTTTCACCTTATCTTGTACTATGGTAAGATAAGATGTCTTAATTGGGGATGATTATGGAATCATGACCCATTCAAGGAATAAGAAGAATTTTGAGTTATAGGCTAAACATTATTATAGATGGTTTGGTGAGGATTCTCACAAGTGCATTACTATTATGGGGCCATCTATTTCATTATTCATTGATAGTGAATGGGTGCTTCAATGAAAGGAAGTAGTTGAATTTCTCTAATTTAATACATAAATAAAGTATTTGTAACATGACATAGAAAATGGGTGTTGGTGAAAAATGGACTAATAAGGTGGTGTTATCAAGTGGTAGGAAGAAAATGGGGTTGAAAATTTGTATATCAACCCATCATATTATGAGAGAATAAAATAAATACTAAAGTATGGAATATTTTAAAGCGGGAAGAACTTTCTAACTACATGGATATTTTTGTAGGATTTGATCATGCAATTTTAATAGAATTTTATTTTTATTATAATATGAGGGCAGTAAATTTGAGAGGGTCGATTTTATAGTCACAAAAGAGAGAATTATTCATTCTAATGGCAGGAAAATAAACGAAGCAATTTTTTTAGGTCTAAAAAAACACATATGAAGAGATCAATGTCTTCCTTCATGATAAAGAGAAGGTGTATACACCTAATTTTTTGAACTTTATATTTTCATACATGTTACAAAATTTTTCTCTTTTTAGGTTATAGGTTGCTAATACATCTATCTCTAGAATAGGTTCTGAAGGAGCTCATTCCGGGATAGGGGTATGGTTATTCAAGTAACCATTGGGTTAGGGATAATACATGGAGAGAGAAAACTTTCGGTCCCATTCATGTATTTATTTTTCTTTTATTTTCTTGTTTTCCTCACATTCTTCCAATATCTTGCTTTCTCATGATGCCATTACTTATGCCTTGCATTTTCCTCACTTTTTATGACATTTGCATACACTCCCTCTCATTTTCCTCCTTAGTTGACACCATCTCCTGTGGGTGATTGTGTCGCCACAAATTCAAATTCCTGCCAACACCTTCGCTCATAGGAGATGACATTAGTATAAAGTCCCCAACTCAAATTTTCAAGAAAAAAGGAAAATAAATCACATCAAATCAACAAGAACTCACCAATATCTTTGATCTCTTGTGCCAACTTACATTTTCTTTCTCATCTCTTATATTTATTACATCTTGACTCTTTTCTTAGATATTCTTCTTACTTGGATTGGTTTGCTTGCACTTTTGGGTCATCTATAGTGAGCTAGGACTAGTTTATTTCCCCTTCTCCACCTGAAAGTTTTCTCTCTTGGTGTATGGTCCTTTGGAGATAGATGCATCAATGACCGCCTCCAATAGGTAAGTTCTCTAACTCAATTTTTCATTTTGTATAGAGTATTTTCCTACATTTTAAATTTAATCTATGATAGCTAAGTATTTTATGCACATTTTAGGTTAGCATATTGTATTTCAGCTCCTTTATGTTATATGATTTACTTAAGTTAGCATAGATATTCCATGATTATCTTTTTCATTATTATCCCCATAGTTTCAATACCTCCATAGGGTTCCTTCCTCTTCTTTGACCTAGGGCCTTGGAAAACTTAGTTTTTCCTAGTGTAACAGCTTAATTTACTTAGGGTATGTGATCATAGTGGTCCATGTACCTCCTTTAATTCTATTCATTTTTTTAGTTTTGGTGTGTCCCTTACTCATTACCTCAATATCCAAGTTGAATGGATTATAAGAGTAAACGGTGTGTAAACACATTTTTCCCATCATACATCATTGGTGAACCCGATGTGAATCTTATTTTGTACCTTCAAATCAAGAACAACTCATTAAAAACCCCCATTTTCATTTTTGTCTTGTTTCAATCTTTACAATTCAAAAAAATCCTAAAATCCAATTTTTCAAGAAGTCATCGGCACCTTTGTCATTTTTGTATAGGGTTGATCCTATCTTCTTTGTCTAGACCTCATCACGAGATGTCATTAGCCCCTATGTCATTTTTGTGCGGGGATGATCCTGTCTATTTTATCCAATCTTTATCATAAACACCTTTTTCCCTTATAAAACCCTTTTACAAGGAGGGTTGTGTTCGTATCTTATTATTTTGAGCTTATTATAGGTCAAATCAATACCCCATCATGGAGTATCTTGGCTTGGGGATCTCTAATTCTGGTGAATAGTCATTTTCAAAAATTAATCACTTAGAATCCAATTTTCCTTTCTATTGAGATTGGTGGGTGATAGGAGCTAATAGAAAAAGTAAAACACCTGCAACAATAATGTCTTAGGTGATGAAGAGGAAGAGATTGAGATTGAATACATTTTTCATCTTCTCTCGAGATCCAAAAATTCCTTGATAAGTTTCCTCAATACTAAACACCTTATTAACTATATATCCGAGTAAATAAAAATAGGTTGGATAGTGGGAAGGCTATTATGGTAGGCTCATCTGAAAATTCCTCTAGCTCTAATCCTACTAATCTTATCCTCCAACTCATAGATAAAATGAGTCAACAAAAACTACCACTACGACCCAACTCCTTCAAATGCAAACCAATATGGTCCAAATGGTTAATCACCCTAACCTCGGGATATAGTAGTGTAATTCCCCCACCCTTTCCCAATGGACCTAATGGGGAACCTATTTCCTAACCTCCCATTCAAAAAAATTCTTGCGAGAAGTCCAATAAGTGTATCTAGCACCTTACATTGTTAAAGCATGGATATCGAGGAATTTCCCTTTTATTTCATATAATGGATCACTCGATCCCACTCTACACATTAAGGACTTTGGAAAACTTTATAAAGAGTGAATCAAAGTTAACTCTTATGCTTCCAATAAACTCTTAGCTAATACTCTTGTTTGGGATTCCTTGGATTGGTATCAAACTTTACCCCTAACTCTATAATGGAGTTATAATCTTTAGTAACAACCTTAGTTAATGAATTCCAATATCATGATTTACCCAAAAATAACATCAATTCTTTAATTAACTATTAAAAACACGAGAATGAATCAACTCAAGCATTCATTAAGCATTGGAAGACCTTATCTACTAAGGCATAACACAATATGCCAAATGATATCCTTTTCCAACTTTTCCTTCGATCCTTAGAGCCTCACCTTCAATATAAGGTTAGGTACTTTTCTCCTACTTCCCTGGATGAATATTTTGAACAAGATAAAAGATAAGATTACCTCATGAGGGAATTTGAGAAGGATCTTCCTAAGACTCAAGAAACTAAATAAATACAAATCCTTCAAAAATAAAAAAGAAGAACGCGCGTAGATGGTGAGGTCTCGATACCCTTCCTCTTATGGCTTGTTCAAATAGGAATGTCTTTAATATCAATCCAAAAGCTAACAATAGTAAAAACCAACCTACTTACTATCAGCCATTGACTAAGGAGGAGTTGAGGAAACACATGCCTAAACCATTTAGTCAGATTCTTGATCCTTCTTGACCTATCCCTCAATGGTATGACGGAAAAAAATTATGTTGCTTTGGCATGCCAACTAGGGTCATTATCATGAGAATTTTTGTGCCCTTTGCACAATTTTCATAACATTCTTTGTAGACCCTCAATTTGACCATGAAGCCATCTCTAGAGAGTATTTGACTAAAGAGGTAAAGGCTCAAGATGCTCAAAGGAAAAAGGATCATCATAATGCCATTAATCAAGATAATGAAGAAATTAAATTTTTCTCTAACCCTATGCCTAACCATATTTTAGGTGAAAGCTCTAAGAAACTAGAAAATGCCACCACAAACATGGTAGATCCTTATTATGCTCCCGAGAATACAAAGGCCATAAATAATTCAAGGTGTGTGATAACATATATAGAACCTGAATACCCTCCATCAGTTCAACCTAGAAATCATAGAGTCATTTACCCTTGTGTCTTCCAAAATCAAACTCCTAAAATCAAAATACCATCTTCTACGCATACAATCGTCCCTTGTAGAAAAAGCTCGATACAGATGAAGGTGTATGAAACTCCTCCAATCACATATGCCTTTGGTTGAGATGATGGTGTCGAGCATAAAAAAATAAAAATTTTCCAAAGTATCTCTAATCACTCCTCCTTATCCTATTTATGAGGATCTTAAACACTCTTAACCCATTTCTCGGTCTAGCCACAACGAGTGAGATCTTTTGGAATCATTTCCCTAAATTAATGGTGTAATTCCCTTTTTAGATCTCATGTGCACATCACCTCTCTATCATGAGTGTCTTATGACTGTGTTGTTTGACATGAACATACCATTCCTTCCTACCTTGGGGTAGTCTCCTACATTGCATGAATCGGAAGAAAGTATCTACCATTAGGGTGAGAAAATGTGTATATGTACAGACTAAACCATCAATATACAAACTTGCATCTATTTTACCATAGTTGTTATTATTCTAGAAGATATCTTGCTTCGGAAGAAGATCCTCCACTCTTTATTTCTTTGTAAATTGGTCAAAACATAGTCAAGTGTTCCCTCATTGAAGAAGGTGCTAACACATGTGTGGCCTCTTTAAACTTCATCAAATCCCTCGGATACTCAATATAAAATATTTAAACCCCACGTACTACTTGTCAATGGTATGATCATCGGAGATTCCTCCGTGAGTTCATTTTATTTAATTTTCCCTTATCTTATAACTTTCCTCCTTAGTTGACCTTGGACCCACCGCATGTGTGTAGTCACCTCTTTTGCATACCAATGTGTCAAGTTTGCACATATAGGGAAATATATAAAATCCAAAGAGACCCAAACCCTTGGAATTATGATACTCTCAAACAAAAGGGGACATATAAATTCCCAACCATTCAAGAACTATCACCAATATGATTCCATGAGTATCAACATTTTAATTATCATGTCGAGTCTCTTCATGGCTATTCAAGATAACCAGAATTGCTCGGTGCATGAATCCCAATATTTTAGATTCTAATGATGATGAGATCATTAAGATTGTTGTTAGGATTAATACTTATATTCTACCGATATTTTCATCTCAAAAATTCCTCCTAACTTGAGACCTCGTAATAAAGATCCATCTATTCCCACTACAATTTCATGTATACCTCAACCTATGCCTAAAAATATATTCAACTAGAAACCACAGATCAACTCTTGCATGATAGACACATGTACATCTAATTATGATGATGGTTACACTTTAGATGGTCCCCATTTGTCCAATTATGCCCAAATTTGGGACATAGAATTACGATGTTACAAAAGCACCCTCCATAGCACACTTACTTGTGATGTGAATGTAATTATTATGCAAGAATAATCATCACATTTGGTTAAGCCCCCTAGAATATCAATTTATAAGACTCGAAAAACTCCACCGACATCATCCTCTCCTCATAATACTATTATATCACATAGCATACCTCCTCATCTAAAGGAAGAGAGTGTATATCTAGATTCAACTACAAGGTCGATGACCTTATTGATAAAGAAGCACCATATGTGACATCATCATCCATGTCAAACCATACCAGTCATTTATAGCATTCCATACATCTTACCATTATGGATCCTCATCCTTCAAGTAGAGCCATATTACACATGGCATGAGGATCCAGGGAATGATGTGTCTGATTGTAGAGCCTATAGAAAACATATGAAAAAGATAAAATTTTAGGTTAGACTAGATCAAGCTTGAAATGCCACACAACCTTCCACCTTAACTCCATTATGTTATTCACACCATGGCTACTCTGCTCACAAACTAACACATACTTATGGGTTATGTGTGGCATGTTGATAACTCTCGAGTCATCTTCACATAGAAATAATTGTATAAATAAATCCTCTTGAAGCCACCCACCTTCCTCTAGACCATCTAGACCATATCTTACATATGGGCCTCCACCATCTCTCGAGCCCCATTCCACTCTTAATTATATTTGGCATGGCATCCTCACTTATTTGGAGGACTAAATTGATGAAATTTTTTTTTCCAAATAATCTGAAGTCCATCATTAGGTAGCTTTTACACAACATGATATTGAGGACCTCATGACTCATGCATGAAGTAACTTTATTAACCAAGTTAACAATATCATCACTAATACTCTACATCAATTCACCCTTGTGGCTAAGCATATTCTACAAAAATACCTTGATTTATCTTTATCTTAGGCTCTCACCTCCGTTTGGGCTCTCTACCTCCTTTGGGTCTTACACGCATCTTCAAACTCTCCTATCCTTTCTTGGGTTCTTCGCTCCACTTGGTTTTATCATCACATATCTTTTACCTTGATATATCATACCATTGAATGCCATGGTCTTGATTCCATCAATCTTGGTGTTGATTTTTCCTAGCCTTTATTAATGGATCACTGCGATCTCATGCATCCTCGCTTAGGTCCTTGACCTTGTTGGATTTATATTCTCTCTCACCAGATTTATTTCCAAAATATCATTATCTTTCTTCCTAAGTACCATGGGTATTATTACATACATGCATGATGAAAGAAAGGAAAGCAATAATAAAAGCATCAATTTCATCAAAAACAACCCTCATCATCAAAATCATCATATATATATATATATATATACACACACACACACACACACACATATATTGAATAATAATTATTCATTAGCAAAATACACCATAATCTACCATGGTACATTATTACTATCTAGGTGGTTCAAACATCCTCACCCTATCGAGGGTCTTTAGATACTTTGTGTTGAAGGTGTTGCGCTAGATTCTTAGGTTGTACGACCTAAAGACCTCCCCCTAGATTGGTCTCGGGGGGCCTCTCCATGTGTTCTTACCACCTCTACCTTTAGCCTTTTTATCCTCTCTCGAAGCACTCTTAACATCCAAAATGTGTTTTTTCGGATCTTGTACCAAGGCACCATGTACTTGTAATAAGCTCCACAACATCATATCTATGTTTCTTGTGTCTACCAACACCTACAAATATCTCAATCTCTGTAGTGCTCTCAAAACCTCCCCAACCAGCCAAAATGCTCCTACTAGCTTGCCAATTGACAACGCTATGGAGCCCATCATGAATAAGGTATCCTAAACATCCAATATTGGGTCGAAGATCTCGTGGTGTGCACTATCTATCAAGGATTACCACTCCTTTGTCCTCCTCTCTATAAAAAAATTAAATCATCAATAATAGTCTAAGTCATCAAATGTAATCATCTAAATTCATAATTAAATTTATCATCAATCATACCTAGCTTCTCGGTTCTCTCAATGATGGTGTCTTCATCTTTGTGGCTTCCCAATATCTTCCACCTCATTAAATCACTTATATATCCACCTGACATATTGTTCCCATCTATCCTGGGGCACAAAAATCATATCTCCTCTACGGTGGGCCCTTTGTCTATCTTGTAGATGTAGTGTCATCTCCATCCTTAATGGTGTCAAGTAACCATATCCTAGCTATTACATCTTGTGCTCTCTCGAGTCATGGCCCTAAATGTCTCTCCTCTTTGGTGCTTAGACCAGTTATTATTTTATCTCCCACCTATGATTCCCATCTCGGTGAGTCGTCCATCATAGCCTTCATATAATATCTCTACCGTAATAATATTTGGTGGGTTTTGAGATTCCCCACATCTTTGTCTTTTCCTCCACCTTGTCTTCATGTGGCCCGTACTCTCTAGGTCTGAAGTGGTAGTATTTTATCCACTACTCTCACAACATCTCTCGCATTTCACTATTTTTAGGCTGGTAGTGGTGGTATCATAGAAGGCTCAAGCCTCGCAAACCTGTCTGGATACCCTGTCTACTAGATGGGTCTCAGTACCCAATTCAAATAATGACTTATCACCTCCTCCACTACCTATAATTCCTCTTCCTATGGCCAACATGGCCACTAATCAAAACTCCCTATGTAGGGATCCCATATGACCTCATCTAGATGTACCTATTGTATTGGTCGATATGCCTGAATTACTCTCATTATCAGCCCCCGTGCCCATTGAAGTACTCTTGGTGCATGCACTTATTTGACTAGTAGTGTCCCAATGGGCCCGTACATGGGAAATGGTCATCATACATGTATATTTGTAGATATTTGGAAAAATGGTCAATGTGTTGAGAAGCACAATATTTTCCTATGAATATGATTAAACTTAGGCATACAAAGTTTAGATTCTAATGTAGAATTGTAAATGTTACACACTATTGGTCAATTAGAAACATAGTTTTTATAAACCAAATTTGTAAATGAATTGGAATATAAGGTTAGGTGTTTAAATTCATTTTAAAATTCTACTATGGATTATATAATGTATTGTAATTTATTTTTTGGATACTCATAAATTTAGAAGACACACCACATGACAGAGTAGGCCAAGGAGGTTTGATATAAGGTTTATGAGAAAAGATAAATTTCCAACACATGAATTTGAAGATCTATCACTATAAAAATACACATCATATGTTGTTATAAGATTTTTTATAAATCATTATGATTTTTCAACATATAAGAAACATTATTATTCATAGAAGAAACATTTCAATTATTCTAAATTTTTAGATCATTATTTAGATTTATATCCATAACATTATTTGGTTTTAAAATGATTGGTGGGATCATGAGAAATGGATTCATTAGTATATTTCACATCACAACCATAAGGGTCGTTATAGTATTTAATATCTTTGATATCTAAGATATGTGGGGTTAATGCACATACTTATAGATTTTGTATGAGTGATAATTTTGTTTATGTGTCCTTTAAAAGGATTATAAAGAGGGAACCATTAGGAGTGGTTTCCTATCAGGTATGAGAGACATGATTAATCAAAAGAGGAGATGTGAAAACCTAATATGAGAAGGGGTACTATCATGAAATTAGATATGAAATCAAAAAGCACAAGGAAAACAATAAATAAAAAAACCCAAAGGGTGAGGAATGAAGCCCTAGGTTGATGTGTTTGAATAGAAAGTGGGTTCACCAAAATGGAATATAAAATTTGGGGTTTATTATAATTAAGCATATTATAATTGTGTGAAGATGAAATACAATCAAAATATAATAAAAATATATATAAAAATATAGATCATTAATCATATCTAAATAAAATACGATAACTATAGTAACATAAGTGAGTTAAATAAATAAAGTACAATTTAGGGTTAGAGAGAATTTCTTTGATTTAGGACCGAAATGGAGAGAAAATTATATGAGAGTGTACATGTAGGATGAGCATGATCTCATTAAATTTTCCTTAAAATATGGAAGTGTGAATTTGAGTTTAGGATGAGGTCACTTGGTATGGAAAAAGTCACTTGGGTGACGTTTTCTAGGATGGATAGACATAGTATGCTAATTTTGACTAGATCTCATGTCCGGAACTATGATCCTCTATTTCTACAACTTATCCTTCTATATTAAAATTCTATGATAACAATTGTGTAGTTAATTAGGGATGCTTCTTATTATTATTTTCTTGGAGACCTAAAAGGGGTACGAGTCAAAGTACATTGAGTGGTTCCCTCTATGCTTACATAATTTTTTTTGAAGAGGCATAAAACCCTCATAGTTCCCATCTTGATGTATGATAAAAAAACATATCACAATATGTTTATAAATAAAGACCCTAATTGGAATTTATTTGAAACTTAACAATGATATTTCGGTGTGAAATGTAGTTTTGTAAATTAGCCTAGGGAAGATGTATATGATGTATGTAGACTTATTTTTGGATTATATTATTGTAAGGGTGATTTATAAATTGAGTTTTTTTGTTTTTATATCCTAGGTATTCCCCAAATATGTGAGATGGGAGGTCCTTAAAATGGGTTATGCAAATGTGATTTTATAGGTGATAGTTTTGAAACATTTTCCTACTTAAATGACACCAAGAAAATGAGGGTAACTTGTAAATAATAAAATGGGACAGTTATAGATTTGGATGATGAATTAATCAACTTAGGTAAAATCCACTGAAGTGAATTTTTTTATCATGGACTAATTCATCTTGATGAAGTGCACAATACAATCATCACTCGGACATTGTGGAAAAATGCTTAAAGAGTGTTTTATATTTTTAAAGTGAGTTTTTATTGGTCAATGATGGATAACAAGTATGACCTATTATCTTGTATTTATTATTAAGAAATGCATGTGCAATACTTATTAATTTAAGTGTAAAATTATCTATGGGTAGAGATACAAAAAGTAAAAATGTACTAGGTCTATATTTAGGTATCTACAATATATCTAATTACACTTTCATGATGATATATTATATTATACTAATGCCATTATTTTTCCATGTCTTGGATTACATGTTATCTATGTGATTTTAAATGATCAAATATTTTATTTGTTCACATATCCTATTATGTTTTGTATACATAATTTATCTTTATAGATATGATTAAATAAGGTATACCTACTTATTTTCATATGATTAATACACAAGAAAATTCCCTCCTCCCAAAAGGGGGCATAAAGTGGGATACTTTATATATCAAAGTAATTTTAGTCAAAGAAAAATATTACTAAATAATTTAAGATATAGTTCCCCATGATGCCAATAACTTAGATTTTGTGACCAATAGTTCTTTACGCCCTTGAAATACTATATTCCTACTTTTGAGAGACCACCCAATTCTTGTAAGAGACTATATCTAGTATCGACATATATTAACTATATGTTTTAGAGTTTCCAACACTATATTTATAAAATATAGATATGTATTACTTATATTATTACACTATTTACCCAAACATATATATTTTAACCATACCCAAAAATACCCTACTAAATTATTTGATTTACTAGATCCATGACCTATCGTTAGTTGAGATCAAAATTTTACACATCTATCTAGGAATTTAAATTTTCCCATCAATAGGGTATTAAGTCCCTGATTTTATGTAGTATGTATTTCATGACTTCTCCCTAATTTATATTGACACTCCATTGTAATTTTTTATTCATGCACCCATGACATTACATGATCTTCTTTACTCATCCAATGGGATCATTACTTTTAGTTTGACTATTTATTCCATATAGTGAGTATAAATCAAAAGACATCTATCTTCATGATATAGATTGGTGTTCATTATATCCTTTTTCATCATATTGGTTCCTCTTCAATTAAAAATTTAAAATTATTCTCTACTTTTCCATTTAGGTCATCACTTTCTAGTTTAACAATTACCTCATTTTGGGAATGTTTGCTACATGACATTCTCCATTAATTTTAACAGTTAATGGTAAGGTTCACATACCACTAGGTGTATTAAATCATTTTATATTTTTAAAATTTAGATTTAAAATTTTGAGGTTTTCAAATTGTGTATCTTTATCAAAACCATAATCCACTTTTAAGTCGTGTTTTACAAGTATGCACACTAAAGAATAAGACAATCAAATTTCAAAGCTAATCTTATATTCCATATAGGTAAAAATTTAATATTCTCTATTTAAATCAATACTTTAAAATTTAACTTTTAAGTACTATATTAATGTAGGAAATCTGTAGCTACCTAAATTTAGTCTAAGGAACTTGTGAATGTCAATTATTACACCTTTCTAGATAGTTGAACTCTTAACACATATTTAACTATCTTGTAATTTATTTTAACCATTTTGAATGGTATCAAGTTTACTAGTGTAGAAAATCTAATTCTACCACCACACCAATTAATTAATTTATTCATACCACTTCAAATACCATAAAATCCCATGAATTATTAATAGCTAATTAATTAAATATAATCTAATATAATTACATCCTTCTCATCAACCACATCATCCCCTCCACATCATCGACCACATCAAGATTCCACTTTACCACATGTCCCCACTACCAAATAAAATAATTTGGTCAAATACCCATTTTCCTCAATGTCCCCCATGACCAAATAAAATAATTCAGTCAATCACACATTTTTCTATGTCCCCCATCACCAAATAAAATAATTAAGTTGATTACCCATTTTCTTCCATTACCAAATAAAATAATTCAATAAATTTCCATTTTCAAACATGCTTCACTATTCCACCCACTTGCTCTCCATTTTTCAAAGATGCTCCACTATTTCACCCATATTGCCTCCATTATTCAAAGATGCCTCACTATTTCTTATTCTTCACTATTTCATCTACCTCTCCCCTAATTTTCAAAAAACATCACTATTCATGCACTATGTATATACTATTAATATACCTATCTTCTCATTAGTTTTAAGAGAAATTAATTATCCCCATTCCCTAATTATACCTCAGGACCCTATAAATACACCCCTCCACCTCCCATCTAAAAAAAAGAATGAAGATAATTATCTCATTACGCTCCTAATACCTTTTGATATTTAATCATGTTCATTTGATTCCTTACATCCTTCATACTATAGTCCATTCTCCACTTGATGAAGAAATTTCATGTTGTTGGATTGATCAGACACAAAGGGGCACATCTTGGGGCACTACATATGACCATAGCTCAGGTGTATAGAAAAAATTAATATATTTTATTTCTGAGTCCCATTAGCATTTTACTAAATGTATTTAATCTCTTTTCATAATTTTCAGTAATATCTCTGAGGTAGATCCCTAAACAACAACTAACTAACATGCTTTTGAGTGTTTATATGACAATTTTAGATTCATACATGAGATATTTATCCCACTTTATTCATTGTAAGAATCCATTATTGTCCTTCTTAACTTCAATGATAACTACATAAGCACATTTATTTACGTAGTTTTGGTTTGGAGATTTTATAATCTAACACATCTTACAAGTGATCCAAATCAAAGCATACATTTTGGTCACCACGGTGGGAAAAATTCTTGTTGTGGGTTAATTTTTTTTTTTGAATTTAACTTTTTTCTATGTTAATATAGATTGTATGTTATGTATGTTCTTCCCTCGCACTCTTGGGTGATCTTGGGAATAAAAAATAGTTGCATTCTGTTATTTATTTATTTATTTATGAATCTAACTTTATTTTCCATGTTAATATAGATTGTATGTTATATATGCTCTTCCCTCACACTCTTAGATGATCTTAGGAATAAAAAATAGTTGCGGTCTTTTACTTATTTTATTTATGACTATAACTTTATTTTCCATGATAATATGGATTGTATGCTATGTATATCTTTTCTCGCATCCTTGGGTGATCTTGGGAATCACAAATTACTATAGTCTTTTACCTTTCTTGTTGTTGTTTTGAAAAGTTATTTTACTTTATTTGGTATTTAAATTTTTTTAATCTAACATTTTATTTAGTTGGTACACACTTTTCTTTTTAACTATATTATTGTGTAGTTTTTTTCTTTCATTTCATTAAGATTTATAACATTTCCATTTATTAATATTATAATTTTAAATTAATTTTGAGTCTCAAGAATAATTTAGATGAATATTTTATAAGTCTAAATTAAAAAAATCCTAGATTACTTTAGATTAAGTTAATTTTGTTTAAATAAATATAGATTATTTTTGGTTTAGATAGTATAATTTTAGACTAATTTTATTTAGTGCCTAAATTTTTAATAATAATAATACTCAACTTTATTGTTTGTGGCCTTTAAAAACACAGTTACTCCCCTTTAAGTTTTTCAATTACAAGCTACTATCGATTAACCCCATATGACAGCTTCCTAGCGCAAAACACCCACATTGATAGCCTTATGAACTAGTTATCACCCAGATCGAATTGGCAATTATCGAGTGACATCAACTTAGGATTAGTATCATTAGTTTACAATACAACCTCCACTATGCAAATAATTGAAATAAAATTAAACACTTTGAATGAACACTTGACCTTGTTGAGTGCTATTGGATTGAACCAAGACAAATTTTAAGATGAGATAATCCACAACAATATTGGGATTTATTAAAAATAACATTCTTTGATTGTAAGGAGAATATGATACCTTCAATTAGTTGTTTTATCTTATTTTGATATATGTTTGCATACTATTATTTTATTTTTCTAGGTTTGTCTTCATCAATTTATTTATCTCGAACTTGTTTTCTGCAGATTGTTACATCATAAAAAGAAAACATTTTCAAATACAAATCTACATACGCTCTCACCTATAAGTTCTAAATTTTCATTGGTCGATCTCATATGACAATTCCCGGTGAATATTTCCCATAGAGATTACCATTTTAACTAATTGTCCCTTAGCCTTACATCGGACCTCATCAAAATGAAGTTGACCTAAGAATACACTATTTAGTCTTCAAGTATACCCCATTGTACCACTTATTGTAGCACAACTAAACACTCTCAAAACATATGGAAATTTCTATGCACTCTTTGGATAACTCTAGAATAATACCAATAAAAATCAGCCCATTATATTCATTTTAGTCTATTGTAAATAAAATTTTAGGATTGCAAAAAAATTGTATTACTTTCCATCATTGGTTTTTTATTATTTCAATTATTTTTGCTTGATAATCTATTTTTGTTGGAGGCTTTTATAGATTTTTTTCTCTTATTTATTTTTTTAGCCTACCCAATTGCATGTAAAAGACTAATTTTTTAAAAATTGCTAACATTCTACTTAAGTCCGATTGTCCAAGAAAACTTAAAGAAAAACACAAACATCACATTCAACCTCCGGATAGCAATATTTATTTTACGCATTGTGATTTATTGTACAATAATATCAGTTATCACTTATAATTTTGTACTTTTATTTCATTATAATTTTTTTGTACATTACAAACCAAAATAATCATAACAAGTGTTTAGTATTTTTATGCCTCTCGGGACACACTTATGGCTAAAACCTTCATGTTGCACTTCTACATATTCCACCTAACACATCCATAATAATGAAGTTTGCGAATCATCCCTATAAATTGTAAGGTAGTTATAAGGAAACCATACCACATCCATTTCCTCCATTTTCCTACCACCTAGATAATTGATCGTGATTCCTTTTACGTATTTCTTAGGTTATACGTATTTTTGGTTACTCAAATGTGCACCCGTGTCTCGGATCTCAAAAGGGAAAAGGTTTTGAGACCACAATGGAACCGTCCCCAAGTTGTGGGACCTTGCACGCTTGGACAAATCTCCAAAGAAGGCTGGTTCTTCTATCTATCTCTACTTTGCTACTATTACTCCTAGTGTTGAAAGGGGAAACTAAGCTAAGAATGCCAAGGGACTAGGGAAAGAAGGATAACATGAATAAAACTACACTAAAAGGTGATAGCACTAGAAAAGAGGGGTGAACACTATTTGTTCTGAGTGAGAATGATAGGGGATGCGTGAAAGGAGGCTAGGCACGAGTAGCACAAAAAAACACGTGTTCACCAAATCATTCTCATGGAACACAACCAAATATGGAACTGCAGGGGACCTAAAGTAGCACAACAATACACAATGCAAGAGAAGAGGCAAGAAGAAGGAATGCAAACATGTTAGGACATAGAATAGTCACAAAATGATGCTTTTATTACTTCCAAGAATGCACAAAATTGTTACAATGATAAGGAGGCTGATATCCACATGCAAGAGCCAAACATGGAGGTCTATAACTCAAAATATAGAAAATATGGAGTCCTTAGCAACATGTGTAAGGATCCATAGTGTCCAACCATTAAAATGAGCCTCAAATCTATATTTATAGATTCAGCCTAGAGGAAAGAATGAGAGATAGAAGTGGGAAAATTAATTTGAATCTCAACCACCATCATTAATGCCGCCCAAATTTTTCATGTCTACATCAATTATTTGTTTGGCGCCTCGAAGGAGGACGAACAATGCGGATCGAATCGTATGAGATTTGGTGGTTGAAGAAATTTGATTCTAGTGTTAATGGCCTGATATATGTTTTCCCATTTTCTCCCTACCTAACCTCTCCAAAATTAAAGTTTCAAATCTCTAAGGTGTAGATGAGGTCGAGATCTTTCCAACGGTGCCGTTTTGTCATATTTCGAGCACTAAGCCAAAAGATATGCTCATTTGAATATTTGGGCATGCATGAGGAAGAGTTATGTCCATACCAGGTCCATGTGGCAGCCTTGCACTTCTTGGAGATTCATCCCCATCTTTATGCTCTTGAAATCATGCTGGATCGACATGTGGCAGCCTCTACGGGCTCCTTGGGATCCTTTGTATTTTTCCTAAGTCTCTTTGCTTGGCGGGCCAAAAGTATGACCCTGGACACGTGGCAACTTGGCGCTTGTTTGGAAACCTGCCCTAAATTTTATCTTTGAAATAGCACCATGCTAACACTTGTCCCTCTCCACCGGTCGGTGCAACTTTTGGGCTCTATACGCGTGGAAGCTTGGTGCTCATTTGAGCCTACCCCTGGGATTTAAATTTTGGAGATGCACCGAGCTGACTAGAAAGAAGGTGAATGCATGGTGTTCACAACAAGATAGGAGAGAAAGTGAGCACACAGGAGGAAGGCGCACAAGGGAAAATGGAAGGAGATAGAAGAATGTGAAGGGGAGTAGGATGTGTATACAAGTTATCCAAATTGCTAGGAGAGCTATTTGGATAACACATACCAATCTACTCTCAAGTGTGTTAACATCTCTCTTGCATACGAATGTGTATATATATAGGGTGAACTTCTTCCACATACTTGATATAAGTATATTAGAAGGTAACACATATCAAAATATTTGGTATATCATTTTGGTAATATATCGAAAGGCACATATTTTTGGAGCGATAAGAGCTAACCCATCCAACTCCATATAGTTTTTCATTTGTATTGTTATATATATATTTATTTATTTATTTTAATATTGTGTTGAATTTAAAATTCTGTAACCCCTAAAAAATCCAACATAAAATATTCTTATAACAATACAATATATCCTAAATTTCATCCATCCATTCTCTTATAGCCACAAATGAAACTATATTATACTTTTCTCTCATAATCTACATTCCTATCACCAACATTTCAAAAAAATTCATGTAGCTAATCCTGGTCAAATCAGTCATTGTTCATATAATCTTGACACTATTTTGAACCTCTCTTCATATGGTCACTACACATAAATGTTGATATAGTTTACCCCACACCATGGATCATTCTTCCCAATCACATAAGGGTAATTATGACCAAGTAAGAACTTTAGGAGATCCCAACATCTTTGTCACTTGTATTAGGAACATCCTCTACTTAGTTCTACTCCTCATGACTATGAGTCTAAACTTGTCAAAATCCCACCTTTCGATCCCAAGTTTGAGAAAGTATTAGACTACAATCTATAATCTCTAGCTAAATATGTAAGACATAATTATTAAAATAAAGATGCATATAATCTAAAAATATGCTTCACATAAAATGATCCCTCTTCATCTATATAAAGAAACCTCACATCATTTCTATTTTTCCAACAAACTCCACTATTTGACGTATGTATCCTACTTCTACCGTTGGAGTTGCACAACCATTTGAATTCCATTCCACCACAACTATCATATATCCTTCATCATTTTCCTATACAATGGGTCCATTTTCCCACACCCACACTCATGTATCACTTAATAATTCTATGTATCCATATACCCAACCTCTTTAAAACTACACATTTCAACATATACCCAATGTCAACCATGACATAATAACTAGGATTCATAACCTTGAATTGAAAATCCAAGGCATGGTAATTCCCAAAATTACATATAGTTAATTATGTAATGAACCCATCCATATAATGGTTCCTATGAGGAAATATCCTACACGTTTTTACATTCCTAAGTTTGATAAATTTAAAGGCAAGGAAGACCCTCGAAATCACCTACGGATATTCAAATATGCTTATTATCTCATAATTCATGATGATGTCCTTATGTTATATACATTATTTTTGTCTCTAAGTGGCCAAGTTATGTATTTTTACACTATCCTTCAAAAACATAGTATCACTTAATTTGAGCAACTTTCTAGGCTATTCCTTGACCATTTCTATATTATTGTCAAAAATATACCACACTTTATCAGGACCCATACAATCGAAACAATTCAATGATGAACCTATTAATGAATATGTGTCATATCAGAGATAAATGGTACACAAAATATCATTTCCCATTCCTCAAATAGAACTCACATAATTTTTTTCCTAAGAGTTGTGCCAAACACATATCACATACTTTAAAAATCCAACAATTACGGTCATTTGAGGAAGCTATATTGATATCCAAATGAATTGAGGACATTCATATCAGCATTGGTGAAGTCAAACTTCATAAGAAGAATTATTTTTCTATATTTAATAAAAATCCTCCACAAGTCAATTAGGTAATTCTCTACTCTATGGCCAATCAAATTTATTCATCGCGTCTTTTAAAAACCCATCCATGGTTCCCCACAATCAAAAATTATGAAGGAAAACACAAACTACCTCATGATGCCTATTTAATACGCATCAACAATACAATCCCTTAATCAAACCACTCCCTAGTATATGACAATAGTGTATAGACACACAACTCATTACACTACCTCCTATCCAATAAGAGAATCAAAATACTCCAAAATCACTATACATCAACAATCCATTGATTGGTGTGCCTATCATAGAAACATATTTCATAAAATAGAAAAATTCACTAATTACATAGTATGATCCAAGACCTCATCGAAAATGTTACTATCTATGTTGACAATATTATATCCCCATAAAACCAAAATTATGATGTTTTCAAGAATCCATTACCATCACACATAGATTCAACTAATCAATTTAGCCACAATGCATCATATTCATTTCATCAAGATATTTTAGGAATGACTCACATCATCATAGGAAATCAAGGCATCCATCATAAACCAAAAACACCATATGAAACCACACCCATGCCAAAATCATCACCAAACATAGCTTCACACTTAAAGCCAAATGTCACACTAAAAAACTTGATTAACCAATTAAATAAAACACCAACTAAAATCTCATATCTCAATCTTAAATAATCATGAGAATCTTATTTAAACATTAAAATCAATTGAGTTTTCCACCAAAAACCCTAAAGTTTTCTCAAACTTCATGGGAAACCTTCAAACTTTGGCATCCTCATCTGTCACATTTTATTATTATGAGATCAAGTCTAAATACCCTATAATAACACATGCGGGATTCAAACACATGATCCACTACTATTTTTCATTATCGTCATAAAATCCAAAACATTCAAACATGTGTTGATTGATAGGGGATATAATATAAAAATTATCTAATTAATAGCCCTATGTAATTTCAATATAACCATTGTCCCATATTTTAGCCTCTATGTTGTAAATACGAGCATTCAACGATGCTCATTGCACTTCCTTGAAACCATTTTCCTACCATTGAAAATTGGATTCAAAACTCCACATACTCTTTTTATGTCATAGAATGGGAACTTCAATACAACATATTGTTAGGAAGACATTATATTCATGAGATAAAATGTGTTCATCCACTCTTCATCAATGTATCAAGTATAAACAAGATGGCATTACACGTTGTGTCATTGTTAACTCAAAACCATTCAAGTATTATAACAATATCACATTTTCATTTAGTATTTTACTACCCACTACTCAAGTTACATTAGTTTTCTTGACCCATATAAACACACCTAATACCTCCACTCATACACCTCCTATGACTAATCCATCTCCTTCAACACCACATTGTCACCTAGTTAAACCATATCATCTATCCTCTTCATCTTCATCATCCCACAAATAACCATCAGCCTCAATTCTCAAAGTAATCATACTTCCTTTTACTCCACCATCATCTTCATCTTCATTATCACTATCTCTGAGTTTCATTCCTAGTAGAAAACAACCAATTGATGAAATGTCTAATGACCATGGTAAATTCCTAATGACTAATGAGGCATAATATGTCGATGTTGGGAATATAAGATCGCTTACGTAATCGTATTTTTAAAAAACATTTAAATTATTAAATAAATGGGTATACTATCCTCTACCAAACTTTCCAAGGGGTATTAAATCTGATTTCATATTCCTCCCCAAAACACCTTTTTTGTATATGGGGGATATGATGTTATAGCTTTGAATTCACCAATAATGTGTCCATGTGAAAATATAGGTTTCATGTTGATATTTCATATCTTCCCAAACTAGATTTTTATTTACATTTTGTACTCTATCAAGGGTGGAATGACTATGATCCAAGAAAATTCAAACAAGGAATTTTTGACCCAATTCACCCTCATTAAAAATTATCTTCTAATAAATCGGGATTGGGATACATCGAGTTAGATGACGACATTAAAAATATAACAAACCTCATTGGTATGATTTTTCATTCTAGATAGAAGGATTTGGTTATACATATTCACACTTTCCATAATCACTCATTTATTCTAGACCACTCCAACATATTCCAAGTAATGAATCCACACAATTCCACTTTTCTAAATTATTTTATGTGTTTGGCACTATGTTTGATTGATCTACTAAAAATATTATTTTATATACATGTCCTACACTCTATAATCACATGACTAATCCCATTAATTTCCCTTCTATAGATATTCTCATCTTAAGAACAACATATTTATCAACCGAATTGAGACCTTTCCCATCGACTACCATTTTGGAGACAAACTTGTACCGATTGACCTTTTTATTTTGGAAGAGGCTATCGTATGTCATTTGTTTGCTATGGATAAATAACCATATAAATATCTTATAATGTCATTTGTGTGATATGGATAAATAATCATATAAATCTCTTACACAATAGTCTTAGTTTAATAATGAAGCCTACTCTAGGAAACTAAAAATGCATCTTTAATTAAACCGAAAAACTCCTAACATTCAACCACCTTGATGAAACCTCACACATGCTTATTGAGGAAATAGTCAAGGTCAAAATTAAATATATTCAAGAAAAATCACATGGTAATCCTCAAGAAATGTCGATAACTAAAAAACATGTTGATTATACCTTAATCTTACATGAATTAATTAATGTTTTCACTTAGTCTTACTCTTACATGCCATGAATGGATTTTGACACAATTTTCCGTAATGTAGTCCTCAAATTGGATGTAAAACCTTTTAAAAAAGCTAAGGAAAATACATCTATGCATCATGTTACTTTGTTCAAATATGAATTACAAAAATTCTTGATGTAGTGTAACCTAAAATTTGTAACCCAAATTAGTAGGATTTTTTTCTAACAAATAGAAATTCCTCTACATATATAAATTAGATAACTCACTAAAGCTAGTTCATGCGAGAAAGTCATATTGAATTAACAAAAAGCATACATTCCTCTGCATATTCAAATCAGGTAGCTAGATAAATCTATTTAATGCAGCATGTCTTAATAAATTAATCCATCCTGTAACAAAGTGATAAACCTTGTACAACTGTAAGGGTTAGTTATCCCTGATCTCCACGATCACCCTTAACATTTGTTTCAATATTCATAATTAGCCTTGCTTGGTTTTACCGCTCTATGGTATTTAGAACATGTGAGTGATCCTCTAGTGTCTACATAGAGTTTCATTTAATAAAAATCCATCATGTATCCTACATTTTGGGATTTGAGAAATCATGGTGATTGACATGATGTACCCAACAAGCACATTACTGTGGCCAACTTTCTTAGCTATACTATGTAATCTTAGTATGGATGACTACAAATAAAATCTAAACTTGTCTTCCCATCACCTCACAAATGTCTCATCATAGTTATCTAGATTCATTAAACTTATGTAGGTGAACCTATTAAGACTTATTGATTTCCTAATGGTTCAACTTCAAAAGTACAAGAAACCCCAATGCTTGTTATTGGTTACCTACGGGAGGCCAATCCATTTATTAATATGTTATCACATTAAGTAAACTATGGGCCACTTGTAGGTAGCATGAAACATGCATTAGTTATGCAATTCCTACAAGGGATCATAACCTTCATGTCTGATCCAATTACGTAGTGAAGTATAATTTACGCATCAAGTTACCATGGAAATAAAGATAAGATCACAAAGTGATTTTCTCTTTGTTGCCCGTGTTGTTACCCAATTTTTTTCTCCTTTTCAGTTTGAGTAGCATCAAAGATATGGCATGAAGCTTGAATTTAGATAGATCATGATGTGTGTCATTTTGTAGCCGGGATGTGATCTAACTGGCACTCAGATTTGTGGAGAGATGGATAGCACTCAAATAGGACTTGATCTTGTCCTAACTATTTTAGGTTGTGCCTTTCAACCAAGGTAAGAGGACCTATTTTTAACCCTCAAATGGTGAAGGAGATGAATATATCCCTCAATTTGTGCAAATAGTATGGAAAGGGCCTTGAGAAAATATGATCAACACTCCAAATTTGACTTTCACAAGTTGTCACTCCCAGATTATGGAGATATTTTCAATGCAAGGCAAGGGTTACTGAAGACATTATATGATCTTGATTTGTGTTGTGCATATTTGTAGATGGATTGATTTATTTTGTTGACACAAAATGCAATGCGGGGGTAGTATGGGGTAGGATTAGTTATTCGAATGAATTTTTGGGGAGATATTAGACAAGACTAACCAGAATTTGTGAAATTATTTGAGGACCTTTACAGGAAATTGTAAGACCTAAACAACGAGAATGCTTCAAAGGGCTTAAGGTACTCCTTCAACCGGATATGTGCACCAAATGGAGGCCCAGATCTGAACTCTTCCACAAAATCTTTGACAACTTTCCATAAAATATTGAAGCATATGAACCAACAAAGCATCTAGAAATCTCTATTTTACCATGACCTAAGGTGCACCCAAAGGTTTACAAATAATCTCTAAATTCAAGGAAGGTAAAGTGATTTTAAATCTATTTATCTCTTTATCAGATGAAATCTCTTCTGAATGTGAGATTGTAAATGCCACTAAACTATCAACAAGAAATGAGACCATGTGTGGTCAAGAGAGATTTTAAACACAAGACTACAACAGGAGCAAGAAACACACATTGAAAACATTCTGAAACATAAGTGCATGAAAGTTTTTCCAATAGACAACACAAAATAATCTAGAAATGATCAAATCTATCAATGCGTGAATGTTATAAGAACAATATCATAGCTTGTTGATGGCTTTACAACTGAAACCAACTCAACATGATACAAATCTTATGTAAAAGGAATTATAAATGGTTCTCGGGTAGTTTCTCGGAGAATGGGCTTCTTCCCATATTTTCTGTGAAATTCTAAGTTTCTCCGACCTTTTGCATGTCAAATAACATGAATTATATAACTTTTCAATTACATTTGATCCTTCTTTCCCAAGAAAATAATATGCCCGACATCAAGTTTGTTATAAAATTCCAACATGATTCGTAGATAGGGACGTTTAACATATTTGCAAAAAAAGTTGTCAGGTGTTTCAAAAAGGTGAATCATTACAAATCCTTCATCATTATCCATTGTGGAGGCACATTTTTCATTCTCCAAGCATGTAGACCCCTTTCATTTCATTATTTCATCCTTATCCCTCCAAAATTTGATTCTGCAACCTCTTGATTTGATATTTCACGTTTTGGATGGGCTAGGGCAAAAATTATTTCAAAAACACCTCAAATCTACAAATTGATCCCTAAAACCACTTGCATTGGTCCTTATAGGCACAAACGACATGAATTTGCCAAAAAATTGATGAAAATTGATGCAAAATTCACATTTCCACACTTCCTGGAGCAAAAATGGTAGCCAAAATGAAAAATGCACAGTTACCGTTGATTTGCCCTTTTTCCTTCAATCTGAGCCCTCCACGTGTCAAAATACGATTGGGAATGGATTTGGGATCACTTTTTGACTTTTTAACATCTTTGGAAAAATGTAAAATTTTGACTTTTTCTCCGCCCCTCCACCCTTGAAATTTGGTGCTAACACGTGGCATATGGTGGGTCCCATTGAAGTCACGGTTCAATTCTACACATTTCCACCCTTTTTGGAATTTTGGAAAATTTTCACTTTTTTCCCCATGGGTTGCGCCTCCGTCTTTGCCCTTGACACATGTCACCTCCTCTATCGCTGAGGATTTGTGGGCACAATTCTTATTTTAACACCCCTTTTTTGTCAAGGAAAAATTCCTAGTTTGCCTCCGCGGGCCCACACTCTAATTTCTTCACCGCCACGTGTCTCCCTCTGCTTCGTCATGGAGCCATGCCTCAAATTCTCGCACTAAGTCTTTTTACCAAAAATGGAAAATTTTCCCTTTTTCCTCCAGCGGCCCGCACTTCCTTCTACACCCGCCATGTGTCTCCACATGTGCTTCATTGTGGACCTCGCAGACTTAACTTTTTTCTCTAACTCATTTTTGCAAAAAGGGAACAAATTCCCTTTTACCTTTGGATGCCTGCCTCCCCTTGCCTTACTGAAGCTGCCACATGTCCCCTTTCTACATTTTGTGGACCCGTGGCCCATTTTGCAACTTTCATCCCTTTCACCAAAAAGGCAAAAATTTCCTAAGTTCTCTGCCAGCCTTTCATCCCACCTCTGAATAAGAGCATGACACGTGTCCTCCTCTAGGACATGCGGCGTTATGGAGGAAAGTTGTTCTTTTTCAAAATATAAAAAAATGCTAAGTTTTCCAAGAAACCCGCCGAATCTCATCCAACCACAAATGGCCACGTATGAGGATACGTTTGGATTTAAATTTGATGGGCAAATGACAAATGTATAAACATAAAAAAAAATTGCTAGAGATGCCCGAATTCAATTTTTTTCTTCGTGGGTGAAGGATTTTTGGTCAAAAAACAAATGGGAAGTGATTCAAGGAAATTTTCAACCATGGGGATTAATTTTTTAGGGAAAATAAGCAAAAATGAGAAAACACGAGTTCCAAAGGTGATAAAAGTAGAAAAAATGACAGAGGCCCGTGGATTTGGAAATTTAGGGCACAAAACCAAACATGCATGTATTTTTCTTTCAAGTTGGGGAAAAATAATAAGTTGTGAGCACTCTTCAAAGCATTCAATCTAGATGGGGAGATTTGTAGACCACTAAATTAAAAGAAAATGTTTTAGAGCATGCAAACCAAAGGGGAAAAATGGCAATTTAACAGAGGATTAAAATGGGCACCAACATCGGCTCTCGCTGGGGATGGGCACTCCCGGTGAGTGCCATAAGAACAATAAGTAGACCAAGTTCCAAAATAATTCATTGTGAAAATGAATTCATGAGTCAAAGCCACCAAAACCAGCTAAGAAACCGACAAAAATGGATGCCACACACCAAGGAAAACCACAAAGCCCGACAAAACAACAGAAAACAAAGCAAAAAACTAAACACTATACACTATACAAATTGGTGCATACCTCAAATTTGGGGATTAATCCAAGAAATGCTTGGATGCCTACCATTAACGGAAATTCAAGAAATTCCCCATCTAAGTCCTTGAGAAAAAGATATTCTCACCAATTAATATCAATGGAGTAAGGCCACATCCACAATGCATCAAATTTTCCATGTTTTCCTTATCTTCATTTCTACTATCCCACAAAAAAACCAGATCTCCAATATTGAAGGCCCTATGAGTAACCTTCTTGTCAAACAACCTCTTTAACTTCTCTCTAAATCTGACCTGCCTTTGGTGGGATGCTCTTCTCTCTTCATCTAGCTCTACAATCTAATTAATCCTTGCTTTATATGGGTTGACCTCCTGATCTTCAAGTTGTTGAACAAACTGAAAATAAGATAATTGCATATGTAAGGGTAGAAAAGCTTGAGTTCCATACACCAACTCAAATGGGATCTTACCAGTAGCTCTCTTGGTAGTGATTCTATCAGCCCAAACTACAAATTTCAGTTGTTTATCCCATTTTCTCTTGTTCAACTCCAAGGTCCTCCTAATGATCTTCAATAAGTTCTTATTGTTGGACTCAGCTTGTCCATTTCCTTGGGGGTTATAGTTTGAAGATTAATTTAGATTGGTTCCACACTCCTTGCACATTACCATTAAAGGTTTATCTCTAAAACACATGGCATTATCAGCCCCAATCTTGACCGCACACACCAAATTTGCATATGATATTATTCAACAAGAAATCCATAACAAATTGGTGTGTTTCTTTCTTGGTGGGGATTACTTCTACGCACTTGGTGAAGTAATCTATGGCTATAAGGATCCACTTATGTCCAAAGACTTGGAAGGGTCTAAGATCTCACCAATGAATTCCATCCCCATTGTTTTAAAGGAGCTTCATAGATATAGGCTACAAAGGAAGGGAGCCTAAAGCTTTCATTCTTCCATAGAAATGCTTGACAGCTCTCACATTTTCTAATCAACATGGTTGCATCTTTGAGAGAGTAGGCCACCAATAACTAGCTCTCAATACTTTTGTGTTGTAACCCTTCCAAAAAAGTGTCCTCCATAAACTCCCCATGGAAATCAGCAAATACTTTGGGAGCTTAATCTCCAGTTACACATTTCAAGAGGACACCTTTAGTGTTCTTCCGAGCCAACCCAAAGTCGGTGATGATGTATTTTTGAGAAACCCGCTTGAGGGATATTTTCTGATTTTTATTTAAATGATCAGGACAGCATAGGTGTCCGAGGTAAAATATTATATCCTTATACCACTTAGAACTTACCAATTTCTCAAGAACTTCTGCCCTTTCTTCCTCTACCTCATTCACTTCCATAGTTTGTAAATTACTCTCAATCATGAGCTTGGCAAGACCCAAACCTCTTACCAACTTTGTGGTTTGGATTTCCATATCATACTCCCGTAGTTTGTTCACCCATCTACATCTTTTACTTGAGATCTCCATCTCTCGATAAGATGTATTTTACCATGGTGTGAGGAACATAAGCAATAACTTTTAAACTTAAGATATAAGGCACGAAAACCTTTGTTGCTTTCACCAAGGAAAATGATTATTTTTCAATGATTGTATACTTTAACTTAGAATCTTGTAAAGCCTTACTAAGGAAGGAAATAGGCCTCTCAGCCCCATCTTCATCCTTTTTTAGCGAGAACAAATGCAATGGTATTTTCAAGAAAGGAGAAAAGTTGGAAAGGCTTCTTGTAATTCGTAGCTGCCAAGACATGTGCATGTTTCAATGCCTCTTTGATTCCTTCAAAAGCATGCATAGCATCCTCCTCCCATTTGATAACTTGATCTTTCTTTAACATGCATGTGATAGGTAGAGTTAACTCAAAAAAATTGACACAAACCTTCTAATGAAGTTCATTTTCCCAAAGAAGGATTAGATGCCCTTCTTTGGTCTTAGAATGGAACCTTGTTGATTGCTTCTACTCTCTTAGGGTCACTCATGACACCAACCTTTGAAACAATATGACCAAACAGCTTGGATTTTTGTACTCCAAAGTGACACTTCTTTGGATTGAGAGAGATTCTGAATTCTCTACATCCGATCAGCATTCTTTCCAAGTGCTCCAAGTGATCTTTTCTACTCCTTGAAAACACAGTCACATCATCTTGATAAACGTAATGAATTCATTTATATAGCCAACAAAAGAAACATCCATTGCTCTTTAGAAGGTAGCCCTAACATTCATGAGACTAAAAGGCATCCTTACCTAGACATATGTTCCCCAAGGAGGGGTAAAGGTAGTTATAAATCTTTCGACTCCTTGACAACAACTTGATTGTAATGGAGAAACCATCCAAGGTGGAAAACAATTCAGATCCAGTCACTAACTATAGCATGTTTTCCATGTTTGGAAAAGGATAATTTTCTTTCAATGAAGCTCTATTCATATTTTTGAAGTCTACACAAAGTCTGATATCTCCATTCTTCTTTCTGACCGGCACAAGGTTTGTAACCCAAGATGAATACCTTGTGGGCTGAATGATCCCTCCCTCCTTTAGTTTCTTCAATTCATCTTGCATTTTCATGGAGAGGAGTGGATTAATTGGCCTTTTCTTCTGTCTAAATGGTTTGGCACCTTTCTCAAGAGGGATCTCATGTTGGAATAAGTATTCTCTATATGCTTTCAGATCTGAATATGACCAGGGCAAAATGACAGGTCTTGATATTGTTTTAACAATTGGAGGTAGGATTGTTTTTCTTCCTTTCTTAAACTGCTGCCCAACCAAACTTTTCTTGGTTTATCATTAGTTCCCAATTCATGCTCTTCCACATCCCTTGAGGAAGACATGTTTCTATTGATGATATAATCAGCATTGCTAAAATTTGACTCAAGTGCAACAAGACCTCTAGGAATGGTGTTAGTTTTTAATTAGATAATATCTTTTCCAAATAAATTCTCTCTTCCTTCAGTCACACACACCATTGGTTCTCAATCAATATTATGATCTACAAAATCACCTTGATTTTGTAAGAACCTTGCACTTGAGTATCATCATTAAACACTTTCCAATGTTTGATGTGTCGGGACAACTAGCCTAGTTAACACTTCAACATTGTACTCACAATAAGGTGAAATGGTGCAATCTCCAAATCTTGACCCCAACACTGCCAACTTGTCAGCAACAACATTCAAATTTCTGTCATGATGCACAATATTGAAAGAATCAAACATCTCAATTAGATCCCAAACTACATGCTTATACTATTTCATCCGCTGATTTTTGGTAGCATACAATTTTCTTATTTGTTTGACAACTAGCTCTAAATATCCTTTTACAATGATGTCCTTGACACCATACTTCCATGAAATTATCAGACCCAACAACAAGGCTTCATACTCAACAATGTTGTTAGTACATTCAAAATTAAGCTTGAAGGAAAAAACAAATTCTTCCAAGCTAGGAGAAATCAGAATTATACCAGCACCATTTCCAAATTTGGAGCAAGCTCCATCAAATAGCAAGGTCCAAGGAGAACTTACCTGATCAAGGCACTTTGAATGACCCATCTTGTGTTCTTTTCCATCAGCAAACCCAATAAAATTATCAGCATCTACATCAGCAAATAATACTTCATAAGAAGCATTGTTTGGGTCCTCAATTAGATGTAACATTTTCTTCTCTCCATATAATTTGACAAGGCTGCCCTCAATGGGAATGGTGGAAAAATACATATCCATTTGGACACTCCCTCCAACACTTACAGCCCACTTTCTTGACAATAACATACCCCATTTAGTAGGGCAATCAACAATCACAACATCCAATTTTAAATTCCTCCCGGGATAAGATGCAAGTTGTACCACCAAACCCTTCACACAACCAACTACTGGCACTTCTCTTGAGTCCATGACAATACATTTTCCATAGGCTGCTGTGAATTTGATATCCAACTCATTCATGAATTCTAGAGGTATGGCATTACATGATGCACGAGAATCAAACATACAATTGTGAAGTAGCCTATCCTTTATTATTAGAGTTGTGGAGAATGGATCAACATTCAATTGGGAATCAACCAACAATGTCCCCAAATATACCTTAGGTGTCTCTCCAAAATCCTCTACTTTTGTGGTGTTTCAAGGTTAGAAATGATCTAAGGAGGAGTTTCAACAACATTTACATTTATTCTGGAGTAGTCTTCTCCTCCTTTAATCCCATGTACTCAAATTCTCTCTTCTTATGCTCTAGAATTATAAGCAACTCAATGATTGGAACACTCACTTTTATTTGGCTCAATACCTGGGCTATGTCATAGGGGACATTCTTTGGCAAAGCAAAATTGGAAGGGATATGAGTAGATTCATCAAATGGCAAGGGATTATTGGCAGCTTGGGCATGAGGAGGACTGATTATTTTGTTTGGGACAACAAAAATTTTGGTAGTGCTTCTCTTCTAGAAGATTCTTTGGGAATGCTTGTGAGAAAGGGTGTTTTAGGTTTGGCTTGAGGCCCAAATCCCTTAAAAATTTTACTTCTAGTGTTATAGTCTCTCTTGAGCTACAACAACATTCATCACAAATTTTCTATCTTCCTCCGAAGGATACCACCACCATACTTCTTAATCATCAAAGATCTTAAGTATTCAAAGTCATTGTTAGGAATTTCAAAAGCTTGCACTACATCAACTTCAAGAGTATGAGGGGAAGAAAGACTTGTACCCGTTTGATGCAATCCCAAAAGGTTAAAACTGTCCTTGCACTTATCACTTTAGTAGATGTTTCTCCTCCTTGTGAGCTTGAAGAAAAGCCCACCATGCAGATATCATCATCAATACCATCATCATTATTAGCTTCACCTTCTTGCTAGTCCACTTCACATGGAGGATGGGGTAGAAAAAATCTATCACACTAATCAATATCAGTAACTTCCTCAACAAAAACAACCTTGATAGTTAGGGGATCGGAAACACTCTTCTTTCACGTGCTTGAGGATGTCTATTTATAGACTCCATGGGTCCCTTCCCTCTATCATCTGCCCTTTGATCACCTCTAGGATGATTGGCAAATATGTCATGGTTTTGTGCTCTTTGTTGACCTTGTGAATTCTGCCCAATTCCTTCTCACCATTGCCAACTTGTAGGAAATCTCTTTGATAGCCCCCCAAAAGTCTTCACAACCTCCTCAAAATCATCACCCTTGCTAGCTTGAGAGTTTTTAGGGTTTATCAACTTTACACCATCTCTCTTAGAGGTTTCCCAATTTCTTTGATATTATTTTCAGTTTGAAGTGCCATGGTGAAAGATTGACTTAGATTGATAGGGTTATTGTCCCTTAAGTAGTAGGTTGCCTTTTTATCAAATGCATTTGCATATTTGATTAAACAAGACTCATCACAAGGCCTCAAATTAACAGGAAGGCTTCTCAAGGTTTTGTTAAACCTTGTGTTGAAGTCATGAATTGATTCATTAGGATTCTTCTTGATATTTTCAAAATCGAGACAAGAGAAATATAGGATCAGTCTTGTCACAATATTACAACCTAAATGCATTCTTCATTTCAATCTATGAATCAATAGAATTATTAGGTAGAGTTGTTTACTAATCCTAGCATCCTCTTCTAGTGTATGAATGAACAAATTAATATACACATCTTCAAACTCTATTTCAAAATCCTCCACCATGTTAACAAAAGTTTGAGATGTTGATCACTAGTTATAGAATTGTTACCTTGGAACTTTGGCAACCTATTTCTGACATCTTGTGGGACAGCATTTGGGTAACCATCCATTCCTATAAAATCTATAGGACCAAAGGTGTTAACAACAAATGGAGGTCTAGGATAAGCCATATTCATTGGTGGAGATGATCTTGGGGGTGACACAAGCTGATAAGGAGTGCAAGGTCTTTGGGGCTCAAGAATGTGATCCATAAGACTGGTATTCTCTAAGTGATGATTTTCTAGGAAAGTTCCATTTGAATTGAAACATAGATGTGCGATTGAAGAAGAAACTCACTAGGTACAGTAGAAGGACCTTCACTATTTGAAGTAAACAATTTTATGAGAGGATTACTTGAATCAAAATCACTAGAAGAAGAGTGATAATCCTCTACAAAAGGATGATCTCTCTCACCAATGGATATATCTTTGCCTGATGTCCACCTTTAACAACATTCCAAACTCTTCTTACTTCTAACTCGAGTTCCTTGAATCAGTAAACAAATTCTTAGCGAGTCTCTAATGAAGAGAGATATTCTTCCTTCTAATTTTGCAGAGGTTACAAACACCAAAGTAAATGAAAGAAAGCTTAAGACAATGGTATTTATCAAGATCGAACAACATAGAGTAGCCACTAAGGATTTTCACCCTATTTGTGTAAATGCAATAAAATACTCTATCAAATACCTATCCGCACCGAAAATCTTGCCAAACTTTATAGATCGGACCTTCCTTTCTTTGAATTTATCAATCATAAATGCAAATGAAGTGCAACAACTACTTTGGAAGCTAATAAAATTGTAGGTAGAACTTATATCTTCACTTAATCCTTATAAATCTAATTATAAAATGATACTCCAACAATGTATTTGCATACAAAATTTGTAAGGGACATTACCAGGGTTTGATATGCATCCAAATATCTCAAATATTTTCAATGAGTTCCTCTGACAGGTGGTGCGAAAGTGTTGGTACCCAAATTTGTTCTCCTTTTCAGTCGAGAAGCATCGGAGATATGGTATGAAGCTTGAAGTCGGATAGATCATGATGTGGGTCATTTTGTAGTAGCCGGGGATGTGATCTAACGGCACTCAGTTTGGTCATAAGCATTTTAGGTTATGACTTTCAACCAAGGTAAGAGGACCTATTTTGTAACCCTCAAATGGTGAAGGAGATGAAGATATCCCTCAATTTGTGTAAATAGTATGGAAAGGGCCTTGGGAAAATATGATCAACACTCCAAATCTAACTTTCACAAGTTGTCACTCCCAGATTATGGAGATATTTTCAATGCAAGGAAAGGGTTACTAAAGACATTGTATGATCCTAATTTGCTTTGTGCATTTTTGTAGATGGATTGAATTATTTTTTTGACACACAATGCAATGCAGGGGTAGTATGGGGTAGGATTAGTTATTCTGAATGAATTTTTGGTGGGAGATATTAGACAAGACTAACCATAATTTGCCAAATTCTTTGAGGACCTTTGCAGGGAATTTGTAAGACCTAAACAATAGAATGCTTCAAAGGGGTTAAGGTACTCCTTCAACCAAGATATGTGCACTAAATGGAGGCCCATATATGCACTCTTCCACACAATCTTTGACAACCTGCCACAAAAGCTTGAAGCAAATGAACCAACAAAGCATCCAGAAATCTCTATTTTACCATGACCTAAGGTGCACCCAAAGGTTTACAAATAATCTTTGAATTCAAGGAAGGTAAAGTGATTTTAAATATTTTTATCTCTTTATCAGATGAAATCTCTTCTGAATGTGAGATTGCAAATTCCACTAAACTATCAACAAGAAATGAGACCATGTGTGGTCAAGAGAGATTTTAAACACAAAGCTCATAAATGAAGCAAGAAACACAAATTGAAAACATTCTCGAAACATAAGTGCATGAAATTTTTTCCAAGATAAAACACAAAATAATCTAGAAATGATCAAATCTATCAGTAAGGGAATGTTATAAGAACAATCTTAGAGCTTGTTGATGGCTTTACAACTGAAACCAACTCAACATGATACAAATCTGATGCAAAAGGAATTAGAAATGGTTCTCAGGAAGTTTCTTAGAGAATGGGCTTCTTCCCATATTTTCCCGTGAAATTCTAAGTTTCTCCAACCTTTTACATGTCAAAGAACATGCATTATATAACTTTTTAATTACATTTGATCCTTCTTTCCCAAGAAAATAATATTCCCAACATCAAGTTTGTTACAAAATTCCAACATGATTCATAGATAGGGACATTTAACATATTTGCAACAAAAGTTGCTAGGTGTTTTAAAAAGGTGAATCATGACAAATCCTTCATCATTATCCATTATGGAGGCACATTTTTCATTCTCCAAGCATACGACTTCCTTTCATGTCATTATTTCATCCCTATCCCTCCAAAATTTGATTCTACAACCTCTTGATTTGATATTTCACGTTTTGGATGGGTTGGGGCAAAAATTATTTCAAAAACACCTCAAATCTACAAATTGATCCCTAAAACCACTTGCATTGGTCCTTGCAGGCACAAATGACATGAATTTGCCAAAAAATTGATGAAAATTGATGCAAAATTTGTATTTCCACACTTCCTAGAGAAAAATGGTGGCCAAAATGAAAAATGCACGCGATTCTGATTGATTTTCCCTTTTTCCTTCAATTTGAGCCCTCCACGTATCAAAATATGATTGGGAATGGATTTGGGATCACTTTCTGACTTTTTAACATCTTTGGAAAAATGTGAAATTTTGACTTTTTTCTCCACCCCTCCGCCCTTGAAACTTGGTGCTAACACATGGCATATGGTGGGTCCCATTGAAGTCGCGGTTCAATTCTGCACATTTCCACCCTTTTTGGAATTTTGGAAATTTTTCAAATTTTCCCCTTTTCTCACACCTCCGTCTCTACTCTTGACACATGTCACCTCCTCTATCGCCGAGGGTTTGTGGGCTCAATTCTTATTTTAACACCCCTTTTTCACCAAGGAAAAATTACCACTTTGCTTCTGCAGGCCGCACCTCCGATTTCTTCCCTACCACGTGTCTCCCTCTACTTCATTATGGAGCCACACCTCAAATTCTCACACTAAGTCTTTTTACCAAAAATGGGAATTTTTCCTTTTTTCCTCTAGTCCGCACTTCCTTCCTACACACACTGTCACGTGTCTCTCATGCTTCATTACAGACCCATGACTTAAATTTTTTCTATAACTCATTTTTGCAAAAAGGGAACAAATTCCCTTTTACCTCCGTGGCCCGCACTCCCTCCCCTTTTTGAAGCCGCCAAATGTCCCTTTCTACATTTGGCGGACCCACCCCTTTTGCAACTTTCATCCCTTTCACCAAAAAGGAAAAAATTTCATAAGTTCTCTGCCACCTTCCATCCTACCTCGAATAAGAGCATGACACGTGTCCTCCTCTGGGACTCGGGGTTGCGGGGAAAGTTACTTTTTTTTCCAAAAATTAAAAACCGCTAAGTTTTCCAAGAAACCCATTGAATCTTGTCCAACCACAAATGGCCATGTATGAGGAGATGTTTGGGATTAATTTTGATGGGTAAATGACACCCATATAACCGTGAAAAACACATTATTTGCCGAGATGCCTAGATTCAATTTTTTTCTTCGTGGGTGAAGGATTTTTTGGTCAAAAAACAAATGGGAAATGATTCAAGGCAATTTTCGACCATGGGGATAGATTTTTGAGGGAAAATAAGAAAAAATGAGTAACCACAAGTTCCAAAGGCCGGGAAAAGTAGAAAAAATGACAAAGGCCATGGATTTGGAAATTTAGGGCACAAAACAGGGCATGCATGTATTTTTCTTTCAAGTTGGGAAAAATAATAAGTTGTGAGCACTTTTCAAGGCATTCGATTTGGATGGGGAGATTTGCAGACCACCAAATTCAAAGAAAACATTTTAGAGTATGCAAACCAAAGGGGGAAATGACAATATAACAAAGGATTAAAATGGGCACCAACACCTTGTCCATACGTACTAACCATTCAAATATAAAAGGTGTGTTAAACCCTTAGTCAAGATTCCACTAGGTCATATTAACCTTACAATTTCATGATTTAGTATATATTGATTCCTTGTCCATTAATCAAGTTATATATATACTTAATTAGGGCTATATCTCACATCTTGTTTAAAGCTAGAGATAACCTCAACTTAGGATTTTTCCTATTTCTTAACAAAGGAAGATACGTTATTTTAAATAACCTTTAAGTCTTATAAGGTAACAAATTAATTTACATGACAAGTTTAAATCATCATTATTTTTAGATTTTGACATATCTAATACCGACTATTCTCATAATTCGTGACTGATTAATATCAAATATTGATTTATTGCATAAGAAATTTTAGGTAAAACCAACAAGTTCACAAAATCAGATTTTAATCCGTTTTAAGTTAATAATAAATCATTCATTTTTACCCTTCCAAACACAATATGGTTTCCCACTTATTTTTCTTTATCTTTTCCCATAATAATCTCTATCTTGTATTGGTAAGTCAATTTAGTTATGGGGTATAAATTTATTATCATAATCCATACTTATTCTAATCATAAGTTAGTTAATTATGAGAAACCTTAACTTTATCAAATACACCATAGTTTCCAAAACCCATATATGAAAAATGTATGTAGACATATAGAAATCAGCCAACACATTATATATTACGAGTCTTTCCCATAAATGGACTAGTATAAAGGACATATTCTACCAAGAAAATTTGTAAATCCTTAATTACAAGTACAATAGGATCAACGATCCATAATGAAAATCTTCAAGTTTAACTCTGTTCTTCACAAGCCGTGATAGAATGTCAATAAATCATCACAATACCTACGACACTATTTTTTTGGGGTATCAATTCAGAGAATTAGAAAGAAGTTAATTTATTCGCTTAACTACGTTTTTGAAAAATAAAGTAGATTAGTCATCACACATAACTAGCTATTTTACAAAGGTATCGCTTCCGCCATAGATAAGGAGCTAGATCCTCTAAGCGATCCCATAGTTGGTGATGAAAGATGTGTGGGGGTATATATGTGAAGTGTTCCCGAAGGAACACTTCATATACACACCTCCCACTTCTTCAATCACAAACCATACGATTGGAAGAGGTTTCGGTTCTCGATTTGTGTCGAAACCACTATCTTCGCACAACACATGAATCAAACCAATCAACAAATTTAAGCTAACTATCATTCAAGGAAAAGTAAATTTGTTTTGCAAAAAACATTATCATAGAATAATTCTCAAGCCATCATAGTCATCCAAATAATTTTATTCTATAAAAATTACAAAGTATAGAACTCGAATTTTTTTCCGAGTTTCCCTTGTATTTTCCACTTTTAAAATTTTCCAGAAAGTAGATTTAATTAATCTAAATCAAATAATGAAGTAAATGCATTAAATGAAAAGGTATGGATCAAATGATCCAACCCTCTAAGTCACGAGGATCTTAGGTCAAAATAAAACTAACAAGAAATAAACTTACCCAGCTGAACCATCAACTTTCATTTACCTTTATTTTATTAACATTTCCCAAAAGTCCTATGAAAGGGTTAATGCATCTATATAATAAACAAGAACTTCATATTCAATTAATTTCCTTTCATGCCAAGGGTTAGTTCCCATTTTATTTCATGACACAAAATAAAACACGCATTTCAACTAATCTACAATTGCATAAAATACAAACTAATGTACTTGTCCATTAACTTATATCCAAAGAATAGTACTTTCTTAAAGAGTTTCAAACATACACTTTAATTTAGAACAATAGTTTAATCAACAAATTTCTGAATGTGTATTAAACCTAACTAATTTAACTATTTACCTAGAAAAAGACTGTTTCAAAGCTTCCAAAATCCAAAATCCAAAAATAACACAACCCTTCTTTCTAGATACCAAACAATACAATTATATAATATGACAATGAAACAAGTAACTTTTCTTAATCATTATTAACATCATAAACCCCTTCCAACTTCACATAAATTATCTTATTGAAGCTGTTATCTTTAACCTTTAAGGGTTATACTTAAAATACATAGAGGATATTAGTCATAGTTAGTATTACTATCATATTTAGACAAGTAGAAATCTGCTTTAGAACTTACATATGTAGTTTATCCATGGCCCATTTATCTACACCTGAGGTTATGGTTAAAGGTAGACATTTAAAAATTAAAAAATATAGACAATACCCCCACTCCATTTGTGTTTTATTTAACAACACAGAGGTCCCAAAAAATATGGACTTATTACATACTCATTAAAATAGAATAGCTCTGCAATGAAACTTAGTATAACATAAAAACCCACAGAACAATACATGTTCACATATTTTGAGATGAAATTAATCAAGGAATATTTTAGTAAAACCATGTCAATACCAAATTTAAAACCACTATTATCAAATTATAGAACCCAATAAAAATTTAATAAAGACCTCTAATCAAACCCACATCTCAAATAAATCATTCACTACGGATAATATATAAGGAAACATAGCCGTACTTATTTTATAAAGCACAAACTTAGAGTTCGAATATAGATTCACCAATTATTTTCCAAAGACCAAGACAACCATATGATTTTATTGAATAAAACAAGTTCAAAATCCCACAAAACAAATTTATTCATCTCTTTATTCAAACCCACGGTTCATCAATCCATTCACTACATAATACACACAAGAAAACAACCATATGTTTTCATTGAAGGAGCTCTAGTTCGAATACCCAAAATTTCTCAACTATTTTCCAAAATCTATAATATCCATACACAAAGAAAACAATCACTTTATAAATCAAAAACCAAAAATAAAGAAGAGTAACCCCTTTCTTGAAAATTATTGTAAGCATTTTATTTTTCTTCCAGATTCTCTGCAAACCCTATTGAGTGTCCTAAGTGCAAAAATCCCAGACTTTCTAACAAACCCATCTTCCATATTGCATTCCTCTTTATAAATAGAGGGTTTCACAATCAAAATCGACTTCAACAAATGTAGAGAAAAATTTGGTAGAGTGCCCCCATAGCTAGAGCTCAAGACCATCAAATTCCATGCAACTAAAACCACACTCTAGTTTTCCCCTTTTCAACCACGACTTCCCAAAAAGCCTACCATGTATTTACTTCCTTCCACCTACTTCCTGCCAAGTGGATGGAAAATGGAGGCCCATGCCTTCGTGGGAGGGGATCTCCTAGATTAAAATTGAATATTCAATTAAATAATTACCATATACCCCCGCATGAGCTGTCCACTAAGGTAGATATATGAATTATTAAAATATTACCCATGCACAATACTATATTCATTACCATTTTTAAATTTAACCCAATCCAAATATAACATAAGTTGAAACATTTGATGGGTGTAGCCATATGACCCCCATTACAATATTATTTTTAAAAATATCATATCCTTAACTTTGGTGTTACAATATCAATCTATCAAGGCTTTTAAGCCTTATTGTTTTTACCATATAATGCCAACTCAAAACAATTCACGCAACAATAATATCAATACCAAAGTGTTTCATACTTATTCGAGCCTTTTAAAAATGCATAGCACAAGTTACATTATAAGCAACATCACCCTTAGTCCATATGGGTGTCAACACAACTTCCTAATTAAACGCATTTTTATTAATAAAAGTTGTATTTAGTTATCTAAGTACTTAATATTTAATTAAGTACTTAGATGACTAATTACCGTCATCCACAACTAACACTTAATTATTCGAACAAACGTTCATTTTCCCATTTTTTCATACTTATTTGAATAATTAAATGTCAAAATAAAATATTAATTAGTGGGATGTTACATTCCTCCCTGCTAAAATGATTCATCATCCCGATGAATTAATTATTGTTTTCACATAAACAAAAATAATAGTGCTGCTAAAATTTACTAAATAAATCCTTCATTTAGTATCCCAAAATTTCATAATCAAAACTTTTTAAAAAGTAACAACCTTATTTATCTGAATAAAATCAAATTTTTACCAGCCTCACCACCGATAAACCAAAATTTTTCCAACTGTCATAAAGTAATAGATATAATTTTTGCAAATAATGCAATCTCATCACAATTTTTTAAATGAATAAATGTGGAAAATCAATTTTAAATTCATCTAGATTCTCGCTAAGTTGCACTATCCTCGGAATAATAGTCCCAACTTATAAGTGTTTTGCATTTTCTTCGTATATTGCTTGAAAATGTGTCATTCGCGCAACGAAGAGTGATATGAGTTATTGTATTCAAACACAACTAGTGGCGGTATTCTTCCCATGTGTAGTGATGATTCATGTAGTACATGTGAACCATGTGTTCCAATACTTGGTTTACACTCTCAATTTGATAATTCATTTCCAAATGATAAGTTGAACTAAAATTCAGTTTAGTGCCCAAACCAGAATTTAATGTTTTCCAAAAATGAGATGTCATCCTTAGATCTCTGTCTAAAATGATTGTTTCTGGAACACCATGCAATCAAAATATCTCATGCACAAACCTTTTATCAAGAACTAGGGAATCATCAGTAAGGTTCTCAGGTATAAAGTGGGTTACCTTCATCAACTTTTCTACTACTACCAAGATCATATCATGTTAGTTTTTAGTCAAGGGAATTCCCTAGACAAAGTTCACGCTAATGAATTGCCATTTTTGGTGTGGAATGCTATGCGAGTATAATAGTCCAGCAGGGGTGCACGTGAACTTATTTCACCCTTTGACATTCTAAACAACTCAAAACATAAGTTGTGATGCTCTTTTTCATTCCTTTCTAGAAATATTGTTGTTTTATGTCTGTTGTCATTTTGGTTATTCCTAGATGACCAAAATATGGTGCATCATGGAATTCTCGCAACACTTTCATTCTGAGTTTGTTCCCTTCTAGAACATAAATTATGTTTTCAAAATGTAGAATTCTATCATTGTCAAAACTAAAACCAACATACCTCTTATCCTTAGGATCATCTTCTAGAGCTGCCTTTACTTGCAAATAGTATGGATTTGTAGGTGACTCCTTCATGACTTCCTCCTTGAATTTTGTTCATAAAGTTATAACAACTGCTAAGTACTTCCTATAGATCAAGGAATCCACTACCCTATTTTCCTTTCCTTTGATATAACTAATATCAAAGTCATATTGTGATAGAAATTCCAACCATCTTCATTTTCATGCATTTAAATTGGGCTACGTGAAGATATACTTCAGCCCCAAGTGGTTAGTTTTTAATTCAAAAGGTTTCCCCATCAAATAGTGCCTCCAAACCTGTAAAGAATGAACTATTGCAGCCAATTCCAAATCATGAGGGGAATAGTTATACTCATGAAATTTCAGTTTTCTTCCCTCATATGCCACAACATGTTCATCCTATGTAGAAATCCTCCTAATCCTTCCCCGGATGCATCAGTAACAACTATAAAAATTTTGTTTGGGACAAGAATGGTTAGCACTAGAGTAGTTGTCAAACACTCCTTTAATAGATTAAATTATTTCTCATGTTTATCAGTCCACAAAAAAATTATATCTTCAAGAGTTATGTTAATGGACTGCCAATCTTGAAAATTCCTTCACGAATTTGTGGTAATACCTGCCAAACCCATGAAGCTTATTACCTCATGCACATCCTTCAGTGGTGGTCACTATACAATGGCTCTTATTTTTTTAGGGTCCATGAAGATTCCATTATTATTAATTACATGACCAATATATTGTATCTCCTTCTAATAGAAAGAACATTTAGCCAAATTTCCATAAATCTTGTTCTTTCTCAAAATTTCCAACATGATTTCCAAATGTGCATTGTGCTCTTGTTCATTATTGGAGTAGATGATTATATCATCTAGGAACACGAGTAAAAACTTATCAAGATACTAGCAAAAGATATTGTTCATTAGGTTCATAAATGTTTCCAGAGAATTAGTGAGTCCAAACGGAAAAATTGTAAACTCATAATGACCATAGCGTGTTACTCAACTTTGTCTTGTGAATGTCTTCCTCTTTAATTCTTAATTGATGATATCTTGATCTTAGATCTATTTTAGAGAATACCATGACACCTCTTATTTGATTGTCTAACCACGGAAAAGGATATTTGTTCTTAACTATTGCCTTGTTCAACATCCTATAGTTGTATACACCAAAATTGGGTCACACTCCCCTTGGTCCCTTGTCAAACAAACACCTTAAACACATTCACCTAACCATGGCCCCTTTCATCTCACTCTAATATTAATTTAATTACTTAAATTAAATTAATTCATTATCTCACAATATTTATTATTTAAATATCCTAATTGAGATAAGGCCCACACATCCACCTCACCTAAAAACCTCATCTAGTCACCTCACCCTAAGACCTATTCTTAGTATGTTGCCATAACTAACTAAGACCTACCAAAAACCTAAAAATAAAATCCTACATTCCCTCTAACCACATTCCCACACATTAGAAAATAAGCTTCTATTCTAATCCATAGAGCAAACGAATGAGATCCTAGAAAATCAAGGGGATCTCGCCTTGAATTTAGTAAACCTAGGAAATCCCTCCCTAACCGACGCTAGTTACCCTAAACCACCTCTAGTCAACTAGGAACCACCAAAAGTTACCATTTAACCCCCAAAACAACCTTATTTCATGGTTGGCACATTTCGATAGATTTACATGTCTTTTGAGAATAAGAGATGAAACCAAAGCTGTATGCAAGAAAAACAAGCATTTGTACACGCATCAGAGCGCCCATAGCCAGCATCAGAAGCACCCACAAAGCCATCTACCTTCACGGGAGCATCTAGGGAAGTGTCAGCACCACATCAAGTTCCTTCCATTTGATCACCCACCATTGCCAACCAGACATCAAGCTCGTATAAACAGTAAGTGCTTTGTTAACCAACACTTGTCCATTTATCATTTGGTAGATTCTTTTACTTCTGTTATTAGTTTCTTCTCCCATTTCCATTCCACCACCATTTACCTCCATGCAAACTTGACCATCCCTTTACCCACACCCTTGAACTACCCATATCTAGATTTTAATCATTCCTGTGCATACTTGAGACGAACCTTGCCATTTCCCTTCCATTTACATCTAGCCTGGATCTCACCCCACCAAATTTTTATTGAGTTTCCTGTACCACGACCATACCGACATCGGTTACCTACAACCGTTGTCGGTTAACCTAAACTAACATCGGTCATACTAGACCAACGTTGGTCTCTATGTTTTTTGACCAAAAACCAAGAACAAAGCTTCCACTCTCTACCCAATACCCAAAATGGCCTAGAACATGACCCTAACCAATACCGTATTCGACGAGACCTTGACCTTGATTCGGACATAGCTTAACTTTGTTGTGAACGAATTTGCTTATTATAGACAAATGAGATACCTAAATCATTTTAATTACAAGTAGAATTTTGTTTATTGTTAGCATTAAGTTATTTTAAAGAGTGGGTTGAAAGCCGTCTAGGAAGTATCACACTTCTGGATCTAGCATACGTTAGGCATTCCACTTTGCATATATTGTTTAAATTTTATTTGGTGGTCTTGTTTTCCATTTCAGGTAGTTCCTCCAAGTAAAAAGGAATCTCTCATGATCAGTTGTGGATCAAGAATTCATACATGCACAACAACCTACAACCAACACTTTGAACAGGTATTCCTCCTAGCCCTTTACCCTTATTTGTTTCATCAACATTTGAAGAAATGATCTAGAATCAAGTGAAACATTTTGGCACACTTGGTGGGACCCATTCGGGGGTTCTTTGAATTTTTTTATTTCTAGATGAAAATTTACATGTTTGTTTCCTTCTAAAAGGTTCTTACATTAAAATTTCTCCCCTGGAACCTTCTCTTCTTCTATTGTCTAAAAGCAATAATATTTTGGTGATTTAAAAAGAACACTTCTTCCCTTTCATTAGTATCACATTAGTCAAAGAGCATCCCTTTTCTTGTTCATCATTTTGTGTCATCAAATTCAAAATTTTGATTTGGGCTTAAAATTAATCGCATTTCATTCTCGCTTTCTTTGCATTAGCTCACATTAATTGAGGGCAACCTATATGCTAGAAGTCATGCCCAACTGATGGTTGACAAATGAATCGTAGAAAAGCACTTCCTTTCTCTTTCTCTCTCTGAGTCTTACCAAACATCAAAAAATTAAAAATATATACACATTCTTAAACAACATCTCACCTAGAAGAAGTTGTAGGTGATCACACGATCGGTGGTACAGGTTGGCACCCCTTGGTTATCTCTATTCGAAGACCCCATCGAGAGGACCGGCCCCCCCGCCATAACATAACCTGAAACCTCTCCTTGTAGATCTCCTTCTTTGTAGGAAGCCATCCTCACCAAAAATTCTATTCTAAATTTCATGAGTTAGTCCTTAAATAGCATAAGCTAAACAAACATAATAGAAAAAAACACTTTAGGATCGTATTTTTATTAGTTTTTTTGTGTGGCTTACATTTTGAGGTGAGAGGTCACGTTCTTCATTTTATCATTTTCCTTTACATGCTTCTCATTATAGTTGGTGTATTCCACTTCATCTGAGTGTGCCTAGACCATATTCTCATCATTCTTAGAATTCTAGGTTTGATTCCACACCTAGTTTTAACTCACAACCAAATTTTCTTCATTGTTGTTTCAATTTCATAGGAACCGGTGTCGGTCCAGGTGACCATCATCGGTTATCTTCTCGACCATCATCGAGTTTTACCCAAATGGCATCAATTTGCTATTCTTTTGGTTAACCTACTTGAAAAGGACACCCGCTTCACCTTATTTGCTATTTAGAACCTCTATCACGCTCAAAGCATATTCATTTTCCTGGTAAATTCCATCAACATCTTGCATACTTGGAAAATTATTGGCCTTTTACCTTGTTTTGACAAACTGTCCATTCTCCACAGTGACCGACAGTGGTTAACTATGACCGTGTTAGTTTACCCTAACGCATCGGTTGCTTTGTGTAATTTTCTAGCTGACATCTTAACTCCAATTCACCTACCACCACTTGTTTTTTCCTATTTTTACTATATTTCTGTGTCATTTATAGAAAGCAGTCCTACCACGTCAGTACTTGTTCACATGTGTGACACCGAAATAAGCAAACGCCCTCATATTCCATGCCGGTCATCAATCTGCTCCCACCTAGTCCTTCACCATATTCTATTTTATCACCCATGGATCCTACCCAACCTATCACTATCACCACAAGAGACGAGGCGTTCACATGACTCCTTGACCAAACCCTACCGCCTTGCGCTTTTATCTTTCCCACACATCCACTCGAGATGCCTCGGGTCAATTGATAAATGGCATGCCCATATCTATCCCCGAAACTCGCTCCTACTTCTGCTCCAACCTCCTCGGCTCTGCGCTACCTACACACTCGCCTTGCCCTAAATCGTTTCGTAGTTGGGCCCCATACCTACGATGACCATCCTGTCTCGCCACATCTATTACACCTTCCACATCTAATATACCTTTTCCAACCACCTAGAACATAACCTCATCTGCACCGATTATTTCACATATACCCATACCTACACAACACCCCCTGGTGTTGGTGACCCCTACCCCTTTTCAAAATGTTGTTCTTTCTATTCCACAATCCTTGGCCCCCATTTCCACTAGGGTCACCATGACCCTTCCACCTCCATATATGTACTATAAGTAGCCTCCCGTTTCATCTATTATTAATTTTGGGTATGTACCCCCTATTTCACTCCCTCCTTCTCAATCTACCTATATGGTAGTGCCATATACTAGGAATTCCACCCCATTATATGCCTAACACCAACAACCTTTCACTACAGGAGGCACCCACCATCACAACCTACCAACAACCTAATCAAGTAAATGATGGACAAGATGAAAATGTTAGAGGCATTGGTTTCGGCTCCCACAACACTCTCACCTACAATGAGATTTCTAATGAGCCTATCCACCCATCCATTCCTATTCATCCATATCCCATACATTGGGAAGTGCCTAAATTTAACCACTTCAATAGAAAAGAAGACCCACAACAAAGATTTGTGGTCTTTCAAACATGGGTGTTATCGATCACCCATGATGATGCTTTTACTCCGAGGACCTTTCCCATATCTCTGATTTGGACCCACATTTGATTGATATAATGGGTTACCTAGACATTCTATCTTCTCATTCAATCAGGTAGCCCAAGCCTTCTTGGATCACTTCTCCATCAATGTTATTAAGAAGGTTACCATGGTGACCTCGACTCTCTACTATACACGTCAATATGATGATGAATCTATCATAGATTTTGTTGCTCGTTGGCATATCTTGATCAATCAACTCACATTCCAACTACCACAAACCGAACTAATAAATCTCTTCACTCGGCTTGTGCTAGACATATCTCACCAACCACAGTAGGTCCGGACTTTCCAAACCTTTGATGAAGCATTCACCATGGCATGAAAGCTAGAGATTTGGGCCATCAAAGAACAGAAAAACCAACTACACAATAAAAACTTGACATTCAAATCGAATGCTACCTCTTCTATTTCAAACCATAGAACAATTATTCAAAATCCAAGGGATCCACTAATGTAGTGGTACTCAAGGCCAGCCCAACTCATCCCTCAAATCAAAGCTAGCCCCTCATCTAATCTCTCACCCATTTAGACATGAAAATGAAAATACACCCCAATTAGGGAGCCTTATTATTCTGTCTTAGAAAATCTTATTAAATATGGGGCTATCACCCTTCCTCCCATAAAACCACACACTATTTTTTATCTTGCTCACCCCACACCCGTGTGTGTACAAATAGCATGACTTCGTAACTATCATCGAGTAAAGGTCATAGTGATAATAATCGCATCACTTTCAAAAACATTGTCCAAGAAATTATCGAGAAAGGTGAGTTAACCTTGGATAATCCAAATGCACTTGCCAATCAAAACCTACACATATTCAAGAAACCATTTCCTAATCATGCCCCTTCTTCTGATCAAACCAGAGAGACCTCAACTCATGATAGCCATACCCACAAGGTCCATGCTATTTTCAGTGATGCACCAGCCACTTCCCAATTACCTCATATTCCTTCCATAGAAGAAATTCTATCCCAACGTCCTCCCCTACGCTTGAACCTACTTCACCTATTCCTCCACCCACAGATGAACACCCTTTGTCTCCTCCCTCACCTATGAAGGAGCCTCCTATTAACATCAAGATCATTTCACCATTGGCTTCTCCACCTAGAGATCTCACACCATAGTACATCTCGACCCATGGAAGAGGCTTGTTTATCTCCTCTACCCATAGAGGAGCACCCATCATCTCCTCCACCCACGAGAAGTTGCTTGTTTATCTCCTCCACCCACAGTAGCACCCATTTTCTCCTCCACCTATCAAGGATTTGGTAGAAATACCTTTGCCTCTAGGTGACCATTCTCCATCGATTACCCAAGATCTTGCAAACTTACTTTTTGGCTCTCTTACCCACGGAGGCTTTAAGCTAGAAAATTCCCCATCTCTAAGAAGCATTTTATGGAATCACCATTGGATCCTCATCAACCTCACCTACAAAGAAGTGCCATTCTCATTCTTAGCCTATCACCTAGATTATGTGGATAGAGCCTTACTTTGGGGGTGTCTTGTACTTCTTATCTCAACACAAATGCAAAGGTCACTTGCTGACACTTCTAATATCTACCCAAAATATTTTGGCCAACCGAACCACACATAACCACAACAACTATCACAAATTCTCCTATGATACCACTCATGGATCAACTCACACCCCTACCCATAACCCAACATGCATCTACATCCAAACCCACACCTACATCATCTTCCTTGCCTAAACCTATAACTACCTTAGGGGTCATCCAAACCACCTGCCTTACTCATCCACCCATCAAATTGGATTTAGCTACATCCTCCAAAGCTGACACCAAGCTTAATCTAGAACCCAAACGAAGAGCCATCCCATAGAACTCATACTCCAACCTCACTCATCACACCTTCATCACCTTCACCCTTTCCATCCATCTTAGGACCTCACCCTTCTAGCACGGTTAAGAAACCTCCACCTATTGGTAAACTAAAAATGCAACAACCCATTCGCACCTCGCACTCTACTATACCCAAGCACTGACATGACTTACGCACACACTGCAGCATCTTTACCACCCATACCTCTAATACCATTGATAGCTTCGCATTACCCCAACATTTTAGTCTCTTTCCCTCACGCCTCCTTCACGACCCATGCCATCTACCTTCATAGCACCTCCGTTATCTCTGTGGGTAACATGCCCCCTTCCACCATCCACATTTCCCTCTAGATCTCATGTGCCCATATCACCTTTACCTAAGAAGGTGCAACCTAAGGGAAAAAATCTACTACCCTCCAATAAGGTAGTCAAAACAACCACACACTCTCCTTCTAGTTCATCTACCATACCCCTACCCAAGCAAACACAACCAACACCCAAGATCACACCAACACCTAAAACCATAGCTCGACCCACTCCCCCTCATGCAAAGACCCTTCCTCTACAATCAGCCACACCTATACCCAAACCCACTTTCACTTCCCATTTTGATCCACTAGCGGGATCCTATGCCAAAATTTTAACCAACCTCCTTGAAACTTCTGTCATCAAATTACCACCGCTCATACCTTATGACCCTCTCAAACCCAAACCAAAGGGGTTTGACAACACCAAATTTTTTTCCTACCATCGTGTGTCAGGGCATGATGTAGAGAACTACAAAGCTTTGAAAACTATTCTTATCCAGTTGTGTCCTCCCAAAGAAAACTTTGATAATGATGACCTTCTCGATGAGGACCCCATTTCACCAACACCCATTCCCACAGTTCTTCCCTCACTTGCCTACTCAACGACCCATAACTTCACCCCCACAACTCCTAGAACCACCCCGAGATTTGAAATTAACATGGTTTACATCAAATAACTTGCCAAACCTCCACCCAAATGTCGGTGTGCCCAGCTCATCTCACAAGGTTCCTTCCCACCATTTGGCTTTTTCCCCTCTTATCTCTATACTTTTCATGGCTCACCTACTTCACCTACCTCTCCGCCTCAAATCAACATGATCCATGTTGCTACCCGTGCTCAGAAGGACAAAGGCAAGGAAAAGGCAACCGACCCACCAACCAATCCTATACCCAACATACCATCTGCACCCACACCTAAAATCACTATCTGTAGCCCCACATATCCTATTTCTAATGGGGTCACACACCACATGATGCTTAAACAACTACACTAACCCCCTTCAAAATGTCCCTATATGACCTTATCCAAACCTTGGAATCCCATCGACAAGCTCTCATGGAGGTTCTTCAATATATTGAGGTTTTACCCAATGACCCTACACCCGTAGCCTCCATTATTACACCTCATCATGTAGCCTCTCTCACCAAATTATCACCTTCATCTACACCTCCTACTCACTAGGTAGCCTCCCTTAGCTTCTTAGATGAAGAGATCGCACCACACCAAACCGATGACCCAGATCCAACTCTCTTCATCTCTATCCACATTGATGATATACATGTATGATGTGTTATGATTGATGGGGGTGCTAGCATTAATATCATTTCCTCCCATGCATTCACTCAAATGTGCATACCTGACAATTACATGCATAAACATCCCATCATGTTGCGTTCATTCAATGATGCTATCACCTCTACACTTGGCACTATCATCCTCCATGTTTGTGTGGGCCCCTGCATAGTTCTAGAGTTGTTTTACATCTTGGAGGGGGAATTTCAATATAACTTGTTGCTTGGTAGACCCTGGATTCATGTTATGGGTTGTGTTCCTTCCAATTTGCATCATTGTGTAAAGTTTGAGCATGAAGGACACACCTATACCATTCTAGCTGACCCATCACCTTTCAAAACTTACAACATGCTTTACCAACCCAATGACATGCTTATACCCATTAAGGCATCTACCTCCATGACCATTGCCTCTTCACCTATAGCTCCACCCACCGGTGCAGCTACTACTTCAATCACACCTACATCCTCCATTCTCACCGCTACCACAACCTCCATGATGAACCATGAGCCTCCCCCTCCATTAGCTCCACCTTCGAGCTGACCTCGACACATCATCTATCCCAGCTACCTACATATCAACCACCAATCCCTTAGAAGGCATTTTTCAACGCCTCACTCTAGGGGAGTATTGTTTATATAGTGTTAACACATTCCTTACTCCACAAGAGTATGGAAGTCTTCACTAACACCCTCACTATGATCACCATATAGGATAGTGCCTCCTTTATGGTCCTCCTCACCTTCGTACTAGTCTCACCTATGGGGGACTTGATACTACCACTTACACACCTGAACCACCATCACAAACCCGCCCATTTTCCGTTGACCTCTAATCACTCACCAATCGTTGTTTCACCCACACCTTCCTACACCGATGTGCATGGAAGGGTTTTGGTTTTGGATTTTATGAGCAAGGCCGCCATATTGTTATTCCATGTACTACCCAGTAAACATAATGACCATAGTGGTATCAGCTTTCTTTGAACCACCTACCAAGAAGGCCCGCATTGAACTCATTGAGGACATCATCCCTTCTCCACCTTCTTCACCCGCTCCACCTTCTTCACGACCTTCACATACATAGTCAATGGATCTAGAATCCATTCCTCATAAATTTTTTTTTCATAAACACCATTTCCTTGGGGCCTCTAACTTATCAACATGAGGGCAAGGATCCATCTTCTCTTCCCTTCTTGTACCTTGAAATGATCGATGACGATACACCTTCAATTAACATCGTTCAATTCTAGGATGATGAATCTATACTCACTTACTTTGGTGTATAAGACTCATATATTCATCGAGTCATTATAATATGAGACACAAACCATGTTGAATGAATCAACTATCGAGATCAACATTCATACTCGGGATGATCCACACATTCTAAAGATCGGACAATCTTTAAATGTTGTTTGACAGAAGCCACCACTTCTTTTCTCAAAAACCATAACCACGTTTTCACTTGGTCTTACACGATATGCCTGTATTGACCCCGCTATAGTGGTCCATAATATCGTAACCATTCCCAAAGCTAAACCCACCGTAAAGAGCCGAGGAAAATACACCCTCACATTGATTTTATGGTCAAAGAAGAACTTCAGCGCCTCCTTTTCATTTCCTTCATCTTACCCATTGATTATCCTGGGATTTCCAACATTGTCCCTATCACTAAGGCATAGGGGACTTCATATTTACACAAATTTCGTGACCTCAACCTAGCTTTGCCCAAAAGATGAATTCCTCTACCCAAGATTGACCAAATGGTTGACCTTACTTTGCGGGTCACGAGATGCTATCACTCATGGATGGTTTCTTGGGTTATAACTAAATCTTGCTTGCCCCAAAGGATCAACACAAAACCACATTCATCACCCCTTGGGGGATCTTCTGCTACCGAGTCATGCCTTTTGGCCTTAAAAATGCTGGTGCCACCTATCAGTAGGCTATGACTTATATCTTCCATGACATCATGCATCATATATTAGAAGATTACGTGGACAATCTCCTAGCCAAATCTAAATGCCACTCCGAGCACCTCACCATCCTAAAAACCATCTTTGACCACCTCATTAAATATTGTGTTCACCTTCAACCCAAGAAGTGTGTCTTCACAGTTCTCTTAGGAAAAATCCTAGGATTTATCATCTCCTTATGTGGCATAGAGGTTGACCCTGCTAAAGTCAAGGCCATTCTTGAAATGCCTCCACCCACTAATCTTAGGCAACTCTCAGTAGCACTGCAAGGCAAGTTGCGAGTCTATTCGCCACTTCATTTCACAATTGTCTCGATCAATGTCAACCATTTCATCATCTTCTCAAGAAGAATGTCTTATTTAAATGGGATGATGACTACCAAAAATATTTTGAGGCCTTAAAATAATACCTTCTCCAACCACCATCCTCATTCCACCTAAATACGATCAACCCTTCTACCTATACATCTTAGCTACTAATCATTCCTTGGGGGCCATGCTTGCTCATCATGATGAACAACACATGGAGTAGGTATTTTATTACATAAGTCATACTCTTTTGGACTACGAAACCTGATACACCCATGCCAAAAAAATTCTTAGCCTTAGTTTTCGTTGCCACAAAACTCCGTCATTACCTACTCAACCACAAAACCTATGTCGTGACTAACACTAACCCCTTACACTTCATGTATGCCAAACCTTACCAAAATCAACGTGCCACATGGTGGATCTTGATTTTGGCTGACCTTGACCTTGAATTTATCCACCAAAATTCCGTCAAGGGCCAAACTATTACCGACCAATTGGTTGACGCACCTATTTCTGGGATCAACCCTCTAATTTTGACTTTCCAGATGAGTCAATTTCCACCCTTTCCCTAGACAAACCCTCTTACCAATTGACACCCTTCTTCGATGGTTCCAAGTGTTTGTGTGTGGGGGAGCTGGTGTTATCCTCATTCCGCTTGATGGTGAACCCATTCCTTTGTCTTTCAAGCTTGATTTTTATTGTACAAATAACATTGCAGAATATGAAGCACTCGTATTGGGTCTCTAGGCTACCTATGCCTTAGATATTAAATCAATCAACATCTTTGGTGATTCACAATCGGTCATAAACCAAGTCAATGGTATATACCAATGTCATAATGAGATACTTCAAAAGTATAAACATCATGTAGACATACTTTTGACCACCTTTGACCATTACACCCTTCAAACCATCCCATGTTCAACTAACAAATTTGTAGATACCATGGCCTACTTGGCTTCTCAAATACCCACTTCACTTGTCGATTCTAAAATCTTTTTCACCATACAAAGACTCCAATCACCCTCTTATTTACCTCGTGAGGTTTACTCCATTGGAATTGCTACCGCTGACTTGAGTGACCTTTGGTATAAACAATATTCGAGTACCTTTCCCTCTCGATCTTGCCTCCCTACCTCACTCGTAATGGACAATGGGACTTTCTTAAAAAGTTCTCTCATTGCATCATCATGGGTGGCCTCCTCTATAAATGTAGATTCGATGGTATTCTCTTATGGTGCCTTACGAGTTTGTAAATTCCTTATACCATTAAGGAAGTTCATGATGGCATATGTGGAGGTCACTTCAAAGAGCCTTGTTGTTGATAAGTGTATTCTTTTCCTAGGCTATTACTGGCCGAACCTTAACCATGATTGTTGTAACTATGTTAAGTGTTGTGTAAAATGCCAACAACATGCCAACCTTCATCATACACCTAGTCATGCCTTACAGTCACCCGTGACCTTTGGCCCTTCTCTCAATGGGGTTTGGATGTCATCAAAGAGATCAATCCCCACTCTTCACAATGACATCAATGGATCATCACCGCTACCGAATACTACACAAAATGGGTTGAAGCCATACCTCTCATCTCCATGAAAGTCGAGAAAATATGTGAGTTCATCAATCATCACATCATCTGCTACTTTAGTGTCGCACATCACCTCATCACCGATAACAAGAACAATTCAAAAATAAAACCTTGCGAAAAATTTACAATGCCTTCGGCATTTAACTAATTTTATCATCACCTTATTACCCACAAACCAATAGCCAAGCCAAATCCACTAATAAAACCTTGAAAAAAATCCTCATGAAATTGGTTAACGATACTAGGAAGGACTGGCATATGCACATTCCTTTCACCTTGTGGGCATACCACACCAAATTCACACTTCCATACTTCCACACCTTTTCTCTCGGTCTACGGTATAAAGGCTATTCTACCTCTCAAAGTCCAAATCCCTCACTCTACATTTCTCTCCATAACATTCTTATTGATAATGAATTTTGTTAGGACCGTTTAACATAACTTGAGTTATTAGACAGACGCCACCTTAATGCTTTTGACCATCTCCAAGTTTACCAAAAATGTATCAAATGTGCCTATGACAAACATGTCCATGAACAAACCTTCCAAGTTGGTGACCTTGTCTTGAAAGAAAATCAACATGTAACTAAAGTAGAAAAATTAAACGGGGCAAATTTTCTCCTAATTATCTTGGACCATACATCGTGACTCATACTTATGGATTAGGTGCTTATCATTTATCTTCACTCGAGGGTAAACCCAAACCTGAGCCCCTTAACACCTTGCATCTTTGACCATTCTATTGTTGACTTTTAGTCCTACCTCACTTTCTACCTCTTTCCATGCTCATCCCTTGAGCACTACCCACTTCCTACACCATCACCAATGATTAAATAAGAATCATGTGTGTACCCGTCACTCTTTTATCTTCTCTTAAATATGTGTACCACGGTGCTGCACATGGCATGATTCTCATGAATACTTTTCATCTAATTTTATATGATATCCCATGGTCATTTCACCTTGCTTTCTGAACAAGAATCTGATTCTTTACCTTAGTCTTGTCCATGAATTAAAATCCCTCACATGGGATCCAAATCCTTGAGTCAAAATTCCAATAAAAAGATGACTCCCTCAAAAAGGACATCTATCTCTCTAAATATCTACTATAAATAGACTTGCTCCCTCGAAGGACAGCTATATAAAAACCTTGTTTAAAAAAATGAACAAGAAGAAGAAGAGAGAGAGAATCTAAAGCTTCCCACATCAATCAGCTTCATGAAGACCTCAAGGATTTAATTTCCTCATCCCATATAGACTTCCCACATCAATCAGTCTATCTCAAATATCAATCAAAACAAAAGCCTTTTAGTCATGGACTTGCCCATTGTGACCTTGGATCTCTTGCCAAAAAGGCATGCTACCTAGTACCATATAAAAACTAACCACTTTTCACCCTCTCACCATTCACACTTTCATTTCCTACTACCTCAAGGGACCTACTGAACCGGAACATCTGGTGATCATGTGACTAATTTTTCACCTTTAGAATAATCAATCATGTAATGTTTTTAGGGTCTTACATTCATCATCCCATCTAAGGTATGATCCACCCATTATGATCCTTACCAATCAGGTCACTTTCTTACCTCCTCTTATATTTTAAACCTTCTTCATTACGTATTGATTACCTTATACAGGACTTGATCCTCGATGCTTATTTTTGGGTAATTTTCTCCTCCTTCACCATAATCAACTCAAAATCACCTATACCAATGTGCCCACAATTCACCCATACCTAACAAACCTAGACTCAATCATGCCTATAACATACCCACCCATACTCATACCTCCTCGCATTCTTCCCTAGCTTATGGGAGAACTACATCGGCTTGAGGTCCCTTTTCATCGAGACTATGTAGGTAGCACTTTAAGGGCATGGGGCCCTTGGAGGTTAGCTTGACCACTCTCTAACCTAACCTATTCATCTTTCATTTTCCTAAGTCACATTATCCCATAGTTAGTTTCCTCTCTTAGCAATAATTGGAAATTAAACCCATCAAAAAAAAAAATTGCTTTGCATTTTTATCATCATCAAACATACATTTATTATGTCTACCATTTCTTTTTCGTTATCATACATGTTACTATAAAACACCTCAAACATAACCCATATCTTCATTAATTGCATAAATTAATGAATTACCTAACTCAACCATGCCTAAAACCGACTCAATCCATGCCTAGGCAACAACCTAACTCCACCATACCTAAACAACCTAGACTCAATCCATGCCTATGACGTGACTCTATCCATGCCTAGACCAAAACCTAACTCGATCCATGCCTATGACTTGACTCAATCCATGCCTAGACCAAACCCGACTCAACCATGCCTACAACCTAACTCCACCATGCTGAAAACTTGACTCAATCCATGTGTAGATCGCAACCTAACTCAATCCATGCCTATGAATTGACTCTATCATGCCTACACTACTTAATTTCCATAACATATACTCATCAAAATAACAAGATAACCTTAACCATGTATACACATAATGACCATAATCATCATCATATTTATAAATAAAAATATCCAAACATGTGTCTCCATATACATAACTCTCAAATATCTTCAAAGACGCAAGCCGATATATATAATCAAATCTCTCAAAATCTCATATACAAATGACCTCACCATCTTCGGTATGTAGGCCGGTATATGATCAAAAATATGCAAAACTCTTGTACATCCCCACTCTCCTTCATACGCAGCGTATATATCAAAAATGAATCAAATACATCAAAATAAAGGGATGTGCATTAGGAATCATCCTATCGACTTCCTCCATATCGGTATCATCTATCTTCTCCTCGGCTCTTGGTGGCGGCTTGATAACCTCTCACCACCCGCCATAGGTCGTGGTCAAGATCCTCGCTAGTACATCACCTAAAGCTAGCCTCCATGATCTGGTGGCTTCACCTTGATCCTATCTCATGGCTCGATGGCCCCTTTGCTCTCCACGCCGTGAGTATGAGATCTGGTCCTTTCACTTGAGGCCTATTGTGCCTTGTACTCTCTATAGGATAGAAAATATATCCCAGCCACTATCAACTGATCCTAATAATATCTAGCCTCACCTAGGGCATCATATAACCAGGATAGGGACACTGCCTATCATGGACCCATCGGCCTCACCCTATACCTATCATATGGGACCCTATCTTGCCCCTTCCTATAAATCGGGACCTTGTCTTGGTGCTTGTGGAGGTGTCATCGCCTCGCACCATGTGCCTGTACTTACACTGTAATGCCTAAATATACACTTGTGCGGTGGCCAACCGGCCTTGCAAACTCAGTAACCTATGCATGTAGGGTAGCTACACTCGCTCCTCATCTCCATCTCTATCTCCACCCTAGGCCATATGGGCCTATAGATCGCCGCTTTGCACATGTAATGCAGCCACCTCTACCTCCAAAGCTACTAATTACCCTTGTACCATCCCCAACTGGGTAATCAGGGTCACCACCTACCCTTATAGGGCATCTCTCTGCATAGTAATGGTGGCTAAATGCGGATGCCACGACCTCAATGGTACTACTCATAACTACATGGCCCACCACTACCTTTATCTATCAATCACTCTAGCATCATCAATTATCCGGTTTGTCACCTGCTACTCCTACCCCATCGGCATTTGTCGGCTATGGTAGAGGCAATGGCCTCTCCACGTCATCCCTCCCCGTGCACTTATGGGAAGGGTGGGGGTATATCTTGTGGTAGCTCGAATCGCCATCTCGACCCGATCCAATCGGGATCATCTCATGCTCCCCTTCACGGTGCCCCTCTATCCACCTATAAATATGTAATCCCACCAGCTCCTCTGCCATCCCTCTGTATGAGGGATACCCCACATACGGTCTCCAGATAATGTCTACACTGGACAATCCCTCCAATAATCGCCGATAATATGCTACATCATGAATAGCTCGGTCTTCTCGACGCTCTCCAATCACAGGCACCCATCGCTTGTACCCCACTTGAATGAAACCTGGTTCAAAAGCATCTTCCCAGGGCATACCAATCAGACGAACACAAACAATGTGCTCGTATGCCCAATAGTGAAGAATAAATGTATAACATAGGCTGAACCTACAGAGCTGCCCATATGCCCATAGCTCTCTATATAGCTACACTAGGAATGTTGGCACCCATGCAAAGCAGGTCTGGTCCATCACCATGTCATGTAACACTCCCATCAGTGATCGTGGGAACCTCCCACCTCTCGTACGTGGCAATGCGAAATAGTATACTTGGAATGCCTCCATCAGTAATACTACTAGCCTCGTCTCCTCTGGACGGGCCTGGTACATCTCGCCATAGCTCATGCTAGCACTATGGAATGTCATCTCCACCGGTAGTCCATCACCAAATACATCGACAACATCAACTCCTTAGACAAATATGAGGAGATTGAATATACCTACATCCCCAATATGGGTAACCGTAGGATCCTCACCCATAAATGTCCTCCCATTCGTGATTACCAACTCAACTTTACCTATCTCACCTCCCTACCCGGTAAGTAGAATGTGTTGGTCACCGAGTCCCATCTATCAATGAGGGAAACCCTCAAGCTCAAAACTTGGCCCTAACCGCCTACTGTTTTCTACTCCTATCATGCTGGTAGTGTCGACCGACTCCGATATGACCAACATCGACGACATGACTCCACCAATCTTGGCTCACCATCATAGCCCCACGAACCGTCAAGACATAGGGTGGTACCACTCCATCTCTCATCCACAACCCTTCCCAATACTACCATGGCTCTTACCTACATCCAACAACACAATTACATTATTAAAACCTGACCATATCTATCCTCACCCATACCCACCACCTATTTACCCATCTACTCCTACCCATTCGACCTCACCTATCTACCCATACCCCGACCCTTACCAACTCAACTTTACCTATTTTTTCTCCTATTTGGACCCTAACCATAGAATTTTTATTTTTATAACCTACCTGAATCCTCCCTACTCCGCCATAAATCCGACCCAACCAATTGTTCTACTCACCCACCACCTACCCAACCCCATGTCACCCTACCTCTTTACATACACTCCCTGACATTACCTATTTACCCACAAGTCTCAACACTTGGCCCTAACCGCCTAACCCTTGCCTATGTTTTCTACTCCTATCACTCTTGGTGCATTTATCCTTTCCCAACCCTTGGGTGTCCTCCTAGATCGACCACGGCTTCCCACAATCGACATCGATCACCTCATCCGTAATAATTTCTATTATACCCCACCAATGTTAGCCCACCATCAACCACATGTGCGTCATTTGACATTATCATGGCAAAACCCATGATAACAAGACATAGATCTACCCATTTTATCTCCATCTCTCCTCCCCACCCCCATTCTTACCTACAACCCTTCCCACCTAGCATACTACCTATTCCTACCCTCCCCATCCCTCTTTTATCCAATTTCCCCATAATAACATTTGAATTTCATTTCCCCCTAGCCAAACCCATCTTCCCCCGCCTAAAATTTCTATCCATTTATCTAAACACAATGGAGGGATATTAAATCTTACCTCATTACGTTGCCGCCACCGATGGTGGCACGTCCGGCCCACCGCTCGAGTCCACCTAATCCCTCTCTTTCCTCTACCATCAAGAATGACCTCTCACTCTTGAACCAATCCAATCGATCCAATTTAGCTTGTGGATCCACCTATCGACCAACTATCACCAGCCACATGGCTCTCAACAAACAATAAGTGCTTTGTTAATCAAGACTTTTCATCTCCCTTTGTCACTTTCCACCTTTTCCTCTTTCTCCTATTTGGAAAATGACAAATGATTCCGTAAAACATAGAATTTTTATTTTTATAACCTATATGTCACCCCAATTGACCGGTGATGGTTTGACCTTGACCGACATCGGTCATGTGCCCTAGCTTTTGACCGACCAAGATCGGTCCATACCCAATACCCAAAACGACATAGAATTTGACCAATACCGTAGACCGATTTCTTGAAAGTGGATTGACAATGAATCTAGAAGTATCACACTTCCAATAGGATCTAGCATATGCTGTTTCAGTGGATTGACAACCACTGCATCTACTTCAAATGCATCATATCTTGTTTAACTTTTATTTGGTGGTCTTGTTTTCCATTTTAGGTAGTTCCTCCAAGCAAAAAGGAAGCTCTCACGATCAGTCCGTGGATCAAGAATTCATACACGCATAACAATATACAACCAACATTTCAATGTATTCCTCCTAGCCCTTTACCCATATTTGTTTCATCAACATTCAAACAAATGATCTATAATTAGGTGAAACAATAATATATACACAATCAATTGGTTTCATCCTTCTTCTTCATGAAAATCATTGGTGCACCCCATGGTGACACACTAGGTCTTATTAAGCCCTTAGAGATGAGCTCATGCATTTGAGCTTTTAACTCAATTAGCTCTGTTATTTTCATGTGATAAGGCACTTTTGACATAGGCTCAGTTCGTAGTTTGATGTTGATTATGAAGTCAAACTCCCTTTTTGGTGGTAATCTAGGTAACTCCTCTGGAAATACATCACTAAAGTGTTGTAAAAGTGGTGAATCAGCCAAAGGATATTTAGTAGTTTCCTCTAAATCATCTATTTTTACAGCAAAGAGTGTACAACCTTTTCTTTTTTCCTTTTTTAGCTGCATGGCTGAAATATGCCTCACGGAAAAACTCCTTTTTATTCCTTGAATGATGGTTGGTTTCAGCTCATCATCTAGACATTTTACACATTTTTCCATGTAGTCCACAACAACTTGATGTTTAGACAACCAATTAAATCCAATTATTACATCATAAGACCCTAATGGAGCTACATAAAGGTTCACTTCAGTTGTAAATTCAGGTAGTTCTAGTGTTTCCATAGGAAAACATTGCTCTACCTTATGTCTAGCATTGTTACCATACTGCATTGTCCATGAATTTTCCATATAGCTAGCTTTTCTACACAATTTTTCTACTAAAACTTTAGAAATGAAACATTCATTTTCCCATGTATCAATTAACACTTATGGAATGACCATACAACTCACCCGGTACTTCATAATGAATGACTTAATTTCATATCTCAAACAAACATCGTATCATATGTTAAAGAAAATCTGAATTCTTTTTCAGAAATTATAGCTTATTTTATCATTGTGTTTCTTCTCGCCAATTCTTATTTTCTACTCTTTTCCTTTCCTTGTGCAAATTTTTATTTGATAGAGTTGCTTCTAGCAACATCCAATTCTATAACTAATTTTTTACCAAGAAATGAATGGTTCCATTCTCATCTTTAGAATCTACGAGTCCTACATAAATCTCAATATACCTCATGCATGCATGTGAGTAAAGAGTAAAAAATTTATTATATCAATCAAACCATAGTGAATAATAACATATGTAATGTAAAGTGATAACTATGCAATCTATGTGTATAGGTCCTACTTTTGTTATTTTTAAATATATGAATGTTTTTGTGTCATTAAATATAACTATATACAAGAGATAGGGGAAGCATTAGATATACCCAATGAGAGTCTCATGAAGAGGTGAAGCTGATTGAGGAGAAATAAGAAGCATGGGCCTTAAGTGTTTCAATGAAGAGTTGTTATATTTAATGCAATCGCCAATAAGATATCAAGGTAAAACATATGTACTCTAATCACAAAAGAAACCTCTAATCATACTCCCAATTTCAAGGTCTTCCAAATTTACCTAGGCACATACTTCCATCATCTAACTTGCCTTTATATAAGTTAGAGACCACTCTACTCACTAAACAGAGTCTTTGATCATCAAAGCAAGCCGAGAGAGTATGAAAACCTTACCAAGTAGTCTTTCAATGCATTCTTTCAACTAGGGTGAGAGGACCCTTTTGTATCCTACTATTTGTGGAGGAGATGGAGATATCCTTCTTTGCAGATTTATTGAGAAGACCTTGAAGAAAACATGATCAATACAACAAAATCTAACTCTCACAAGTTATCACCCTAGATAATGGAGATATTTTCTAAGCAAGGTTTAGGCTACTAAAGACAATGAAAACCTGATTGCTTCTACATGTTTTGGTAATAGAAATTATGCATTTGTGCACACACAGGACAAATAGGGTAGTATGGGTATGATTGGTTGTTTTTAAATGAATTTTGGTGGGAGGTGAGGCAGAGTGGATTTTGACTCACCAGATCTTTGAGAGCTTTTACAAAAATGGAAGGCTTGACCAACAGAATGCTTCAAAAGCAGAATGTTCCTTTAACTAGAATGGTGTGCTTTCAATGGAGGCCCAGATCAGCACGTTTTCACACAAACTTTAAGGATCCAAAATGAAGGCTCAAATTGAAAAACTTAATTAAACACTATCAACCTCTGTTTTATCATGCCTAAGATACCCTCAAAGGCTAACAAACAATCTTAATCATCATGCTAGGAGTAAAGTGATTTTAAACTTGTTTATTTCACTATCAAATGAAAGCTCTTCTGATAAATGAAATTGCAAGTGCCACCAAACTATCACAAAGCTAAGATCTTGTGTGATTCATAGAGATTTCAATGTAAGATTGCAATGGGAACAAGAAAAATATTTGTAGACATTCAGAAATGAAGCAACACACAATTTTTTTCTCAAAATCAAACACAGATTTACTCAAATTTGATTAAATTTATCAACAAGGGAAAGTTTCTAGAACAATCTCAGAGCTTGTCAATGGTTGTACACTCGTAACCACCTTGACATGATCAAATTTAACACAAAATAAATAAACAGGTTCCTCAGATAGTCTCTCGAAAAAATGGGCTCTGTCAAACTTTTCTCTCAGAATTAGCTCCCGACCTCTAACACTCCAACCATTTGCATGAAAAATTCATGCAATTTATAACATTTCATTTACAACAGAGTTTTCCCCCAAAAACTAAAAACATTCAAAGCACCATTGCATGTTACGACCTTGATCGTGACTCCCAAAATCAGATTTGTAAAAAAATTTTGTCAGGTGTGTAGAGGAAAATCTCTCCAAATATTTCCAGCATTCAATTCTTCACCTGGTAAGTCATTCTTCATCTCGTGTGCGCACCAACTACTTCCTCCTCCAATCTGTCAAATTTGGTTCTTTGCGTGCCAAGGAAGGAAAAACTGGAAAATCAGATCAAGGCCAATAGTCAGATCACATCTTAATGGTAAAAGATGTTTTCAGATTTTTCCCACCAAACCAAGATATCAACAGGTCTCTTGCGTGCCAAGGAAAGAAAGATCAGGTCGAATCCGATAGTCAAATTACATCTTTAATGGTGAAAGATGTTTTCAGACCTTCCCCACAAACCAGGATATCAAATTAATGTTCCTCTTCATTTGGCATGTAGGAGACTCCAAGAAATGATAAAAAACCATAAAAATTTACATCCCCAGAGCTTTGGAGTAGAAATGGTGAAAATCAGATATAGATGCACAATTGTCATTGATCTCTCTTTTGAATTTGGACCATCCACATGGGAGATCCGAGTTAAGATGGGCTTGGGGTTCCTTTTTACTTTTTACACCCTTTGGAAAAAATGTAAAATTTCTCAATTTTCTCCACCCCTCCACCTTTGAAAAATGGGCTTGACTGAGCTGTAATGTCCCAATGTCCCAATGTGGGTCCCAAAGGAACCATGGCTAAATTCTACTTTTACCTATTTTTTTTAAAAAAGGAAAATTTTCCAAATTTTCCCCAAAGTCCACCCTCCACCATTGACTTTGAAATTTTTTGACTATTCTCTTTGTGTCTCAATGGGTCATTTTGATGATTTTAATCTTTTTGAAAATAAGGGGCAAAAAATCCAAGTTTCCTCCGATGGCCCGCCTCCCCACCTTTTGACTTTTCAAACCACCACACATCTCAATGGTGCATCTTGAGATGGTCCCCAAAAGTAGAGACCCCGAAATGAGCACGGCTCACCACGTGTCTCATTCTGGTAGAGTTTGCTAAAAATATTGAGAGTTCGAGTGAAGGTGCCATGTGTCCAAGGTCCGAGACAGTCTTCTTCGGTCATTGAAAATTCCAAGCAAAAGGGAGAGTGAGCGGAAGCCTCCAAGTGTCCTCTGGCGCTTCTTCAAAATAAAACTCAAGGGTTGGTCCCCAAACATGCATGGTCCCTCCACGTGTCTTAGGCCCTTTAGGAAGTTTCTTGAAAAAGTCTAAGGAAGGAAGACCCAAGTGAAAAACCTCCACGTGTCTTTATGGCACAACTTCAAGATGGTCCCCAAAAGTGGAGACCTTGAATGAGCGTGGGCTCACCACGTGTCCCAGCCTTAGAAAATTTCTTTAAAATTTTAAGTCCCTAGTGGAGCCAGGTGAAAACCTCCACCTGTCCCTCTGTCACATTTGTTAAGGTGGGACCCTGAGACAGATCTTCAAATGAGCACCAGCCCACCACGTGTCCATGGCCCACCAAAACTATATATCTACATGAAAAAAATTTTTAAGTCCGGGAAAAGTAACGGAATCCTCCACGTGTCCTCCGGCAAACTCCAAGGCCAAACAAAAAGGTGAGTCTTCAAACGAGCGTCATTCCTCCACGTGGACAAGTTTTGGGTTAAAATGATCCACAAAGTTTTAGAGTGCCCCACCGAGCCGCATCCAACCAAAAAGGGCCACATTTCCACTATGCAGAGATTTAAATTTGACAGGGAGAAACACACCCATCAAGCCATAAAAATGCAGGGAAACCACTTGTTTGAGCCCAGATGAAATTTTCTTCAAGGATAGAGAATTTGGAAATGTTGTAAGGTTCACACATGACCCTCCGAGCTATATCCATTCACATTTCTTCAAGTACCTGGGACAAAAATGGCAGGGACAACAACACACACTACTTGGAAAATGGAAGGAAGGAACAACCCAAGTTTTACGCCCAATTGATAGACACCTTCAGATGGATAGAGGAACAAATCAAAAAAATTCTGGGCTTTTAAGTGACCTTCGACCAAGGAGGAACTAATCATGGCAACCAAATGGAGGACAAAGTTTTCAAGCACCAACACAGGGAGACAAAAAACATGATAGAGGCCGCAAAAACTAAGGGATTTTAATGGAAAATGGGGTGAGACTAATTTGAGCACCAACATCGGCTCCGACTCGGGGATGGGCACTCCCTATGAGTGCCACAAGAACCAAATAACAGACCAAGTGCCAAAAACATCCATTGGGAAAAGGAGTCAACTTGCAGAGTAAAAAACTAGAACCATCTCCTAAAAACAAACCGAGGAACCAGCAAAACTAGGTCACCAAGGACCAGAATGAGAAAAAACACAAAAAAGACAGAAAGCAACCAACAAACTATACACTATACAAATGATGCTCACCTTGATTCTAGGGAATCAATCTAGGAAATGTTTCAAGTGCCTACCATTAATAGGAAATTCAAGCAATTCCCATCCAAGTCTTTCAAGAAGGTATGTTCACCAATCCAATGTCAATGGAGTAAGGGCCCATCCATAGTGCATCAAATTTACCATGCTTTCCCTTGTCTTCATGTCTGTTATCCCATAACAACACAAGATCTCCAATGCTAAAAGCTCTTGGGAGTGACCTTCTTGTCAAATAACTTCTTCAATTTTTCTCTGAACTTCACATGCCTTTGGTGAGATGCTCTCCTTTCTTCATCAAGTTCAACAATCTGGTTAATGTGAGCATCATATGGACTAACTTCTTGATCTTCCAGTTGTTGAATGAACTGATATGAGGATAATTGCATATGCAGGGGGTAGAGCTTGAGTGCCATACACCAATTCAAATGGACTTTTTTAGTAGCTCTTTTAACAATAATTTTGATCAACCCAAACAACAAACTTCAACTCACCCCATTTCCTTTTGTTCAGCTCCAAGGTTCTCCTAATGATTTTTAATAATTTTTATTGTTGGACTCTGCTTGTCCATTGCCTTGGGGGTTATAGTTGGAGGCATATGTCAAATTGATCCCATATTCTTTACACATTGCCACCAAAGGTTTAGCTCTAAAGCTCATGGCATTGTCAGCAACAATTTTAACTAGCACTCCAAACCTGCAGATGATATGGTTCAGCATGAAGTCCATGACAATTTGGTGTGTTGCTCTCTTGGTGGGGATTGCCTCCACCCACTTAGTGAAGTAATCAGTGGCTACAAGAATCCACTTATGGCCAACACTTGAAGGGTCTGAAATCTCACCAATGAAATCCATTCCCCATTGCTTGAATGGGGCTTCAATTGATATAGGCTGCAAAGGAAGGGAGCCTGAAGCTTTCAGTCTTCCAGAAAAATGTTGGCAACTCTCACATCTTCTAACCAACAAAGTTGTATCCTTGAAAAGAGTTGGCCACCAATAACCAGCCCTCAGGATCTTGTGTGTTGTGACTCTTCCAAAAAATTTCCCCCACAAACTCCTCCATGGAGATCAAAATTATCTTGGGGGCTTCATCTTCAGTAATGCACCTTAAGAGGACTCCCTCAGGGTTCTTCCAAGCTAACCCAAAATCAGTAATGACATATTTCTAGGGAAGCCAACTTAAGAGCTCTTTTTTAATTTTTACTCAAATACTCAGGGTCAGTATAGATGTCTAAGATAAAAAAATTATATCTTTGTACCATTCAGAACTCACCAAATTTTCAAGGACATCCACCCTTCCTTCTTCTACCTCATTCACCTCAATAGTTTACAGGTTGCTCTCAGCCATAAGTTTAGCTAAGCCCAAACCTCTTACCAATTTTTGGTTTGGATATCCATGTCATATTCTTGCAACTTGTTCACCCATCTACATCTTTTTCTTGAGACCTCCATCTCTGATAAGACATCTTTCACCATGGTGTGGGGAACATAAGCAACAACTTTAGAGCTCAAAATGTAAGGTCTAAAAACCTTTGTTTCTTTTACCAAGGAAAATGCTTGCTTCTCCATAATGGTGTACTTCAACTCAGCCCCTTGTAGTTCCTTACTAAAAAAAGGCAATTGGCCTCTCAGCCCCTTCATCATCCTTCTTGTAAAAGACAGATGCAATAGTGTTCTCTGAAGCAAAAAAAAATATTTGAAAAGGCTTCTTATAATCTGGAGCTGCTAAGACAGGGGCATGCTTTAATGCTTCCTTGATCCCATTGAAATCTTGAATGGCAGCTTCTTCCCATTTGATTACTTGGTCCTTTTTAGCATGCAAGTAATTGGAATGGTCAACTCAAAAAGTTTGATATGAATCTTCTGATAAAATTTATTTTCCCAAAGAAGGACTAAATTCCTTTCTTGGTTCTTGGAATTGGGACCTTGTTGATGGCCTCTACCCTCTCGGGATCAATCATGACACCATCCTTTGATACAATGTGACCAAGAAACTTGGCCTTTTGCACTCCAAAATGGCACTTCTTTGGATTGAGTGAAATGCCATACTCTCTGCATCTTATCAACATCTTTTCTAAATGTTGCAGGTGATCACTTCTCTTCTTGGAGAAAACTATCACATCATCCTAATACACAACAATGAAGTCATTTATATATCCTAAGAATGCTACATCCATTTCTCTCTAAAAAGTAGCTCCAACATTCATCAGGCCAAACGACATCCTCACATACACATAGGTACCCCATGGAGTAGTGAAAGTAGTTTTGATTCTCTCTGATTGCTTCACAACCACCTGGTTATACCTAGAGAAACCATCCAAAGTAGATAAAAACTCAGAACCAGTGACCAATTGCAACATGTTATCCATGTTTGGTAAAGGATAATTATCCTTCATTGATGCTCTTGTTCATATTTCTAAAATCCACACACAGCCTGATATCACCATTCTTTTTTCTAACTAGCACTAAGTTCACAACCCAAGAAGAATACCTTGTTGGTGAATGATCCCTCCATCTCTTATCTTTTTTAACTCATCTTGCATCTTCACAGAGAGGAGTGGATTAATCGGCCTCTACTTTTGTCTGAATGGTTTTGCATTAGACTCCAAAGGAATTTCATGCTGAAACAAATCCTCTCTGTATGCCTTCAACTCTGAATAAGACCAAGCCAAGCAATCCTGATACTTCTTCAACAACTGGACATAGGACTATTTTTCCTCCTTGTTTAGATTTCTTCCCAACCAGATCTTCCTTGGTTTCTCCTCTGTACCTAGGTCATGCTCTTCAACATCCCTTGAGGCTGCTATATGCTTGTTAATAATGCAATCAACATTATCAAAGTTTGATTCAAGAGCAACCAGTCCTCTAGGGATGGTATTAGTTTTCAGTTGGATGATATCCTTGCCAAAAAAAGTTTCTTTACCCTCTGCTTGCACACACCATTGGCTCCCAAATCAATACACTGATCAACAAAATCCCCTTTGTTCTATAGAAATCTTTTGACCTGAGCATCATCATCAAAAATTTGCCAATGTTTAATGTTGTCAGGGATAGATGGCCTTGTTAACACTTCAACATCATATTCACAATATGGGGACATTACACAACTATCAAACCGAGATCCCAACACTACAAGCTTGTCTTCCATAACATTGAACTTCCTATCATGATGCACAATGTTAAATGAATCAAACATCTCAATCAAGTCCCAGACTACATGCTTGTATTGTTTCATTCTTTGATTTTTAGTAGCATACAATTTTCTGATTTGTTTAACAATTAGTTTTGAATCTCCCTTAACAATGATGTCTTTAACATAGTATTTCCAAGAAATTCTCAAACCTAACAAACAATGCCTCATACTCAACAATGTTGTTAGTACACTCAAAGTTAAGTTTGAAAGAAAAAAAAACTCTTCCAAGCTTGGAGAAATCAGAACTACACCAACACCATTTCCAAATTTGGAGCAAGCTCCATCAAAAAAACAGAGTCCATGGAGAGCCTACTTGTTCAAGATTCTTACATTGATCCATTTTTTCTCTTTCCCATCAACAAACCCAATAAAGTTATCAACATCAACACTTGTGTACAACACTTCATAAGATGCATTGTTGGGGTCTTCAATGAGGTGCAACATCTTCTTTTCCCCATACAACTTGACAAGGCTGCCCTCAATTGGGATGGTGGCATAGGACATATCCATTTGAACACTCCCACCAACACTTGCAGCCCATTTTCTAGACAACAACATACCCCACTTGGTTGGGCAATCAACAATAACAACATCAAGTTTCAAGTTCCTACCTGGATAAGCTGCAAGTTGTACCACCAAACCTTTCACACATCCCACCACTAGCACTTCTCTAGAATCCATGGTAGTACACTTCCCATATGTTGTTGTTACTTTGATATCTAGTTCATTCATGACTTCTAGAGGCATAACATTGCATGATGCCCCCAATCAAACATACAATTGTGCAACAAATCTCCTTAATGATCAGAGTGGTGAAGAATGGATCCACATTTAGCTGAGACTCTACCAAGGATGTTCCCAAATAAACCTCAGGTGGTTCATCTAGCTCTTCCGATGGTGGTGTTTCTAGTTCTTCAATGATTGGAGGAGTCTCCACAATGTTTACATTTCTTCTTAGGGTACTCTTCTCTTCTTTCAATCCCAAATACTCAATGCCCTCTTCTTGTGCTCAGGAATCCTAAGCAGCTCAAAAATTGGAACACTAACTTTGATTTGACTCAAAACTTGGGCAATGTCATATGGAGCACACTTTGGCAAGGCAGCATTGGAAGGGAGATTGACAGACTCATCAGATAACACAGGGTTTTTGACAGTTTGGGCATGAGGAGAAGTATGAATCTTGTTTGGGACAGCAAGGCCTTTGGAAGGGTGTATCTTTCTTAGGAACCTCTTTAGGAATATTTGAAAGAAATGGAGTTTTAGGTTTGGCTTGAGGCCTTGCTCCTTTGACAAATCTACTCCTAGTATTATAATCCTTTTCTTGAGCAACAACAACGTTCATCAATAACTTACCTATCCTCCTCAGATGGGATTCCTCCATCATACTTCTTTATCATTAAAGCTCTTAAATATTCAAAGTCATTATTGGGAAATTCAAAATCTTGTACAATATCTATTTCTAAAGTATGAGAGGGAGGAAGAAGAGGTACCCGGTGAATGCAATCCCAAAATCAGCAAATAGTTCTAGCACTTATTACCTCAGTTGAAGTTTCTCCTTGTTGTGAGCTTGTAGAGCACTCCATCATGCATGCATCATCATCATGTGTTATCATCATCAGCTTCCTCTTCTTCTTGCTGATCTACTTCACATGGAGCATGGGGCATGAAACACCTATCACACCAATCAATTACATCTGTTTCTTCAACAACAACAACTCTGGTAGCCAAAGGATCAGGCACCATTCTATTTTCCCTAGCTTGGGGATGTCTATTTGTAGATCCCATGGGTCCCTTTCCTCTATCATCAGATCTCTGCTCATTTCTAGGATGATTGGTAAATTTGTCTTGGCCTTGTTGCTTATGCTACCTTGTGAACTCTTCCCAATTCCTTTCTCTTCTTGGGCTAATTTGTATGAGATTTCTTTGATAGCCCCTGCCAGAGTTTTAACAACCTCCTCAAGATCCACACTCTTTCTTGCTTGAGGTTTTTTTGGTTTATCAGTTTAACACCCTCCCTCTTAGGAGGTTTTCCAATGGCCTTAATGTTGTTCTCAATTTGTAGAGCCATAGTAAAGGCCTACCTCAAATTGGTAGGGTTTTTGTCCCTCAAATAGTAAGCAACTTTCTTATCAAATGCATCTGAATACTTTATAAGACAAGATTCATCACATGGCCTTAAAATTACAGGAAATCTCCTCAATGTCTTATTAAATCTAGTGTTAAAGTCATGCACTGACTCATTAGGATTATTTTTAATATTCTCAAATTCTGACAAAGAAACCTAGGATCCATTTTGTCACCATACTACAATCTAAATGCATTATTCATCTCGGTCCAAGAATCAATGGAATTATCTAGAAAAGCTTTATACCAGTCCCTTGCATCTTCTTCCAAAGTATGGATAAATAATTTGATATATACATCTTCAAATTCAATCTCAAAGTCTTCCATCATGTTGATAAAGAGCTTTAGATGTTGATCACCAGTTATAGCATTATTTCCTTGGAACTTTGGTAGTCTATTTCTTACATCTTGGGGAACTACATTTGGATAACCAGCCATCCCTCTAAAATTTATAGGACCAAAAGTATTTACAACAAATGGAGGTCTGGGTGGGGGATGGGCCATGTTGTTTTGAGGAGGTGACCTTGGAGGAGAATCAAACTGATAAGGGACAAGGGGTCTTTGAAACACAAGAGTATAACTTCCAAAATGGATATCCCTAAAGGCTCTATCTCTTGGAAAACCCTATCAACTTTAGAAAACACAGAGAAAAATGAGAAGAAACTTTTCAAATTCAAATGAAGGCCCCTCTCTAGATGGAGAATTTAATTCCACAAAAAGACTACCTAATTCAGAATCACTTGAATGGCAATCTTCAATGATAGGCTGATCACTTTCATCAATGGAGATCTCTTTTCTTGACTGCTGATCTCCAACAACTCTCCAGGCTCTTCTTCCTTCTAACTTTGTTTTTCCTAGCTCTAGAAATAATGTCCTAGTAGGATCCCTAGTGAAGAAATATCTTCTTCCTTCCATCTTTGCAAAGATTAGTAACAAATCTTACTTGACAGAGGTTAAGACACTGGTATTTATAAAAAAATCAGATTAACATGGAGTCACCACTAAGGATTTCCACCTTAGTTGTGCAAATGCACTAAAAATATGATCTTGTCAAATGTTTGTCAACACTAGAAACTGGAAATGGAATAATCTGACCTTCCTTTACCTAGATTTATCAATGAAACTTAGTGCAATAATTGTAGAAACTGGAAATATTACACACAACACTTGTAACTTTGAACACTTCTTACAGGCCCAAACATAGGATGATGTTGAAACAATGTACTAGCACTTAGAGCATATAAGAAATGTTTACCAGGGCCTGAGTATGAACTGCAATCACAATGTCCCAAAAATGCAAGAATGGTGTTGAAGGGCCAAATGGATACGAACAAAAAAATCAAAAATCAGTCTCGAACCACAAATCAGTTCCCATCACAAATCAAAAAAATAATGTCAGGTCCCCAAAAATGGATGGTGCATGTGTTGGTACCCAAATTGATTCTCCCTCGAAGAGCAACATCATCATGGTTTTGATAGAAGCTTAGAGGTAAGAAGAGCACGTTGTGTGTCATTTTGTAGCCGGGAAGAAATGCAGCTTGCTCTTTGTCACTCAGATGTGGAGAAATGGGTAGCACCCTTAAGAGGATTTGATCTATCCTCACTACTTTATGGTTGTGCCTTTCAACCAGGGTGAGAGGACCCTTTTGTAGCCTATTGTTTGTGGAGGAGATGGAGATATCCTTCTTTGCAGAGTTATTAAGAAGACCTTGAAGAAAACATGATCAATACAACAAAATCTAACTCTCACGAGTTGTCACCCTAGATAATGGAGATATTTTCTAAGCAAGGTTCAAGCTACTAAAGACAATGAAAACCTGATTGCTTTTACATGTTTTGGTAACAAAAATTATGCATTTGTGCACACACACAGACAAACAGGGGTAGTATGGGTATGATTGGTTGTTTTTAAATGAATTTTGGTGGGAGGTGAGGCAGAGTGGATTTTGACTTCACCAGATCTTTGAGAGATTTTACAAAAAATGGAAGGCTTGACAACAAAATGCTTCAAACAACTAGAATGTTCCTTTAACTAGAAGGTGTGCTTTAATGGAGGCCCAGATCAACACATTTTTCACACAAACTTTAAGGATCCAAAATGAAGGCTCAAATTGAAAAACTTAATTAAACACTATCAACCTCTATTTTATCACACCTAAGATACCCTCAAAGGCTAACAAACAATCTTAATCATCATGCTAGGAGTAAAGTGATTTTAAACTTGTTTATTTCACTATCAAATGAAATCTTCTGATAAATGAAATTGCAAGTGCCACCAAACTATCACAAAGCTAAGATCTTGTGTGATTCACAAATATTTCAATGTAAGATTGCAATGGGAACAAGAAAACTATTTGCAGACATTCAGAAATGAAGAAGACACAAATTTTCTCAAAATCAAACACAGATTTACTCAAATTTGATTAAATTTATCAGCAGGGGAAAGTTTCTAGAACAATCTCAGAGCTTTCAATGGTTATACACTCATAACCACCTTGACATGATCAAATTTAACACAAAATAAATAAATAGGTTCCTCAGATAGTCTCTCGAAAATATGGGCTCATCAAACTTTTTCTCTCAGGAATTAGCTCTTAACCTCTAACACTCCAACCATTTACATGAAAAATTCATGCAATTTATAACATTTCATTTACAACAGAGTTTTCCCCCAAAACTAGAAACATTCAAAGCACCATTGTGTGTTACGACCTTGATCGTGACTCCCAAAATCAGATTTGTAAAAAATTTGTCAGGTGTGCAGAGGGAAAATCTCTCCAAATATTTCCAGCATTCAATTCTTCACCTAGTAAGTCATTCTTCATCTCACGTGCACCACTACTTCCTCCTCCAATCTATCAAATCTAGTTCTTTGCGTGCCAAGGAAGGAAAAACTAAAAATCAGATCGAGGCCAATAGTCAGATCACATCTTAATGGTAAAATATGTTTTCAGATTTTTCCCACCAAACCAAGATATCAACAGGTCTCTTGTGTGCCAAGGAAAGAAAGATCAGGTTGAATCCGATAGTCAGATTACATCTTTAATGGTGAAAGACATTTTCAGACCTTCCCCACCAAACTAGGATATCAAATTAATGTTCCTCTTCATTTGGCATGCAGGAGACTCCAAGAAATGATAAAAAACATAAAAATTTACATCCCCAGAGCTTTGGAGTAAAAATGGTAGAAAATCAGATACAGATGCACATTTTCATTGATCTCTCTTTTGAATTTGGACCATCCACATGGGAGATCCAAGTTAAGATGGGCCTGGGGGTTCCTTTTTACTTTTACACCTTTTGGAAAAAATGCAAAATTTCTCAATTTTCTCTCCCCTCGCCTTTGAAAAATGGGCTTGACACATGTCCCAATGTGGGTCCCAAAGGAAAGCTAACCATGGCTAAATTATTTGTTATTTACCTTCTTTTTTTTTTTGGAAAAAGGAAAATTTTCCAAATTTTCCCCGAGAGTCCTTTCCTCTACCTTTTTTGAATGAAGCAAATTTTGACTATTCTCTGTCATTGTGGGTCATTTTGATGATTTTAATCTTTTTGAAAATAAGGGGAAAAAATCCAAAGTTGCTTTGATGGCCCGCCTCCCCACCTTTTGACTTTTCAAACCACCATGCATCTCAATGGCACATCTTGAGATGGTCCCCAAAAGTAGAGACCCTAAATGAGTGTGGGCTCACCATGTGTCTCAGTGTCCATCTGAATTCTTCTAAAAAACCTTGAGAGTTTAGTGGAGGGCACCATGTGTCCAAGGTCTGAGACAGTCTTCTTCGGTCATTGAAAAGTCCAAGCAAAAAGGGAGAGTGAGCGAGAAGCCTCCAAGTGTCCTCCTGATGCTTCTTCAAAATAAAACTCAAGGGATAGTCCCCAAACATGCGCGGTCCCTCCATGTCCCAGCCCTTTAGGAAGTTATTGAAAATTAAGTCATTAAATGGCAAACTTCAAGATGGTCCCCAAAAGTGGAGACCTCCACCAGCATGGGCTCACCATGTGTCCCAAGCCTTAGAAAATTTCTTTAAAAATTTTAAGTCCCCAGTGGATGCGATGGAAACCTCCACTCCCTCCCTCTATCACTTTTGTTAAGGTGGGATCCTAAGATAGGTCTTCAAATGAGCACCAGCCCACCACGTGTCCCCACCCACGTGTAACTAAGTCCAGCCAAGGCCTCCAAACAAAGGCCAAACAAAAAAAGTGAGTCTTCAAACGAGCGTCGTTCCTCCACGTGGAAAGTTTTTGGGTTAAAACAATCCACAAAGTTTTAGAGTGCCCCACCGAGCCACATCCAACCAAAAAGGGCCACATTTTCCACTGATGTAGAGATTTAAATTTGACAGGAGAAACACACCCATCAAGCCATAAAAATGCAGGGAAACCACTGTTTGAGCCCGAAGATGAAATTTTCTTCAAGGACAGAGAATTTGGAAATGTTGTAAGGTTCACACATGACCCTCCGAGCTATATCCATTCACATTTCTTTAAGTACCTGGGACAAAAATGATAGGGACAACAACACACTATCAGGAAAATGGAAGGAAGGAACAACTAGAGTTTTATGCCCATGATAGACACTTCATATGGATGAGATGAACAAATCAACAAATTCTGGGATTTTAAGTGACCTTCGACCAAGGAGGAACTAATCATGGCAACCAAATGGAGGATAGAGTTTTCAAGCACCAACACAGGGAGAAAAAAAAAATGTGACAGAGGCCGCAAACTAAGGGATTTTAATGGCCACTCGACCCGATTGCTCCCTTCATCCTTCTAGTTTCATGTGTCATGAAGGAAAGTTACATTATTATCTATCTTACTTACTGCCAAACCTCGAAGCATATTTTGGTCGTTCATTCTCCATGGTACATACTTCTCACAGTCATTTTATTTTGTTAATAAAAATAATAATTCAAGAAGCGTAAGGACCCAATAAGTCTAAGAGCTACAACCTTCAGCTCTGATACCAAATGGAACAACCTAAAATTTGTAACCCAAATTAGTAGGATTTTTTTCTAACAAAAAATAGACATTCCTCTGCATATATAAATCAGATAACTAGCTAAATCTAGTTAATGCAACAAGTCATATTAAATTAACATAAAACAAACATTCCTCTACATATTTAAATCAGGTAACTAGCTAAAGCTAGTTTATGCAACATGTCTTAATAAATTAATCCATCCTATAACATAGTGATAAACCTTGTGTAGCTGTAAGGGTTAGTTATCCCTAATCTCCATGATCACCCTTAACATTCATTTGAATGTTCATACTTAGCCTCACTTGGTTTTACCACATTGCGGAAGTGAGAACATGTGACTGATCCTCTAGTGTCTACCTAGAGTTTCATTTAATAAAACTCCATCTTGTATCCTACACTTCGGATTTGAGGAATCACAATGATTAGAAAATGTACCCAATAAGCACATTACTTTGGCCAAAGTTTCTTAGTTGTATTATGTATGCTTAGTATAGATGAGTGCACATAACATCTAAACTTGTCTTCCCATCACCTCACAAATGTCTCATCACAGTTATCTAGATTCATTAAACTTATGTAGGTAAACCTATTAAGACTTATTGATTTCCTAACAGTTCAACTTCATAAGTACAAGGAACCCCAATGCTTGTTATTGGTTACATAAAGGAGGCCAATCTACTGCTTAATATGTTACCACATTAAGAAACCTATGGGCCACTCATAGGTATCCTACAACATTAATTAGTTATGCAATTCCTACAAGGGATCATAACCTTCATGGTTGATACAATTACTTAGTGAAATATAGTTTACACATCAAGTTACTATGGATAGAAGGATAAGATCATGAAGTGATTTTCTCTTTGTTTCCCTATCCATATGTACTAACCATTCTAATAGAAAAGGTGTGTTAAACCCTTAGTCAAGATTCCACTAGGTCTTATTAACCTTACAATGTCATGCTTTAGTATATCTTGATTCTTTATCCATTAATCAAAGTCATATCTATACTTAATTAGGACTATATCTCACATCTTGTTTAAATCTAGAGATAACCTCAACTTATGATTTATTCCTCTTTCTTAACAAAGGCAGATAAATTCTTTTAAATAACCTTTAAGTCTTATAAGGTAATAAACTAATTTACATGACAAGTTTTTATCATACTTCTTTTTAGATTCCTTCATATCTAATATTGAGCTAGTCTCATGATTCTTGACCGATTAATATCAAATATTGATTTATTGCATAAGCTCTTTTAGGTAGAACCAATAAGTTCACAAAATTAGATTTTATTCCTTTTAATTTAATACTAAATCATTCATTTTTACCCTTTGAAACAAAGTATTGTTTCCCACTTATATTTCTTTATCTTCACCCATAATAATCTCTATACAAGAATTGTAAGTCGTTTAATTACGGGGTTAACTTTATTATCATAATCCATACTTATTCTAATCATAAGTTAGTTAATTATAAGAAACCTTAAATTTATCAAATGCACCATAGTTACCAAAACCCATATACGACAATGTATGTAGACATATATAAATCATCCAACACATTATATATTACGAGTATTTCCCTAGTCAAGTTCATAAATCCTTAATTACAAGTATAATAGGATCAATGATCCATAATGAAAATCTTCAAGTCTAACTCCGCTCTTTAAAATTCGGTGATAGAATGTCCATACATCATCACAAAATCTACGACACAATTTTGTTTAGCGGTTTCAGTTCACGGAGAACTAGCAAGACGTGAATCCATTCACTTAACTACATTTTTGACAAATAAAGTAGATTATTCATCACACATAACTAACTATTATGTAATGGTAATGCTTCGCCATAGATAAGGAGCTAGAATCCTCCAGCAGTCCCATAGCTAGTGATGAAAGAGGCGTGGGGTATATATGTGAAGTGTTCCCAAAGGAACACTTTACATACAAACCTCTCACTTCTTCAATTGCAAACCATGCGATTGGCGGAGGTTTTGGGTTCCCGATCTTTGTCGGAACCACTATCTTTACACAACACATGAATCAAACCAATCAAAAATTGAAGCTAATTATCATTCAAGGAAAGGTAAATATATTTTACAACTATTGTTGTAGAATAATTCTCAAGCCATCAAAGTCATCCAAATAATTTTATTCCATAAAAATGACTAAGTACAGAATTCTGACAAAATTTTGCCAGAGTTTCCCCTTGTATTTTCCACTTTTAAAATTTTCCAGAAAGCATATTTAATTAATCTAAATCAAATAATGAAGTAAATGCATTAAATGAAAAGTTATGGATCAAATTATCCAACCCTCTGAGTCATGAGGATCTCAAGTCAAAATAAAAATAACAAGAAATAAACTTACCCAATTGAACCATCAACTTTCATTTACCTTTATTTTATTAACATTTCCCAAAAGTCCCTGCAAAGGGTTAATGCATCTATATAATAAACAAGAACTATAGATTTAATTACTTTACTTTCATGCCAAGGGTTAGTGCCCATTTTATTTCATGACACAAAATAGAACACACATTTCAACTAATCCATAATTGCATAAAATACAAACTAATTTACCGTCCACAAAATGATCTCCAAAGAATAGTAAGAATAGTAATTTTTAAAAGGGTTTCAAGCATACACTTTAATTTAGAGCAATATTTTATTCAACAACTTTTTGAATGTGTATTAAACCTTACTAATTTCACTATCTACATGGAAAAAGGACCATGTCAAAGCTTCTAGAATCTAGCAATCCAAAAATAACACAACCCTTCTTTCTAGATACCAACCAATACAATTATCTAATATGTCGAGACAAACAAATTCACTTAATAATTATTAGCATCATACACCCCTTCCAAGTTTGCAGAAATTATCTTATTAAAGCGATTATCTTTAACCTTTAAGGGTTCCACTTAAAATACATAAAGGATATTAGTCATAGTTAATATTAATATCATATTCATACAAGTAGAAATCTTCTTTAGAACTTACATATGCAGTTTATCCATGGCCTGTTTATCTACACCAAAGGTTATGGTTAAAGGAAAACATAAAAAAACTAACAAAAGACACATAATATCCCCCATTTGTGTTTTATTTAACAACATGGAGGTCCCAAAAATATGGACTGAGTACATACTTATTATAATATATTAGCTCTATAATGAAACTTAATATAGCATAAACACCCACACACAACATATGTTCACATATTTTGAGATGAAATAATCAAGGGAGTGTTGAGCCCTTAAAATGACCAAGTACCTAAGGTGCAAAGGTTTGTGGCACGTGGTAGCCGGGTGTGATGGCTCGCATGGAAGTAAATTTTTAGAAGGTATGAATGTTCATGCCCATGCAGAATAGGTTCGAGACTTAGTCACTTTTTGGACCATGGATAAAGTCGCAATAGAGGAACAAGTGGAAAAGTGACCAGAATCGGTTATGGATAAAGTTAAACTATGAAGACTTGCAGCTCAAGGAAAGCATATTCTTGGGTATCATTATGGTTATCATGAAAGGATTAGGAGCTGTAAAGGTGGAGTTAGTTATGGTTAGCTGGCATCTACATGCTTGAGGATACTTGAGTATGGAAAGACATGATGACATTTGGCATGTTCTTGGGTAATGATGGAGTGGTTAGAGGATATTCCTTTAAGTTCCTTCTTATGTATTGATTTGCATGGAAAAAGAAGAGAGGAAAGTGGAGAGAGTAAGGGGTATGTATGGATAATAATGGGGATTGAGTGGGAGTGAAAAAACTAGGAAATATGTGGGTAATCTAAATTGTAATCTCTGTGTGATGAAACCATTATAAGAAGAGCGGTAAAGTTACATTTAATGAATATGCTCCATTCATAGATTTCGGGGTGTATTGGCTACTATAATGTTGGTGAGTTAATACAATGGGTTTTTTCTAAATATGTGAGTTGATGGAACTTAATTTGTGTGTTCTTTATTATTTTTGTGGGCTAAAAGCCTTGTGTTCTTGTTAATGTTTTGTGGTTCAAATCTGATCCCTCTCTCATATTGTGATGTTTTCTTTCATATTACACCGCATCTGTGTTTGGATCTAGTTCCCTTAACTTTGTTATAATATGTATGTATTTATGTCTATGCATTGTTCCACCGTTAATGAAAAAGCTTCTTGCAAAGCTCACATAAAAGAGGGTGTCGGTGCTGTGCGTGCCTCGGGTGAGCGCCTAGTTAGGATAGGTGGTATGCCGACACACGAGATTTAGTGGTTGGAAAAAGATACTATAGGGAGATTTTGGTAAAACCATGTTGATTCTAGCTAAAACCATTGTTATCAAATTTTAGAACCCAATCAAAAATTCAATAAACCCTCTAATCAAACCCACATCTCAAATAACTCATTTACTACGATCATATATAAGGAAACATATACGTGTGATTTTATTACACAAACTCGAGTTAAAATACATATTCACCAATTATTTTCCAAAGACTAAGACAACCATACAATTTTATTGAATAAAACAACTTCAAAATCCTACAAAATAAATTTATTGAAATCTTTATTCAAACCCACATTTCAGCAAAGCATTCAATACATAATACACACAAGAAACAACCATACATTTTCATTGAAGGAGCTCTAGTTCGAATACCCAAAATTTCTCAACTATTTTCCAAAACCCATAACAACCATTCGAAAGAAAATAATCTCTTTATACATTAAAAACCGAATAGTAAGAAGAGTAACCCCTTTCCCGAAAATGATTGTATGCCTTTTATTTTTATTCCAGATTCTTTGCAAACCCTATTGACCATCTCAAGTGAAAAATATCCTATATTTATAACAAACCCCTCTTTCATATTGCATTCATCTTTATAAATAGAGGGTTTCACAATTAAAATTGAATTCAAAAATGCAAAGAAAAATTTGGCGAGTTCCCCTGTAACTGTGAGCTCAAGACCATCAAATTTCATGTAACTAAAATAACACTCAATTTTCCCCGCATTCAACCACGACCTCCCAAAACCCTACCATGATTTTACTTCCCTCCACCTACCACCTGCTAAGTGGAAAAATATCCTAAATTATAATTGAATATTCAATTAAATAATTACCATATTCCCCCTCATGCATGAGCTATCCACTAAAGTGGATATAATAATTATTAAAATCTTACCCATGCACAATATGGTATTCATTACCATTTTTAAATTCAACCTAATCCAAATATAGCATAAGTTCAAACATTCGATGGGTGTGGCCATATGGCCCCCATCACAATATTATTTTTTTAAAATCATATCATTAACTTTAATGTTACAATATCAATCTATCAAATCTTTTAAGCCTTATTGTTTTTACCATATAACGCCAACTCAAAACAATTCATGTAACAATAATACCAATACCACAACGTGTCATACTTATTCCAAGCCTTGTTAAAACGCATAGCACAAGTTTCCTTAGGAGGACATCACCCTTAGTCCATATGGGTGTCAACACAACCTCATAATTAAACTAAATTTATATTAATAAAATCGGTATTTAGTTATCTAAGTACTTAATCTTTAATTAATTACTTATATGACTAATTACCGTCATCCACAACTAACACTTAATTATTCAAACAAACGTTCATTTTCCTTTTTTCATACTTATTTGAATAATTAAATGTCAAAATAATAGATTAGTTAGTTGGATGTTACATGTAGGTTTCATCCAACCCATCGATTATCCGATATGGGTATCTAGCATGGTACCCATAGGAAAGAAAATTGGGGGCATATGTATTTTTACTGATTTTAGGGATGTCAATAGGGGTTTTCCTAAGAATAAATTTGATGTGAAATTGATATCTTATCTAATATAAATAAGTAATAATTACATTATATAATTGTACAAATCAATAAGAGACAATGTTTGCAGAATGAAGATAATAACATAAACACAAAATAAGAGCACAAATATAATAAGCACACTATATTATTGATTGAATAATTTTGGAGCTAATTACATGGTGAGAGAGCTTACAATATATAGCCTTTCCATTTCCTATAAACAAGGAGATGAGGCTTACCAATATCATCCCACTAATCTCTCCTAGAGAATCTCTCCTATGATCACTCACCACTATTCTCTCATATATCCCATCAATATCTCCACACACAATAATCTATGTGAGTTGTTTATTCAACAAACTCACAACTAATACAATATCCTATATTATTAATAATGAGTTGTTTTATGACTCATATTAATAATATTACAATCTTTTATTTTTTACACACACACATGATATTAATATAATATTAATATCTTACAAGTTCACACTAATTTACTAATGTAATATATGAATATTACATTTAACTATTACAAACAATAATGTGAGCACTAATCCAAAGATTATTCCTAACAGATTTCCCCTTACCCAATATAGAAACCATTGTAGATAATACTTCTAGTCGCTAAATGTTTTCTTTCATGTAAATTTTATCTAGCTATAACTAGATCAAAATAGCACCAAAATACCAACATAAGACCACATTTACCAAACCTTGGGGACCCTTTTCTACAAGGTTGTGCCCTTTGGCCTCAAAACTATTGGAACCACATATCAATGTGCTATGACCTATGTAATCCATGACTACATTTGTGACATCATAGAATATTATGTTGATGATCTTCTAAGAAAATCCAAATTATGTGCTAACCACATAGGTGTTTTAAAATTGTTGTGTATGTTGGAATACAAAATCCACCTAAATATGAAGAAGTGTGTCTTTGGAGTTAGATAAGACAATTTTATTGGTTTCATAGTATCATGTTGTGGTATTGAGGTAGACCCAACTAAGGTTAAGGCCATCATGGACATGCTTCCACCTAAGAACATTAAACAATTATTGGTCGCAAACTTGTACCCCTATCTCGGATCTAAAAGGATCGATTCGTTTGAGACAATAATGGAACCATATCCAAGTTATGGGACCTTGTGCACTTGAGACAGATCTCTGGAGAAGTTCGGTTCCTCTATCTATTTCTACTGCTACTACTACTTCTTCTAGTGTTGAAGGGAAAACTAAGCTAACAATGATAGGGGGATCAAGGATAGAAGGATAACATGAAAGGAAACTACACTAAAAGAAGATAGCACCAGGAAAAGAGGGATGAAAACTATCTGTTCTGAGTGAAAATTAAGGGAAATGCATGAAATAAGGATAGGCACATATAGCACAACTAAACCATATTTACCAGATCATTTTCATGGAACACAACTAGAAAGGGAACTACAAGGGACATAGAACGACACAACATGCACACAATGTAAAAGAAAGGAAAGGATAAATAATACAAATACACTTAGGATAGAGAATAGTCACAAAATAATGCTTCCATTACTTTTATAAATGCAAAGAACTATTACAATAGTGAAAGAGGTTGATATCCGATGCACGAGCAAGATCTAGAGGCTGCAACTCGGAATACGAAAAAATATGAAGTCCTTAGCAAAAAGCGTAAGGATCCAAAATGTCCAAAGATTACAAATGAGACAAGATCTTGCATTTATAGGTGAATTCATGTAAGAATAAGAGAATATGGAGGGAAAACCTGAATGTGAAACAACCACCAACAAGTAACATTCAATGCCTACAAATCCACATGTAAATCTATTAAATACATTTCTTCAAGTCTATTTGGCATGTTGGAGAAGGAAAGAGGGCGGATCAAATCAAATAGGGTGGTTAGAGTAATCAAATCTACTCATTAATTCCTAGAAATATGTTTTCCCATTTATCACCTACTAGGTCTACCAAGAATTTGAATTTGAATCCCTAGAACTATAGCACATGTCAATAGCTATCGGTTAAGACTAAGAGCGCACCAATAAGAGATTTGTAGAAAAATATATGGTTGTTAAAAGTTTTTAGATCCATCTGCATACATAAGACATGTGGCACACGTGGATTGGACAAAAGGATGACCAACTCAAAATGTTCTTTTCATTTCTACCACATTTCACCCATTGAGTTTTTGTAGGATCCGAGCACTATTAGCGCTCTCGGGCATCGGTTATGTGTGGTACACTCAAGCATGTTAGAATGACATGGCATGGAATGGAATAGAGGAGGGTGTAAATATATATGCACAAAAGAATGAGGCATGAGACAAAGGTAGAAGGAAGCAGATACGTAATCTCATCATGCATGGAGGAAATGGGGAAAACTGAGTGGAGAATGTATGGTCAAGTTGTAGAACTATTATAAGGTAATGTGCAGCGTGTGCGATAGGGTTAGGGACTTAATTGATTAAAGCAAGTGTAAGGTGTATGCACAAGATGAATAATTTCTAGGAAGAAGGTGAATGCGTAGAAGACATGCACAAGGTAAGAGTGAAACAACGAGGAAAAGGAAAATTGAGAAGGGAGAAGGGGAACCACACAAGGGCACATGAGGAAATAGTTACCAAGTGAATGTGCCAAGGAGAAAATTGATGTGTGCACCATTTTAATGAATATATTTGAGCCATAATATGTATGTAACCTATCTAAATAACTAGGAGAGTTATCTAGATAATAGTTTCAATGACTTTCGGGGCCATCTATCTACTAGATGAAGGAGATTGATAGCTTGGAATGTCATTGGGCATGGATCCTATAATTTAATCATGAAATTATGTTTTTCCACTTTTAATAACTACCAAGTCACTTGAAGAATCATTTCTTAACTCTACTCTAGATCCTTCAAACTACTTTGAGAGAAGACTAGCATCCCGGAAGAAAAAGAAGAGAGTGCACAAGAAGCACACGAGAAGAAACAACTATGTAAAAATAACCAATGTGCATGCATCACACTTAGAGAAACTTAAACTATTCTAATATGCACAAAACAAAGCAGAAAACTTAATGGAAGGGTTTGAAATAGATCCCATTTATTGGGATTTTCAGCGTGCCTCCATCAAGATAAGTTAACTTGAAAGAGTTAGCCTCTTGCACGAATGATGGTGTATGGGCCACTCCAGTACATCAAACTTGAATGGATCCCTTGTTTATCTTTGTCACAAGATCCCATTTCAAAACCAAGTCCCCAACTTTGAAAGCTTGAGGCCGGCCTTTCTATCAAACCATTTATTTTTTTACTTGTTGATGTTGTTCTAGCTTGATCATGGAAGATTTTCTTGATTCTTTAAGATTAACCAGCTCTCCGCCATTCTAATTTCTCTTTAGTTTGTGCCTTTGAGCTCCAGCTTTTGGGAAAGTTCTAATGAGTTCAATTCTAGCATTAAAGGAAGGGTAGCCTCTTTTCCATAGACAAGCTTGTAATGTGAAGTTCCTATTGCTTTTTTAATTGTGATTCTATCTTCACAGAGTGCACGCGAGACCTTTGTATGCCACTTTTTTTTTACTAATGTTCATTGTGCACTTCATGATCTTGATCAAGTTCTTATTTATTGAATCTTCCAACCATTTCCTTGGGGTAATAGTTGGAAGAATTCTTCATATAGATGCCCAGATTTAGAGCCCAATTAGTGATTTTAGTGCCAAGGAAGGATTTTTGCATTATCAAAGACAATAGTTTGAGGAATGCAAAACCTTATGACTATACCCTAAAAGAAGTTAAGGATGACTAACTCGGTTGATTCCTTGAGTGCGAAATATTTTTTCCATCTCGTGAAATATACCATAGTTGTCAACACCCATTTTTTTCTAGCACTTTAAGGTGGATTGATCATGCCTATGAAGTTAAGACCCTATTGCGCAAAAGGTTGATCCATTTGGATTGGTCAGAGGGGAAGCACTACCAATCTCTTCTTTACTACAAATATGGTACATTATTTGCATTTTGTGACCCACTTTTGTGCATATTCAAACATAGTAGGCCAAAAGATACCTACCATTATGATCTTCATTGTTGTATTCTTTGCAGAGAAGTTTCCACCAGAGAATCCATCGTGAAATTATGCTAACACTTTTTCAGTCTATGCACCATTGATACACCTTAACAACACGCCATCAAGATTATTCTTGAAGAGAATTCCATCAATAAAAACATAAGGAATAGATTGTAACCTCATATGTCTTCTCTTTTCCTTGTTTAATCCAAGAGGGTATGCGCCCTTGGAAAGGAATGTGATCATGTCCTTCATTGAGTCATGTGTGTCGAGTGGTCAGTATTATGTTCAAGTTCCGTGTGTGGAGAGCTTCATCAAGAAATAATGAAGTCTTGGATTCATTGTGTGCATCCTTAGAAAGATGCTTATAGAGCACGATACCTCTTACCAAATTTGTGGCTTTGATAGTCACATCTTATTCCTTGATTTTGGTCACCCATCGTGCCCTATTTTCATTAATTTATGCTCCCATAATGAATTCTCTCGACAAAAGAGTGGGAGACTAACACCTTAATATGATTTTTGGCGAGCATAATTTTGAATTTATTAAGCTCGCACATGATGTCAAAGACATGCTTCTCCATGTGACTATATTTTAATTAATAATCCTTCATGTCTGGGTCAAGAAAGCCACCGATTGTTCCAGCCCTTGTTCATTTTCTTGTGTTAGGACAGCAACAACACTCACATCAACATCATTAACATAATGGATAAAATCTTTTGAGTAATTTAGGTTGATGAGTTCTCGGTGCACAAACAATTTCTTGCTCTTTTTTTAAGATTTCATTTCCCTCTGATTTCCATATGAAAGCTATGTACTTCTTGAGCATCAAGATGATTAGTCATACCAGATCCTGCAAATTTAGGAATAAAACACCTAAAAAATTGATCTTACCAAGGAAGGACTGTAAGGCCTTCTTTTGTACCATCAGGGAAAGATCTAGGATGTCTGAAAAACACTCAAGATCAATTGCAATGCCATCCTTTGAAACCACATGGCCCAAAAGCTTGCCCTGTGTTACAACAAAATTGAACTTCTTGGGGTTAAGGGATACCCCAGATTTTTGCATCTCTCAAATACTTTTTCCAGGTGCACCATATGATCTATGCTCTGCTTTGAGAAGATTATAATGTCATCAAGGTAAACCAAGATGAACTCATTGATGTAACCTTTGAAGGAAATGTCCATGGCATGTTGAAATGTTGTGCCTACATTTGATAGACCGAAGGGCATCTTATGATATGCATATGTTCCCCACTTGGTTATAAACACCATTTTGAATTGATCCTCTTCCTTAACCAAGATCTGATTGAAGCCAAAGTACCCATCTAACATTGATAATATTTGTGTGTTGGCCATAGTCTATAGAATCTACTCCATTGAAGGAAAAGGATAATGATCCTTTAGAGATGCCTTGTTCAAGTCTCTAAAATCAACATTGAGTTTGATTTCACTATTCTTCTTGTCCACCAAAAATATATTTGCAAACCAATTAGATTACTTGATGGGAAAAATAATCTTTACCTCAATGAGTTTGGATAATTCCTTTCTCATGATTGGCTCTATCTTTGGATTGATTGGCCACCGATTTTTTACGGGCTTAATACCAGGGATCAAGGTCTATGGGGTGTTGAGTAACACTTGGATCAAAACCATTGAGATATTCATACTCCCATAAGAATATATCACTCTATTTTTGACAGAGGGGGAGATAGAGGCCTATTTTTTATCATATGTGCAAGCCTTATTGAGCAAGTAATTCCTTTCCATGTGCAATAGTGACTAGGGAGTAGTCTTCTTATGTGGCACACATATATTTTTGTTCACCTTTTAACTCATCATCAAGGATAAAAATTTCTCTAAGGTTACCATCCCTTTAGGAAACTTATTTTTTCAGTTTGTATTACTCGGTCACCATAGCTATCATACAAGTCATCTTGCATACTTGATGAGAACTCAACTTCATTTTGAATGAACCTGACGATCTATGTGTCATTGTCAAAAATTTCTAGCTGGTGTTGTTGTCTAGAATGGATGGTCTGATCACCATCTTGATGTGCTCATTGTTTCCTTTGATAAAGTCTTTTGTAAGAGAGAACTGTAAACCCAATGCGTCCATTTGATCAAATTCCTTATTCATTTTACGCAGCACCACTTGTATATTTAGAGCATCAAAGCTCTCAAGGAGGTCCCAAACTCTAAGTTTATAAGATTTGAGAAGCTTACTATTTGCTTGCAACTTATTTGTGACTTAATGGATAACCAATTCAATATCTCCAAAGATCTAAAGTACCTTAATCATCTTCTTTTCATTAATAAGCATACCATGCACCGGCGCCTCATATTTTGCCACATTGATAGAACATGTAAACTATAATCTGTGAGTAAAGAAGAATTTCTCATCCTTAGGGGAAATGAGAATGACTCCTGCTCCCACGTCATTTCTTCTTTTGGATCCATAAAATTATAACTTCCATAGACAAGGGTTCTCTTCACTTTGCTTGAGCATGCGTGGCAACACTACTTCTTCTTCAAGAATGGACTAAGTACTAAGCTCGGTTCATAAACTTCTAGTTATCAGGCATATGGGTCAAATTTATGATGCCTCTCTACCAACTCATATTGTACTAGATTAGGAATAGGAGGTGGGAGAGGCTTCTCTTTAAAACTGAAGCTTGTTCTTCTTTGATTAAATAGTTGTCTTGGAGAGGGGATGGGATATACGACTCTACATGATAGGAAAATATCAGCTCATCTTGTATAATTAACTAGGTACCAAACCTTGTCTTGAGTAACATATGGGACCAATCAGAAGACAAGTAACCACCCACTTTAGTAGTAAAATATCTTGACAAACATAAGGAAAACAAGGGGGCCAGATCAATGATTGACACATCTTGAGTTATTATTAGACTTGGACATACATGGAGGGTTATCTCAAGATCCTTGATGATTCCTAGGGTGTTGAAATTTGAGCCATCGAGTTACAAGATTCCCTTTGTCAAGGGGGATATACTTAAGTCCTAAGACATCAACAATCCTTTTAGGCATGACAGAAGTACTAGCACTTGATTCAATCATATAGTTATGGACAAGATGTTTGCCTATGATCAAGGACATATAGAAGGGTGGGGTTTTAAAAACTTTAATTACTTGCTTCTCCTCTTCTTGGAATATGTTGATAGAAGTACACACAAATTTTTAGCTGGATCATTATGCAGGAGCTGCCCTGGGATTCATGTAATAAGTCACATTGGGATGGAATGGTCGGGGCATCCCACATTGTAAAATTTATGTTTGTATTTTTCATCTAGTCCACAATGCTAAATGGAAAACCCATTAACTTACACACTTGAGGAACAACAACATCCTTACTTGGTTTCTCGGGTATAGAGGCGGAACATTATCTCGATGCAGAGGCTTAAACTACTAAAGGAGGGGCACATGCCACTTTCGAGAGGACATTTTCACGAGCCTTGGGTGTGGGAACTTGAGTGCTTTTAATATTGGATGTCTTAGCTTCTTCCTTTTTCTTTTAAGGGCCTACTTGTGATGTTGGAATAATGACTCGCACACCGGAATTGAGCAAATCTCTTCGTGTATATTTTGTTGTTTGCAATTTGGGCGCACGGTCTACTTGCATCTTTTACAGCTTAGTTAATTGCACAAAATTCCTCTATGCCAAATCACATCAAATTCACCTCTGGAGGATCTTCTCGGCCTTTCTTTGTTATCTTCTTCTCAATGCACCCATTGAAGGCTCACATTTTGAAGCATTTTGAACCATGTAGGCTTATGCGTGTGCAACATTAGCGTAGTAATACTAGATATGAGGCATATTGCAAAGAAAGCACCATTCAGACTCCTGTGCCATGTTTTTCTGGACTAGGACAAGTGCTTGACTTGTCTTTGGGTCTTTGGAAGATGTTGTGCAAGAGGGATAACTTGCAAAGGCAAGTGCACATTAGCATGCCATCTACCATTCTACTAGTTTTTTCCATACCTCTAATTCCCATACTAATTCCACCAAGGTTGATTGCTCTAGCCTTGCACCCGATTCAAATTACAAGTTTGTTGCTTCTCTAATGATATGACTTTGTTGGACAAGTTTCTAATTAGGGATTTCAATTCATCATCTTCTTTTTACTATGTAGGAGAGCATGATATAGATGTAATGGGTTACGCGCTCTACACTGTAATTAGAAATATAAGGATGGTGCGGTGGAGACATCTCTAGGGAAAAGGGTGCAAGAGGCCTAGGTGCCAACTTCCTATTCTCGAATGAGACTATTTTTTTCCCTTATTGTAATTTTTCTATGTAATAGGTAAATTTATACCTCCCATGGATTGAAACATGACTGAAATGTTACTATTCAAAGCCCTTAGATAGTAAAAGAAAGCATGTTGGTTTCTAGGCCTTACCACTTGAGGAATTTTGTCCCAAGTCTTCTAGAATCTAATGTTGAAATCAATCATCTGCTTGTCATGCACGCACATTGTTGTAGTCAAATGATCCACCAATGATAAATGATCTAATTTATCTTCAAAATAATTGCTTTTCCCCCGGGTAGAAATATATGAAGTAGGCCAGGTACCATTGCCCTTGAATCAAATTGATATCAACATCATCATGTTCAATCAAATAGACAGAGCATACATTGGCCACATCTTGAATGTGTTCAACAAGGGTGACTTGATTTTATCCCATGAAGTATGGAATACTTTTGAATGCAGCCTGCATATCATGTTGACCATTGATATTGAGTGTTCTTCCACTAATGAAACTTGCAAAGTTCCTTGGAGGAGGAGGAGGTTGAAGTGCCATGGCAGGTGCGCTTGTCTATTTTGAGGAGGAGTAGATTCTGTGTGACGCACTAGAGATGGGGATGCATGTGTGGTAGATCTATTGCGTGTGTGTTTCTTGGTGAAATATAGAGGTATTTAAAGGATCCTTCAGCTGTAACACTTTGTCTAGTATGCACTCTTCTCATAAAATGTGCTTAGGAATGCAAAATAGGAGCTCTGGAAATGTTGGGAGTCACCAGATGTGTTGAAATAAGCATCCAAAGGCTGTAAATACTAAGTTAACACACCAGAACTTAACAATATGAAATTTAATCTTTCATAGTTGGTCCCACCGGTGTTCTAAACCTATTGGTCTTCAAACTTGCACCCATGTCTCATATCTGGAAGGATCGATTCATTTGAAATAACAATGGAACCATCTCCAAGTTGTGGGACCTTGCGCACATGAGAAGGATCTCTAGAGAAGTCAAGTTCCTCTATCTATTTCTACAACTACTACTAATCCTATTGTTGAAAGGGAAAACTAATCCAACAATACTAAGTGACCAAGGATAGAAGGATAACATGAAAGGAAACTACACTAAAAAGTGATAACACTAGAAAAATAGGGATGAACACTATCTATTCTGATAAAAAAATGAAGGGAAATGCATGAAAGAAGGATAGGCATGTGTAGCACAACTAAAACATATTTACCAGATCATTTTCATGGAACACAACTAGAAAGGGAACTACAAGGGATGTAGAATGACGCAAAAAGCACGCAATGTAAAAGAAAGACAAGGATAAATAATACAAACATGCTTAGGATAGAGAATAGTCACAAAATAATGCTTCTATTACTTTTAGAAATGGACGAACTATTATAATGGCAAAAGAGGCCAATATTCACATATACGAGCCGATCTAGAGGTTTGCGACTCGAATATAGAAAATATGAAGTCCTTAGTAAAAATCGTAAGGATCCAAAATTTCGACATAACAAATGATCCCAACTCTTACATTTATAGGTGAATTCATGGAAGAAAAGAGAATAAGGAGGGAAAACCCAGAATTTGCAACACAACCACCAACAAGAGACATTCAATGCCTAAAAATCCACTTGTAAATCTATCAAATATATTTCCCAAGTCTGCTTTGGCATGTTGGAGAAGGAAAGAGGGAGGATCAGATCAAATCGGGTGGTTGGAGTAATCGAGATCTTCTCATTAATGCTCATAAATACATTTTCCCATTTCTCACTTATTAGGTCCACCAAGAATTTGAATTTTAATGCCTAGCACTATAGTGTATGTCACCATCTATCGGTTGAGACTAGGCATGCACATATCAAAGATCTTTAGAAAAAGATATGGGTGTCAAAAAAATTAAGTAGAGTCGTCTACGTATGTAAGACATATGGCACATGCAAATTAACCGAAAGGAAAGCCAACTATGTAAATGTTGTTTTCGTTTATGCCACATGTCACCCATTGATTTTTGTAAGGATTTGGTGCCCTATTGGCATGCTCGAATATTTATGTGTGGCACACTCGGTCATGTCAAAAAGACATGGTATGGAATGGTGCAGAGGAGGGCATAAACATATGTGCACTAAGAATGAGGTGTGAGATGAAGGAAAAGGAATAAGGGGAAGCAAATGAGGAAACAAAGTCTTGAATGTGCCAAGGAGAAGATAGATTGATTCAAGGAGTTAAAAATCATGTTTCCTTTAGGAAAAATATAGGTCCCATTTTAAATTTTTTTTATCTAACTCTCCTTATGAAATATTTTACCAAGATGAGAAAAGAGAAAGTTCTAAAAACCTGAAAAAGTTGTCATTTCAAAATTACAAATGTTAAGCTTCACCCCCTGGCAATTTTGATAAAAAAATTCTCAAGAAATTGATTAAGTCCTTTCTAGTCCCCCGGCTTTTTCTAACTCTCTTGGGAAAAGAGCAAGTTCTAAAAAAGGGACGTCAAGCTTGGGGCGCGAATCATGAAAATTGGGTAAAAGCCGGCCCTCAGCAGGGACATCCACGCAAAGCCTCCATGCGGTCCACGCAGCAATGGGACATTCGGGCCATGGGGACGCGCGGGACGCAAAAAGGTGAACCGGCCGAAGGTGAAAAAAAATTGACTAACTATGTGTGATAAGGCCGACATCTGGGGGCCGTGAGGACGTGAAGGACGTGAAAAGGCGAAGCGGCCAAGAGCAAAGGTAGCCCATTTTGGGTGGTTCGAAGAATTTGTCCCCAGCATACCGGACAGCTGGGCAAAGGGATGCGAGGGACGTGGGAAAAGCCGAAGGAGCCGAGAGCCAATGGAAATGTGCCACGTGTCTTCGCCTCAAAGAGGGATAGGGAAGCCCGAATCGGGCGGATCGGAGAAATTTGTCCCAAACAGCTTGGGGACATCCGAGCCAAAATAAGTACGCGGCGGCGGGCGGGAGCCGAAAGAGCCGCCGCCAATGAATCGAATGTGCCACGTGTCTTCGTGGATCGGGAGTTCGGAGGGCGGAGGAAAGGGTGAGATTTTTACTTAATGTTTTGCCGAGTTTCTAAAGGTGAAGTTTGGAGCGTTGGCCCGAGCCAATAAAAAGAGGACACGTGTCCTAAGGAGAAGGGGAGTGTGGAGCTCGGGAGGACTTGGAGAATTTGGCAAAAGTTTTGGCCAAAAAACTAAAAGGTAAAAGATGCCCCCGCACCCCTGTCAACCAACCAAAGCGTGCCACGTGTCCCAAGTGGCGGGGCACGGGGAAAAAATGGAAAATTTTCCAAAGAGTTAAAAAGGTCAAAATTTCAAAGGAAAGCCCACGGAAAGGTGGAGGAGAGAGAATTGCTCAGCTGAACCAGCACCTGACACGTGGCATCCGACCAGCGGAGCGTGGAAATTTTTCAAAAAAATTCCAAAATGCAAAAAGGTCAAAATTTAAAATTTTTTGCCCGACATCCGTTTTTTGGGCCGTTTTGCCCTAAAACTTCAGACCTTCATATCTTTTGATCCAGAGCTCAGATTTGCACGTTCTTCATATCATTGGAAATCTTATGAAATTCTCTACAGATTTCATGGTCAATTTTGAATTTTGGTTCAGTTTCAAGAGAGAAAATTCAAAAACAGCTCTGGTACGTGTCCATGGGTAGAAATGACCTTTCAGCGACCAAATTTAATGCAGGATGGGTCGCATTCTCCTCCAATTCGGTCAAAAATGACAGGGTATGGGTTTGTAAGGTCCCCCATGCCATTTTAATGCATTTGTAGTCAATGAGGAATGGGCTCCCATGTTTTGTACGTTTTCTCTCTCCTGGGCTCGACCCATGCAATGTAAAAGCCAGATTTGGCTCATTTCTTAAAGGGGGAACACTTTTTGGCATAGCAAAAAACTTCTTCTTTCACCTCCAAAGAAGTGATTGTTGCAAGAATCGACCTCTTCAAAGATCAGTAATAGTTTTCTACCTCTCTCGAGGTTGTAATGCAAAGGGGTTTTGACATTGGAAATGATAATGCAAGCTTTGTGAATGGGTTTCAATCCTTTGTTTGTATTATTTGCTTCATTTCAGATCCTAAATTATATCTTATCAGCCTGTGTATGTTTTATGTTGCAATCTTTGGTTTGTGTCTATTTGCATGACAAAAATATTCACCACTCCTTTTGGTGCATCACCATCTTTAGTTAGTTTCAATTTTTGCATTTCTATCCCTGTCTCCTTGCAATTTAGAGTAGGATTAGGATCTGAACCTCTGTAGTTGTGCAAATATAGATCTAAATCAGAGGAGTTTGAGGAACCAGCCTCTAATCTAGAGATTCCTCTCTCGCCACAAGTCCCACACTTGGAGAGAGGTTTCCATGTTGTGCAATCACACTGATGCTAGTATGATCAAACTAGAAATCCTGATCAATCCAGGGGTGCCGTGATTTTGCACTAACAACAGCTTTTGGCACGCCCTGGGGGACACTAGAGGTCTCATTTTTATTGCAGAAAGTTGATGTGCATCTCGCTGTAATTTTCTTGCTTGAAAAGAGCTATTATTTGCATATCTCGCGACTCCAAGGGGAAGAATCAACTGGTTTCAAAGCAAAGGCAGCCTGAAAACTCATGAGAAGAATCACCACAAGGTCAAGAGTTGAGAAGAAGAAGTGTTGTTTGAATACCTGCAATTATCTCCAAGAAGAAGGCAAAGAGGAAGAAGGATCAAAGGTCTCCATCTCCACCAAACAGAACTCTCTCAACTCCTCCACCCGGTAGGCCTTTCATTCACCAACAAGGGTTTTAAGACCAATTAGAATGGCACAAAACAACCCCTATGTCAACTTCACAGCAAAGCCCACTTGCCCTCAATGCACAACATCCAATTCCTATTGCAGCCTTGAAGAACATTCCCTACTTCACTCGGAGAAAATCGACTACTCCAGTGATCATGTTAAAGATATTGCTAACCTTTGTGCAATTCATGAAATCAATGAGATGCAAGTGGTCATCAAGTTACCGCATCATCTTCATTCAAGGGTAAAGCATTGCAATGGTTTAGAAGCCTTGAGCTGGTTCTATCACAAATTGGAATCACCATGTATAGCACTTCATGAGCAATTTGGAAAAGGGAGACAACTTGTCTCTTTTTTGGAGCAGCCGACAACCATCAAGAGAGCTCCCAATGAGCAAATTGACCGATTTCAACTTCGATTTCAAAAGACTTGGGAGAGAATTCCAAAGGGCAAAAAGCAACAGCAGAAGGTGCTTTTCTCTACTATCTCAAAGCTCTAAATTCTGATATTTCTATGTTAATTCAGTCCATGGGAGGCATAACTATCCCTATGGCTTATAACGCATTGCCATTAGGGCTGAAAATTGTTTGATCCAAGCTGGCAAACTTGCCCCTAGACCTCCCATGCCATTGTTTCCAAGTTTAGAGAGTCCAAACACCAATCAAGCACCTAATTTGGCTCCTTCTCCCACTCCTAGAAATCAGAGTTCAAATGAAGCTTCCACTTCATCTCCAAGTGCCCCAAATGAGCTTCAAGAAGTCATGAAGCAATTGCAAAACCTAGGCAATGAGCTGGTTACTCTCAAAAGGCAGCAGGCCCAAGGTTTTAGACCTTCTTATCAACCCCAAGCTCAGCCTAATAGGTAGCCATACCAACCACAAAGGCCACCTAATCCAGCTGCAAATATGAATCAAACAAGGCCTCCTGCCAATAGACCATTTCAGCCCTATAATCCAAATGCCATATCTGCCTCTAAGGCATTGGTGCCAACACAAAACAACATTGCTCAGGAGTATGATTGGTGTTTTCCATGCAATGAGCCTCATAACCAATCCATGTGCTTCAATGGTGCTTTGAATCAAGCATTAATGGTGACAACTACTGGTGTGGAGGGTGAGGGCAGTCAAGGAAAACCAACAACAAGAAACATTCCAACAAACAATCAGCCCCAAATGACACCACATTGGTAAATCGGCAAGCAGAGGATTTTTGTGGCATGAACCAGTAAGTTCTCAAGGTGTCAGCAGCCAACACAAGGTCAAAAAGGAGGAATTTGGGTGAAGAACAACCATTAGCCCCAACCAATCCACAACCTTCCATGGCTCCACAAATGGTTGGCAAGCAAAATCCAATTTCAAATGCACAAGGGCAGCCAAGAACAGCCCCTAGGCCAACTCAAATACCAGCTATTGCTACCCACATGCAAGGAGTGAATGTGCAAACCAAGGGACAACAAAGAGATCCTTCATCACCATTCAGTATCATTGATCAGATGAAGAAGACAAACGTCAATATATCAATGTGGGAATCCCTATCTATCCTGTGCCAAAGAGATCTCGCTTGCAAGCTGCCATGAAGGACTCGCCAACTTCAATCAACAAGTTCCAAATGCAAGACAAAGTGCTTACAAATGCTGCCCACCCGAGGGAAATCATGGAGGACAAAGAAGGTAAAATGTTGAAGCCCCTCCTTTCTATGTTTCATTAATCATCGAAATCAGCTAGTGCACAATTGCATGATAGACTCCGGGCAAGTAGCTCGGAATGCCTAAACAAATAGCTGATCACCTAGGGCTCCAAAGATGAAACAACATCCAAAGGGGTAGTGCAGCTGGATGGGACAAAGCAAGAGCAACAGCTTGGAGTGATTAGAAACTTGAGTCTTACCTTGCATGCATGTCCAAATGTTGTTGTTTTACAAGATGTATCACCATAGACCTTCCACCACTCTTTTCGCCCTATGCTTGTCAAGGGACTTCACAAACCAAGATTGGGGGATATTTGTCTACTGATTGGTCACACATGCTCGTTCTCGTAACGAGGTATGGAACTAAGGCTACAATCAGGTCAGAACCTATTGCAAACTTCCATATTGAGCCTTACACTCCAAGTCAGATTAATGCCAATTGCTCAGCATTTGATCAAGAAGATCACCCAAGCACTGATGAAGCTGACACTAAGGTTGGAAGCATCCCGGATCTAACTCTTGATGAATGGGCAAACAAGATACATGCATTTGATCCTTATCAAGAAGTGGAAGAATCTGAGCTAGGGGTCTATTGCATACACGAAGAAAATCAGCCTATTCCTAGCATCACCAAGCCAAACCACAAAGATGACAATGAGGTATGGCAGCTATTTTTTGATGGATCAAGGAGTAGACAAGGTGCAGGAGGTGGAGCTATGCTTGTTTCACCTCAAGGAGTAAAGTACTATTCAGCTTTTAGATTTCAGTTTGCATGCTCCAATAACACTGCTGAATATGAAGCCTTGGTGCAAGGGATGCATTGGGCAATAAAGAAGAAAATAAAGAACTTGCAAGTCTTTGGTGACAGTGAATTGATTGTAAATCAGGTCAAGGGACAAAGATGCTTCCAAGAATGATCTACTCAAAGCTACAAGAACAGGTGTGGGACCTCATGGAAGATTTTGAGGGTTTTGGCATCAAATCCATTCCTAGGAAAGAGAATCAAGTCACGATAGGCTTGCAGCAAGCAAGAGGGGCAGCCTTTGACATTGTGGAAAGCATTCAACAAGACAAGGTACAGCCAAACATCCACGTGATTGTGAGGCCTTCAGTGCCAGATAACAATGTTAGTTGGCAAGTGTTTGAAAATGACCAGCAAATCATCCATTTTTGCAAGAAGAAGCCGAGTTCTCACCAAGAATCAAGAAAGATCGAACAAAGAAGATGGTGACCAAGTGGTACAACTGAGAACTAACAAGCTGCCCAAGGGACTTATCACTTTGGAGTCCATTTTTAACCCCAATGATCAGTTTAGAAAGGAGAAAGCAAACATTCAGGTCAAGAGAGAGGATTCAGTATCCATCTTGGTAGAAGAGAACAAACCATTACAAATTGGAAGGATGACAACTGAACAAGAAAGGTATGAGTTCATACAACTGTGTCAAGAGTTCCCTGACGTGTTTTCTTGGAGCTATGAAGACTTGAAAGGTTTCAATCCCAACTTAGCTCAGCATACCATCGAATTGGATCCAAATACTAAGCCTCATCAGTAGAAACAAAGACCAGTCAATCCACACATGGAGCCTCTCATGAGGAAAGAATTGGACAAGCTGATTGAGTCAAGGATCATATTCCCAATCAAGCATTCTAGTTGGGTTGCCAACTTAGTTCCAGTCAGAAAGAAGAGTGGAGAGATCAGATTGTGTGTTGACTTCAGAGACTTGAATAGAGCCTCTCTCAAGGACCATTACCCACTCCCTTCCATGGAGCAAATCTTGCAAGTCAGGCTGGCTCCGAGAGGTTTTCACTACTTGATGGCTACTCAAAGTGCTACAATCGATTATGGTGAAGGAAGAGGACCAGCCAAGACAGCCTTCACAACCAAATGGGGAACTTTTGCATACAGGAAAATGCCATTTGGGCTGTCCAACGCTGGTGCTACCTTCCAAAGGGCAATGGACATGGCATTCAAAGGTTTGATTAACAATGTGGTGCTGATTTACCTTGATGATATCACTGCTTTTTCCAAAATGCAGCAGACCACCTCTCTCATTTGAGACAAGTCTTCACGAGGTGCAGGAGATTTGGAGTGTCTTTGAATCCTAAGAAGTGTATCTTTCTTGCACATGAAGGAAAGCTCCTTGGCCATATTGTCTCCAAGAAGGATTAGCAATTGATCCAGAGAGGGTCAAGCCATAAGAGCACTACCATTGCTAAGCCACAAGAAAGCCCTTCGAGTTTCTTGGGAAGGATAAACTTTGTTCGAGGGTTTGTCCCAGCATTTTGCAGCCCTTGTCAAGCCCATCACCAAAATGTTAAAGAAGAGCATGGCTTTCAAGTGGACAGCAGAAGGCAAGGAGAGTTTTGAAGCAATCAAAGAAGCCATCTCTCAAGCACCAACTCTCATCAACCCAGACTTCTCCAAGGATTTCATCCTCTATGCATTTGGAGGTAATGACACTATTTCTACCATTTTGGTACAGCAGAACAAGGATAATGATGAGCAGCCAATTGCCTTCTTCACCGAGCCTAGATGACTATGAGGTGAGGTACTCTTTTATTGAGAAGCATGTACTTGCAAAGAATCAGAAGCTTGAAGAAATTCAAGCATTTAGTCTCAAACAACAAGGTCCAGTTGCTGGTCTCACATGTCAATTAAGGACTTCCTCCTCAACAAGGATTTGAATGAGAAAAGGGCAGGTTGGATCACCCGTGTCATGGAGTATGACATTGAGATCAAGATCACCAAGCTGGTAAGAGGGAAAGGATTGTGTGAGCAGCTGGTTTTGGGGAAGCAAAAAGAAGTATGCAATGAAGAAGAGGTTGTTTTGACAGTCCAAGACAGCCATGAGCCAAGTGGCAATCAAGAAGAAGACAATGCTGCCCCCACTCCTTGCTGGACCCAAGGTATTATACACTTCCTAGGCACAGGCCTATGCCCTCCGGAGATGAACAAGACCCAAAGGAGACACTTCAGATTGCAGGTTGTCCCGTATGCCATTGTTGATGGAGTTTTGTTCAAGAAAGATGTGAATGGAGTGCTGCTGAGATGCATTAGCACAAATCAGATTCAAAGGGTGTTGGAAGAGTTCCATGGTGGACCAGCTGGTGGCCATTTTGCACCAAGAGTGACAGCTCTAAAAATCATGAAGGCTGGTTATTATTGGCCCAAAATCTTCAGTGATTGCTATGCATGGATCAAGAGGTGTAAGAATTGTGCATTCTTCATAGGAAAAGAGAGACTTGCTGCCCTTCCATTACATCCAATCTCAGTTGACCAGCCATTCATGCAATGGGGTTTGACTTCATTGAGTCATTAATCCCAATTCAAGCCAAGGGCACAAATGGATTTTGACAACCACGACTACTTCACCAGATGGACAAGGTGAGAGCACTCAAAGAGGCAAATGAGTCTAGATCTTAGACCTTTATGAGGGGATAACAACCAGATTTGGTGTACCTACTACAATAATCTCCGATAATGCATCGGCATTCATCGATCTAAGGTGACCGAGTGGGCTGTCAAGAACGGTATCTACCTAAGCACTTCATCAAACTATTACCCTCAAGGTAATGGCCAGTGCCGAGTCTACAAACAAGAACTTGTTGAGGATCATTAGGAGGACTCTTGACGAGAATCGAGGTCTTGGCATACCAAACTAAATCAGCCTTATGGGCTGATAGGATAACTCCCAAAAGATCCACAGTAACTCTCCATTCAAACTTGTCTATGGAAGAGAGGCAATCTTGCCCATGTCACTTGAGTTGCCAACATCGGAACTCATGAAGCAACTGGAGTTGCTAGAGTTTGAGCCCATGGAGGTGAGGTATGCAGAGTTGATGGAGCTACAAGAGATCGAAATCGTGCATCCCAAGCAATGGAAAAGGATCAAGCTTTGATCAAAAGACCTTTGATAGAAGGCCAAGGATAGATCTTTTCAGTGTTGAGATCTAGTGTTGAAATGGGATGTGGATAGAGAAAAACCGGGAAGGCATTCAAAATTTGATGCCATTTGAGTGGCCCATACATGGTCACGAAGTGCAAGAACAACAATGCTTTCCAATTGGCCCCATCGATGGTGAAGAACTACAGATTCCAAAGAAATGGAATCTATCTCAAGCATTGCTTCTAGAGGGAAATTCACTACCTTGTAAATATTAGATTAGATTTTCATTCCTCCAAGTGCTTGTGCACATTGTTTTGTTGTAGGTTAGTTTTGTTTTCCCTAAGTGCTTTGGCACAACTTGCTGTCCATGGAGATGTTTTGTAGTCCTTGCTTCCATCAAGTGATATTCCATCTTCCTCCTTACACATTCTAAGTCAGTTGGGGTTCTAAATAGAATATTTGATGACTCCATGCCCAATGGACTGCTTCAGGCAACTGGTATTTTCATCCAAGCAGTGGATGACCCCACTGAGTCACCAAATTGTTATCCAAAATTCACCCCCAGGGGTAATTTTGATAACATGCATTAAATTCTTCAGTCCCGAGCAAGATAGATTGATTCAAGGCAAAAAATCATGTTTCTGGGGTCCCCTCGGCTTTTTTCTAACTCTCCTGTCCAAGAAGAAAAGAGCAAGTTCTAAAAAAGGGTGAAAAAGTTGCAAAAAACAAGCTTGGGGCATAAAAAAATCATGAAAATTAGCTAAGTCCTAGTCCAGCGGCCCTTGGACAGTTGGGACGTCGGGGCGCGAACCGGCCGAAAAGCCTCCAGCGGTCCACGCAGCAATTGGGACATCCGGGCCGTGGGGACGCACGGGACGCGAAAGGTGAACCGGCCGAAGGTGAAAAAATTGACTAACTATTGCAGCAGTGCAGAATAAGGTCGGGACATCTCGGGGCCGTGAGGACGCAAAGGACGCGAAAAGGACGACGAAAAGTGAAGCGGCCGAGAGCAAAGGCAGCCCATTTCGGGTGGTTCGAAGAATTTTCCCGCATCCGGGACAATTGGGACAAAGGGACGCGAGGGACGTGGAAAAGCCAAGGAGCCGAGAGCCAATGGAAATGTGCCACGTGTCTCGCCTCAAAGAGGGACAGGAAGCCCGAATCGGGCGGATCGAGAAATTTGTCCCAAATAGCTTGGGACATCCGGCCAAAAGTACGCGAGGCGGACGCGGGAGTCAAAAAGCCATCGACGAATCGTAACATGCCACGTGTCTTTGTGGATCGGAGTGGCGGAGGAAAGGGTGAGATTTTTACTTAATGTTTTGCCGAGTTTCCAAAGGCGAAGTTTGGAGCGTTGGCCCGAGCCAATAAAAAGAGGACGTGTCCTAAGGAGAAGGGGAGTGCGGAGCTCGGGGAGGACTTGAGAATTTGGCAAAAGTTTTGGCCAAAAAACTAAAAGGTAAAAGATGCCCCCACCCCTGTCAACCAACCAAAGCGTGCCACGTGTCCCAAGTGGCGGGCACGGGGAAAAAATGGAAAATTTTCCAAAGAGTTAAAAAGGTCGAAATTTCAAAGGAAAGCCCACGGAAAGGTGGAGGAGAGAGAATTTCTCAAATGAACCAAACACTGACACGTGGCATCCGATCCAGAGCGCAAAATTTTTCAAAAAAATTCCAAAATGCAAAAAGGTCAAAATTTAAAATTTTTTTGCCCGACATCCGTTTTTTGGGCCGTTTTTCCCTAAAACTTCAGACCTTCATATCTTTTGATCCAGAGCTCGGATTTGCACGTTCTTCATATCATTGGAAAGCTTATGAAATTCTCTATAGGATTTCATGGTCAATTTTGAATTTTGGTTCAGTTTCAAGAGAGAAAATTCAAAAACGGCTCTGGTACGTGTCCATGGGTAGAAATGACCTTTCAGCGACCAAATTTAATGCAGGATGGGTCGCATTCTCCTCCAATTCAGTCAAAAATGATAGGGTATGGGTTTGTAAGGTCCCCCATGCCATTTTAATGCATTTTAGTCAATGAGGAATGGGCTCCCATGTTTTGTACGTTTTCTCTCTCCTGGGCTCGACCCATGCAATGTAAAAGCCAGATTTGGCTCATTTCTTAAAGGGGAACACTTTTGGCATAGCAAAAACTTCTTCTTTCACCTCCAGCAAGTGATTGTTGCAAGAATCAGACCTCTTCAAAGATTGTAACAGGTTTTCTACCTCTCTGAGGTTGTAATGCAGTGGTTTTGACATTGGAAATGATAATGCAAGCTTTGTGAATGGGTTTCAGTCCTTTGTTTGTATTATTTGCTTCATTTCAGATCCTAAATTATATCTTATCATCCTGTGTATGTTTTATGTTGCAATCTTTGGTTTGTGTCTATTTGCATGACAAAAATATTCACCACTCCTTTTGGTGCATCACCATCTTTATCAGTTTCCATTTCTATCTTTAGTTTAGTTTCAACCTTTAGTTGTGCAAATTTCTAAATCCCCCTCTAATCTAGAGATTCCTCTCTCGCACAAGTCCCACACTTAGAGAGGTTTCCAATTTGATTCACCATCTCTAAAACTGAAGATTAAATTAACACAAATGATGATTTTTACAAGACCTTACACTTTGAAAGGTCAAAGATAAACCAAGGGGATGGTGTGGGAATGATATTTTCACACCCCAAGGTGCGTATATATCACTATCATTCAAACTTGATTTTCCATGCAACAACAATATCGTTCGAGTATGAGGCACTTGTTATCGATATCTATCTATCACTCTCGGGATCAAATGAATAGATTTATTTGGTGACTTGAAACTTTTCTTTAATAAAATCAAGGGTTGTCTCAATGCTGTAATGATGCACTACAACAATATAAGACTCTTGGAGACTCATTTCTTACTCACTTCACACATTTAAAAATTGAGTCTGCTCCATGATATTTTAACAAATTTGTAAACACCATGGATTTCCCGTGATTATACATACCTTTGGAAAAGTAAACTAACACCCTTCATGTTCTTCTTCATGTTCTCCCATAGCCATCATTTTCTCATACCCACACCCTTTATATTTTTAACATTAAAACCACACTATTTCTTCTTTGGTATAAGGAACTTGTTACATATTTAAAATTCAATACCTTAAAACTTGACCTTACCAAAATAGGATGCCACCTTTTTCATTAAAAGGCCACTCAGTTTGTACTTCTAGGATACATCCTATACAAACATGTATATGAGGGTGTCCACTTACAATGTCTCTTACCCCAAGAGATTGTCCTCATGCTCACTAAAGCACATGATGGTACTGTAGGGGTTTCTTTATCGGCATAACTATTAGATGTTTTATCCTTTGTATGGGTTATTATTGGCCTTCCTTAAACAAGACTCTTTTAGTTGTGTAAAATGTTGTGAGAAATGCCAACAATTTATAAATCTCTCACATATTCCCACACATGAGTTACAAGTCATTCAATCTTATTTTCCTTTTTCCAAATGGAAACTTTAACTTTTTGGCACGTTTACTCCATTACATGTCAATGACCATGTATTTATCATTACTGCCACTAAGTATTTTACAAATTGGGTTGAAGTTGTGCCCTTTACATGCACATTAGGTCCCCAAATTGTTAAATTCATTATGCAAAACATCATTTATCTATTTGGTATTCCTACCAAGATCATCTAAGACAATGGTAGTTACTTTAAAAATAAAGATATCAAAGTATTGTTTGATAAGTACAAAATATAACATATTTTTTCCATGCCATATTTTCCAAAATCTAATGGGTAAAAAGAGGCATCTAATACAACAATCAAGAAAATCATTCAAAAATTCATTAATGATTCCCATAGAGATTGGCACACATAGTTACCTTATTACATTTTGGTGTACGACACTAGCATCTAAACACCTATAGGGGCTACACCCTTTTCACTTATTTATGGGGTTGACATGGTTATACCCGTTGATCTTGAGATCCCTTCCTTGAGATTCAAACTCCAATAGTTCATCACCGACGATGACTATTGTTTTGAATGCCTTGCACAACTTGATTTACTTGAAGAAAAACATGTTAATGATCTTAATCATATCCAATTGTATCATGATCACATAAAAATAGCTTACTAAAAAGGTTCATATCTCTGAGTTTGAGCAAGGTGATCTTATGCTTAAAAAAATAAAAAAATCTTCCCAAGCACCTAACCAACATGACAAGTTTTCCCCAACTAGTTTGTTACCTACATTATCATTCACAAATATGAGTTTGATAATTATAAACTAGATGATATGGATATAAAAAAGAACTAGAACGCTGAAATTCAATGTATTTGTGACCTTTTTATGCCTAAAAACCAAAAACAATATCAAATCCCAAAATACACAAAACAACAAAATATAGAAGTTTCAAAACAAAGAATGTAAAAAATAGTACAAAAGTTGAAAAAAACAAAAGGAAGTATAAAATGCTCAAAAACACCAAAAAATAAAATTCATGTACTATTCATGTGCATCACTCATTTCATTTTTTTCCCTTGTAAATATATGTCTATCCATTTCAAATTTTATATCACTTCTTTTCCCACAAGTAGATGTCTTAATTCTTGCAGGATTTTTACACTTAGTTTGGATACATACGCATCGAGTCTCCATGTGATTAACTCAGGATTTTTAGTATAGTCTTCATTACATTTGTGGATTTAAGAAGGAATTCATCTTATGGGATATCCCCACACTATACATACATTTAAAATCTTGTTGCAAAAACCACAAGACTATATGCTTTGCACGATAGCCCATGGCCATATATATTTTCACTTTCATCTCCTTCATCAAGCTATAGTGGTTTTAAACCCCCAAAATGATAGAGCTAAATATCATGTCAAGAAAAAAACAAGACAACATTAATATCAATAAGCTGCAATATCCAACACTCTCTCGTATGGATATTTATTTATAGTATCTCTACGGGGCTATGGATGTCTAAGTGAAAGTAGAGAAATGTTGCGACTAAAATCAAACATATCTATATCAAGGCTATAGATGTATGTATTTTAGTGGACCATTGCATGACTCAAAATTAGCTTCCATTACTCATCATCCACACCTACTATTTCCACTAGACACCCAAACATTGGCTAGCATGCCTACATCAATTTCTTCATAACAGCTTTTGCCTCAAGTAGTAATCTACTCACATAAACATGTAGTGGATCTCAATGGAATGAAGGGATAATATGTCACCTGGTAATTGCTAAAATTTTATTTTATTTTTTTATTTTTTCCATTATCATCTCACACATGTTTGTGTCCTTCCCGAGTCCTAATGTACCTCCAAGAATTGTGTCATTTTCCAACCCCATCAATAAACATGTTCATTCTTACCATCTCATATTATGTATCTCATAACATTACACATTCCTAGTCAAGTGAATCTTCAAAAAACAAACAATACACACACACACACACACACACACACACACACACACACACACACACACACACACACACACACACACACACACACACACACACACACACACACACTAATAATTCTCTAATAATTTTCCACAGATAGAGATTTCCTACATTATTTCAACAAGCACAATATTTATCAAATCCAATTAATACCCACTTCTTTTCTTATCATATCATTTGAAAGATGACATTTAAACTCGTAAAAATAGGAAGATGATATTGGGTGGCCAAGACCATGGTACAAGTAACTATTCATCTATTACACCCATACAAAAATTATTTTCAAATACTCCCTAATATTCTTAAATATTTAATAATGAAGGTTTTATTGACATCAACTACATTAATAAAATTCCCTTTCATTCGCTTTTTTGCTCTAAATACAATTGCATGTATTTCTATTCTTGTCTTTCATGTGTCATAACTTGTATTGTGTTTAATAATGTATCATAGGGGCATGTTGATCTTCTATATCTTGGTGTTTCATCTTATATACTATTTATTTTCCTCTCATCTTGAATCTATCATATATTTTCTCTTATCTATGCATATTACAGGGTCATCTTGATCCTCTATTGATGGGTTTATAATATTAAATGGGAAACTATTTATTTATGAAACACACCAAAGACTGTATATTTTTTGCCTATAACTTATATTTAAAATTTAAGCATGTTGGACCCAAATGGGTCATCTTTTAAGAGTGGATCAGAACCACCAACTTGTATATAACAAGGTGATATCATTAGAGATTGACTACACATGTTGTAAAATGCATGTGAGCTATATGTGCAAGCTAATTATAGATACATTATGTGAATGAGGTAAAACTCATAAGAAAATGTATGAGGCGGTTTGTAATCCCTTTTGAAGGTGTAACTACATGTAGAAATATTGGGGATTCTGGGTGAAAGTTTATTCTCAACAAAAATAAGTGATTTTTAGTGGGTTTTTTTTTACCTTCTATGGTTTTCCCACTTATATCTTGTATCACATTGTTCTTTACTTTCATTCCATGGTGTTTACATTCTATTAATGCATTATAAACATCTAAATCTATGGTTTTAATTACTACACTTCATAAACTATAATCTTCAGCAATTTATATTGTGGATTTATAATTTGTAACATTATTCATCCCTTAAATTTCCTAACATGGTATCAAAGCTGGTGTTTATGCATGTGCAGGATAGATTTGGATGTTTTTATTTACATGTGTGAAGAAACTTGAAGTTTTTCAAAATAGCAAAACCCTAGTTTGATTCACGGAATACTTCAAGTTTATCAGGTTAAAAACTCCAATTACCATAAAAATAATATGAAATTGGATAATATGTTGTGTTAAATCAGCTTAGGGAGATTAGATCATAGTTGTGCATGTGTTTCTAGCCTCCACTACATTTTTGTGCATAGATCTATATTTTTCACTATCCGTGACCTTTTTCTAAGTTTATAAATCCTTTGTGGATATTTCTTTATCCTTTATGGTTTTTCCAATATTCTATGGATTATTTAAATCATTTGTGCCTTTAATAGTCATTAGGTGATGTGTTTTAATATTTTGCTTCTTTTAGTCAATTGTAGTCTTCCATGACTTCTCCAAGTCTTCCACGGATTTTTGAATAATGCAACTCTATTTAAGTCTTAAGAGGATTTCTTATCCTTGTTATACGTATTTCATTTCTCTGTGTATTTTCACCTACTTGTACCGTGGGTTTCTTGTATCACATCTTGTATTTCTTGTTAAGCGGATCCATGTGGGTATTTTTATATAATACGCAGAATTTTTATTTGTCATGCAAGTTTCTTTAATCTACGAACTTATATTTGTTGTGTGAACTTATCTCTTTGTTATATAGTGTTTGGCCTAAATATTCCGTGGAATGCTAAGATTTCAATAATGATCCATGAAACACTATTTCTTTTTTCTGTCTTTCAAAATTTAAAAAAAAATATAACTTTTTATCTATTACATCACGACCTTCTAAGGCTAGTTTTTGTGTTTTGTGGCCTTCCGTATTGGTTCTAGTACCTTGGTTTAATGTTTTCATCAAGTTATAATTTATTTTTAATTTTTTAAATACATTTCGTTGGTTTCCTATATACCGCGAATCTCTGTAACTTTTAAAAAACCATCCTAACACTCTATTTTCCAAATTTTTCTAAGTTTTCCTTAAAATGGCTAGTTCTTTCAATTTTTTCATGGATAAATCATATATTTTAAATGAATCTACTTATGGTATATAGATGGTTATGATTAATGATATTCTTATGGATAGAAATATATGGGATTTAGTTAGTGGTGTTAAGAAGAAACCCAGTGGGAGACAAGCTACTCCTGAGAACCTTAATATTTTCTCTAAAATTCCTAAGAGGTTATGTCCATCTTATTGCAAAGTTTTAAATATGAGTTATTGTTTCATGTTGTACATATGGAATCTCCATCGATGAATGGGATCAATTGTAAACTATGCATGAGGGTAGCTTCCTATATAAGATAATTACGTTAATCATGGAATTATTTACAACCCCTATTAAATTTAATGAAAAGGTTGTTAACTATCTAGATAAAATTTAGGATATTTAATCTTAATTAGATGGATGTAATTTTGAATTGTTTCATTATAAGTTAATTTACTTCATTATTCAAATTAATATTCATGAAATTTTAGAAATTATATCTCTATTCTGAATTATAAATATCAAAATGAAGATGATCTACTTGATTTAGACGCATTGTCTTCTCTCCTTATTTAAGAAGAAAGTGTCATGAATAAATTTAAATCAAAATAGAATGCCTCTCAGAATTGTTATCTCAAAGTTAGAAGTTTTCTAAAAATCAATATATCATTAATTTGAATCAGCAATCAAACTTTAGATCCAAATCTAAGAAAAATAGGAAAATTCAGAAGTTCAAAGTAAAGTTTGATGTTACTTGTAACAACTGTGGTAAATTTGTTCATAAAAAAACTAATTTTCATACTCACTTGTCTCATAAAAATCATAAGAATAAAAATAAAAACAATAAAAGGAATAAAAATAATAAAAATAAGAGTCATACTAATAACCAAGCCAATAATGTTGAGAACTTTGTTTCCCTTTATATTTCCCTTTCATCCTCCAATAATAGTGAATGGATCCTATATAGTGGTGCATATAGACAAATAAAATATATGAATGATATTCTTCATTATATATTTTTGTGTCATGAAAACATTTATCTAGGAGATAACTCTATCACCAAGTTTGAATGTTGCGGAAATATTAATATTTAAAATGGAATCATTGGGGATGTGATATTTGTTCCTAACTTAAAGAAAAATATTTTATCTTGTTCTCAATTAATTCAAGATAAGATAACTATAAAGCTATGTTATTACAAGATAAATGGTATGTTAAAATAAGCTTGGTAAAGTAATTGTTGTTGGTTTACAAAAGAATGGACTATACTTTTTTGATGGATTTTTTGTTGAATCTTGTCTTTCCACTTCTTCTTGTAATGTTGTTCAATTATGGCATGAAAGGCTTGGGAATGTGATATTTAAAAAAATTTATGAGATGTCCTACCTTAAAATTGTTATATCTTTTCCTAAGATAAAATCAGATCACGAATCTTGTGAAATTTTCTTGCATGGTAAGCAACATGTACAACCATTTCACGAAACCATGAGTCTAATTCCTCTTTCTTGCTTGAGTTAATTCATAGTGATGTTAGAGGTCCTTTGGAAGTACCTTCTCTTGGTGGTGCTTTATATGTTGTTAGTTTTATTGATGATTTCTCAAGAATGACTTGGTCTTATTACATTAGGAAAAAATTTGATGTCTTATCTAAGTTTCAAGAGTTTAAAGCCCTTGTTGAAAATATGGCTAATCTAAAAATTAAAAGAATCGAATGAATAATGGAGGTGATTATGTTAATAATAAGTTTTATGAGTTTTTTGTATCTTGTGGAATTAAAAGGGAATTAACAACTCCCTATTATCCTTAGAAAAATGACATAAATGAAAGAAAAAATAGAACAAAATTACAAATGTCCAAGACCATGCTCCATGATTCTAATGTGTATAAATTTCTATGGGCTGAAGAAATGAACACTTCTATTCATATTATAAATAGACTTCCTACAAAAGTGATGCATTAAACCACACATCATGAAGTTTGGATTAAACAAAAACATGAAATCTCTTATTTAAATGTAATTAACAACCTTGTTTTTCTTCTTATTCCTAAAGTTAAAGTACAAAATCTTGATCCTACCTCTTACTATTACATTTTTTTATATGAAAGTAAAACGAAAGGATTAAGAGTCTATAATCTACTTAAGCATGTAATTGTAAAAATAGGAATTTGCATGTTCTTGAGAAACCTTTTTTATAAATTTTCGTTGTTCCCTCTTTTGAGTCTCCTAAATCTAAAAATATTCTACAAGAATTTATTCATCTCTTTTTCACATGATGGATGTTGAAATTGAGGGGTAGTTTTCTCAATCTAGGATTCCTAAATGGGATAAAAATATGGTTTCAAACTCTCAACCTAATTATTTTAGAAAGATGGCTTGAAGTCATCATTTTTAGCATGACTTATCAATTGTTTATGATGTTGAAACTCAATATTTTGAAGAAGACATCCTATATGGAAGATGGATTATAGCTATGAAAGATGAATATAATGCTCTAATCAAGAATTACACTTGGTAATTAGTCCCTCTTCCTCCTAAAAGAAGCATTGGAGGCTCTAGATGACTCTATAAAATCAAATATAAGTCCGCTAGTAAGATTGATAAATTCAAGGAAATATTATTTGCAGAGGGTTTTACTCAAAAACTTGGTTTGGATTATGTTTAAACCTTTTCTCCTATATTTAAAATGAGCATTGTTAGAATTCTTCTAGCTTTAACTACTCAACATGGTTGGGAGATTCATCAAATGGATGTTAAAAATGAATTTTTAAATGGTGACTTGAAAGAAGAAATTAATATGAATAACCTAAAGGTATTGAAGAACGTGGAAAAGGACTATATGTGTGTAAGATTAAAAATATTTGCATAGTCTTAAACAAGCTTCTAAAGCTTGGCATGCTAAGATAAATAGTTTATTTCATGAGCTTGTTTTCTCTAAGTATTTTTCAGATAATGATTTATTTTTTAAGTATGAAAATAGTCATGTTATTATTATTGTCTTATATGTTGATGATCTCTTGATTACTAATAGTAATAAGAATCTAATTCTTAGAATCAAAGAGAAGTTAAGACAATATTTTGAAATGAATGGTTTAGGATTTGTTAAATTATTTTATAGGCATAGTTATTTGTCAAAATGAATAATTTATTATTACATCTCAATCAAAATATATCATTAATAATATTCTTAAAATATTTAATATGATTTATTGTAAGCATGTATCTATTCCTATGGAAGTTGTTGTTAAATTATATCCAAAACCTTCTTGTGATAAATTTAATCCTAATTTATATAGACAATGGTTAGTAGTTTTATTTATTTAACTATCACTAGGCCTGATATTTCCTATGTAGTTGGAATTATTTCTAGATTCATGCAAGATCCTTATGAGGACCATTGGAAAATGGCAAAAAAATATTTTAAGGTATATCAAAGGTACAATAAATTATATCTTGTGTTATTCTTCTTTTGATAATGTAATTCTATTTTTTTATTGTGATTCTGACCATGTTTGTGATATTTTGGATAGAATATCTACTTCTAGATATGTTTTGAAGTTAGGTGTAGGTGTAATAACTTGGAATAAAAAGACGAAACCAACAATATCTATCTCTTCTATTGAAGCGAGTATAGAATCATTATGGAAGCAACAAAATAATTCATGTCACTCAAAAGTCTATTGAAATAACTTCATATGGGAATTAAAGGAATCACTCCACTTCTATGTGATAACAAAAGTTTAATTTCTATTACAAACAATCCATTCCAACATCAAAGAACCAAGAATATTGAGATTCATATGCACTTCATCCAGAAAGAGTTCTCAATGGTGATATAGATCTCAAGTTTTGTTCCACCGATGAACATGTTACGGACATTTTTAATGAGCCCTTGGGTGCTACAAAGTTCTACAAGTTCTATGTTATGTTGGGAATTTTAGATATTAGCTCTTGTGATCATGTGGATGACATTGATCTCCACCTTTGAATCAGCAAAGCATATGTTGTTTATCTCTTATGATCATGTGAATGAAATTGATCTTCACCTCTAAATCATATTAGTTTTGGCCACTCGAGCTTCCTTTAAAGGGGAAATAAGAAATGTGCATGTTTCAGGTTTTTTTGTGCAATGCCATCTCTTAACAAATTGAATGTGTCAAAGTGGATACTCCCAAGACTATTTCTATGTTTTTTAAGTAAATTTTCATGTATGTGAAGTTTACTTGTAATCCCTAGTGAAACATTAGATATGAAGAGTTTATTAACTCCATATTCTTATGTAAGTATTCATCCTTAATCACTTTATCTTGAGAATTTGTAATGTTCCTTTATATTGTGTTCTTTTATGGAATCCATGAAGAACTACTTTGAACCATGAAAAACAATGTCTCATAGCTTCTCTAAAACCCGCAATACGTTTACATTTTTTCACAACTTGTATAAGTCTTTGGGATAGTGTGGTAGTGTATCGCGAAGTTGAAAACACACGTGACATTGTTGTAGTACACCACGATCTAAAAACCATAGAAAAATGTTTTTTAGATGCTAGCCTAAATCACTCGTTGATTATGTATTGTAATTCCTTTTATACCAAAAGATGACTTGGCATAAGGAACAAACTTTGATATGTTTTTTACTTGTTTCGCTACTTAAAATTAAGGTGGGTATTGAATTTATAATATTAAGTAAGAAACTGCTTATTTATGAAACCCACCAAAGACTATATGTTTTTGTTTATAGTTTATATTTATAATATAAGCTTCTTTGGACCCAAATGGGTCAAATTGTAAGAGTGGATCCTGACCACCCACCTTTTATTTAACAAGGTGATCTCATTAGAGATTGGATACATAGGTTGTAACATGCATACAAGTTATACGTGTGAGATGATTATAAATAAATGATGTGAAATTCATGAGAAAATGTATGAGGTGATTTGTAATCCCTTTTTGAGGTGTTACTACACGTAGAACTTGTGGGAGTGTTGGGTAAAAGTTTATTCTCAATAAATATAAGTGATTTTCAGTGGGTTTTTTACCTTCCATGGTTTTCCCACTTATATATTGTGTCACTTGTGTTCTTTACTTTCTATTCATGGTGTTTACATTCTGTAATATGCATTATAAACATCTAAATACATGGTTTTAATTACTGTACTTCATAAACTATAATCTTCAACAATTTATATAGTGGATTTATAATTTGTAACATTATTCATCCCTTAAAATTCCTAACATCTCTATCATGTTGTTTCTTGTCCTATGCTCTTTTTTACTTATAAAGTACATGTCTCATTCACTACTCGATGCATATTATAACAAGGTAAACATGATCTCTCATATCATGGTGCATTTTATCATATGTTATATTAAAATAAATATGATTCAACAAAGTATAAATCTATGTGCTAGATCAGTAGTTGGTTTTTTCACATCACTCTTCCCCTCTCACTTATCCAATTCCAATTACCCATGAACCTAATCACACCATATTTTACCATATTCGTATTGGGAATTTTACTTGACCATCATTTCTACATATAAATACTACTTGATGATATTCCTTAAGTTGGGTTGGATATCCGAAATACCACATACACCACCATGGTCAACATTTCCTTTGTACATTCCTCCTCCTTGATCATTTCTCCCAACCACCCCTTTATCCACAACTTTCTTTTCATTAATCTTCATTTCATCAATTGTCACCGCTTACCATTTTTCCATTAGACACTCCCTCATCATATCCACCCTCCTCTCACCATCCTATTTTTCATTAGAATCATCTCTATATCTACAATAAGCTTGGGCTACACATCCCGCTTCACTATCGCATCAATCAAATCAACACCAACACCAAAAAAACATCACCACATCATGATTACCTAGCGTCATAATCTTATTTGATCACCCCGCAACGTGGTAATCTTACTTGAGGTAACTATATGATAGAAAATCAACACATGACCTTTTTCGTGCGACCTCCCGAGACCTCCCGAGGTCGTGCTTGAGAGACAAAGGTGTGGAATTAATATGGAAGTGAAAGTTATGGCAGCGATCAAGCTAATGGGGCAACCTTATTTCTTTGACACACAATACCAAAATCATGAATCTAAGGTAAATAATTCTCTCCTAACCTAAAGGTGTGTGATGGTACGGTCCAATATGATAGCTACTCGAGACTCCAATCAATGTCTAGTTCTACTCGATTCTATTTATTGGTTACAAAACACATGAAAAATACCCTACAGTGCCTCGTGTGGGTTTCCGACAAGGTCAAGGAAATGGAGACAAGAGGTGTAGTGGAGTTGTAGAGACTATGGGTGATTATCTAGTCTTGTCTAGAAATTCTTAGTCGATTGGCTACTATGTTCAACAATGAAAGTTGTGTAACAATATTGGGTGGAAGTTGTGAAGATATGAATACCAATTTGCATAAATTAGCGACAATATCTAACTGACTAGCAGAGCCCGTTGGGTTGTGGGACCATGTGGGTCATAACCAAAGACTCATTGAGGGTGAGGCCCTTATATGGTCATGTATGCAATCAAATCCTATTTCCATGAGCATTCCAAAATTCGTAGGCTTGATTAGCAGCTATGTTCAATGTATCTAACTATCTTATCTTCTCAACGATATGTTGCAAGTGTGCGTAAAACTTTTAAACGCAAGCTTGTGTCAATGCCGATTATTAGCTCTAGCTCGTTGGGTTGTGGGACCAAGGGACCACAACGTAATTATTTTCCTATTGTGGACCGTTGATGGTCATGCAACATAAATTGATTTTTTTAGTAAATAAACTATCTATCAAAGGAAATCTAACCTATATTTTTGGTGTTTTATTAATATATCATAACAAAGCAAGAAAACAAGCTAATCTATGGAAAATAAATGTTTTTCTTTCTTTTCTAAATTTTTAGAAAATGCATCTAATCTAATAAATAAGTTTTAAAATAATAATTAGCCGAGATGTAGATAACTATTTGTGCAGATGTGTGAATCTAAATCTAAAAATCTTATTCTAATTCAACCAAAATCCTTCCAACCCTACCTCGTAAGTGAAGAACAAATCATAACCCTAACACAAGTATTGTTCCCCACATCTTCCCAGTAACGTTGAAGAGATAACTTCCTATTGATTTGATCTATTGAAATTATCTAGCTAATTAAAATGAATTGTTTCTCTACTCTATTTGATATGCAATTGAAATTAACAATTCACAATTGACAATTTGATAAACAAAGCAAACAAATACACAAATACAACACGGAAGAGCAAGAACCTTGGCAAATCCAGTAGTATTAGTTTTTGTCCCCTCGAGTTCTTTCCTTTTATTCTCTGAGTGTTCATGTGAGTCCAAAGGATTTCAAATTCAAAGAACAACAAAAAGAGGATGGCGCTTGAGCAAGGGCAGGTTGGAAGTAATTTGGATGTAATGCTATTAGAAGAGAGATAGCACAAGAGATATGAGCTTGGCTATGTAATTCCTAGCAAGATTATGACAAACAACAATGCAAGATACACAAAATTCTTAGGGGTTTTCCTTGAATACAAGCATGGAATATATAGGAATGGATGCTAGGAGGTTACTCCATGCATAAGCCAAGAAGAGGTAGTTCTAACTAATTAAATATTATTAAAAATAGAAGGAGCAAGGACAACCATGAAAAAAATCTATCTTTAGCCAATTCGCTACGGATGCATGCGAAAAGAAAACTTAAGTGAATTGTCGCATGTTTTAAACACGCATGAAGATTTTGGAAAAGTGGGTAGGACCACCGCCCGGGTAGGGTGACGGTCCCGCACCAAGGCCAAAAAAGCATAGAAAGAAACGGGGAGATGGAAAATGCATGGAAAAGTTAAGTAAGGCTATCTAGGCTACAAATATATACTGTGAATGGGTTTTGGAGCTTGAACACCTTGTTGAAATGATTTTTAATCATCATTGGGGACTTTTGTAACTATTTTACCAACAATATAACAAGTATAATTTTGGGTGTGTACATATTGCCCCCTCGGAGAAGCGTCTTAGCCATAAAAGAGGCGTAAAATGTAGATTCCGAGTATGGCGTTCTGAAATGGGGAGTTAGAAGCTATACCTGACATGCCCATGTGTCAAAATCTCATCATCCAAGCTCCCGCTTCCTATAAGAAGGAGAAGAGAATCAAGTGCAGATAGATAAGACATTGGAAAATAAACACTAAACCAAAATGACAAGAGAACTTACCATCTATGTGGGGATGTAGAAATATACATGCGCCAACGCTCCAACCTTGTAAACACATTCACTCAAAATGAGTCTAAAATAACATATATATATTGAAACAAACTCATTTTCCAATTCATTTGTGCATTGTTGATTTGGTGAATTTGGGGCTCTAGACATACGTTGACCATTTCTGATGTAGAGATAGCCAAAATGATAGTTACGAGATAGTGATCATGCCTCCATGAGTGGGAGATCAACCGGTGCGTTCCCAGGTTAGTTATTTCCTCTTTTGTCTTTTTTTGCCCTAGATGTTAAAGTGTTGAAAAGTTCACCTTGGGGGACATTTTCAAATTTTCTTATTTCAAATGAGTCCTTAGGGGGCGCCCATAGGGCATTATTTTATTTTGTTAGAAATGATCAATTTTTTCATTTTTAAGCATTTTTGGGGTTAAGGGAATGTTTTGGGAAATCAGGTCAGGACTACCCCCAAGACGGGGTGGTGGTCACAGGACCGCCACCACTGACAGGTGGCGGTTTTGAATAGAATGTATAAAATGTTTCTTAACATGATTTTTTTGTATTTTCAATGTTTTGTTATGTTTTTGATGAGCTTATCATGTGATGTACATTACTAACTTGCTCTTTTCTCATGTTTTGGTGGATGCAGAAGAAGGTGGAGTACATATGTTGGATCACGAAAGAGAGTTTGATTAGTTTCTGGGATTACGGATCAGTGACCAGGATGAGACCAATCTTCTTCGAGAGGAAGGGAATTTGGTGGATAGCACGGGTGCCCCATGTCTCTCCTACCAATCACATTTTGTGTGACTTATTCTCTTATTGGGATGTGAGCCAGAACACATTATGGTTTCCAAGTGTCGGGGAGTGGACTATTACTCTAGAGGATGTATACCACATCCTTGGACTCTCGACTTGGTAGGAGACTAACATTGGAGACGGTGGGGTCTAGGGTTGTCTTTGACACATTGGGCCATTTATATGGGAGACGCGTCATTGTCTCATCCGGCTTGAAGAAGGAATGAAGATTTGGTCCATTGCTACTTCTCCCATTCCTATCCTTCAGAGAGCCATCATGGGTATCTTGTCCTCGAGATTAGTCAGGGACAAGGGAGGAGATTGCTTTTATCTTGTTGGGCCCTCATCATTACACAAATTGAGGCGTATGGCCATAGGTATGCCTAGGGGAAGATATCGTAGCAACTACATACCACGATTTGTATAGAGTGGTCAGATTGCAGGGATAGTCTTTGAGCCACCCTACTCTTGTTATGAGTTGGGTTTACGAGCGTTTCGTCCCTTATGGTAGAGGGGTACAAGTATCAAATCTAGAGGTTTTCTGGGAAGCTATATGGATAGGCATGTCAGTGCTCCGAAACCACATCACCGATGGCCTCCATGACTCTGCCGAGATATGACTACCACACCCTATCAAAACATGGCAGGGGTATGGGGTGAGGAGGTTATGACGATGGTAGCTTGCTCTTCCATGAGCTAGTTAGTTGACAAAGCTAGGAGAGTAGAGATTCACCCATTTGACTGGGTACCTTAGCATTTCAATATTTCATACCCTATCGTGCTTCCTCAAGTGGAGCTTTTTATAGGAATATTTGAGAGGCTCGGAGGGTCCTAGAAGGGATCCCGGTTGGACGGGTTTTACTCCCTGGTGTACCTATTGTAGTTAGGCATGTAGTCCAGGCTTGGCGGGTAGCTGGTGCCCCTCAAGCACCCTTACTTCAAATTAGGGCAGCTCCTACTCACAGTGGGGAGGAGGATGAGTCGATTGATTTGGACTTTGAATATGAGGAGGATATAGGATATGATGTGGAGGGGGAATCGGTTAGAGAGGAGGATGAGGGGAAGGACCTTCGAGGTATCAAAGAGTGACCCTAAGTGGAATGACACTCAGGAGATCCTCATAGCGGCGCAGAGAACGTGAGCGTGGAGAGAGAGACACTAGTCTCGGAGGAGGAACTTGGAGAGGATGATGAGTCTCGCAAGTTGATAGTACCATGCCTCTGGATTTAGTGAGGCTACGCAGCCACCAAACACCTATTGCAGTAGCCACTGATCCCACATGGATGCCCGAGAGACCTGAGTATGTTCAATACTCCTTTCTCAATTTTATCTATTGATTTTCACATGTTTTCTCTTAGTATTCTCCTTTTGATTTGTGTTCTGTGATTTTCTAACTCACTATATTTTCTTATTTTGCAATTTCCACACATGAGTGGGGGAGATCATTCATCGAGTATGTGTGGAAACCCTATTGATCCCCTCGGGAAGACTCGGGCCGAGTCAACATCGATTCAAGACAACCCTTAGTTGTCGGCAAACATACCAATGTGTTTGCTCCCATCTAAGGTTTTAGAGATAGTGACTTCCCTTTGTACCATGGTATCTAGATATGAGACTACCGAGCACCTGATGAGGCGGAGCCATTCTCATAGTGAGGCTATAGGTAGTGGGTACCACCATGAGCACTCACACCATTCACCCATTCCCAACATTGTCATAGCTGTAGTAGGAGCCCTAGATGTGGTCACACACCATCCGAGGGATCCCATAGGGATTGACAAGCCATTGAGCCTTTATTTCTTTGATACCATTTTTGACATTATATGATTTTTTTGTATATTTCAGGCTCATTTCAAGCATTTGACCATGCCTAGCGCATGATGACATTGTATACAAACTTGATCTACTACGATATATACAGACTCTATTTTTGGTTCGGTATTCCATTGTATCCGAGTTGACTCTCTTTGGCTTATCTCTCATGTGTACTCTAGATATTTAGAATTTCCACTTTTCTATGCTTTTCAGAATGTATGCAATGGATGTGAAATGATAACATAATGATTTCTTTTTGTATTTCATAATGTTGATATATGACGATGCAAACACAATGTGATCTTAAACTTATTTTCTTTTGTAATCTTCGTTACTTCATGTTGTATGTATAAAACGTGATGATACAATGATATGATAAATAGATGTACTTGCCCCAATCCTAACCCCACACAATTAGTGAGATGTGAGGGATCAACACTAAGAGTTAGAAAGGGAAAAAGTTATGAAATTTGTTGAATGGCGGTGATGAGAGAAAGACAGAGGTTTGACAGAACCAAATTGGGATGCTACAACCTTACCCTACTCAAGCTACTTCATAGTTTAGAATGTGAATTGCTTTATGGTTTATCTAGACTTGGATTTGTATATGGCCACTTGGTTGAAAAAATCTGGTTTTCGGGTTTTTTTGGACATCTAACTCACTTTGTTCTTGGTTTATGATTTCAAAATGTTTGACTAGTTTGTAACTTTCAATTTTATCAAAGAGACCCCCTACGCCTTTCCCCATGCTACCAGTAGGAAGCGTGGGCTCATCACCATGAATAGGGCACAATTAGTAAGGGCATCTCCCTCCTTTCTCAACCCTACGTCACTAGTAAGAGATACGGGCTCAACACCGAAGGTTGGTAGGGCAGTGAGAAATGTGTAAAATAAAATTATTTTGTGGATTTACATTTCACTTACTTATTTGGGAAAGATGCTTAGAATGCTTTTATTTCCAAGTATATATATGTGGGATAGATGTGACACCATGAAGCTTCTAGAACAGACCATGAACAAAAGACACCCGACCTAAGAAGAGACCAAAATTAGAACTAAGTATGCAAACCTTGGTATGGTTACCGTCAAAACTTTGTCTTGTCCTGCTTGGATTAATAAGTGATTCGAAAATAGTTGATGATATTATGAAGGTTTGAAGAGACATGATTTGGATGTTTTTTCAATATTTTTAGATTTTTTAGGAATTTTTATAAGAATAAGGTCCTTGATCACACTTTTTACAAAATGACTGAACAGATGAAAATGCAATGCGGATGCAATAATATACATATGAGAATGTTGATGGATCATGCGTAGTACCTCTTTAGGTGAAGAGAGTTTATAGATTCACTAAAATCCTCATCTTCTAGTGTCCACAAGTGGAATGCACCAATTTTACAGCCTTTGACTACTCGATATGGACCTAACCACCTAGGTCTAAACTTACTTCCCTGGTCAGTCTTCTTGTTTATTCGGTTATTGAGTCTTAATACCAAATTTCCTTCGTAGATCTCACATTCGTACACCTTCTTATTGTATTTCCGAGCCATATGGTCAGCGTAAACATTGTGTCATTGTTCAACATTTAGTCTAGATTCATTAAGACTTTCTAATTAGGAGAGTAATGCTTCTCGATAACCCTCCTCTCTCGGTATCCCATGTAGCGAAATATGGAGATCTGGGTATTTTGACCTCAAGTGGCGAGAACCACCTCGGTCCCGAATACTAAGGAAAAGGGGGTTGCCCCTATTGGTGTTCTAACCGATGTTCGGTAGGCCCACAAGGCCGAAAAAATATTTAGGTGACAATCTTGTTTACTCTCCTAAATGGTTTTTAGGAGAATGGACTTTAAAGTCTTATTGGTAGCCTCGGCTTGTCCATTAGCTTTGAGGTAGTAGAGAGAAGCCATGTGATGAATTATTTTTAACTTTGTACACAACTCACGCACCTCTTTATTTTTGAAATACGTGACATTATTAGAAATAATAACTTCGTGGCACCCCATACCTACAAATGATCTAGTTTAGAATGAACTTAGCGATTACAGAGCTAGGAATAAAAGTAAGGGGCATGTCATCTACCCACTTGGTAAAGTTTTACGTGGCTTTGATTATGAAATTATGGCCATCTTTTGATGCGGGAGAGAACTTCCTATCAAATCTATGCCTCATGTGGAGAAGGGCCATGGGGTTGAAATTGGTTGTAAAGCTTGTGTCGGTATGTGGATCTCGTGGGAGAACTCTTGACATTTGTGACATCTGCGCACAAACTCTAACACATCGTGCTCTAGGATGGGATAGAAATAGCACATACGATGTATCTTCCAGTAGTGGTATGGCCGCTAAAGTGACCTCCACATACCCCACTATGTGATTCATAAGGAATCTTTTTGGATTCTTCGACATCAACTCATCTAATAAATATTCCATCAAAGGCTCTGTGATAAATCACCTATTCCAAGATAACGTACTTAACGGTAATGATGCGTAACCACCTTCTTTGTTGTGACATTTCCTCTTACGGTATGTGTGTTCCATGTTGAAATTGATAATGTCGATGTACCAAGTGCATGCAAAGATAGGGTGCCTGGTTTTGACAAAATATACGCACTCATCAAGAAAGTTCATATCTACCAAATCACCCTCATCTAATGGATTATCAACCAACCATCGCAATGATTTGAACCTTAACAATTTTTTGTTTAAAAATGTTAACTCGATCTCACCCATTAATTTAATGAAACACCTAGCCTTTTTAGATAAGGATCCCTACATGAGGATTTTTCATAAGTGGTCTAACTTGAAAATGACCCTTGTTTCTTGATTGAGCATATAATGTCTTAAACACTTGGTTGTAAAAGCTATGACAAGGAGTTCTTTTTCTACTGCATGTAGTATGTCTCATAATCAAGTAGCATCTAGTTGATAAAGTAAATTACCCATTCCTACTTATTGTCATCCTCTCGAGCCAACATGCAAAGCTAGCGAAACTTTTGTAGCCCACGAATATAAGATAAAAGGGTGATCTGATTTAGGTAGCATTAGTGTGGGAGGGGATAACAAGAATCGTTTAACTACCTTGAAGGCCTCATTGCATTCCTCCATCCAATTAATTCTATAATTCTTTTTCAACAAATTTTTGATCGGATGAACAGTGACTTGGTCAAGTTAGGGATGAACCTTTGGATTACACCGAGTTTCCCAAAAAATGATCTAACACTAGACTTGTCGATGGAAAAACCATTTCTAACACAACATGGATTTTGGCCAGTCAACATCAATCTCTCGTGAATATATAATGTAACCCAAACGCTTACCACCTATTACACCAAATACACATTTCTCCAGATTCAATGTGAAACCATACTCAATTAAGTGCAAGAGATGATACAAACCACCTCTGGGTGATCGCAGCACTTCTGGCCCTTAGCGAATAGGTCATCTACGTAGGATTCCACAATCTTATGAATAAGATAATGGAATATGTAGGTCATTACTCGTTGGCACATAGCACCAGCATTCTTAAGATCAAATGGCATGACGGCATAAAATAAGTTCCCCAAGGAGTTATAAACGTAGTTTTAGCTTGATCCTCTGTGGATATTTTGATTTGATTATATCCTGAAACCCATCCATGAGGGATAACAACTCAAATTCAATTGTTGCATCAAAAATAAAGTCAATGGATGGTAGCAGAAGTCATCCTTGGGACAAGCCTTCTTAATGTCCCGTAAGTCTATGTAAATATAGATCCTTCCATTATTTTTGAGAACGAGGACAATGTTAGATACCCATTGTGAATAATCAATCGGCTTGATGAATCCTTCTTGGAAAAGCTTCATTACTTCTTCTTTTACCATAAGGGTCATCTTTGGCTTCATAGGTCTTGAATTACCGCTTAATTGGTTTGGCATCCGGCTTGGTGATGAGATTGTGAATTGTGATGTGTGGTGTAATTCCCACCATTTCCTTGTTAAATGCGAAGGCTTTTTGATGTTCCTTGAGAATTTGGGTATGAATTTTTACTTCCTCGGGAGTTAAATATGACCCTAGCTTTAATATTTTTGGATCCTCCTTTGTTCCGATGTTTCTATCAATCATTCCCTCATTTAAGGAGGCATTTCCCTCCTTAAACTTAGGCAGGATGAAGGCAACTCCAAGTCCCCTTCTTCTTCTACTTTGTAAATCTCAAGATCTTTCCTGGAGATGACTCAATCATGGGATTCGTAAAATAATAAGAGGAACATGGAATTAGGGAAAGGTCTACCTCATGATAGGTAATATGTAGTTCCATCAAAGTATTTAAATAGCTTAAAGTTGACTCATCCCTATTAACAAGGTCCAAGAGTCAAGACAATCCTCATCTTCCACGTATGTCAACATTAACACTACTAGAACTTTGCGAATCAAGGATTTAGTGTGGAGTGAAACCATGAAGTTGGTGTCCTCTAAGTCACTACTTGGGGTGAAGCATGAGGCGAAGAAGTTGCTATAGAGTCTTCCAAAAGGTTCTATTCATGTGGAACTACCTCGATTGATATAAATTCAAACCCCTTAGTTAGGCCCAACACGGCTGTTTTGTAGAGTTGTAGGTGTTCAACCCTAGTCTCGTATACCTCAGATATTTGATTTACAACTAGTTGTGAGTCACCCAACACCCTAATATTGAGGATGCCCATTCTCTTAGCTATAATGAGACCTAATACGAGAGCCTCATACTCAGCCCCATTGTTTTTGCATTCAAAATTCAATTTGAAAGAAAAGGTAAAACCCTTCCTTTAGGTGAAGTAAGGATTGCACCTACCTCGGCACTTTGAAGTGACACTTGGCTCCATCAAAATGGAGGGTCCAAAGAACTACTCGGAAATATATATGTTGATTCATCCTTTGTAAGTTCTCCTTTTACCTCGGTTACCTCCACCATGAAAACCTCATCTACTAGAAGGGAACCAAGTCCCAAGGAATGTCCCATACCCATGGAATCAAAGGGGAGAAGGATAGGAAAATACTTTTCTAAAATCTCAACAACATTTATTGCGAGTTCCTAATGATATCATCTCTATAACAAAATTTTCATCCTTGACCACCAAAATACCCTTAATCAAACCCGTAACTTCTAATTCATTTGTGGTAACCAACTTTTCTTCAGGGCACCGTGGTTACCGATTTGTTTAATTGGTTCGTAGGAAGTTTGAATTCAAAGTGGACCCTCGGATTTTTCTTCAAGTTGGCCAAATGTATATCAAAGGGCTTCGGATCACCTTGAGAGACAAAGAATTTCCCTAAATGCAAGAATCTAACCTCTTGGAATAGAGTGGAGGGGATTACTTTCATGCGGTGGATCCAAGGACGACCAAGGATCATATTATAGTTGGTTTCCTGATCTATAATATAAAAATCACTAAGCACCATCTTGGGCCCAAGAGTAACCAAGAATACTATGGTTCGATCGAGGTTTCCTTAAGACTATCATAACCCCTCAATGTGTTTCACATCAAGGAGCAATTAGTCTCCCCATATCATAACTTCAAGAAAAGAGAAGGGCACTATATTAACCCCTTTTTGTCCCATCATTGATCATCACATGTTTCACATAGTTATTATTGATCCCATCCTGTAAAAATAGGGTCGGATCACCTCTACAAGATATTTCAACATCCATAGGAATCTTACTTATGTCAAATACAAACCCAATATCCTTTTCGGAGTTTCCTTGGAGGAAAACATCAAATTCTATATGGTTTATCTATGTCTTTGGTGGAGGGGCAATGTTAATCGAATGGCCGAGACCTAACGCTTCTAAAAGAGAGGATCGATGAGTGGGGAATTCTTTAGTAGATCCAAAAAGGAAATGTGTGAAAAGGTCTTGGTTAGATCACTGATCAAATCATAAGCCCCTATTGTCTTTCTTAGCATGTCATGAGCATTATTTGACACAATCGGATAAATCGGGATTGGCTATGAAGAATAGTCTCTGGCTCTTATTGTGGCATTAATTTTGGGTTCAGCGTCTAACTCAACCAAACCTACAATCTTCATTTGCTAATGACCATCCAAAGGAGGTGCCACCTGTGGGTTTGACAAAGTTGAGGCTTCACGATCATGAGTCCCTATTACAATACCTTTATTCGAACCATTGGGATCTAGTCTACCGTCCTTTAGACATGTGGGGAGAGGATCATTGAAGATTCCCAATGGTGTATTCTGTGGAGACACCGGTCCCATATAGGTGTTTTGACTAGGTGCATTTGGGCTTGCCAAAAACATGTCAATAAATAATTGTCTTTGGTCTTTTGGAAAACACTGCAAAAACTTATTACAATCGCGACAAGTCCTTGCTTCATGGCCGCAGACCCTATGGAAACCACAATACAAGTTAGGATCATAATCTTGAGGCCTTTGATTTGTTCCTTGTTGTCGTCCAAAACTACAATTATTTTTAGTTTTTGATCATTATAATTAATGCTTTGGAACCCTTGCCTCGATTCTAGAATTGGTTGGGGTATTGACTAGGGCTTGGGGTCAGCATTTGTCTTTTTGTTGTGATTTTTAATGTTATTGTGGACGATTAAAATCCATAGCATTTACCAAGGGCGAGGAAATTTTGTTTCTCTAATTTTTGCCATTGTTGTTATTTGTAGCACTATTGGTGGGATTACCAACATTAGGATTTTGGGCTGGTCGGTCAGGTTACACCATCAATCATGACTCCATGATTCTTATTAAGGTTCTTTGGTCCTTGATTTTTATTTGTGTTGTTGGAGTAACCGAGTGCTTTGAGTAGGAGTGACTAACTTACCATTTTCTCCATAGGTCTTATGACCACTTTCAATGGCCATTTGTCCGATCCAAAGAGCGCCCCTAGCACCTATTCATAGATCCTTAGCGGGAATTTTGAACCTCTTCCTTTATCTCTCTTTGAGAGAGTGAAGGAACAAATCACAAATTTTTGTTTAATCCATGTTTGGAGCACTTGTGGAAGAGTAGAGAACATATCACCACCTCTAAATGAAGTGGGTGTAGATTCATTATGTTCTTTTTTGATATGAAGGAATTCCCTTATTCATGTTCACAAAAGCTTGTTCATATCAAAAGCTTTGATAAACACTGATACAAGTTGTTTTAACAAGTGTATTGAAGCCTCGATATCCTATAATATCAGTCGAGAGCAATACCTTCTAGTGTCTTAGGAAAATCCTTTCAATGATTTGCATCCCATAGGAGCAGCTCTCGAATGGCCATTGCATAAGCCTTGATGTGGGAATTAGGATCACCCTCCCCTTTGAACTTTAGGAGATCAAGCAAGGGTCTTGAGAGCATGACTACCCAAATGGAGAAATCTAGGGGTTCCTTGAGATATTCGAATAAGTCCCCATTGCTTATGTTTCCACCATTAAAGACCCTTTTTGGGAGGTGGGGGCTGCGTTGGTTGCTTAAATGGGACACCATAGACATTTGGTTGGGTGTATGAATCCCTATGGTTGTCCATATGGACTTGGGTAGGTGTATATGTCCCCGAGGAGATGTAGAATACATGTGTACATAAGGGGGTTGATAACCTTGATATGGAGCTAAAGGTGAGAAGCCAAGGAATGTCACATTTCCGGTTGGTATAGAATTTGAGAATTCACTTCCGCCTCGGTGCTGTTGTAGTTATCCATATGTGGCTTGAGGAGGCATACCCAAGGTACACGTCCCGATTAACAAATCCCCATGGTTTGGATTATTCATGTAGACTGGAGGATTCTGTGTAGTCGATATTTTCCCATAGTTACGTGGGTAGGAAGGAGTCCATGTTTGCCTTGCATATGAATTATGTGTGTTTTGGGAAAGCTCTAACTCCTTGAATTTATCAACCAAAGCTAAAATGACATCACTTGTTGACAGGAGATGCCTTGCTTAGGTACCTTTGGTTGAACCCTTGTAGGTTTTTGATGAGTATGATATCCTGCTATGAATTATTCATAATGTTGCTACCCTCATTAGTTATATTGTCAGTTGGTGGTGGGGTAGCATTATTATTTTGAAGTAGGACATCACCTTGTCCTTGCAACTTATTGAAAGATTAGTTCATTTATTAGAATTTATGCTCACTCCTACCATATCGTGCTAAATACTCCTCATCAAGATGGGGAGTTGATCGGATTGCATGGTAATGGGATGTCAAAACAATACCCGATGAGATGAACTTTCCTCAAAGCAGTGAATGTCATGTTATTTGAACTTGATTGTTTTAGGGGTAAGTTTGAGTGACCTAATCCAACATTGGCTCACAAAAGAACCAACATTGTTATTTGAACTCTTGAATGCGTACAAAAGAACCAACATTGGCTCCACTGAGAAGGTAGGGTTTTGAGTGAATGAGCGGTTGCTGCCCATGTTGAAAGTGAAGGCAATTGTTGTGGGATATTTGATTGGTAATGGTACATGTTGAAACTTGGGATGGATCAACCATACTTGTCATATCCCGATATATTCGGGGGTATAAGAATACCCATAGAATAAAGGATGGACGAAAGTGGAAACGCTTAGAGACTAGCTATTCATGTCGGGTTCACCAATTTTAACGATAGAAAATAAACACGTGACCTTCTTTATACTGACCTCCGAGTCGTGCCAAGACACCCGAGTGTGGAATTGAAATGGAAGTAAAATTGATGATAGTGATCAAGCTAATGGGAAACCTTATGTCTCGTGACACGTAATACGAGAATCTTCAAATCTAAGGTAAAGAATGCTCTCCTAACTTTGAAGGGGTGTGATGGTATAGTCCGATATGATAGCTACTCGAGAGATCCAATCGATGTCTAGTTTTGTCAAGATTCTATTGAATGGTTGCGGAACATGTGGAAAATATCGCATGTGAGATGCCTCATGTGGGTTTCGAGACAAGGTCTTGGAAATGGAGACAAGAGATGTAATGGAGATGCAAAGACTATGGATGATTTTTAGTCTTTTCCGAGAAAGTCTTAGCTCGATCGGATGCTATGTTCAACAATGAAAGTTGTGTAACAATATCGGGTGGAAGTGGTCAAGATATGAATACCAATGTGCATAAACTAGCATCAATATCTAATCGACTAGCGGCATGTTGGGTTACGGCACTGTGGTCACAACCAAAGACTCATTGAGATTAAGGCCCTTGTATGGTCATGCATGCAATCAAATCCTATTTCTAGAGCTATCCAAAATTCGTAGGCTTGATTAAAAACTATGTTGAATGTATTTAATCGACTTATCTTCTCAAAGCATATATTACAAGTGTAAAACTATTAAACACAAGCTTGTTTCAATGTCGGTTATTAGCTCTAGCCCATTGGGTTATGGGGCCATTATTAGTTATTATCTATAAGAGGAAATCTAACCTATAGCCCTTGGTCCCACAAGAAATCTAATAGGAAAAGACCTACAGGTTGTGGTCCCTGGTCTCACAACCCAACGGCCCAGAGCTAATAACCGACATTGACACAATCTTTTGTTTAACAATTTTACACCCGCAATGTACACCGAGAAGATAAGATAGTTAGATACATTGAACATAGCTGCTAATCAAGCCTACGAATTTTTGGAATGCTCCAAAAATAGGATTTAATTTCATGCATGACCATACAAGGGCCTTAACCTCAATGAGTCTTTGATTGTGACCCACAGTCCCACAACCCAACGGGCTGCTAGTCAATAAGATATTGACAATAGTTTATGCACATTGGTATTCATATCTTCACTACTTCCACCCGATATTGTTACACAACTTTCATTGTTGAACATAGCAGCTGATTAGGATAAGACTTTCTCGACAAGACCAAAAATCACCCATAGTCTTTGCAGCTCCACTACCCTCTTGTCTCCATTTCCATGAACTTATCTAGAAACCCACATGAGGCACTGTAGGGTATTTTCCACATGTTCCACAACCACCAATAGATCTCAGTAGAACTAGACATCGATTGGAGTCTCCAAGTAGCTATCATATCGACTGTACCATCACACCCCTTCAAGTTAGGAAGAATTATTTGCCTTAGATTTGCAGATTCTGGTATTGTGTGTCGCAAACATAAGGTTACCCCATTATCTTGATCACCATCATCACCTTCACTTTCATTTCAATTTCACACTGGATGTCTCAAAGACAACCTCGGGAGGTCAAGTATGAAGAAGGTCACGTGTTGATTTTCTATTGTATAAATTGGTGAACCCAACGTGAAGAGCTAGTCTCTAAGTGTTTCCACTTTTGTCCATCCTTTATTCTATGGGTATTATTATACCCCCGAATATATCGAGATATGACGAGTACAAATGACCCATCCCGTGGTTTCAACATGTACCATCAGCAATCAAATATCCCACAAAAATCACCTTCACTTTCAACATGGGCCGACAACCACTCATTCACTCAAAACCCTCGCTTTAGGAAACCAATGTTGGTTCTTCTCGCATATTGAAGAGTTGGATCAGGTCACTCGGACTTACCCCCTCGAACAATCAAGTTCAAATAACATGAGATTCACTAGTGAGTTGAGTTCATATCCTCGGTATTGTTTTGACAACCCATTACCATGCAATCTGAGCAACTCCTCCATCTTGATGAGGATTATTTAGCACAATATGCTAGGAGTGAGTGGAAATTCCAAAAAATGAACCAATATTTTAATAGGATGCAAGGAAAATGTGATTTCCTTCTTCAAAACAATAACACTACCCCACCACCAATTGACAATACAACCAATGAGGGGTGGCAACATCGTGAACAATTCATAGTAAGATATCATCATCCTCAACAACCTCCAAGGGTTCAACTAAAGGTACCTAAGCAAGGAATCTCCCCATCGGCGGGTGATGTCATTTTAGCTTTGGTTAATAAAGTCAAGGAGTTAGAGCTTTCCAAAAACACACAAAATTCATATGTAGGGAAAGCATGGACTCCTTCCTACCCATAGAACTTTGGGCAAATCGACCACACGAAATCCTCCAGTCTATATGAATACTCCAACCATGGGGATTTGTTAACTGGGACGGGTACCTTGGGTATGCCTCCTTAAGCCACATATGGATAACTATAATAGGAACTAGCCGTAAGTGCATTCTCAAACGTTATACCAGTGGAAATGTGATGTTCCTGGCTTCACGCTTTCACTCCATATCAAGGTAATCAACCCCCTTATGTACACATGTATTCTAAATCTCCTCGGGGGGACATGTACACCTACCTAAGTCCATATGGACAAGCTGTAGGGGATGTCATACACCCCACCAAATGTCTATGTTTTCCTATTTCGAAACTAATGCAGCCCCCACCTCCCCACAAGGGTCTTCAATGGTGGAAACACATGCAATGGGGAATTATTCTCAATATCTCAAGGGACTTATTCTCGAATATCTCAAGGAACCCTCGATTTCTCCATTCGGGTAGTCATGCTCCCGAGACCTTTCCCGATCTCCCAAAGTTCAAAGGGGAGGGCAATCCTAATGCCCACATCAAGGCTTATGCAATGACCATTCAAGAGCCGCTCCCATGGGATGCAAAGTCGTTGTAAATATTTTACCTAAGACACTAGAAGGTATTCTCTCAACCGGTATTATAGGATATCGGAGAGGCTTCAATACACTCATTCAAACAACTCGTATGAGAGTTTATCAAAGATTTTGTTATGAACAAGCTTTTGCAAAAGGAATCGGGGATTCCTTCATATCAAAAATAACATAACGAATCTTTAGCCCACTTCATTCGTAGGTGACGACATGTTCTCTACTCATCCATAAGTTCTCCAAACATGGATCAAACAGAACTTTTTGATTTTTTCCTTCACTCTCTCAATAGAGATATGAAGGAAGAGATTTGAAAATTCACGGTAAAGAACTATGTATAGGTGCTAGAGGGTGCTCTTTGGATCGACCAATTAGCTATTAACAAAGTGGTCGTAAGACCTATGGAGAAAATGGGAAGTTAGTCACTCCTACTCAAAGCACTCCCTATTAATCCAACAACACAAATAACAATCAAAGACCAAAGATCCTTAATAAAAATCATGGAGTCATGACCGATGGTGTAACTGACCAGCCCAAAAAGCCTAATGTTGTTAATCCCACCGTGCACAAAGCTACAAATAACAAAAATGGAAAAAAATAGAGAAACAAAAATTTCTCACCCTCGGTAAATGTTGTGGATTTTAATCATCCCCAACAACAACAAAACAAAGACAAATGCCAACCCCAAGCCCTAGTCAATACCCCAACCAATTCCAGAATTAGGGGCAAGGGTTCCAAAGTGTTAATTATAACAGTCAACAACCAAACAATAATCGTAGTTTCGGACCACAACAAGGAACAAACCAAAGGCCTCGAGATTATGATCCTGACTTGTATTGCGGTTTCCATAAGGTCCACAGGCATGACACAAGAACTTTTCATGATTGTAATAAGTTTTTGCAGTGTTTTCCAGAAGACAAAAGATAGTTATTTGTTGACATGTTTTTGGCAAACCCAATTGCACCTAGTCAAAACACCTATATGGGACCGGTGTCTCCACATAGCACACCATTGGGAATATTCAACGATCCTCTCCCCACACATCCAAAGGATGGTAGATTGGATCCCAACGGTTCAAATAAAGGTATTGTAATATGGATTCATCATCGTGAAGCCTCAACTTCATCAAACCCACAGGTGGCACCTCCTTTGGATGGTCATCAACAAATGAAGATCGTAGATTTAGTTAAGTTGACATTTGAACCCCAAATTATCACCGTAATAAGAGACTCGAGATTATTTTTCATAGCCAATCCCGATTTATCTAGTTATGTCAAATAATTCTCATGACACACTAAGCAAGCTAGTAGGGGCTTATGATTTGATCAGTGATCTAACCAAGACCTTTTCACACATTTCCTTTTTGGATCTACTGAAGAATTCCCCACTCATCGAGCCACTCTTTTGGAAGTACTAGGTCTTGGCCATTTGATTAATGTTACCCCTCTCGCTAGAGGCACAAATAAACCATATAGACTTTGATGTTTTCCCTCCAGGGCAACCCAAAAGGGATATTGGGTTTGTATTTGACATAAGTAAGATGCCTACGGATGCTGAAATAGCTCATAGAGGTGATCTAGCCTTGTTTTTATAGGTTTGGATCTACAACAACTACGTGAAACGTGTAATGATCAATGATGGGGTAGTGGTTAATATAGTCTCCTTCTATTTTCTTTAGAAGTTAGGATAGGGGAGACAAATTTCTCTTGGACATGAAACAAGTTGAGGGGTTATGATAGTCTCAAGGCAACCTTGATCGGAACCATAGTATTACCAATCACTCTTGGGCCCAAGATGGTGCTTACTAATTTTTATATTATAGATTGGGAAACCAACTATAATATGATCCTTGGTCATCCTTGGATCCACCGCATGAAAGCAATCCCTCCACTCTATTCCAAGAGGTTAGATTCTTGCATTTAGGGAAAGTCTTTGTCACTCAAGGTCATCCAAAGCCCTTTGATATACATTTGGCCAACTTGAAGAAAAAACTAGGGGTCCACTCTAAATTTGAACTTCTTATGAACCAGCTTAAACAAACCAAAGCAAGCGTGGTACTAAAAGAAAAGAAAGTTCCCACAATGGAATTAGAAATTACAGGTTTGATTGAGGGTATTCCGATGGTCAAGGATGAAAACATTTTTGTAGAGACGGTATCGTTATGAACTATAGCAAAGATTATTGAGCTATTAGAAAAATATTTGCCTATCCTTCTCCCCTTTGATTCCATGGGTATGGGACATGCCTTGGGACTTGGTTCCCTTCCAGGTAGATGAGGTTTACATGGTGGAGGTAACCGAGGTAAAAGGATAAATTACAAAGGATGACCTAGCATCCATCTTTCTCGAGTAGTTTCGTGACCCTCCATTTTGATGGATCCAAGAGTCGCTTCGATGCTCGGGCAGGCACGATCCTTACTTCACCCAAAGGAAGGGTTTTACCTTTTGCTTTCAAATTGAATTTTGAATACACAAACAATGGGGCTGAGTATGAGGATATCCTATTAGGTCTCATTGTATCTAAGAGAATGGGAATCCTCAATATTAGGGTTTTGAGTGACTCACGGCTAGTCACAAACCAAATATCCAAGGTATACGAGACTAGGGCTGAATGCCTACAACCGTACATAATAGTCGTGTTGGGCCTAACTAAGGGTTTGACTTTATATCAATCGAGGCATTTCCATGTGAACAGAACCCTTGATAGACTCTATAGCAACTTCCACCTCATACTTCACCCCAAGTAGTGACTTAGAGGACACCAACTTCATAGTTTCACTCCGTGTTGAATCCTTGATTCGCAAAGCTCTAGTAGCGTCAATGTTGACATACGTGGAAGCTAAGGATAAGCTTGACTCTTTGGACCCTGTTGATAGGGATCAATCAACTTTAAGCTATTTAAACACTTTGGTAGAACCACATCTTACCTGTCATAAGGTAGACCTTTCCCTAATTCCACATTCCTCTTCTTATTTTGTGAATCCCATGATTGAGTCCTCTCCGGGGAAATATCTTGAGATTTACAAAGTAGAAGAAGAAGGGGACTTAGATTTGCCTCTAGCCCCACCTGAGTTTGAGGAGGGAAATGCCTCCTTAATTGAGGGAACAATTGATATAAACATTGGAACGGAGGAGGAGCCAAAAATATTAAAGCTAGGGTCCTCTTTAACTCCTGAGGAAGTAGAAATTCATACCCAAATCCTCAAGGAACATCAAAATCCTTCGCATTTAGTTACAAGGAAATGACAGGAATTTTACCACACATCGCAGATTCACAATCTCATCACCAAGCCAAATGCCAAACCAATTAAAAGCGAGTAAGTCGACCTATGATGCCAAAGGTGGCCCTTATGGTAAAAGAAGAATTAATGAAGCTTCTCCAAGTAGGATTCATCAAGCCACGATTATTCATAATGGGTATCTAACATTGTCCCCTGTTCTAAAAAAGAATGGAAGGATCTATATTTTCATAGACTTCGGACATTAACAAGGCTTGTCCCAAGGATTACTTCCCGCTACCATCCATTGATGTTATTGTTTATGCAATAGATGGATTTGAGTTGTTATCCCTCATGGATGGGTTTTCAGGATATAATCAAATCAAAATATCCACGAAGGATCAAGATAAAACTATGTTTATAACTCCTTGGGGAACTTATTGTTATGTTGTCATGCCGTTTGGTCTTAAGAATGTTGGTGCTACATACCAATGAGAAATGACCTACATATTCCATGATCTTATTCATAATATTGTGGAATCCTATGTAGATGACCTGTTGGCCAAGGCCAGGAAGTGCTGTGATCACCCATAGGTGCTTCGTATCATCCTCTCGTGCTTAATTGAGTATGGTGTCATGTTGAATCCAGAGAAATGTGTATTCGGTGTAACAGTGGTAAGCTTATGGGTTACATTATATCTTCACAAGGGATTGATGTTGACCCAGCCAAAATCTGGTTTTGTTAGAAATGGTTCCACCATCGGATGAGTCTCAGGGTTAGATATTTTCTTGGGAAACTCGATGTGATCCAAAGTTTCATCCCCGACTTGACCTTCATCGTTCATCCAATCAACAATTTGTTGAAAAAGGATTATAACATTGATTGGATGGAGGAATGCAATGAGGCCTTCAAGGTAGTTAAACGATTCTTGTTATCCCCTCCCACGCTAATGCCACCTAGATCAGATTTCCCTTTGATCTTGTATTCATGGGCTACATATGTTTTGCTAGCCTACATGTTGGCTCAAGAGGATGACGATAAGTGGTAACGGGAAATTTACTTTATCAGTCGGATGCTACTTGATTATGAGACACGCTACACGTAGGTAGAAAAATAATGCCTTGCCATAGTTTTTGCAACCAAGTGTTTAAGACATTATATGCTCAATCAAGAAACAAGGGTCATTGTCAAGTCAGACCACTTACAAAAATTCCTTATGCAGGATCCTTGTCTAAAAATGTTGGGTGTTTATTTACATTAATGGGTGATTTCGAGTTAATGTTTGTAAATCAAAAATCATAAGGGGTCAAATCATTGTAGCTGTTTCACCTGATAATCCATTGGATGGGGGTGATTTCGTAGATCTAGACTTTCTTGATGAGTGTGTATATTTCGTCGAAACCAGCCCCCTATCTTTGTATGCCTATGGTACACTGACATTATCAATTTCATCATGGACTACACATACCCGTAAGGGGAAATGTCACAAGAAAGAAGGCGCTTACATGTCATTCTTTGCTAAGTATGTTATCTTGGAATAGGTGCTTTATCGCAAAGCCTTTGATGGAATATTGCTGAGATGTGTTGATGTCAACGAATCTGAAAATATTCTTTATGAGTCACATAGTGGGGTATGTGGAGGTCACTTTGACGGCCATGCCACTTCTAGGAAGATACATCAGATAAGCTATTTCTCGCCCACCCTAGAGCACACCCGGTAGAGTTTGTTCGCATATGTCACAAATGTCAAGAGTTCTCCCACGATATCCACATACCGGCACAAGCTTTCCAACCAATTGCAACCCCATGGCCCTTCTCCACATGGAGCCTGGATTTGATAGGGAATTTCTCTCCCTCATCAGCAGATGGCCCTTCTCCACATGGGGCATGGATTTGAGGAATGTAATCAAATCCTATTTCCGGGAGCAGATCCATAAGTCATAGGCTTGATTAGAAACTATGTTCAATGTATCTAGCTATCTTATCTTCTCATCGTATGTTACAAGTGTGCGTAAAATGTAAACTCAAGCTTGTGTCAATGTCGGTTATTGGCTCGCCCGTTGGTTTGTGGGACCATGGGATCACAATTGTAAGTCTTTTCCTATTGTGGACCGTTGATGGTCATGCAAGATAAATTGATTTGTTTTCAGTAAATAAACTATCTATCAAAGGAAATCTAACCTATATTTTTGGTGTTTTCTCAATATATCGAACAAAGCAAAGAAAAAAGCTAATCTATGGAAAATAAATGTTTTTGTTTTTTCTAACTTTTTAGACAATGTATCTAATCTAATAAACAAGTTTAAAAAATAATTAGCTGGATGGAGCTATCTATGCAGATGTGTGAATATAAATCTAAAAATATTATTCTAATTCAATCAAAATCCTTCCAACCCTACCTCAAAAGTGAAGAACAAATCATAACCCTAACAAAGCTATTGTTCCCCATAGCTTCCTAGTAACATCAAGAGACAACTTCCTATTGATTTGATCTACTTGAAATTATCTAGCTAATTGAAATGAATTGTTTCTCTACTCTATTTGATATGCAATTGAAATTAATAATTCACAATTGACAATTTGATAAACAAAGCAAACAAATACACAACTCCAACCTGGAAGAGCAAGAACTTTGGCAAAACCAAGTAGTATCGAGATCTGTCCCCTCGCTTCTTTCCTTTCATTCTCTGAGTGTTCATGTGAGTCCAAAGGATTGGGAATGCAAAGAACAACAACAAGAGGATGGAACTCGAGCAAGGGCAGCTTGGAAGTAATCTAGATGCAATGCAAGTAGAAGAGAGATAACACAAGAGATCTGAACTTGGCTATGCAATTCCTAGCAAGATTATGGTAGCAAAACAATGCAAGATACACAAAATTCTCAGGTCCTTTTTCTTGAATACAAGCATGGAATATATAGGAATGGAGGATAGGAGGTTACTTCATGCACAAGGCAAGAAGAGGCAGTTCCAACTAATTAAATCTTATTAAAAATAGAAGGAGCAAGGAGAACCAAGCAAACAAATCTATTTTTAGCCAATTCGGCTCACGGATGCATGCAAAAAGAAAACTTAAGTGAACTGTCGCATGTTTAAAACATGCGTGAAGATTCTGGAAAAAGTGGGTAGGACCGCCACTCTGCTGCAGGGTGGCGGTTTCAGACTATCGCCTTGAGTAGGGCGGCGGTCCTGGCACTAAAGGCCAAAACAAGCACAGAAAGAAACAGAAGATGGAAAAATGCATGGAAAAGTTAAGTAAGGCTATCTAGGCTACAAATATATATTGTGAATGGGTTTTGGAGCTCAAACACCTTCTTGAAAGGATTTTGAATCATCATTGGGGACTTTTGTAGCAGTTTTCTCAATAATAGAGCACGTGCAATTTTGGGTGCGTATAGTAACCCTTGAACTAAGCCTTCTTTGGTGCATAAATTTCTCCATCCACACATTTATCACTCTTTTTAATGGAAACTCCACCATGATCCTCCACTCTAACCATCTCCACCATCTCATATTGCATCTCATCATCTTCTCACCTCTTTTCTCATTATTATTTATCTCTCACTTAGGAATCCTACTTAATCACCCATCCAACATGGGAATCTTACTTGATATCACTCCTTAATCTCAACTTTCCATGTAGCATATTTTCTCACTTCCTTACATCCCACACACCATTTTTACCACCCTTCCTCATAATCATCTCATACAACCACCCTTAAATTCACCACCATAATCTCCTCATCTTTTTGTATCGTTAATTATCTTATTTAATATATCATCTTGGTAATCTTACTTAATCACTCTCGCGACATAACAATATTACTTAAGGGTTCCCCTTGAGAATAGATTGGCATTCTGTACTTCCCCTCCACCACCCTTTCCTCCCCCACTTTTAACATTCCTTCCTCATCATCTCCTCCAACAAAATTTTATTCCCCACCATCATCCCATCATCTCACCACCTCATTTCTCATAATTTTTTATTTCTCAACTTAGGAATCTTACTTGATCACCCACACAACATGAGAATCTTGCATAAGGTCACCCTCAAGTTCATCCATCACTGTTACATATCTTCCTCCCTCAACATGACTTGCACTCTATTTTTTCCATCATGATAAGTAATCATCTCCTCCAACCAAAACTTACATCATCACATATATCCCATCCTCATATCACATCCTTCAACATCACCATCCTCGGTTTAGCAATCTAACATAATGACTCCTACAATATGGAAATATTAGTAAAGGATTCTCCTTGAGAAACACTTTCCCTTTTGTACTCCTCTATCTACCACCCTTTCCTATCCTAATTAACCATTCCTTCCTCCTAATCTACCCTCTTAGCTAACCCTTTAGGCACCACCTTTCTCCCATCATCATATCACTTCACATGTTATGTCTCCAATGCTAAACTTGGAAATCTTACTTAATCAATCCTACAATATGGGAATCTTATTTGATGACACTCCTCAAGGTAATACCACCCTTATATATTTATCCCACCACCCCCACCCTCCTTACTCAAATTATCCCCTCCAACCAACTTCCCCAATAAATCCCTCCTTACATAACACTCTCCCATTATTCCCTATCCTATCTCATCTTTTCCTTTTTAGCTTGGGAATATTACTTGACCACCCTTCTATTGACTGGTTTCCTCTTTCCCATTTTATCTAACCCCACTTTTCCCACCCCACCCTTTTACTAACCATTCTTCTCATATCTTATTTCTTGACATTCTCTATCTTTATACTCCTCTGCTCACCTATCTTCTCTCTTCTTCTCCTATGCTATCATCCAACACCTCCATCTCCCTATTTATATAACCTCTATCATCCTCCCATATTTTGACCTACCTTGTCCTCCTTTACTTCTCACTTTTCTTCCTCCAGCATCCTTTCATCCCTATATTTGTCCTCTTCTTTCAATTTATGTTCTCTTCATCGTCCACCTCCTTTGTTATTTTTCTGGATCTATTCTCCTATTTTTCACCACCCATCCCCACCGTTGTGAATTTATCCTCCCCTCATAATTATCCACAATGTCATATCTTTATATTTTATCCTCCTATTTTATTTATCCCATAAACATAATCTTCCTTTTTATTTTCCTTATTCCTCACATGCCTTCTTATTTTTCATCGTACTTCTTCTTATCCTCATCTTTGGCCTCATTATATCCATATCTAAAGCTTCTCCATTTATATCTATCTACATTGGTCCCTTCCCCTTTTATGGCCTTATTACATTCCATATTCTTCCCCACTCAGCCACATCATCACTCTTACCCTCCCCATCACCCTAGTTTAAGATTCCATTCCTTGTAACCCCTTCCTTTCTACATCATTTTTTTGTCTTGATATGCTTAATATTTCTTTATTTACCCCTTTACTCATGTCACATACCCATATAGTTTTCATCCTCATATTTTTAATTCTTCCTCAACCTTTTGTTTCAGCCTTATGCACCCCTTCTTCACTCTACACTTGTTACCTACCCTATTTCATTTATCCTTTATTCCTCATCTTCCTCTCTTTGTTCTTCTTCATTTCCTTGTAATATCTTCACCACATTTATCTATGACTCCTCCCTAATTTCCCCTACCACTAACATATACAAAAATACCTTTAAAAACCATTGGTTCGCTGATTTTCTCTCACATATTCTTCCTCTCACCCCATTCAACAATTTTCACCTTTATATGCTCATCCATGTTCTTTCTCTTCATATTTCATTCCAATTCTTTGTACCACCCCATATTCCTCAATTACAATTGACTCACCAATTTTCCTTCTTCATCACTATCTCATTCCCCACTATTTACCTTTTTATCCTTCACAATTTCCCCTCTTTTCTCTCCTTTTATCTTCTACACTACTCCCCATCTGGTATGTTCCTTATTCCTATACATACAAGATCAACATCCATATTTGTCTTTGTTTTTCACATTGAATTTATTTTAATTTCTATAAACTTCCATCTTCATCTTTTTCCTCTCCTAACATCAAGGTTGATCCTCACCTTTTCTATACCACTATCCCTCATCAATTTTCTCCCAATCATTTCCTTTATACTTTTCTCCATCTTCTCCCCTCCTTCCTTTCATTCCTTATTTTTGCATTGCCTTCATTTCACCTCTGTCACCTTCTTTCTTTCTCGCTCTTTTGACACAACTAATCTCCACTACCTTCTATCATAATTCCCTCACCTCGCCCATTTCACATTCACATTTTATAGGATTCTACACTTCCTCTTCACCCTATTTGTACCCGTTTATGTCCCTCAACACATCATCACGACCATTATCCAAAATTTTCCAATAATTTATTTTCTCATGTAACATCAAGGCTGATTGAATGTGGTTTCCTCTCAATCCCCACCATGATCCAAAATTTTCCAATAATTTATTTTCTCATGTAACATCAAGGCTGATTGAATGTGGTTTCCTCTCAATCCCCACCATGATCCATCCACCACCTTTCCATTTTTTTCCTCATTTACCTCATATTTTTCTCTCATCTCATCTTAATCTCTATTTCATCTTTTTGAGATACTTTTCCCCCAATATGGTCCATTCACTACCTTTCCATTCTCTTCCTCATCAACTAGGCATTTACATCCCATCTCATCTTAATCTATATCTCATATTTTCAAGAGACTTTTCATTTCCTCCATCCTTTCCAACCATCTCAAGGGGGTCATCATATCCACCTTTAGTCACTCTATTCATTTTATTTTTTCAAAGGATACCATAACATTAATCATCACCCACCTTTAGTTTTTGAAACTAAAAGTTTTGTTCTACTTTTTGTTTAAAGAATAACCCTTCCTCACTCAATCTCTTCTCAAATGTAAAGTTCAGTTCTTTTTTTTTTTTTTCAAGAAGTGTCCTTTCAATCATCAATCATGCTACTAGGTGCATCATCTCCTAAAATGGTCAAACCTTGTGAATTAATCTTATCGATCCTTCACACAACTTACTGATTTGGCTCATTAATCAACATTTCTAATAAACCATTTATCTTGTGAAATAATCTTATCGATCCCTTCACGCAACTTATTGAAGTATCACATCGATCAAAATTTCTAATAAACCATCTATATTATGAAATCATCTTATCAATCCCTTCACACAACTTAATGAAGTGGCACATTGATCAAAATTTCCAAGAAACCATCTATGCTTTGTGAAATCATCTTATTGATCCCCTCACATAAGTTAGTGAAGTGGCCCATGGATGTAAATTTCCAAAAACATCTATATTGTGACATCTTATTGCCATTCACATAACTTATCAAGTGACCCATTAATCAACATTTTCAAGAAATCATCTATCTTGTCAAATCATCTTATTGATTCCTTCACACAACTTCCTGAAGTGTCCCATCGATAAATTTTCCACGTAATTACTCATATCTATCAGATTTACCACTAGGGGCATCTACTTCCATCCATATCTTGTCTACTTTATTTGAAAGGGTATTACTATCACAACACCATTCCAAAGAGGGGGAAATGTAGACACTCTAATTCTACCACCACACCAATTAATTAATTTCTTCATCCCATTTAAAATCCCATGAATTATTAATAGATAATTAATAATGTATTAGATAATATAATTACATTACTCATCAACCAAATCATCGGCCACATCAACATTCCACTATCCCCCATCACTAAATTAAATAATCTGGTGGGTTACCCATTTTCTTCCTTTTCCTCCATCACTAAATAAAATAATTTTGTGGATTACCCATTTTCTTCCTTGTTCCCCACCACCAAATAAAATAATTAAGTGAATTACCCATTTTCTTCCACTACCAAATAAAATAATTGAGTAAATTTCCATTTTAAAACATGCCTCACTATTCCATCCACTTGATCTCCATTTTTCAAAGATGCTCCACTATTGCACCCACCTACCCTCCATTTTTCAAAGATTATTCACTATTCCACCCACTCGCACTTTATTTTCAAATACGCTTCACTATTCCACCTACTTCTCCCCTCATTTTCAAAACTTGCCATTATTCATGCACTATTCATCCACTATTCATCTACCTAATTTTTAAATTATTTTTAAAAGAAATTAATTATCCCCATTCCCTAATTATACCATAGGACCAAATAAATACACCCATCTACCTCCCATCTAAAAAAATAATCAAGATAATCCCATCTTTATGTTCCTAATCTCTTTTGATATTTTATCACGCTCATTTGATCCCTATCATCCTTCATACTCATAGCCCATTCTCCACTAGGTGAAGCAAAGTCATGTTGTTGGGTTGATCAAGCATAGAGGAGCACATGTTAAGGCATCTGCATACGACCATAGCTCAAGTGTATAATAAGAATTAATATATTTTATTTCTTATTTCCATTAGGATTTTATGAAATTTATTTAATCTCTTTAAAATAGGTTTAAGGATCTGCGAGGTAGATCCCTAACCAACAAAAATAACTAGCATGTTTATGAATGTCTCTATGAATATATTATATTTAGATATGGGATATTTAACTAACTTTATTCATTACAAGAATCCATTATTGTCCTTCTCAACTTCAATGGTGGAATTATAAGCCCACTTATTTACATAGTTTTGGTTTGGATATTTTATAATCTAACACATATGGCAGTGATCCAAATCAAGGCATACAACTAGGTATACTTCCTTGGTCAATCTATATTTTCAAGATCAATTTCATTCTATATAGGAACTTCATATAACATACACATATATATATTAACTCTATGTTCCTAAATTTTTACCTCCATATCATATTATGCACCTAGATAATTTCACTTCCAAATCTTTGTATGTGGTCAATTTCATTTATGAAGAAAACCACCTTCACCATTTTAATTTACAAAACTAAACACATTTTATGAAACACATTGATGTTATTCCAATGGTCATTTTTAAAAAAATTTGTCCCTTTATAGGTCAGCTTAGGGGTGAGTTTATAATCAAATATAAGTAGGAAAGTAATGGAAGGATTCATATATAAATGAAGTCCTTAGAGGCTCTATATTTTTAATGTATCTAATCAAAAATATACTATTGTATGTTTATAATATGCACTTGTAATATTAATTGTAATTTAATATGTGGATAATTCACCCATTAGTGCATGTGTCCACATCTATAAATAGAGAAGAGTATCAACCAAGCTATTGACATGTTTGACTTCCACTATTAATAGATTAAAATAAACTTTCTTTGTAAGCTAACTAATTTCTAACGTTAATAACAACCTATGCTTATTTTTCATATATGTATAAAGATATAGTACTAGTGGATGATAATGTGGAAGAGGTTTATTCTTACTCTAATGAATTCAATCCAAAGATTCTTAATAAAATTGTGGTATTAATGTTACCATAGATAAATATGTGCTATGCATTTACTTTAATCTCTAATTGATTTATTATGTATGCATTCATATGGGTGTTTGTATTATGGTTGTTTATAATGATTCTAGATATTACACCATACCTTAATAGGGTATCATATCAACAAATTTATCACCTCACACCGCATGCAAATTTACATATCAAACATGTAATTTTTTATTGTATTTTTATAGGTACCCAAATTAGAGCTACATTATAAAGAGTTTTTGTAGGTATATATGTATTGTAGTTTTATAGTTCTTTTCTAACATTACTATCTAGATCTAGTGGCCTAGTGAAATTAACCAATCTTATTCTCTCACATTTCTCTTCATGGGATATGGGTTGATTAGATATTGGTGAAAGTGGTGGATAACTTAATGTATGGGTATTTTTTAGACCTCCCTAGGTAGGAATATGTTCTCATGGTTTAAAACCTTAGGAAATATCATTCTAGGAAAAATGGTTTTACTTTTATTCGAGTTATGGTGTGAGGGGTGCATCCCCAATAATCTAGTCATCATACAACACCTTGTATAGAAATTTTAGCTTTTATGTACCTCATAATAAATAGGAAACGCCTAGTTTTTTTATTTTTTCCAATAGGAATCCTTTTATATGTTTGTTTCTATGGTGTATCAATAAAATGTTAGACCTAAGAAGTTACTCTATACTCAAATTTAGAGATGGGATAGTATGTCTTTGAAAATGGTAGAATCCCATATAGGTAGTGGCTTGAAACATTGGGATAGTTTTCTATTTATGAATGAAACAAGTATATCAAAGATCCTACATAACAAATACACACTAATATAGTGAATCCCTTAGGTGTATATGAAAGAGCAGGTCCAAATCTTAACAAAAATATAATTTATTTTAATACAACAATCTCTATTGAATTCATTCACTGATATGGTTACATATTTATAGCTTAAGCTTCTCCTATAAACAAATAGGTAGCTCTAACTATTCAACCCATAAATTTGTCCCTCAACATATCTACGTGGATTGTTATAACCCCATAAAAACTTCACTAATAATATTATAATAATTACGTGAGCACTAACAATAAATTCCTAACATTCCCCCCTTAGTGCGAACATGGGGAAAACATCAAACCTATACTCCGCACTGCTTTCGCGATCATGTGATTTTCCTTTGGATTATCACAAACCAAAAGTTAGTTTTCCATCGGTTAACCAAAAACCAAGAGTAAGGTGGTTTTCCAGTGGTTGACCACAAACCACAAAGGGGTGAAGGTTTTCAAATGGTTTACCTACAACCATATCGCGATGTGCCAGGTACATCCATCAGCTCTCATCACATTTCACCACAAGGAATAACATAGGAAAATCTGTTGAATTTTGTTGCTCATACAAACAAACTGAAAACTAGAAATGGAACATCCGCCCCCCCCCCAATGTGAAATTTCCACTTATTCTCAAACCAAGCAATTAAGAACACAACATACACGAACACTAAAATTCGAATCACACCACACGCAATCGAAAGCACATTGAAAAAATGCCACCAAACATTTGTGCGGCCCTTCGTTGGTGACTAATGAGAGGACATTAATTGTCCTCCATCCTCGTGTGCCTCTGTCCTCCATTGATAGGTCGCTAACTCAACCGATTGTGATCATGAAACTCAATAAATAACCTCCACAATTTGGACGTCATTTTTTTACTGACTTTTCGATTTACGACTTCGTAAATTTGACAATTTTTTTGACAAGTACACAACACAAATTAACTTGACTTAATGAAAAACTCAAATATATTGACAATTGAAGGACTCAACATAAAAATGACTCTAGACTCATTTTAATTACATTTTGACAAATTTGAAAATGTGACTTCTTTACTCGTAGACAATACTAAATGAATTTTTACAATAAAAATCTATACAAAGAGGACTTTATAAATCGACACAACCGAATCATATGACATTTTTATAACAAAACAACTTTAAACCTGACACGACTTTATAAACTTTCACAAACTCTAATGAGAACAATACTACCTAGAAATTAATGCACAACTTTTAAATATGACTTGACAGAACTACACATGATACACAAACTCTAAACACTAGAGGTGAATACCGTGACGTTCTACGAGCACAAGAAATCTTTGAAATTCATTGATTTGTGCAAGAGATTCAGAACCGGTCATTGAAATCTATTCATGGAGCAAACCGTATGTGTTGAAGTGTAGACCGATCATATAGAGACTTCAATTTTCTGGCCTGCAGACTGATACTCTTCACCCCAAGATAAGACTAAAGATGAACGTGTCACCAACAAATAACAACGAGGAGACTAGAACCCAACTCTTTTCCAGTGCAAGGAAGCGGCGCTAATGGAATTGCTAATACAAGTTTTCATACACAACCAAGGCTGATGCAAATTAATAGAGGTGAACTGAATTTGGTGTCAATGCCGATGGAGATCACTTTCAATGCAATGTTTCCCCTTATCACAAACACGTGTTGACAAATTCCTTTGAACAACACTCTCACCTGTCCAAGTAAGAATTGCATGGAAACTGGGTGAATACGTCTTAGAGCAGAACAAATGCGGCTGCAATTTTAATATAAAGACCATGGCCCGAGTATTAATTGATCATATCTCTCTAATGCATGGGCGTGCAAGCAAATCCTAGGAGCAATGTTCTGCAGAAAATAGAATTGCATTTACAGGAACAATAACAAAGAACCATTGCCCCTCTATAATTATTTTAAATTTCCATCACAGACCTTACGGATAATTTGCTCTGATACCAGATGAAAGAGCAGGTCCAGATCTTAACAGAAATATAATTTATTTTAATACAACAATCTCTATTGACTTCGTTCATTGACATGGTTACATATTTATAGCTTAATCTTCTCCTATAAAAAAGGAGGTAGCTCTAACTATTCAATCCATAAATTTCTCCCTCAACCTATCTAGGTGGGTTGTTATAACCCCATAAATAACTTCACTAATAATATTATAATAATAACAATAAATTCCTAACAATATTTATAAATTTAATGTATTTTTATATTTTGTATATCAATTAAAGTATTCGTTTAATTTTATAATAGTTTTAGTACATAACCCTTGTAAAACATAGTATAGATTACCTGTTTCAGTTTCAGATCATCTATATAATTACAATAAATATTTTTTAACAATTTTAGTCTAAAATTCTTTTACGGGACAAGTGAGATCTCTATTTTTGTTAGAAACCTAATTTTAGGTGTAGTTGGAAAGAAAAAAAAGTGCATGGAGAAATATGTAAATTTTTTTTATCTAAATCGAATGTATAACCATACAAAGTGCTATAAGAAATGTGTAATAACCAAAGATATATTATTCAATACACTAAAAACCAATGTGTAAGAAGCGATGCTAAAAAGAAATAATTTTAGTGTAAATGAACCATAGGAATGGATCCATTAATGTATTAAAGAAATGTGTGTCAAGTAAGTCTATCCATAATTCATGTGTAAAACTACATAATGTATATAAAAATAATGTATGTCATAATCTAAGTATGTTGTAACAATTTGAAATTATCATGAAGAAAATAAGAAATGGAGATTATGTATAGGAACATATTATATGAGTAAAATAGAGCTTAAATAATATAAGTGTACCAAGTAAAAATAACATAGAGCACACTCGAGTGTGTAAAGAAAACATGTTATACAATATAAAAAACATAAAGAAAACATAATAGATATAATTTAATTGAATGGAGTACTTAGAGAACACAATATCACAACTCATACAAATGTCTAAAGAAATAAAGGAAAATAATATAGTATATTAATCATGTAAGTACACAAATAATTTAATTTCAATTAATTTCATAGAACAATTAAAGAAAATAACTTGCAATATCATGGAGCACTCGGACTAACCAATTTCAAACGACAAGGAATACAACATGGAAGTTTAACAAGTAGTCAAGTCAACTTACGTGATATGGTATGTAATAAATACAACATGTAAGTGCATGAAGTATTCAATTAGATAAATTATAGGAAGAAATCAATATGAAAGTAAGAAATCAATGTAGAGTGAACAATCTATGGTTTAAATAAGTAATACAAAGGTGTAAGAAAGCGATGTAGCATGAGAATCAATTGTGTAAATAAGCGAGTAAGTATGTAAGTAAAAATGTAAGGGAAAAATCATTGGTGAAAATAAGTAATGTATTGTGTAAACAAGAAATCATAGCCAAAATAGGATCTTAAGGCCCGAACTAGTGAAATATTTAGAGTAACAAAACAAGTAAGGATGAATTATAATTGATTTTTTGTTTATAAGTAAGCAATGTAATTGTTGGATAAAAGCATGAGATAACACATGTTGCAAGTAATAAAGAAGTATAGTCCTGAAAATGGGCTAATGTAGAGAGATGTCATCATGATAAAATTTTATGTATAGGTGCCCCAATTGTAGTTATGTGATCAATGTGGTAGGTATCCCTTAGGATCAAGGGACGTAAGGAGCAGAAGATGCGAAAGATGTTATCTAAGTAAGCTAAAGATGTAATATTCCTATATTGTGGATAAGCCCTTGGGGTGGTAATTTGTACAATGTCCATGGTTTGTAACTACTTAGTGTGTTCTATGAAACATTGTGTGCTAATGTAATATAGAGTGCTAAGTATGCACAATCATAAGGCTCGATGTTAGGAAATAATGAAGCATGTCATGAAGAGGTATTGATTTTATATTTTTATAATATTGTATTATTTTTTAATGTTTAAAATATAAGAAGTGAAATGTAAATTTGACAATAATGGAATCATGGTAGAGGAAAGGGATAAATAGAAATGTAAATTAGGGTCTTGGATAATATTATTCCCTCAAAAACCACATCGGACCCATGAGAATGTGCTACATCATTAGGTAATGACTAGGTTAAGAACTAGTGAAGCAAGTGTTAATCAATCGATGATAGAAATTATAATTAAGTTATTATTCTATATTTTAACTCATCATAATGAACATGTGTTTAATGTGGTGATTAGGTGTCACCGTAATAATGTTCTTCTTAAATAAGGATATTGTGTCATCCTATTTTATTTGAATTGGCCATTATAATTGTAAGTCTAGTCACTCTCTTATGAGTGATTTTTGGCACTAATTATGGACATGTTGTAGTGTTCCATTTGGTTTGTAATTCAGGATATCTATAAATATTGTATCTTGTTTTCATTAATGGTAATATTTAAATTTGCGTTATGAAACATATGTGATCATCTTCTTTCATCATTTGGTATCAAAATGACATTATGGTTCCCAAATATGACTAGATGCTTGTTTAGGGAGTTTAGGAGAAACAAAAATCCTCACTATTAATTTTATCTTTCTACCAATCCCTATACCCATTTTCAAAAAAATTGTTTGGAAATATTTTTGCTCATGTAAGGAGCATTGCAAATTAGTTGAAAAAAGTGTAGATTTTAAAAATTATATTTTTATGGGCCCCACATAGGACCCCAAGTTATTTTAGAGATCCTAGAGTGAGTTATATACTTGCAAGTAATATCCTATATCAATTCTTGAGTTTTGCGAGTTACATTTAGTTAGAGAGCTACATGTTGAGATCCCTCCATTCGAGATTGGTTCCACTCCTCTATATGTGAGATGATAGTTTGTAAGAAAAAAATTTTCAAAGTGAGCTCAATGTTTAGAGTCCCTTGGATCATCATATGAGTAAAAATCCTAGCACATTGAATAATTTTTCATACTTATGATAAATTAATATAGATTAGCCATCATGAACTAAGTTGGTCTCTATGTAGACCAAGCAATTTCCTAAATCCCCTCAATCTCACATCAAGATCCTCTTGCATCTAGAATGAGCTCTTATATGCTATATGTGAGGAAACATCTCAGTAAATAGTGTGGTTATATTAACACCGACCTTGACTCTTGTACAACTCCTTGTTTACCTTTAATTAGACATTAGGTCAATTTAATTAGTTTTATATTATATTAGAGTTGATTACAAATCTTATAAATATATTACCATAGAAATAATAACTCAAATAGAAAGAATATAACATATAATAATCAACCCTACATGAAATTAAATGTTCAAAAATTATTTATAGAGGTACTTAGATTATTATAAATGACTTATGGAGAGATATGGAATTGTACATTTTGGAAATGGGTGATCTAAAACTGAATGACCTTTGGAATTGAAAATGTGACCGTGAATCCACTTAGGGTAGGGTTGTACCAAATTTCCAATAACTTACCGTACAATCTTGAACAAACTATATGGTATTGGACCTTCTCTAAATTTCCTTTTGTAACTTTCTATTGTGATCACCTTTCTTTATTCATATGTCGTTATCAAAACCTAGTTGTCATAGAGGCGGTGAGGATATTTATATGGACCATACATTATCTCAAACCCTATCCATTGATGAAGAGTCCCATAAAATAAACATTAGAATGGTTTGGGAACGTCTGTACCCACAAAATTGGAGCCACTCAAGAGGCCTCAAACCACACATCATTATCCACCTAACATGTGATATCTAGATAGATTAATTAGATTTGGCATTTTCTTTGACCATGTTTGCTTTGACTTCTAACTTGCTAAAATACTTGGAGAGAATTTTTTAGTGTTTATAGAAGAGATATGGTTTTCTTGACTGTTTTATAGCTTTAGAATTGATGTGGGTGCTTCCCTAATGACTTTAGATGTGACAAAGTGTGATATTTAGGGATCTTTGGATGCCTTTTGAAATTATATGAAGTGAGTTCTCTAGTGCATTTCCTTAGGAGTTACTAATTAGTAAATGAGGTAGTTTTTATTTTCTTATATAGGGTTGCGTAGATGATTTATCTAAGAAAGGTCGACCTAGATGAAGTATAATAACCAACAAAAGATATTGATTTAAAAGAAGAGTTAGAGGACATGTCATTCCAAAACTATACAGATGGGTCGACTAGATATAAATTCCTAACAAGAGTATACGACCTTGATTAAGAGATTAAAATATGTAAAGTGAGGTTTGAGACCCGTCAAATGATGTTTTTATATTGATTTTGTGCATTGCATTCTCATAATGTGTCAAATTTTCAATGTGTAAGGATAAACAAGCTAAACAATGGACCTTGAAAACTGCTAAGTGGGAATGGAGAGGTTGTACTTATTATAACAAGAGTGCATAATCAAATTAAGGTTTTCTAGAGTGAAAATTACCAAATTTGAGTTTCTACACCCCCTTCAACAACAAAACATATCTCGACTCTAAGATGACCCAATATTTACATGTACAAGCCACTTTTTTACATGAAAAATGATTCCACCACCTTTTAGATCCCATGCTCCCTATGGAGATCCAAAAACAAACAATAAAAATGTGATAGAGACATTTCAATATCCTTAGAACGTTCATCTTGATGACCATATCCAAACACATTCATGAGATCTTTTAATCTCAACAACATTTGGTATTAGTGGCACTTTTAGACCACACTTATAGGTAATACCATCGTTCTTTGTCCTACAACATTGAATGCATATATATATATATATATATATATATATATATATATATATATATGCGATAATAAATTATGTTTCATTGTCCCTATAAATCATCAAGGATTAATAAAAAAACTTCACTCATTACTATCCCTCAATTTCCCTTTCGCCATGATCATTAGGTGTGAATCTTGAAATTGGGAAATCTCGATATATCAAGACTTTTCACCCACATAAAAACATATCCCTTTAAGTAGGTTCCATTGATTATACATATCCTTATCATGTAGTGTCTACATATTATGTATCAATATTCTCTCATGTACATTAATGTCTCTTTCACATATCACTGGGTATATCGAAATGAAAAACTTATCATAATATTGATGGGTATATCAAAAGGGCACATATAAAGAGAGGTTTGGTATATCAACTTAATAGTATATAGAGAAGGGGACCTATTTTGAATTGATACATAACCAATCCATTACCTTGATACATTTTTTCATAACCGCAATGGAAAAAATTGGTCCAAAATTATTTTTCTATATCCACAACTCCTATAAGGAGATAACTATGCTGCATGGAAAACTAAGATCAATACTTGTCTAGAATTTTAACATATTTTGAATGTTATATATGGATATTTTACCAATAATCTAATAAATGTTGTTTATAAATGTAAATATGATAGAAGTAATAAATTATAAAAGCTCATCATTATGTTCAACATAACTAATAAGGTCCTACCTCACATAAGATATGCAAAAACAACCAAACTAGATTGGTTCAAACTGAAAATAATGTATAAATCATAAATTCATAATATTATCCTCCATCTCCAAAGATAACTACACAATTTCAAAATCAATTCAAGTGATTCATTAAATATTTTTGAGACATTTTACAACATTAAGGGTCTTACTTTTATAAATGAATGAACTTGTGGAAGATAAAACACTTATACCCATAATGTTGAGGTATTTAACAAATCCTACAAAAATTTTGTCACCACATTGAATCTCTTGGATAAGAAACCAATATTTGAATAGTTGGTAAACATGTTACAATAAGAATAATCCATGCATAATGAGGTAGATAATGAATACTATGCACATTCTTCCATATTTTAGGTAGAGAATTAAAAATATCCAAAAAGCAAGACAAAAATCAATAGCAAAATTCACAAAAATCAAGGGCGATCCAAAAATAAATGTCATATTTATGGAAAGGGGTGTGACATAAAGGATTATTGGTACACTTATTTGACCCAAGTGTCTTCAAGTTAGAATCCTAATCAACAATATACATGGAATAGCCAAACCCATGGATAAAACAAGGGAAACTGGAGGAAGAAATAATAACACCAAATAAATTTACTAATCAAGAGGATGAAAAATCTATCATAGATTCTTACATGGTACATAATCAAAAATGAATCATCCTCATCCAACTCTATCTAGTATATTGACTTGGGATCCACTTGACATATCACTAGAAGAAAGGAATGAGTCGTCAACTTATATCCCTTAATCAACAATAATCATGTTTCTTTGGGTGATGACACTTATTACCAAGTTGATGGCATGGGGAAAATAAATTTTCCTCTAATAAAATATGACTTCAATACTACATAGTTATGTATATTCCAGACTTACTACTCACATTATATCGCTTAATAAACCAATAGAATATTATTTGAAGGTTTAATTTGATTATGTGAGTGGAAAGAAAGTGTGTATAGTAATGGATAAAAAGATTTTAAAAAATTGCATTTGCATCAATAATTTCTAAGATGTTTTTTTATAAAAGGTAAAAAAGGGTTGAGGGGACCCTACCCCATACAAAGTTAGAGCTCCATATGAGCAGATGAAATCATTACATGCCAAACAAAAAGATAGTATAAAATTCCATAATAATACTCAGGCTCCACCAAGAGAAATAGTAAAGAGTGGCTAAATAACAACAACGGAAAAAACAAAGAGGAACTAACAACACTTAAGAACTAAGAACAAAAAAAGACACATGGCAGAAAAATTAAAAAAATCCCCATTTTAGATCACTTATAGGATTTTTCAAGCCCTTCCAGTACTTTTTCCCATTCCTTAGCTAGAGCATCTATGTTTCCAGCCAAAGACACCAAGTTGAGACCTTCAAGAGTCGCCTTTCTTTTCTTGCCCTGATTGTCCGTAGCACTATAAGGATTAGCCAATGACCCAAAGACTAGAGATGCTTCAGTGTAGATTTGATCATGACCACACTCCACTCCATGTAGTTGTGAAGAATAGCATGAATGTGGTCCACCTCATTGGTTATGAAACCATATTTGGCTTTTAGAATTTCAACCTCTCCACCATTCCCATTTTTAATAGCTCCCTCGAGCTGCGATTTCATTTTATGCCACTCGTTGAATGAGAAATGCATAGAGCTCTTGGTGAGTGTCATATCTCCCTTAATTTATTCAATGTCTACCGCCATCTTAGCCATATGGTTCTCCCCTTTCATAGTTCCACCATGCCCCATAGCCTCGAATTTCAACTCGCTATTCCAATTGGACATTAACAAAGAGTCTGAACATCTTTTTACTAGATTCCCTTTGGTATTTACTTGAAACACTAGGAACCTACTTAGATTTTATCTCCCTAAGATTATGGGAAGAAAAATTTCAATAACATATTTATCCTCCTTTGAGTCACCTTCCAACGAGTCAAACTCATCACTCGAGTCTTCTTCCTCCAAATATGAGTTAGCCCCCTCTGCATAAGCTTCCAAGGATTTTTAAGGAAACCATACTTATCAATATCCAAAGATGCTCTTTTGGTAAGGGAGAGAATGAATCCACGATGGATAAGAATAGAGACTCTTCTACTTTTAAACTAATAAATTGAAGCACTTAGAGAGCTAAAACGGAAGTAGGGAATCTAAAAGTATGGTCATGACGGAAGTGATTAAGCATAGGTAGATGATAGGCGTAAATGCACTTATGCGACCCTCTAGAGTAATAAATTTGATAAGGGTAATAACCACATCATCAAAAGGTTTAGGTAAAGATAGACAGATATAACCAACAAAGTGGGGAGTAATATTTTTGTTACCTCTGAGAAACAAGTTTAGTTCGTCGAGGCTTATTTTTTGGGTTTATAGACCTCCCTCTAGCATATAGGAAGACCCATCACTTTAGTGACCGAATCCACAGAGATCTCTATATGAATCCCTTTCATTTCTACTACCGCCCCTTTTTTTGTAGTCTTCCAAGCACTAGAAAAATCTTTACTTATATTTTCAAAATGGCCTTCAAAAATTTTAAGGAAGGGAAAAAACCCTTTCTCACGAACATCACCATGGCTTCGACGTCACCCTGTCAAGGTCAACGAGTTCCATTCTAACCAGATCTCCTCCCATTTGGTATCATAATAACCAGTTTGCAAAAGAACCAAATTTTTGGGTAGACAGAAGATTACAAGCAAGCCCAAAGATATTACTTTTCTAGGCACAGAAGGAAAAAAAAGATTTCAAAAAACACGAGTGGATCCTCTCCCAGATCTTTGCATCATTCATAAATAAATTCCCACTATTCATATGGCATATGAACATGATGAATTTGACACACTTGTGACTTGAAATTATTTGATAATGTGTCCATTTAAGTCATTATGTAGGTGTGCTCGCACCTTGGAATCAAGAGCTTTAACTTCATTGATAAGTGTCAACTCATTACAATTAACCCCCATGTTAGAAAAATAATCAGCAACAAAGTTAGCCTCCCTATAGACATGCTTGAAAGTTATAATTTCAAACAAATTAGACATTTCCTTTATACTCTTTATAGAGTTTTGGATGGAAATTGAAGTAGACCCTCTCCCAGAAATGTTGTTGATAATGTTCATAGAGTCTCCTTCCACCTCCAATATAACAAAATTGTATTGAAGAGATATTGAAACCCCCCAAAAACCACCATTGCTTCAGCAACATGGTTTTTTTGAGTGCCAAGATTGTGATGATACCCTAGAATAAATATTCCTTCATCATCACGGAGCACCCCACCACAAGCAGCTCTACCAAGTTCTCCTTTAGAAGTGCCATTAAAATTCAACTTAATACACTCTTTGATAGGTTTCACCCAACCTTTGAGTCTAGGGTTTAGAATAGGAGTACTTGGTTGGTGAAGACCCCAACCCCCAATTTGAAAAAAATATAACTTCATTTTGAAGGATAGTCTTCTTATGAGGGGCCAAATTAGAGAAATTAGCATGGATAGTATTAACACAATGGGCTCCAACATTCTTGATTGAATCCTTCTTCCCTTTGAAAATTCTTCTATTTCTCTCTTTCTAAATTTCCCACACTAAATGCATAATAGAAAAGTTCCATAAATATTTTAATCCTTGGCTCTTAAAGGGACTAGACCATTGAGACCTTAGCTATTTAATAGATTCTGGGAAACCCAATTGATTTCAAAAATATTAAGAATAGTCTTTCTAACCGAGACCAAAAAGGGAAAATTGAGGAAAAGGTGTGAAGATTCTTCACTCTCTCTTTGACATAGAACACACCTATTAACCATGTGAAAATTTCTCTTGTTAAGGTTACTAACAGTAAGGATCTTATCATGGATAACTAGCCACCAAAACATGTTAATTTTGGGAGTTAATTATTTGACCCAAACTCTACCCCAAATGAAGTTATCAGTTTCCCCAACATTAGAAAAGAAGGAATTGTAGGAACTTCAAACCGAGAAGATTCCACTGTCCTCCTTTAACCAGTAAATATTGTCATCTTCTAAACTCTCCTTATTAACAATAACTCCTCTTAATTTTTTGTTAATAGAGGTGATCTCAATGTTGTTAGAACCTTCAAGTTCGATTGTTTTCCATTGGCCAAGGGGTTCATCAAAGTTGAAATAATCTCTAACCTTAGTCCCATATTTGACCACTGAATATTTGTAGATTGTGGGATAAATGGCCTTAAGAGGAAGGTCCCCTAACCATTTATCCTCCCAAAATTTAATCATTCTCCCATTTCCAACCATCCATTTACTACCCTCAGAGACTAAGTGTTTTTCCCAATTTATCGATTTCCAAAAAAAAGAAGAACCATTAGAATCCTAATTACAAAAGCACCATTCATTGGCAGTTAGAGTTGACCAATATTTTCCCCTAATAATGGATGTCCAAACACTATCTTCCTTGACCAACCTCCAATCATTTTTGACAGCATTTCTTTATTCATTTTGGTCCAATCTCTGATACCTAGACCTCCATGATTTTTTGGTGAGCAAACCTTTTCCCACACAATTTTCAAGATGGTTTAACTTAAATTTTTCCCATGTAATAATCAGAAATTGTTACATATGATCAAAAATATGAAAATGTGTGATGTTGCATATATGAGCACATAAATTTTATATATATTGTTTCACTTAGAAAACAAAATATGGCTAGATAATTTCAACCAATAAAGAATAAAATTTATCTCTACTTAATTTTTCTAATAGAAAAGAAATATAGAGAACCATTCCCAAAGAATCAAAATAGAAATAAAGTCCTATTAGACCAAGTGAACAAAAATATTTGAGTAAAAATTAATAGAACCTCTAATGAATATCGATATTTTTAGAGGATTTTTTATGATTATCCGCATAGAATGTGGATATATCAGTATACAAACAAAATATCAAGTGTTTCAAGATTTCAATAATTTTAAGGCACTTATTGAAACTCAAAACAATTGAATATTCAAGTTACTTCAATACTTTGAGGGTGGGATTCAATAGGTATTGTATTCTCTATATATTTGAAATAAAATGGTATTCATTTTAAAATTATAACACCCTATAGTCCACATCGAAAGGGTTTTATAGAGACGTAAAACTAAACTATTATGTAAAAGCTACATAGTATGATTGAGGATACAAGTTTGGAAAGAACATATTGGGTAGGATTATAAAACCAATAATACACCTATTAAATAGGTCAAAAAATTTCCACTTGATAATATGACTCCATTTATGCATATTTAGTTATGAAACCATTAGTAAAGAATCTACAAATTTTTTCAAGTATATTTCACATGTTAATCCCCAAATAGAAAAGAACCGAGTTTGAAAATTCCAAACCTTACATTCTTCTTGGGTATAATAAAGACATAATGGGATGATAACTATTGGATCCAAAAATAAGGAAAGCAAAAGGACCATTGATTAGTTGGATAAGACTGACGCTGCCCACATGACAACTTTGGGTATGTTCAAATCCTGGAAGAATATCAAGACCAACGCATCAACAAAGCTGCCAAGAAGTAGATGTTGGTGCTTTTGCTGTACTTGTTTATTTTTCTGCTATTTTTTCACGGTCTCTTTACTAGCTTTTTTGCAGTGTTTTTGTTGTTTTGTCTTGTTTGGTAGCTATTTTTTGGCTACTTTGGGCCTCATTGTCACATTTGGATTCTGATCCTTTATTCTGGCTCCTAGGCCATCTTTTGTACTCAAGGGTATAGTCCCTTTCAAAAAACTATTTGCCAATAATAAAAAAACTATTGGATCCAAAATAATAAATATCTACATAAGTAAGGATGTTGAGTTTGGTGATAAAAGTGGCTCAAGTTCATTCCCCATAAATTCAAATAAAAAAATTATGGAAAATGATACTATATAATAAATCTTGATGATGAATGAAATGGTGAAAATGATAATGAGATTGATGGTGCAAATTAAGCTCCTCAACCCACAACACAATGTATGCCAAGTTTGTTTACAAATTTGATTATAAATTCTAAACTAGATGGTACTCTAACCACATTTACTTTTGGACTAGAAACTCAAAAAAATAAAGATAAGAATTCAACACACCGATGAGTAGATCTGCATTTGAAACATATACACCCATCAAGGTTCAATAATTACTAGATTCAAGACCATGGAATGAAGCCAAGGAGGATTAACATTAGTACTTCATAAAAATAGAACAAGATAACTTATAGATTTTCTACCCGGAAAGAATCCAATTGGTTGTAAATGGGTTTTCAAAACCAAATATAAGGAATATGGAAGTGTTGAAAATAACAAGGAAATATTCATTGTAAATGGATATGCATAAAGAGAAGGCATTGGTTATTATTATACATTTTCTCCCATGGCTAAGATCAAAACAATCAAGATGATGTTTTCTCTCACTACACAATTTGGATAGAAATTCCAGCAAATGAATGTAAAAAAATTTGAATGATAATCTTAAGAATTCTACATGAAATAACCAAAATGTTTTTCACTAAAATCTAGGAAATTAAATCTTGTAGAATTGTTAGGTCACTATATGGTTTAAAATAGGTACACCAATAATGGTAAATCAAGATTAATGATCATCTCATTCAAAATTGATTTAAGATAAATGCATATAACTATTAATATCTAACTCATACAACAAAGGGTGATGATTATAATAGTTTATTTCCATAGTAAAAAAACTATGCCCTTGGGTACATTTTTAGGTCCTAAAAGCATGCTAGCATTTACATTATTCCTAAGCAAGAAAACTAGTAATTAACAACTACCTTTATCATGTTGCTTTGTATTATTCACTTTTATTCGCTTTATACATATTACATTGTTGCGGGAATTTAAATTTTTTATATTACTATGGCCTCATACACTATTACTAAGTCATGACACTAGCGTCGGGTTCTCTTGTCCTACTTACGGATCATGTCCCTCTTTATCCTTTTCTTATCCTTTTGGACCCCTTTTGCTTCTTAATTATTTTTATCACTTTGGGTCAAACTTTTAGTTGTCAATTATGAAATTCAAATAAGGGAATCATATAAATACATGGTAATGTTTTTAAAATGAAGGACCAAGAAATAAGCATTACATACTATCACCTAAGCTTCCATTTAAAGTCACACAAGAATTAAAGGCATCCATCTACCAATCATACAAAGGACAAGGGTTGCATACTTCTGTATACACATTATAGGAAGGAAAATCCTTTTATATTCCATGCACACATACTACACATCTTCTACATTCTAGATCTATCTCACTATCGGCTGTAAAATTTCACAAGGGAATCATATCTACACACACACACACACAAGAACTACATGGAGTGTGATATGTAATGTAGAACTTTGTCATAAGTTCTCTCTTTGCATGACCACATGGGTCATTCCAACTCCCATTCTATATTTTTCCTTTTTCGGCTTGATGTGGTTTGTGGGTATGTGTAGGTGAACTTATTTCTTGTAGGTTACAGGGAAAATTGTAGATTAGATAATGAATCCCGAGAGACAAATAGGGACCAATAGTGAATCTGATATGACATTGAAATACTCAAATCTAGAGAACCTACACACACACAACACCTAGATCTAGACACCATCATCCGGGTTCTTCTTTCCTCCCGTGGGTGCTCCCGTCCAAACGTAATTCTATTTCTTAAAACCTCCAGAGCCAATGTGACGTTCTCCTCTGCATTTCTAGTATTTCATCTTCCTAGATCACTTCTTGTTCAATTGGAAACTAGCTAAGTCTTGATATATCCCTCTCTTACTTAGGGTTTCACATTGTACATGATTTTTTTCTTATGTCTTACTCAGTATATTATCATTTGTATATAACATATTATAGTAATTAATTTGAAAATAATATTTAATTAATTCAATTTACATCAAATCATTTGGTGAACCCAACTCATGATCAAATATTTAGATCCTTATTTTCCATATTTTATCCTATCTTATTTCATGGATTGTAAGGTTCCTTAAGTCTCCTTGTATCGCTTACTTGGAATGCACCCACCTTGAAAGAGGCTCTCCAAAATATATACACACTATGTACCTCCCTTGTGATACGCCGCCTTCACAAGTAAGTTCCATTTTCAATCGTATATCTAACGACCTATTAGTCTTAACACTCCATCCAATCAACCTATTTTACCGTCAATTCAATATTTAAATCATGCTTTTCAAGATAAATTTCAAGTCAGAAACCACGATTACATCTCTCAAAGCTGAAATCCAACATCTTAAGGCCCATGTTAGTTCTTATTATACACCTCATCCTAATCCTATGTCTTCTACATGTGCTCATATAAGTGAACCCCAAGTCTTATCGCTACCAATACCTCTCAATTTTGATCTACATGCTAAGCAACATGATATTATTCTTGATCTCCTCACCCACCATTTGATCAACTTGCCAATTAATCATTGTTATCCTCCTTATCACTTTCCAAATAAAAAGGTATACCATTTTGAAATTATCACAAACTTGATGAACATCATGAAAATGATTAATATGCTTTAAAATGAAGAATTCATCACCTTGAACATTAGGGTTTCATTTCATTTACTACACAACTTTCTAATAAATGCTCATCTCCAAATGCTAAAACCCATTGGGCTCCCAAATACAATTCCTCTATGTTTAATGATCATCATGCCATAGTTACTTTTATTCCTCCTCCAAAGAATTCATGAGCTACCTATCTAGCCCATCCTAACTAAGCAACAACCTCTCAAAATTTGTCTTTCTTCCCCTCCTCCTTTCAAGTCTTCTACAACGTTACCAATTCAAACTAAGAAACCACCTCTCAAAATTTTTCCTTTGTCCCATCCTCCTATCAATTTTTATACTTTGCATTACCAATTCCAAATAATAAAATACTCAATAAGCTAGACCAACAAACTCTAGATGATCTCTTTAAGCTTCCTCCTGTCAACCCAAAACCCAACATTGGTCCTATTGTTTCTTCTACCTACCATTGTGATAACTCTCTCGCTTCTCATGACACAAACTAACACTCTCCCATAGTAGCATGATATCTCCTACGTCACCACATAATTCTCCATAATTGGCACACTTGGGGGCATCACACTTTCTCCCCCTTATATCACTATCAATTATTTTTGGTGTCTAGTCTTACACTTCATGCTCTACGCTCCATGTCTAAATTTTCTAGCATACTCACTTCACCGGTACATAAATTGTACCATAATTACCCTATAACAAACTCTCATTATATGGTTCACACTTGAATATTGAGGGCACACTACATCAATGAACTTCACAGCCCATACTTCACACTTTTTGCTTCATGAAAAAATCATTCTAGCATTTACTCTCATGTGAAAACCCATTTCCCAATGACACACTCTTTTTTATAGTTCATTCTTGACTGCTAAATGGGAATTTATAAATGAACCTCATTTCATACATATTAATTGGGGACAACACAAATCCTTCCATTTGCACATATTGCATACCACGTTATAACACCCTAACAACATTTGCATATATTGGTTTCATCTAGTCTTGTTTGCCTATACTACTTACATGTTGTAATGTACTTACTATACTAGTTCGATTCCTAGTATGTCAATATATTTTTCTATATACACATGCATGTTTACTTGATGTCTAGATGTGAATTAAAAATCTTACATCTCCATACATGATAAATTATGCCCAACACTAACTCCCTTACCAAATCCCGACGAGGCTCTTGGGGCATCTATCTTTATTACTCTTACACATTACAGTTCTATTGTCACATTATTTAATACTACTATCACTTTAATTTTCGCTAATATATACATTCTTTGACATACTATTTATATTTCTAACATAATAATGGGTGCTTCATGTGTAGCATTTACCTTGTAGGAATATATATAACCATGGCTATCTCATCACATTTTGTTTGTTATTATTTACTATTATTTATGGGTTATGCCCTATGTCTTGTGTGATCATTATATGATTTTGGTTTCTTCTTCCCTAATTATCTTGTGAAATTATGAGCGATGTCCCATGTATAAAAGCATCTTTCATCGGTCCATCTTGTTTGTATAATTGCTTGTTACATTGTGTTCTATTGCATGCTAGCTACGGATACTACTAACACTTGCTACTAGCCTACTTTGTTTGCATGTGCCTTGGTTTCTACCATGCACATACCCTACCCCTTGTAGGTATCCATTTTAGATTAGCATCAAGTCCTCTCCTTTGGGCTGCATTCTCCTATAATTTTCACATGCACCCCAAACAAAGGGGCGTACATTTAGTGAAAAATCACCCCATAACATCTCGAGCCACAATTTAGATCAATATAGTACAAAAAACATATTAAGCATATAGTCATGAAATAGTCTAGAATCAAACATGGACTTTACACAAGACAAAAACTAGCACCCAAACCCAAAAATTAGTGCCTAGATGCTCCTTTCCTCCCCCAGGTGTTAATGTCCTAGGGGCAAAAACAGATAGTATTCTCGGTTCGTAATAGCCTTTAATAGTTTATAAAGATAGTTCTCTAGTAGCAGAACTTACCTCTAAATACATAATACATTATATCTCCTACAATAAATTAAAATATATAACAACATGGAGCAACACAAGACGTACCATCTCCGTAGTGGTGCTCATTTAGAAACATTTGTGGAAGGAGAGTAAAACTAGACATCTCTCCCCAACATTCTTCTCCCATGGCGTGAGATCACAAAAAAACTTTCATTTGGTGTGATATCTCCCAAAAACTTGCTTTTGCATGAGATCACCCAAAAACTCACTCTTGGAGTGATATCGCCCAAAAAAATCACCCTTTACAGCATTTTAGTAAAATTTTCTATCCTTTACACTCTTACTTTCACACTTTCCTTTTTATATACTTTCACATCTTTACATACTTTACTCATATTATTCATATGCAGGACTTTGACTAATCTTTCACTCTTCTTTTGCAGGTCCATACTTAATACGCCACAAGAAGCAACCTACACTAACAAATATAAACACAACAATAGGTACAAGCTACACATACACTTCAACTCTAAGGTCCACTCCCTTTTCCTAGTATTCACACTTCACATTGTTATCACTTCACGCTTCACTTATCCACTCGGCACATTATTTTCCACGCTCTATAAGATCATAAGGTACACATATTATGAGTACTTTACGATATCGAGTATTCACTCAATATAATAAATTGCGGGTAAAATGTAATCACAAAATCTATGCACTTGGGTACATTTCTAGGTCCTAAAAGTATGCTAGCATTTACATGATTCCTAAGAAAGAAAACTAGTAATTGACAACTCCCTTTAGCTTGTTTCTTTGTCTTATACACTTTTATTGGCTTTATGAATCTTACACTCTCACTAAATTTTAACTATTTTATATTTCTATGGCATTGGACACTAGCGCCCACCAAGACACTAGTTCCATACGCTCCTATCGTCTTAGGCACTCTTTTCCCTCTTTATCCTTTTCCTATCCTTTTGGAGCCCTTTCACTTCTTAATTAATTTTTTCACTTTGGTTCAGCATTTTAATTTTCAATTACGAAATTCAAACAAGGGAATCATATAAATACATGGTTATGTTTTCAAAATGAAGGACAAAGCACTAAGCATTGCATACTACCACCTAAGATTGTATTCAAAGGCACAAGAGCATCGAATTCACCCACCTAGAACTCACACAAGTGACAAGGGTTGCATACTTTTGCATACACAACATAGGAAGGGAAAATCTATTATATTCCATCCACACATACTATACATCTTCTACATTCTAGATCTATCCCACTATCATTTGTGTAACTTGCACAAAGGCATCAATTCTACACACATACAAGAACTACATGGATTTTGAGATGTAGTGTAACACTTGGTCATAATGTCACCAAGAAGTGTGCATTCCACCTTCACCACTAACCCACCGGTAGGAAATCTTATCTTTCCAAAAGTTTGTTCGATTTTGGGGATCTCTAAGGACTTCACAATCTTGGGGTAATTTCTTGTGAGGGTATCAAAATGATCATATGAGATTACAACATTTTAGTGTCACTCTATTATTTGAGTCTCGAAAGATTCTTCTGTGATCCATCACTTTAGTCCACTCCCATTGTAGTCATGTCTCATAGATAAGCAACCTTATTTTCTCCGTGTCGTTGATCTCATCCGAAAGGGTGGTCTTCAATGGCTCAAAACTCACCTTTTGTTTTGAAATATAATATAAATGATAATATTACTATTATGATCCAAAATTTGATATATCAAACTGATAAAAATAATAAATATATGAATACGTACACATTATTTATATATATTGACACATGCATGATCTATGTTAATAAAAATATATAAATAAATAAAATACGTAAATGGAATAATAATAAAATAGGGTAATGAAATGAAATTTGAATTGTGGAGGGAGAATGGAGTTGGTGGGTTGAAATTACAATTGGTTGGGGAGGACTAGCATGGGTATGGGAAACTCATCAAAGCACATGGGCATACTAAATAGCCTACAGACTATCATTTTCCTTGCATAATATTACAAGCTCTTTAATTTTGATCTTGATTCATTCACCACGATCAAACCCAAGGTAACATTACAAATTCTCGTAGTAATTGGATAGTTTTAGTGAGGGCAGGATGTGGTAGTGGGAGGGGGTTGTGCTAAATGAAGCTTTCATCAATAGCCGCCTAAAATCATACCCACTTTGTGGATTAAGGCGGTAACTACACACAAAGATAAATATGTAACCCACATACCTCCTCATTTTACTTTAAACAAATTGATTGACATGGGTATGTATCTATGCTAAAGTGGGTTTACTTCTCTCTAAGAGGAAACATTTTCCTGCCATTGGTTTTTTATTATATGTAGAGGAAGAAGAAAATTGAGGATTATGAGGGACCGTATTCAGTGTATTGTCTAGCTGCATTTATTTTGATTATTTTTCTTATGAGCTATGCTACTTTCACTTGTAGCCTTATTGCACCATTCTCATGGTAGATAACGCCTACCACTTCACTTCTCCTTCTATTTATCTTTTATTTCAAGTAGTAGGAGTATTGATTAAGACATTGGAAGTTCCTTCCCTATTACCCCATGTATGTCTTTGTAAGATTTTTCTCTTTTAATCTTCCTCTGCGTGAAACCCTGTTTTTCCACTCTCAAAATCCTCTTAGCCATGTCATCTCACTTAAGGAAATTCTAACACTTTTCTTTAGTAAGACAATATAATTTGGGGTTGTGGTATAAAATGTGTTTGATTGGCCATGATATTTGGAGTAGTACGAGGAACAATGGTTCCAATAAACTTACTATCTATTTGGATTCCCATGCATCGATGCTTCAAAAATGGATGAAGGAGGAACTGGTAACTCTATGGAAGGCATTCTCTTCTAGAATTAGTTGAAAGGCCTTATCAAATATGGGGAAGTTCTCGGGTTTACTATGCTCAAGAGTGTCTTGAAACCATCTTTATTCACTCATGAAAAATGTGAGAATGTGGATCCTTTCTTCTCTCGTAACTCATTCATTAGTTATGAAGTGTATCCTCCAACCGAGCCTCTTTGCAAATATTATGAGATTGAGATTGGTAGGGAACATTGTGCACATGGGGTGGAAGCATGCTCTTATCATGTGAACCTGTTTGAAAAATTTCTTGAATGAAATATGGTTTCATGGAACATGATGATTTAGGGTAATTGGTATCCATGAAAATACTTTGAAGGGTTCAAATAAATGCCTTATATAGATGGCTTGTCATGGTTACACAATATGCACAAAATGATTCTTTTATGTTTGTAAGTGTGTCATTCTCATTTGCAAATAATTGTCTTAAGGAAACTCAAAAATTTTCCATCAATGTATCATGAGTATGTTTCTCATTACTTGAAGAGAACATGCACATGGAGTTACTTTTTCTACATCAATGCTCATGAACCACTCATAGAAATCCTCCTCTTTTGTGTGATCTTGTTGGTCATGAATGTGGACCACCTGGAGCACTCACTTGCCCCGCTTCGCTTACTCCCATGAATGGTTTCCTTTCTTTCATCTTTTATTTGTTTTCTATAATTTGGTTCTTCATTTGCAATATAATAGAAATATTAAACCATTAGATACTTCAATTGGATATTTACCAAATTGTTAGTGCGAAACAATAAAACTCCACCTTGTGATTTATGTTAATTGACTTACAATTTGACCATCAACCATGTTTCTACCACAACCTTATACATTGTTAACCAAGGTATCAAAATTAGGTTCTCATGTCATCTCACATTCTTGGTGAGAGTTTGATTCGTCAACTAAAATAACCATTTCAGTCTACTTGCAAAGTTAGAAAAACACAATATTTAGAGAGTCAAAAATAACTTTCTAATCCCTAAAAATAAATATCGGTTTCATTTATGTTCCTTGCTATGTGGAGAGTCACATCAAGCCTTAGATCAGCCCCGATTGACCATTTTTTCCCTTTTCTCCACCCCCTATAGGATCCTGTTAGCCCATCTTGCTATTTTAGGAATCTGTTAAAAGTGAAAAGTTGGTTTTCATTTTAGCTCACTATTTGGACCCTGTGCAAAGAAATGTTTTTCCACCTTCACAAACCTCTAGTATTTCTATTAGAAAATTTCTTTTAAACTTCAGCTTGTGTAAAAACATGTTTCTAACTAGTTTGGAAAAGGGGTTTTATAGGCCTTTGGTCGTTGTTTGACTAGGTCAAGCTAAACCAATTACAACCGGTGGCTCTGGAAAACTAGTTGTCATTTGTAACCCATTTGTTCTGTCGACTCAGTGAATTCTCCATATATAGGATATCATGTAGGAATTTTTCCATGGAGCATTCATCTATCATAAATCATTTTTAGACGTGGTTTCTTATCCCTTGAGCTAAAATTGGTTGCTTTTGCAACTGGCCCAATTACGACCGATGGCCCCAAAAAACTAGTCTTCATTTGCAAACTGTTCACCAGCTTCAACTTCATTTGTTCTTGTGAATTCTTGGTATATAGGAGTACACGTAGGAATTTACTATTTGTGTATTTCCCATCGAATATATTTTTGAACGTGGTTCTTTAGCCTCTCGAGCCAAAATTAGACATTTTCGCAACTAGTAGAAAAATGTAAAATAAGGCCGCAGGACCCTAGTCAAGACAATAAACCGTCGTGAAAACTTATTGAAACTTATAATTAATTGTATGAAACTCTCTCTTGTGGCTTGTTGTGTGAAATATAACTTTTGGAAAAATAGTGCTTCTCTCTTCTCTCTCTTCCTATCTATTTCTCTCTCCTCCCTTAGTTAAGAAATGAAATGAATATATGTCTCTAACCCTCTCTTTTCACATGTAAATTATTCTGATTATGTAAATGGAAACTAAAAATGTTAATTATGCTAGATTTAGGTGGATGTCATGCCAACAATTTTCACTGACTCATGCTCACATGGTTTTGCAGGATGCATGTAAGATGGCAAAATGACATGGGTGTAATTCATTTTGTGTATTGTTATAATTTATATATGTTAATGGAAAAAAAAATGTATTGTTACATTTACAGTAAAGTGTCATTTTCCTATCTTCTTTCAAATAAAAGATTGTCCTTGTCATGCATGAAGTTTAAATAAACTTGTAATTGTTCCTTGTTGTCGAGTTTTAAGAGTTAGCCAAATATTACTTAATGCTCTTCTTGACTTCATTTATAGCTATGTTGTGAAACTTACATCATGTATGGAAGGAAGAAGTATCTCTTTATAAATTAAAATGGAATTTTTCTTTAAACCCCTTCAATTCTTCATCTTCCCCCGATTATTGCATGACTAGTAGGTGAGCTTTAACATTATCCAATTGAGAACTACTTGATATTTTCCTCTAGATTGAGTGATCCCCACTCTAACCATGACCATCCTAAGTATGGATGCTAGTTTTTACCAACTAATAGTTCTTCTCTCTGGTGTTGTGCTTTAATAGAATCTCTTGAAAATCTTGTATCTAGTATAAACCCCTAGACTTTTTCCTAACGAGGTGTTGAACCTAATGTAAATTAAAGATCATGATTCATCCCATAGACTTATCGTTAAGCATGTTATGTACTTATGAAATGAGGGTTTGGAACATGAGTGGAATCCATGTCGTAAGATACCTATGTATGAAACTCTGTGATTTTGAATCCCTTTCTCTTCACAAATAGGGGTGTTATCATGGCAGGAGTGTTCTAGTTGTGTATAAGTTGTGGGGTAAGCATAATTGTTTTCCATAGTTATCCTTTTGGTATGGTGTAGGCCCTTTTCATGTTAATGGAAATTAGTTGAATGTGTACCTCTTATGAGAATTAGGATGAATCACACATTATTATATATTGTATAAAGTGAGAAGGGAAGTCACTAGAATATCATAGGGTGTATAAAATTATAATTTCATATCACCTTGTAATACACATCTAATACTTAAATTTCCCATGAATAATCCAAAATTGGTTGAGTATGAAATCATACTCCTTAGGATCTTGATGACTAAGTATTTTAGTGAAGAAGTTAGAATATACGTTTAGTTGTAATAACTTAAAACAAAATAGAGTAACCTTGGTAATTAAATGCTAATATGAAAAGAACACGTAATCTATTTACTCTTAAACTAATAAACTTCATTTGTTTCATGTGAACCTTCCTTGTTATAACTGAGATAAATTGTAAAACCAAAAACATACAACTTAGAAAACAAATCCTTATAACAAACACTAGTAGCCTCATGTGTGTACATATGTTCCTTTCAACAACTAGGATGCATCATTCTTTTGCGATAAAAGGAAACAAATGAAATTATATGGAATTATTACAAGTAAAATGTTAAGTAACCTAAAGATAATGTAGTCTATTTTAAATAAGAATTAAGGAATGTATGATAAGTTATTTCCAAATAATTAAGGTCAATAAAAAATATGAATTTCATAAATATGTAAACTAGAAAAGTGTTGTGTCATGTATGGTTCATATACGAGTTATATTGTAGTTGAATTAGTATGTTGTGTCTTGTCATTTTGGGAAAGGTGGCCTTTATGTGCATCATGTATTTTTCAAGACATCTATATGGGATAATGTTTTGTAAGCATCTCATGTGTTATGCATTTTCCTAAGTGGTCATTTGTGTTGTCAAGTATCAAGCAATGTAAGTCTTAAAAAAATTATTCCGGTATTTTTACTGTTGTATTTGTGTGTCAAATCAATAGGTGTTACAACAAACACTAGCACCTAGAACTAGACATTAGATCATAGACTCTCTTGTCCTCCCGTAGATACTAATGTCCTGGGGTAGAAACATGCAATATTATTATATCAACACAATCTTCAACATTTTATACCACAGTTATTTAGTAGTAGGAACTTTCCTCTAAATACATAATACATAATACATTCTATATCCTACAATCGCTTAAAATACATAACAACACGAGACGTACCATCTCGTAGTGGTGCTCATTCAAGAAGCATTCATGGAAGGAGATTAAAAATATACCTCTCTCCCCAACACTCTTCTCTTATAACATGAGATCACCCAAAAAAACTCGCATTGGGTGCAAGATCACCCAAAAATCTCTTTTGGCATGGGATCACCCAAAAAAATCATTGTTGGTGTGAGATCACCCAAAAACTCACCCTTTTATAGCATTTCAAGAAATATTTATATCATTTACACTCTTACACATCAATTGCACACTTTCCTTTTTACATACTTCCACACTTTTACATACTTTACTCATATTATTCATATGTAGGACTTTGACTACTCTTTTGCTCTTCTTTTATAGGTCCATCCTTAATATGCAACAATAATTAACCTACATCAACAAATAAAAGCACAACAACAGTACAAGCTACGCATACGCTTCACCCCTAGGGTCCACTCCCCTTTTCCTAGTATTCACACTTCACTTGTCCACTCGGCATGTTATTTACCACACTCTCTACATGATCATAAGGTATACATATTATGAATACTTTATGTTATCGAGTATTCACTCAATAGCATAAATTGGGGAAAATGTACTCAAAAAATCTATGCATTTGGGTACATTTCTAGGTCAAATCATGCTAGCATTTATGTGATTCCTAAGCAAGAAAACTAGTAATTGAAAAATTCCTTTAGCCTATTGCTTTGTCTGTCTTATACACGTTTATTGGCTTTATACATATTACACTCTTACTAGCATTTAACTATTTTATCTTTCTATGGCCTAGGATACTAGTGCCCAAATGTGACACCAATGTCGTGTGCTTTTGTCCCTCTTTATCCTTTTCTTATCCTTTTGGATCATTCACTTATTAATTACTTTTTCTCATTTTGGGTCATCCTTTCAATTGTCAATTACGAAATTCAAACAAGGTAATCATATAAATAAATGGTTATGTTTTCAAAATGAAGGACCAAACACTAAGCATTACATACTACCACCTAATATTTCATTCAAAAGCACAAGAGCTTAAAAGGAACCCATCTATCACTCATACAAGAAAAAAGGGTTACATAATTTTGCATACACAACATAGCAAGGGGGAGTATATTCTATTCCATCCACACATAATATACATATTCTACATTCTATATCTAGCCCGATATCATTTTTGTAACTTACACAAGGGCATAATTTCTACACACACAAAAGAAATACAAGGAGTGTGAGATGTACTTGTAATGCTTGGTCATTATTTCAATCTTCAGTGTGACTACTAGGGTCAAGTTTACGACTCCCCATTTTACATTTTTCCTTTTTAGGTTTGATGTGGTTTATGGGTATGTGTAGGTGAATTTATTTCTTGCAGGTTACATGTACAGTCACACATCGACAATGAATCCAGAGTGATAAAAGGGACCAATAATGAATCTCATTCAATACTAAAAGAACTAGATCCAGAGTACTAACACACACACACACCAGTTCCCGAGATCCAAACCGGCACTGATTGTTCCTATCCTCTCATGTGTGCTCTTTTGCAGAAAAATTCTAGTTTTCAAAACCTCCAGTGATCCTCTTTATGCTCTCCTCGTATGTTATACTATTTAATCTTCCTAGCTCACTTCATGTTGGCTCGAAATCAACTATCTTCATATCCTCCTCTCTTGCTTAGGGTTTCATATTTTACATGCTTGTTTGTTTGTGTCCTAATGTGCATTAACATTTGTATATCACATATTAAAGTAGTTACTCTGAAAATAATATTTAATTAATTTAATTTACATTAAATCAATTTCAAAAATATAGTAATCATTTGAATTTAATGACTATGGTTTATGCATCAAAGGAAAGTTTTGAAATATAAGTTTACATGAAATGCCTTGGGTGATGTATGAGCATCAAGGGAAGAAGCTACAAATATTTAAAAATGTCATCCTAATCATGTTTATGAAGTCAAGGGAGGTGGTTATGAGTCATAAAGTCATGAGAAAAGGTCTAGCAAGTGTTAGGTGGAATCAAGTCACTCAAGATTTCAAATTGCAAGTTTCCCTCCAATTTGCAAATTCAAATTATAAACATGTAAAAGTGAAAATGAAATATTGTAAGAGGTGGAAAATGATGTCTTTATGGGTTGTGCATGTACTATGTTTCTATTCATTAGTCATGGTGAGTTAATTAAATGTTTGAAAGTTGTAAAAATGCCTCATTGTGATATAGAGGCATATGAAGAGTCATATAGAATCGAGTTAGGGTTAAGTCATTAGAAAGTAATAGAGATGAAACTAAAATAAAAAGAGTAAGAGAGTAATTTATGACACATTCCTCAAGGGAAATAAGGAGGGTGCATGTAAGAATGCTCTGAGAGAGAGGAAGAGAACCTTGTAATGTGGATATTTAATGAAAAAGAAAGGAACTTTGTTTTTGTGGGAAGAAATTGTGTAAATGTCTTTTTACTTCATAAATTTTAGTAATGAAAATTAAGATAATCATTTGAATAGAATTATTCTCCTTATAACTATGTGAAATGTATTCTCTGAGTGTTTTGCAAGATGATTAGCATGGTGTGAGTATATATACACTCATTTTTGAAATAATAAGAAAGGATAATTCAAAGTAATGTTGAAATATTGTATTCTTGTATAAATTGGATATATGTTGACTTAGAATTTCCTATGGGAATTGATCTTAGTAGTGGTAAGCCTACAATAGGTGAGTAATATTTCATTCAAATATTTTGCAAACATTCTCAGGTATGTTTCATTATTTTGAGGTTAGAATCTAATATTGTATGAGAACTTTGTTTGCATGGTTACCTTAAGAAAATTGATTGAGAATAAGGTTTTCGAATGATTAAGGATCTTATTTTCATGTTCATTATGAGATTAGGAATAATTTTAAGCTCTATTATAAGGTTTTATTGTGGAAGAGAGTGATATACTAATGAAAGACTTATTCTTTCATGTAACATTGTTATCTACATTCCTGATAAGGAGAATCGGGTGAATTTTTTAGGTTTAGTGCATTATTTTCCTTCACTGGTAAGAGAATAACATGGAGTAGGTTGAAACAAACCTCCAATATTAAATTTTGGTTTTGAAATTTTATTGGAAGGATTATATAACCTTTTCTTCACTACCCATTTTCTAGGAAACCCTAGATAGACTTTGTGTACAAACTAAATTTTGAGGGCCCTCTACATGGTCTTAAAGTTTGAAAATTGGAAAAAACTATCTACACCTAACCCTAAACCTGATTTGAGAATAAATTTTCCTTGAAAATTTTTAATCTCTTGAGATTCATGACATTCTCCTTAGATATATGTAGATGCATCTTAGAGACCTAGTTTGAACCCTAATATAGTGGATCTAAGATAGTGGATTTGGAGGATTATTTACAAAGGAAGACTTATTGAAACTTTGCACACATAAGGAAGGGCCAAGTGGGTATCTTAAATGGTGCCGAAATTTTGGAATTAATCATTATATCAAAATTTATTCCTATAAAATGGGTTAGTTAAGGCTAGTTGGGTCGTAGAAAGAGTGAATGTGAGATAAGATAAAGGAGTTAGATTATAAAATTATCACACACCATATTGGCCATAAAGTGTGTTTAAAAATGTTTTCACTTTTTTAGGCTATCCACTAACCCTTCCAACCATGAACATACTAGACTATTTTCTCTTAAAAACACAAAGAGGCAGCTTTTGAGAAATAGGTGAAGTTTGATACTTTGATCTTTTTGTATCAAGTTGATAGCTGGTATATAATTGTTTGAAGTTTTGGAACAAGGTACCAAGATGTGAAGAATAAATTGAAGGATAAAAGGCCAAATTTTGATTTTTTTGAACTAGGGGCATGTGAGAGCTAGTGAAGAAAGGTGAAGAGAAGTTTAAAGAAAAAGGAAAAGTTGGTTTTTATTTGCCTATGATTAATTTTGGAAGATGATTTGACATTACATGAGGTATGTAAACAAGGTATATTGAGTCTTGAAGACATCCAAGTTGAAATTGGTTAGTTTCTGTATATTTAAGCCATATTGAGCTACTTGTAAAGATCCACACTTTGTAGAGCATGTGAGTATAGGTTGGTGATTAGTCTTTTTGACTTGTTAAGTGTATGAAATTGTGATATAGATTTGCATCATTTTGGTATCAAAGTAGGATTATTTTTGAGAATTAAATATTTTTTTGGCTAATATTGAATTATGTAAGTGTGTGAATGAGATTGATAGGTGCAGGTGAAGAGTTAAGAAGAAGTGAAGTGAAAGTGACTAAGAAGAGTGTGAGAGTGAAATAAGAGTGGAAAGAAAAAGACTAGTTTGGAATCCTAGGTGAGGTGTGGAATAAGAAAGGTGAGAGAAATTTATTGAGAAAAGAATAAAAGAGAGAAAGATGGATAGAGAATAATTAGTGAAAGAGATGTTAAATTTGATTAGCCACAAGAAGAGAGAAGAAGAGGGAGAAAGAAAAGATTAAAAAATCCAAGAAGAAGAGAGAAGAAGCAAGAAAACAAGAGGAATATATGGATCAAGAGTTCAGAGAGTTGAAGAAAGATATAAAGAAGCTTGGGGAATGGATTAGAGATGAGAACTTACGATGATATAAAAGGTTGAATTTGTGATGATAAAAAAGTGAAGTGGCCTATAGAGCTAGTTGTGAAGAAGAGACAAAGATTGCAGCTAAGAGAAGCAAACATAAAAGAGGAAAAGAAGTTGAGGAAAGAGGAAAATCAAGAGAAAATGGTCATAAAAGAGATGAGAGAAGAGAAGAGCCATGTAGAGATCTCAAAACTAGTTAAGAATCATGGATATGGGGTGCATAAATGAATTTAGAAATCAACAAGTAGAGAGAAAGGATGATAAGACAAAGAAAATGATTGAGAAGAAAAGTGAACAATGACAAGCTAAGAGAGAGAATTCAATATTTTTGAGAATACAAGAAAATCATAAGGAGACAAATATTATTTTGTAAAGAAAGGGTAAAAGTATGGTACATGAAAGAAAGAATGGAATGAGGAAAGAGGATGAAGAAATCATATAAGACAAGCAGGTACAAGAGGATAAAAAATAGTGGTGTATGCAAAGGATGATGATAAGGTAAATTGGAATTTTTGTTAGTTGACATTGATGTTGTTTTAGGTGAATTCCTTTAAATTATACAAGATGGCTCCATTTGTGCATTTGAGAAGCATGGGACAAGCAAGGGTGAGTGGAATGATGAGCTTGATGACCGTGGAAGGTACGATGGTAAAATTTTCATAGGTGAATGTGATGATATTTTAAAAATTTGTTGGATATGATGGATGACGAAAAAAAAATTGAAGGTATAGTTGAGAAATTAATGGTTTCTTGGGAAAGTAATGAACTGAATGATGGAAAATAAGGCATGGGTATAGATTTGAATTTTTTTATATGATAACAAACATAGAGGAATAAACACTTAAGCAATAAAATGTAGATTTTGGACATTTTTAGACCTTTCAAGAAAGGAAAATGATGAATACAAGATGAACATGAGCCATATAGGGATGAATAAGGTGACAAAACATGAAGAAGAATATGTTTTTACTGTTATGATGTTTGTTTTTGCAAGTACAAATAATGGAAGATTGTGAATGATGAGGATGAATATGGAACTCAATAAGAAAAGAAGAAAATTCAATGCAAATGTAAGGACAAAGAGAAATACATGGGATCTAGGTTCTTATGAGGAAAACAAGGACAACATGAGTGAAGAAAGAAGAGAAAGAGCATACAATCTAGATGAAGATTCAATTGAAGATATATCTAAACAAACAAATTACAAGGGTTGTTTTCTCCCCCATGGGAGTATTATGCAAGAAAATCAATGGAAGAAGCTAAATAGATGTCAAAATTTCCTCCTAACCATTTTTATGAATTCAAAGGAGGTAGTTATGAGTCATAAATTCATGAGAAAATTTCTAGCAAGTGTTAGGTGAAATTAAGTCACTCAAAATTTCAAATTGCAAGTTTCCCTCAAATTTGCAAATTCAAATTCTAAACATGTAATAACGAAAATAAAATATTGTAAGAGGTGTAAAATAATGTCTTGATGGGTTGTGCATGTACTAGGTGTCTGGTCATAAGTCATATAGATTCAATGAAATGTTTGAAAGTTGTAAAAATGCCTCATTATGATATACGAGGCATATGAAGAGTCATAAAGAATCAATTAGGGTTAAGTCATTAGAGAGCAATGGAGATGAAACTCAAATAAAAATAGAAAGAGATTCAGTTATGACACATTCATTGAGGGAAAAAAGGAGGATGAATGTGAGAAGGCTTTAAGAGAGAGGAAGAGAGCCTTATAATGTGAACATTTGATGAAAAAGAGAGGAACTTTGTTTTTGTGGGAAGAAATTGTGTACATGTATTTTTCCTTATTAAATTTTAGTAATAAAAATTAAGATAATCATTTTAATAAAATTATTCTCCCGAGAACTCGTGAAAGTTATTCTCTGAGTGTTTTGTAGGATGATTATCATGGTGGGAGGATATATACACTCATTTTTAAAGAATAAGAAAGGAATATTCTGTGTAATGTTGAAAGATTGTATTGTTGAATGAATTAGATCTATTTTGAATTAGAATTTCCTATGGTGAAGTGATATTAGTAGTTTCATGCCTATAATAGGTGAGGAATATTTCATTCAAATTATTTTGAGAACATTCTCACGTATGATTCACTTGTTTTGAGGTTAGAATCTCAATATTGTATTAGAACTCTGTTTGCATGATTACCTTAAGAAAATTGATTAATAATAAGGTTTTGTGAATGGTTAAGGATATTATTATCATGTTCATTAGGATCTTAGGAATTATTTGAAGATCTCTTATATGGTTTGATTGTGGAAGATATTAATCTACTAATGAAAGAATTATTCTTGCATGTAACATTGTTATCTACGGTCTTGATAAGGAGAATCGGGTGAATATTTGAGGTTTAGTGCATTATTTTCCTTCACTAGTAAGATAATAATGTGGAGTAGGCTGAAATAAACCTACAATCCAAATTTTTGGTTTTGAATTTGTATTATAAGGATTTTATAACCTTTTCTTCATTATCAAGTTTCTAGAAACCCTAGCGAAGGTTTGTGTACAATATGAGTTTTGAGGGCCCTTTATGTGGTATTAATGTCTGAAAATTGGAAAAAATATCTACACATAACCCTAAACCTGATTAAAGAATAAATTTTCCTTTAAAATTTTTTAATCTCTCAAAATTCATAAAAATTTCCTTAGAGATCGGTAGATGTGTCTCGAGACCTAGTTTGAACCCTATGACAAAGGATTTGGAGGATTCGATACAAAGGAAGGCTTGTTGGGACTTTGCAAAAAAAAGGAAGGGCCAAATAGGTATCCTAAATGGTTTTTATATTGTGGAATGAATAATTATATAAAAATATATTTCTAGAAAATTGGTTAGGTATGGCTAGTTGAGACCTGAAAGCTCTATAATGGAGAAAAGAGTGAATGTGAGAGAAGATAAAGGATTTATCTTATAAAAATTATCAAACACAATACTATCCATAAATGGTGTTCAAAAAAATTTCACTTTATTAAGCATATCCACCAACCCTTCCAACCATGAACATACTAGAGTTTTTGATCTTAAGAACATAAAGAGGAAGTTTTGAGCAATATAGGTGAAGTTTGATATTGTGATATTTTTGTATCAAGTTAATAGTTGGTATAACATGTTTGAAGTTTTGGAACATGGTACCAAGGTGTGAAGAAGAAATTTAAATCTAGAAGACCAAAAGTTGACTTTTTTGAGCTAGGGAATGTCCGAGCTCATCAAGAAAGGTGAAGGGCGCTTTGGAAAAAAGAAAAATTTGGTTGTTTCTTCGACTATTAGTCATATAGAAGGATTATTTGACATTGCATGAGGTATGTAAATAGGGTATAGTGAGTGTTGAATAAATCCAAGGTTAAATAGGCTAGTTTTTGCATATTTAATCCATTTTGAGCTACTTGTAAAGATATTCACTACAGAGCATGTGAGTATAGGTCGGTGGTTAGTCTTCTTGACTTGTAAAGTGCATGAAATTGGGGTATAGATATGAATCATTGGGCTTATCCAATATTTTCTTGGACTAGAAGTATGTTATAAAGAGAATCATTTTTGTGATTCAAATGAAGTATGTCAAAACAATCATCAAGAAATTAATGATGAAGGACTACAAACCTATTACTACAATGATTGAGGAAATGATTCAGTTGTCTCAAGTAAATCCATCACAAGAAGTGAATGCAAATTTGTATTGATATTTTATTGGGAGTCTCATTTACTTAACCTATACTAGGCCGAGATAAGCAACCATGCGGTGAGTTACCTTTCTCGATTCATGCAAGATGTAAATAAATTCTTTAGAAATAAGGGGAGTAAATACTTGATATAAATCAAAATAACAATTTACTTTGATTTATAGTATAAAAATAATGAATAATTATTTTTGATATGGTATACGGTTTCAAACCATGTCAAAAATGTTGATGATAAGAATTTCACTTTTGGATATGTCTTTTGATTGGGTTCTTGTCCTATATCATGGGGAAGTAAGAATAATAATGTTATTTCTCATTTTTATATTAAATTAGAATATTGTGTTGCAACAAGATCTATCTACAAAGCGATATGGCTACATCACATCCATGATGGTTTGACTATTCCACAAAAATAGTTTATCATCTTGCTATAAAATGAAGGTGTGATTAAACTTATTTTTATCCCATATTCATGAATACATAAAGCGCATTTAATTAATAATTCATTATTTAAGAAAACATTTTGAAGAACACAACACACAACTATATTTTTCTTGACAAAAGAACAAAGTGAAGACATCTTCACCAAATATTTTGCACATGAAAAAATTGAGACATTCGATAACCTCTTACATTTTCACTTGTGATCATGCTAAATTAAGTGGGCAAATGATAGAAATAGTAATTTAGTTAGTATTATATAGTTTAATTCATGATAATGCACACTAATGCATATGTTTCAGTGTAAATTTTAGTGGTTAATCTTTGTAAATTCACAAATGTTTGGGTTTTGGAAATTTGAATTTGGCTAATTTTGAGGTGTTAGGTCGCTTTCTATTTCACCTAAATTTTTGAGTACAAGTTAATTTTTTGGGTTGATTCACCTAGAATTTACAGTAATAGCAATAATTTTATATTAAAATCACCTTTACTCTATGTAAAAAGATAAATTTACTACCATTCAACAACATAATGCCACCAATTGGTAACATAATGCCACCACCAATAATTTCCATCGAGGGACAATATTTCCTTTTAATTCATGGTGTTTTCCAATATTTTGAAAGTCATTTTTAGAAATTATCCAAGTAATATCTCGTGGTTTATTTTTAGTGGTGTCTTAAAATTTACTCGATATGTGTTTAATTTGCTAATTAATTTTTATTATAATATCATTGTACTTGATTAATGATGTTGTGTCATTCTGCTTAGTTTGAATAGTTAATTGTACTCCTATCACTTTCACTTTCATTTGAGTAATTTTTGACAATCGATTATGGACATGCTTTAGTGTTCCATTTGGTTTGTACTTCATTTTTTCAATATATATAAATATTTCATATTTTTTTCATCAATAGTAATATTTATATCTTTGGTGTGCATTATATATGATCATTTGTTTTCTTGAATTGATAGTAATGTTAAAGTATGTGTGTCATATGATATGATGTGGTCATCCAAATATTTATTCAATCTCTATTTCTAGAATTAGATGGTATGATGGCATAAAATCCATGATTAAATCTTCTATGTTCTTTTTCAAATGGAGGTTTTATCCAATGGCCATTCTCATCAATAGTTAATTTTTATTTTATTGATTCATTATTAACCTAGTATTTCACCAAACTCCTTAGTAAAGGGCATAGTGAAAAATGTTTTTTTAAATTATTTCAGTCCTATTTCTAATGACACATGGACATGTCCCAAAGAAACCTTAGAATTTATATCATGTTTAAAATCATCCTTATGAAATCAAAGATGATATATAAATTCTAGAAAATCATTTTTGTGAAATTTACTATTGGAACTACACATTATATTAATAAAAATATAATAGAGTTACAAAAGTAGGGGCGATTGGAGCACTCATGGTTCCATTAAAGGCCACGAAAGGTACCATGAAATGCCCAAAGGGAAAGAAAAATAAATTCCACAAGGGAAAATATCAATACCACCTTAAAACATCAAACCAAAAAATATTAAGCACATGTCACCGCACCGAGAGGAGGAGGATCATCCCAAGGAGGTATGTAAAATCTATTGGAAGGATCAGGCCGGTGATGGATTAACTCACAAGAATCATGATCATGTATTTTAGATTTGTAAAGGCACCAAAATTCCCTAACCAAGGGGTGGAGAGCCAAAAATGCCTAAGCTCTATGAGGAGGAGAGGCCCATAGTAGATAACTAGCCACCGCCTTCCCTCAAGGAGGAGAAATCCATCCCGGCCTCAAGGAGGACATAGATGAAGGGATACCACAGGGAGAGGAGGAGGGATGGTTGGAGATTATCTTCTATGACATAATTCTTATGGAGGTGGCTATCGTGGTGGTGATGGCCAAGGTGGTGGTGGAAAAGGGTCAAGAGGGACCCGATTCATCATGCATGGAGAACTCACCCAATGAGAAAGTAGTTCCTATAGGTGAGAAAACTCTAGGCCAATGTTTTTGGCTTGATCTTGAATTTTTATTTACACAACAAAAAAATAGCCACTTTTTCATTAGTGGAGAATAAAGCACAAAAATTATCATTTTGGAAGATAGCAATATTACGATCTTTCCAAATTTGAAAGAGATTACAAGCTATGAAAAATTCCATAGAGAATCAATATAGGATGGCCAAAAACTGAAATATCCAAATAAAGCCACCTGCCAATGGAAGAAGTCTAGGTGGTAAGGTTGAAACAAAGAATGTATCCAAGACCAAACATATTAAGCATGGGCGTAAGACCAAAACAAATGTTTAAAAGACTTGGGCCGAGAATAGAAAGGGCATTTAGGATTAGGAATTCCAATGTGACTAATCCATTCATCTAAAGGAAGAACTTGATAAATGAGCCACCACATAACATTGTTAACTTTGGGTTCTAATAAAGGGTTCTAGGCACGAGAAAGACGTCAAATCAAATTATTCGAGCATATTGAATCCCTCAATGAGAATTGAGTTTGGAGATGGCAAGTGAAATAGGACTCAAAATTCGGTAAATAGGTCTAGCATTATAATGGTAAATAGGTTAGTAATACTTTTATTCTACCGCTAATCCTACCACCAAGAATCCAAGGTCTAAGACCCAATTTATAAAGCATGACATCTAACATCAGCTCTTGAATTTTGTGGATAAACGGAAGGTCTAAATTGGAAATATTGAATTTCATCTTGAGATTAGGCCAAAGAATCTAGTCTCTATGGGAAACCGAATATTGAATGGTGTGAATTACTTTATGAGATAAATGAATAGTTATGATGCCTAGAGTTTCAACAAGTGGGATACTATCCTCTATAATAATGGGAGGCCGCCAAATTTTTGGGAGTTGAAAGAAATCTCAGTGCCAAATCCATCTCTAATCCAACAAAGAAGATGATTTATAGCTTCAAAATCCTTCAATATGCTCTTGGCAATGAACATGCCAATAATTTTAACAGTACCTTGCCTTAGTGATAATTAAGGAATGTAACCCAACATTATTCTAAAAAAATTCCATAAGGATAATTTTACGAAATGCAATGGAGAAGCAAAATTTTCAAGCTTGATTAACTAAAAGGTAGTGTACAACCCATTTAAAACATAAATAAATTATTTTCCAATGAACTTCAGTAATTACCATACCAATTTGATCACCGGGAATACAATAGACATCCCAAATGACCTGATGAAATCCTTGGAACTAGAGCTTTTAGAACAAAGGTAATCTCAAGTAGTTTGGAAATTTTGGCAAAGTTAGCTTGAGAGGGGCACCGTAGAAAGAAAAATAATACACATGGGTGGCATGCAAGAATCTTGGTTTACACCTAGAATTTCTCGGCTAAAGAGAGTTATTTAGAAACTTGCCGAGAGACTTTATTCTCAATGATGATAATCACATATTTCCATAAAGTGGCATAATTACTATAAAAAATCAAAGGGAATGCCAAAAAAATTAAATTTCTCTCTGCATCCAATCCACTTCCGGGGGTAAGATTTTAAAAAATCGGGCATAAGACAAATAATTTTCCAATAGCCCAAGTTTTTATCCATATGTATGCTAGATCTTGAAGCAAGACAAAAGCTGCCAAGACATTGAAAATCTTCAATAAAATTCTACTCATTTTCCACAAGAGTGAGGAAAGAATCATCACCAAAGTTACCATTAATGATTCGAATAGGATGATCCATTAAAAATGCCCCAAATGCGACCTAATAAATACACTTAGAAATAATATACCCAAAAGCATCGGCTACTAAGACAAAAAAAAACATATGCAAGAGGGAAACCTTGTCGATAGAGAAGAAGAGGCCAATTGTAGAGGAATATTAGACATTGATAGTCATGAAAGCGGATGCATTAGAGAACAATTTTTGGATAAATGAAGTAAACAAATCACCAAATTCAAACATCTTGAGCATGGCCAAATAAAAGGCCACTTGATACGATCATAAGCCTTCTCAAGTCAATTTTAAGAAATAAGGGTTGTTAAAGAGATATTTAATCCCATTCCATACCTTCCTGACCGTAATAAGATTATCCAGGATGTAGTGCCCTTTGACAAACCCTACCTTCTCAGGTCAAACAATCTTAGGTAGAAAATCATCAATGTGAAGAGCAATGACCTTAGAAATAATTTAATAAGAAAAATTTAGAAGTGTGATAGGCCACCAACTATATATCGGTTTAGAATCACCTACTTTAGGGATGAATTTGATGTTTCCTTGATTAATGAAGCTCCCTAATGAAATGGATTGAAGGGATTAATTCTAGACATGAAGCAAATCAGGGCCAAAAAGACCAAGTAGATTTGTAGAATTCACAAGGAAAACCATCCATCCCGTGGATATTATTGATCATCATCTAGGCACATAAGGGAAGCATATAACTCATGAAAAGTAAGAGATGAATTACATCTAGCACAATCATTAGAAGACAATTTTTTTAATATTGGTAAATAGTTTTTGAAAGGACTATACCCTTGTGTACAAAAGAAGGCCTAAAAGCCGGAATAAGAGAGAGGAGTAGAAGAAGTGTAGAAAGCACAAAAGTTACAAAGAAAGAACAACGAAGCCCGAACAGCTATACAATTGAGACATAACAATGAAAACAACGGCAAAAAAGCAAGCCTACGAAAAAGCGATGTAATAAAAACAAAAAGGACTAGCAAAAGTAGTCGGGACTACTTCTTGGCCGCTTGATCAATACTCATCTTTACTCTTTTCCAAGCATGATACATGCCCAGCGTGGTCATATGAGCGGATCCGTCTTATCAAGCTCCTCTCTGGTTCTTTTGCTCTCTTTCTCATTGCCCCAAAGTGTAGCCGGACACCGCTAAGTTGTGAAACACTTCTTGCATGACCTTCGATGAACTCCTCGATGGCCCTGAAGGCTGCAATATTATACTCATGCCTAGTCTTCATCTTCCCTAGGCGGGAGTCTAAGGAGGTCAGTTTTTTGTATATGTCATCAATCCGCTATGCCAATGCTCCCTTCCCCCTCAATGCTTTGTTTGCCTTTTTGCTTAGCAAGGTTTTTAACCTCATCCTTCAGCAATTTAAGCTCAGCCTCTAAGGCCTCCAATCTCCTAGAAGGGTTATCCGTTGGTGCCGCCTGGGGACTGGCACTACTAATGTTCAGCAGATCACGAGCAATGTCCTCCAAAGGTTCAACCCCCTCAAGATCTCCTGAAGCCCCAGTGACACGTTTAGAGGTAGAGACAGGGTGGGTGGCAGGGGCAGCAACAGGAGGAAAAGAAGGAGAAGCATGAGCAGTCGGCATGGGGGTAGCAGCACCGAAGGCGGGGGCAGCGGCAGGGGCAGCAGGGGAGACAGGACTGGCAGCAGCGGAACCCAACAAAGCCGGGCCCGGAGAGGAAGGGGCAGACTGGGAATCTAACAAGGCAGTGCTTGTGAATAAGCAAAATAAGCCCTTGGTGTAAGGGAAAAGCTTGGGTATGCTTTCCTGAACTCCAAAATGGAGCGTTCAAGAGAATTTAACAGATAGTGAGGGAAACAAACCAACCTACTCCTACGAAAGTGATTCAAAAAGACAAGGTGCTTGGCAGGACAATAAACTTTGCCGCCTTAAGGATATGAAGCGAATCATCATGCGGGTGACTTCATCATACGGGGATGGAATTGAGTTAATAAGTAGACCCGCGGTGTTGAATATAAGCTTCTCCTCCTCCTCCACAAATCTTTTCTCTTGATCTTTGATGACCCTCTTGTTGAAGAAGCGGTAACCTTCAAGTGAGGCCGATCCTTCGGCTATGAGTTCCTCATTAATAAGAATTTTCGCCCTCCATGATGTCGACCGTCCTCTCATTCCACTCCTTGGCAAAGCGACGAAATGCTTTGATCATGTCCTTGCACTCTTTCCACAAAGTTGGTGAATCCGCCGATCTAAGAATGTTCCAGAGCTCGGTGTTTTCTTTCCAGTCGGGGTCCATGCGGCTCAATCGGCGGGAGGCCCTCCCATCTTCACAATGATGTGCGAGTTATAACAATTTTCAAAATACCTTTTGGAAAATTAGAAGACAATTTGATAGAAGCTGTTTGATACATTTTTTTGGAAAATTATCGATCATTGGTAAACTATTATGCTTGAAAAAATAAGCGATAGTGATCCATAAAAACATTAGTGATCTCAATAATTTCCATGATAGGATTCGAGCAACCTAAATAGCTTTAATCTATTATCGAGCATGTTTGAAATGAATGGATTTAAAAAATTTCTTGGATGTTTTATCTCGCACCTTGATCCATCCAACCTTGATCGGATTTGGGCTCCACTAGACGAGAGAGATTCTATGATATTGATTTTATGTCAAATATTGGCATCTTGTAATCGAAGAGGGGTGCCCAAGGGATTAGATTCCATGAGAACATAAAATTGCAGAGATATTTGTGCAAAGCTTAATCCACGTGCTTTTACATAAACAATTAATATCCAAGTTACTAAATCACTAACAAGTTAACCACATAGAGTATTTGCAAGAGGGCTTTGAAAATTCCAAGATATGAAATTCATGAAAAAATAGACATGTAAAACTCCTTAGATTTTACGGATCACCATCCTCTAAGCCAAGAATTACAACATTATTAGCAAGAAATGATGTGGTTTTAATTAGAGAGATCAATATGGATGGAGTGGATTTTAGCCCCATTTTCTCCCTGATCTCTAGGACACCTCATGGGGTAGACTACATGAATGACACATAGGTTGAGATGTTGAAGCTAAATTCTCAAAATACTCTATTTTAGAAGCTAAAACTTGGTTCTGTGATGGTTGGGAAGGAATGTAGACAAACAAGAGGAAATGACCTAGACCTGACTCATCCTTGGATGCAAGAGGGTGAGGAGAAGGATCAAGGGTCACCACAAAAGTGGATTTTACACTGAAACCTTCTTATTCCCGATTGTAGTCCAACCATCTATTGGTAGGTCCCCTTTGCTTTTAACATATTAGGTGGTGTAGCCATGGGTTTAGATCAAGCCAAAAGAGGAAAATTGGGGATGTGATAGTTTAGGGATTGAAAATGAAAGTGGGTGTTGTGGAGATTGAAATACAAAACTTTATGAGAGAAACACAGGGACCCCACTTGAATATCTAAATGGTCCCACGTATATTTCACAAGGTCAATCTCGACACAAACTTGTTTATTGGGCCAGAGTACAAGAAACAATCATGTTCATGGTATATCACCCTCACAATGGGTTTAACAATCTCTGGAAGGAAAGACTAGAGATGAACAAGGAGTCCAAGAAGCTTGATCCAAACCGAGATTTTCAATGAAACCTGGTTGGTGGGGTTAAAGTTAGGAGTCCACTAGGAAAGCACCAAAAGGGTGTTACCTAAATACCAACATTCCACCTTAAGAAGGAGGGTTTGGACCTATGAATGTTCACAAAATGAAAAAGAGATGAAATCCCTTGGTGAGATTGTGGATTCCTGAAACTAGGATATTGTTGGACTCCTAATGGTTTTTTATCTAGTTTTGTATATAGGATTAAGAGGGAATGTGGAAATAGAAATATGCAATAAGGCATTTGTTACACTACCATTTAACTAAAGGGTCTAAAAAATTAGAGAAAATCAAAATATCGAAGGATGATTCAGATTCCATACCTCATCATATACCTTTGGCACAAACTTCCAAGCATGCTTGGGAACCATTTTGACCACCATTTGTAATATTTGTTATAATAGATGAAGATCCTTCCATTTATAGGCTACTCACCACCTTAAAGGTGGGGAAAATGCCAACTAAAAATATGATAGGACCAATAAGAATACCCTTGTATGAAAAAGGAGGCACAATACAAAGAAAGGGAGTGACACAAACATACACATAAAACCCTAACAAAGACAAAGATGAATGTATAAATTCAAAATGTATTTACATAATTTTATCTTTTGATTGTTTTGTGAAATTTATCTTTATCAATGATAGAATTCAATTGGGGTTGACCATTAATATGCATATATATGTATAAGGGTTAATCCATTTATTTTAATATTTTATTTACACTTGTGGTTATTATTTAGTAATTTATTCATATGAAACCATGTTTAGTGCTTGATCATGTAAATTATACATTTTTGTCTCTTCACTATGCATGTAATCATATCTTAGAATATTGCTACTAGCTTTATACATTTACATTAGTTTAAATTACACTATTTTCACTTGTTTAAATTAATTTATTTTAACAGAAAAAAATTCTCAACTATGGGAGATAATAATTTATCTTCATGAAATTTTCAATTGTAATAGGAATTGTTTGCTTTGGTTACTCTTTATTAGGGTGGATGGAAACTAGCTTCCTTATATGTATTTGTTATGTTGTATTAGGAACCACGTGTTCGATGTAGTTTCAATTAGTGAATATTTATATTGAATAATTTTAAATTATTTTTATTAGGTGGATGTAATACTTCCTTAAGCTCTATTTGTTACATACACCTCTTTAAATTGTTCTTTCATTTTTGTATAATGCTCTTACGAGTGAGATATTGGATATGATTGTGTAAAGTCTAATAATTTTGTGTGATTTCCATTAATGAGATGATATTTTTAGAATGATCTTCCTCGATTAAATACAAAGTGATTTTATATCTTATATTGAGTGATAGGTAGTGACATGATCCTATTATCAATAAAATTACACAAGACAATCTGGTGTATCAACATCATAGTGTATAATAGGGTCATGATTATGCCTCTTCTTTAGTAAATATTACACTTCACCATAATTTGAATGCATTATAGTTTTTAAATATAAGTAAAAGAAAATTTACCCAAGGTATGGGTAATTTACAAATTTTGAGGTGCATGTAGCATTTCCTCAAGGGTATTGGACATAAGGGCCTCAATCATTTCATGATATCCATATAATCAAGCCTCTTCATAAATTACTATTTTATATAGTAATTGATTGATAGGATCATTTAATTTATTAAACAATGATGTGGGAAATAAGTTGCTAAACCTTGGAAAAAATATTCAATGTTTCTTCTTATAACCTAGATTGAACATGAATTAGAGTCTTATGAATGTAAAGTGAAAAAAAAGCATGGATAGACTTGTCAATGTGTTGGAGAATTTCCTATAAATTCTTGAAATAATTATAATTGGTAGTATGGGATTATAAATATATGAGTAATAGTTCATGTAATGTTAAATAGACATTAATGGAGTTTATAGGTAAAATATGAAACCATGTTAAGGAAGTACGAGTGAAACTATGTGGAAAATCCTTAAGCAATATTTTATAATTGTACACATATAGATGTAGATATTTAGAAAAATGGTATATGTGTTGAGAAGCATATTATTTTCATATGGATATGATAAACTTGGGAATACACAAAAATATAGATGGGAATGTAGCATTGTAAATGTCACACACTATTGGTTGGTTAGCAACATAGTTTCTATCAACACAAATTATGAATGATTTGGAAGATAAGTGTATGTGTTTAAATTAATTTCATAATTCCCATATGTCTTTCATCATGCATTCTTATTTCTTGGTTAAGATACTAATAAATTGAGAACACATGCCACATGGTGGAGTAGGCCAAGGAGGCCTAATATAATGTTTATGAGAAAAATATGAATCATTAACACACAAGTTCAAAGAGCTATCAATATCACAAGATACATCATATGGTGTTCTAAGAAATAATTATTTTGATATAAAATTATTATTTTTAAACTTAAAATCAACATTATTATTCATAGAATAAACATGTCTAGAAAAAACATTTCAACCATTTTCACAAAGAAGAGCGTTATTATTACCAAACAAAAAGTAAGAATATTCTTATTTATATCCATAACATGATTTTGTTTAGGAACATTTAGTGGTATCATGTCTAAGTGAGAGAGGGTTTCATTTATATAAGGTGAGCACCTATATAGATATCTACCCCCTCTCTATCTATATAAGATGGAGTATAGTGGAGTTATTAATGTAAGATGTGACTTAGTATGGATACAACACATGATTTCTGAATTTGGGTTTCAATAGTCTGAAATCATAATTCTTTGATGAATTATTCAAAATGCCATTCACATCTATCTAAACCTGGTGGAGCACAAGTGCATAAATCTCATTAAGATAAGCATACATTATATTTGGAATATGATCCACGACAAGGTTATCAACCTCAAGTTTTACCCAAAAAAATAGGTTGCAGATATCTTCATAAAGACCTTGCTTGGGACTCAATCTATTCATCTCAAGAAAATTTTACAAATGAATTAATGTGTTATTAAAAGGGTAGTTTAGTATTCCTTTGTAATTCCCTTTATTTAAGTACATCTTAAAGGGGATGTCAAGATATTTAATCAACCACACACTAATGTATGTGATTAAAATGCACTTATAATATGAATTAAAATTTAATTTATATATGGATAATTAACCCATTGGTGTACACTTATCTACATATACTAATAGAGAAGAGTATAAACCAAGTTATCAAATTTATTCAACTATACTATTGATAAATTAAACTAAACTTTCTTTGCAATCTAACTACTCTTGAACCCTAATAATAACCTCTAGTTGTTCTTATAAAGAATAGAGAGTTAGTATTAGTGGATGACATTGGGGAAGAGAGTTATTATTACTCTAAAAATTTAATCTAAAGTTTATTAATAGAATTTTTGTAGTCATGATACCCTTGATTAATTTATGTTGTGTATTTACTTTAAGCTTTTATTAATTTATTGTGTACGCATGATTAAGGGTGTTATTTTATGGTTATTTACAAATATTATGGAGAGTATATCATACTTTTATATGCACATCACCCATTAAATATTGGATATAATTATTAAAAGGCATCACAATATCCTAAATATTCCAAGATCATCCCAAGAGCAACCCATGACATAAATTTGAAGTACATCTGTCAAATTTATATGTTGTCACGTGTTTTGTGCTAAATGATGAAAAATTCTTAATCATATAGATGTTATCTTAAATATATAGAATATATATTATCCTTATAAGAAATATAACATATCTTGATGATATTTATTATTTTAAATCTACATATGAGAATATAAAATTTCACCCGTGTAGTATAAAAATGTATAAAAATTGCCAAGAATTATTCAACGTATTTTGAGAAAATTTGATCATGGGTTTTGTCATATTTGTTCACTATTATAAATTGTTGGAGTTTAGAATATTATTCCCAAATATTAAATCCCTAACATTTCCATGGAAAATTGAAACTCAATGGTTCCATGCACACATTGGGATGCCCCTATTTCATTATAAAAACCATGTAAAAAATAAAATTATTATATGGGTTATTTAGATTTTGTAAGAGTTAAACTATAAATTGTTACATTAAATTTATTATATTTTTATCATTACATTGATTAAAAAATAATTTTTATGTGGATATTTAATAATATTAATAGGTGCAATATCAAAATTATGGTTATTCTAATTAATATAATTACTAAATGTGTATAATGATTATTCGAATATAAGTACACTAAAAATAGTAAAAACAAAAATTATTAATGACATATAATGATAAAATATGACCAAACACCTCCTTTGAAAGATAAATAAAGTGAAATAGGGTTAGGGTTAGAAAGGTAACACTATTTTTAAGCATAAAAGTGTGAAAAATATTTGAAAGAATGGAAATAAGATGTATAGAGTGTCATCAATATGCTTTGTCAATTCTAGATATCTAGAAATGAGTACACAACATGATCACTTGAGATACACAAAATTACTAGTGTTTTAATCCTCGTGTGTCTTATTTTTTACTTTGGTCTATTAATCTATAACTTAATTTTGGTACATAGTACATATGTCTCTCTAGATATGGAATATGTGATTAGAATCCATTGATAACACGTACATATTACAAATGAATTCTCTTTGTAAAAATACTATCTCCTTCCTTTATAGCATGTGAAAAGGGAATATAAAGGGAATTCGGGAAAGGTAGGTGGAGGAGGAGTATTTTGGGATCACAAGGGAAGTTTTCTCCTTGCTTATTTATTTTGTTTGGGAATTCAATCGAACCATGTTGCGGAGGAAGCTACACTGGGGTGAAGCTCACGAAGAGAAAGGGTTCAAAACCTTCTTGTGGAAGGAGACTCCTTGAATATAATTTCATGCATGAGAGAGGGTAAATGTACTATCTCTATCTCTATTGAAGATTTCATCAACAATGCTAAGAATAAACTTGTCTCCTTTGTTGATATATCTTTCTCTCATGTCTTTCTAGGAAGGAAACAAATTGGCTGATGTTTTAGCAAATAAGGGGGTGGAAGCTAAGGCTTTTAAGGTGATTGAGGATATATCCTATGTGGATGAAAATTTCATTGATATCTTGGATTGGGAAAGAGCCCCTACCTACATTTCTTCCAATGAGGATGGTAATCGATGTAAAAAGCCCTCTAGGTGACGCACTTATATATTCTAAATCTAACACTTGTGCAAACCTTTATATCCTATCATGTCAAAGTTTGGGTGGTTCTCTTGGTTATTTTGAATCATATCTCCAAGTGTGGGAAAGGAATCCATAACAAGCACAAATCACTCTACACAAAAAGAATTACTCTAGAACCATGGGTGGCGAATCGGTGAGGACGGAACCAAATAAGGTCCCTCATATGTCTAAAGAGGAAGAGGAGTTTCTCGAGAGGGTTGGGTCATTAAGGTTTTTTAACATTTTTTATGGCTTCGATGAGACTCTGAGTGAAGCTGTTGCAAAAGACTTGGAAGGATGGCAATGTTCGAGTTAACAATTTTTCTTTCACTATATCTCCTAAGTTCATTTCCAAAATCACGTGTCTATCTTAGGAGGAAAAAATTTCTTGTAAACCCAAATCAGACTATAGCCAGGAGATTGATTGTTTCATGTTTAGTAAGGGGTCCCCTAAAATCCTCCACAATGGTTATGCAAGAGAGGATCTTCCCTATCCTTACAATGAAATTTATCATCTTCTTATGGCTTATATTACACTTGAAGGGCGTTATAAAGTTATTTATGGGTATCATTTTCCAATGTTAAACCACATCCGGATGACAGAGACCTATAACTTTCCTAATGTTTTGTTCCTTTCTCTTGCGAAGTCTATCGCTCAAGTCGAGAAGGGTACTTTCTCCCTTCCACTACATCAAGGCCTAATCAAAGCCATGATAAAATTGGGAACACCCCTTATTGGGAAAAATGAAAGATTTGGGGCTTTGGCCAAATGGAGCTCTGCTAGTTTTAGTGTTAAGCCCGTGATTCCAAAAGCATTGGAGGATGGTGCACCTATTATATCCATGAGGAGGGAACTATTATACCCAAACTTTTCAAATCTCAAGATTTCGTTAATGGATTGTGCTAACTATTCTTCGATGGATCAAGAATAAAAAATGGGGTTGGTGTTGGTGTTATGTTGATTTCATCCCAAGGTAAGAAATATTTCTCGTCCTTCTCGTCTTCAATTTAGCTACACTAATAATGAGGCCGAACACAAAGCTTTGGTATAGGGAATCCAATTATCTCAAAAAAGGGAGATCAAGGTGTTAATGGTTTTGGTGACAATGAGCTCATCGTGCATCAAACAAGGGATCGAACATGAAAAATAACAATCTATTAAGATCCTAAAAAATAGGGTGTGGGATCTGATCAAATATTTTGAAGCCTTTGGCATTCATGTAGTTCATAGGAAGCAAAATCAAGATGCAAATAGACTTGCAACAAAGGTGGGATCCTAATATGATATTCCCACCGATGTCATGAAGGAGGAGTGAGAGGTCATGAAGCTGGTCATAAAAATAGTCATACCAAAAATTTAAGTAATTGGTAAGTCTTCGATAGTGACTAGGAGATTATCCTTTTCTACAAGAAGAGGCTAAATTCTCGTTGAAAAACTAGTCCAACTTACAAGAAACCTACAATGATAAAATTATATAATTTAAGGGTAATAAGTTTCCAAAAGGTTGAGCTAACCTCAAGTCAATATTTAATTCATATGATCAGCTCAAAAGATAAAAGATCAATATGGTTATTAAGGGAGATGATTTTGAACAATTTCAAGTCACGAGAAGATGGATCTTTAAAGATTGGGAAAATATGTATGCTAAATGAAAGACATACCTTTACTGGTATTATCCAATAATACAATGATGTATTTTTTTGTATTTATGAAGATCATAGAGGTTTTGATCTAGGTTAGCACACCACGCTATCGAACTTGACCAAAATGCTAAGCCGCTTAGGCAAAAGCAGAGATTGGTCAATCCTAAGATCAAACTACTTATAAAGAATGATATTTTGAAGCTCATTAGATTAGTATCATTTTTCCTAATAAAGCACTCTTCCTGGGTGACCAAATTGGTTCAAGTTAGGAATAAAAATAGATAAATCAAAGTATGCGTTGACTTTAGAGATCTTAATCAGGCTTCCTTGAAAGATCATTACCATTTTCCATCCATGGAGAAAATTCTCCAAATAGTGGCAGGTGTAGAAAGGTTCTCATTGCTCAAAGAATATCCAAGATACAATCATATACTTTTCAAATAATCTGATCAGTTCAAGATGAATTTTACTACCAAGTGGGGTACATATGCCTATAATAAGATGTCATTTGGGTTATCCAACATTAGAGACACTTTATAATGAGCTATGGACATGGCCTTTAAAGGGCTTATAAATGATATGATCCTCATTTATCTAGATGATATAATGGTATATTCTAAACACATTCATGATCACATGGACCATCTAAACAAGGTATTCAAAATACGCTGAGAATTTGAGTTATCCTTGAATCCCCAAAAATGTATTTTTGTAGTTCTTGAAGGGAAGCTATTGGGACACATTGTCTCAACATATGGACATTCAATTTACCTAGAGATAATTCATGCCATTTTATCCCTTTCTCTCCCAAGCCATAAGAAGGGTCTCTAGATATTATTGGGGACTATCAAATTTGTAAGAATATTTATACCTCAATTTTCCACCTTGGCTAAACCACTCACAACTATGATGAAAAAGAACATACCTTTTAAATAGACTAAGGAATGTAAGGATAGTTTCAAATCTAAAAATATTGCCATTTATCAGGCTCCCACATTGGTAAATCTTAATTATGAGAAGGATTTCATTATCTATGCTTTTACGAGGGTCGAAATTATTTCAGTGATTCTTACTCAATAGAATAATGATCTGATGGAATAACCAATTACCTTCTTCAGCCAATCACTCAAATATTATGAAATCAAATATTATTTTATTGAGAAACATTTTTTCACCATCATTTAGACACTAAATAAGTTCAAACATATGTTGTCCAATAACAGGATCCAGTTGATGGTGTCACATCTAGGGGTTAAAGATTTCTTATTGAATAAGGACATGAATGAGAAGTGAGTTGGATGGATTACCAAGGTCATGGAATATGATGTTCATATAAAATTAACCAAATTAATAATAGGAAAAGGTCTATGCCAACATCTCGATGCTGATTTGTAGGAAAGAGAAGGACATGCTAGCGTGTTACATAATCACCATCAAGAAGAAACTCACACTCTTGCTAATTAGATGTTCAATATGAAGAATTTTTTCTATTAGGAGAATATCCTTTAGACCTAGATAGAAATCATAGGTGGAATTTACTACTTCAATCCATTCCATATGCACTTGTAGATAACGTAATTTTTGAAGGGATTTAAATGGAGTTCTTCTCGGTGTATAGGTCTAGAACAAGTTGATAGAATATTGAAGGAATTCCATAATGGGTTGTCAGGGGGTCATTACTCAACAAAGAAAACTACTACTAAGATCATGAGGGTAGGATAATATTGGTCGGACCTATTTAAAGATTCCCATATATGGGTGAGAAAATGTAAATAATGTGCCTTTTTCAAAACAAAGAAAAGTTTAGCTGCTCTTCCCCTCCATCCAATCCAATTAGATCAACCCTTCGTATAATAAGGACTAGACTTTATCGAATTATAAATCCACCATCTAGTGATGGTCATAATTAGGTACTAACTACAACAAATTACTTCACTCGATGGATAGAGGTAGTAGTATTGAAATAAGACAACGAGAAATCCATCCTATATTTTCTCGAAGGAATTATGACGAGGTTTGGTGTTCCCTTCATAGTTATTTCAGAAAATTCCAAGGCATTCGTAGGTACAAAGCTTAGTGAGTGGGCTATAAAAATGGTGCTCATTTGAAAATTTTATCCAACAATTATCCATTGGGAAATGGTTTGTTCGAGTCGAGTAATAAGAACTTGATATAGATTATTGAAAGGAAAATTAAAAGAAATTGAAAAACTTGGCACACAAAGTTGAAGACTTCCTTATGAGAATATAGGATAACACAAAATAGGGCCATTGGTAATTCTCCCTTTATGCTATTGTATGCTAGAGAGGAGAAAATCCATCTATCCTTGGAATTTCCATCTTTGGAGCTAGCAAATTAGTCATAACTAATAGAAAGTGATCATATGACATTGTGGTTTGTTGAGTTAATGGAATTGGAAGAAACATGAAACAAGGCTATGAAGACCCTAGAGTTGCACCAAGCTCAAACCAAGAAAATTTTTGATAAGAAAACAACTCACATGTATTTTCAAGAAGGAGATTTGGTCCTTAAGTAGAGTCAAGAATGAATGCAATTTTGATGCCCTCTAGAGAGGGCCATATATAATCACAAGTTGTAAAGAGGAATTTTTTTGTCTATCTAAGCTTGATGGAGAAGCACTTCCCATCCCGATTCTTTGCGATACATGCTCAAATATTTCTATTGAGGAGATTTTATTATGTATAGTATTAGTCTAGTTTCCTTCCTCCAAGTGCCTTACACATTGTCTTTCTTGTCTTGCTTTGTTTCTTTTTTTTTTTTTTTTTTTTGGGTTGTTTTTGGTTCTATATATTCTTAAGGTTAATGAATTTGTGCCCAATGGATTGCATAAGGATATTGGACTACTTCTTAGTAGGAAAGGATTCTTGAAAGGTTGTTTAAAATGTTAACTTTCCAAGTTTCCCTTGCCAGGAGGACGTTTGAAATTTTATTGCAATTTTTTTCTTATACCAAATTCTATTTTTTCCTCGAATTTGTAAATTTTTTCCAAAGTGTTAAAAATTTTTCAGTAGATTTAAGATTTTAGAAGTTAACATGTAGTTTGCATGCAAACTATATATTGAGTTTTGAAACACAAACGCATTAGATATCATAAAATGCATCACTTGGAAATTGAAACTTCACATATAGTTTGCAGGAAAAATGCATGTTGAGTTTTAAAGTCTAATTCCCCCACTCGTAAAGTGGAACTTAGAAATCAAGGTACAGTTTGCATATAAACTACATCTAAACTTCTGATTTCCAAACTCTAACCATTTTGAAGGTATTTCGTGTTTGAAACTCCGAAAACACAATTTGCATACAAACCGCATCTAGACTTATGAATTTTGAAACTGATGGTAGGTCAAGATTTATTTCCAACTACTTGCACATGTCACCCCATAGTAATAAAATTTTACTTTTCTATTTAAGGGCAAGTTTTACTTGTCATTTTCGTACCTAATAGTTTGGTACACTAACCTACTAATTCCTCTCTTAACTCTAATATACTTCTTATGTGGATTTTTGAGCAATTTAACATGATTTTATCATTTGGTATTTATGTAATTTTTCAAATTATCTTTTACAAGTCCTTCTAGTTTCACTTTTAGGATTTTATTATCATTTTTATTTGATTTCATGGGTTCCCTTTGTGGTTTCTCTTTTGTGTCATTTTTCGAGGTTTTATATTTAATTCATAGACTTGATTATTCTATGTCTCTCTCAATTTAATGGGTTCTTGTTTTTATTAGGCTTAGGATTCAAAACCTCATTTTCTAGAAAGGCGAAGGAGAAATTGGCATGGAGGAAACATTTTGGAGATTTAAGGCTACAAAACAGGGCTTGACTTCCTCCATCTAACTCAAATATTCACAAGAAATGAGTAGTTTTAAACCTTGGGTCATAAGTGCGATATCACCTTGCATTCAAAATTTTGTGGCGTAAGTGCGGTGTTAGAAGTCATTGGCGTAGTGCAAGGCTACAAAGTAGGTTCTAACCTCTATCAGTGGAACTTTAAGAAGAAACTACACGTCGGAAGAGTAGTTTATAAGTGCGGGTTTACATTGTAGGCATGAAATTCTGCTCTCAACTTCCGATTTTCATTCCGGAGGAGTTTTCGGGTTTTTATCTCGAGGGAAAATGTTTGGATCATCTTCAAAGGGAAATCAAAAGATGAGATACAATTTTCAATGGGTACCTCCCCCTTCAAGAATCATGTCGGATATTGAAAATATTTGAGATATGGACCTTTGGCATATTGATCTACCTAAATCTTGGGAGAGGGTTAGAGATCTAAAAAAGAAGGCATGGATGTAAGTTATATTTGACAATGGACTCTCTTTGGCTTCCAATTTCCCTCTATTGATGCAATGACCGAGTTTGTACTTCTGCTACTGCTACACACTATGATAAATAATACCGAATAGTGAGGGATGATGACAGACGATCATGATCAAAATGGATAGAGACTATTTTTAAGACTTATTTAAGCTCCCCGATGTTGAGGAGTATGCCAAAATTTCCTAGAATCCACATTTGAGCACTAAGAATTGGAGATTGATACACTGTACTAGGGTCCTTAACAAAAGTTACCTAATGAAATCTAAGCCTTCATTGTCTAGGGTCCCTAAGACTATCCCATGATCAGATTTTATTCAGGAAGTAAATGAAATCATCACCTTACTAAGAAGAGTTACAAGACTCCCTTCTTCTAAGGATTTCCAAGAGTGGATGTATTTATACATTTCCACTATCCAAAAGAATGGTGATCTTATCCAATGGGAAAATATATCGGTGGTTTCATCCATTTCTAACTATCGGATCTCCTAAATTATTGAAATTAGTTCATTACCTCCTATCTTGTATACGTGGCTACAGGGATGAGAAATTACCCTAGGTTTTCACCTATATGGTCAAGGAATTTAGATAAAATTTACAACTTCTACCCTAAACTTACGATGAAATAAGGGATAACACATTTTAGAAGAGTTAATGATGCATTCTTCACTGTTATCTTATACTTATTTGATAAATATCTTTACAACTAAAGGATTTTGGACATTTCTTGACAAGTGGTTAGGGAACAGGGAGGCATATATTTACAATTTCCAACATTCGGGTATCTTAGTGTGGAAGGATTATCAAACACTCCCTATATGTTACTAGTGTGCTCCATGTATGAATGGGTCTTTATGGAGTTAGTTCGACAACTGTTACATTTTCATAAGATCCAACATGAAAGAAAAAATACTGAGCTCAATGTCCCATAGTTCTTAGAAGGTATACTTGTGCTTCCACATATAAGGAAAAGAATGTTGAAGGGGAAATGTAGCAAATGACCTTGAGGACCTTTTCACTGTGTGTATGTGTCTAATTATTGGGATAAAATAAGTGAACATGGGCTAGCCGGTGCACAAACACCTCAATTAGAAGATATTTGGATTAATCGTAGAGAAGAAGTCATAATATGGAGAAAGGACTTTGAGAGGTTAACTCTCCAAGAAGTGGACCAAGATGGAATTATAGATGTCCCGTAAGGTATTCATGATGATGAACAAGTTTTAGACCCCATCAATGATCAAAAAATTGTTAAGAGTCACACCTTGAGATGGATCGATTGGTCACTCAAAGAGTGTAGCAATTAAAAGGAAAGAGTGACCCCTATTCTTAATCATACTTATCAATGGTTGATATCACTTGGAATAATTCCAAAAGCATTAGAACAACTTCTTGTTGAGGCAAGGTAAGTACATACACCTAGGCCATATCACCTCTTTAAAATGAAGGAGATATTCTTTTAAACCTCCCCAAAGCCTTGTAAAATAACCATTGTCTATAGGGGTTCAGTTATTCCTCCAGGTTCCCTCAAAAGAGTTTGTCTCTTCTAAGGTGACATCAATAGAGATTATTGATATTAATGCTTCACTAAATCACACAACTCAAATGTTGTAGTCACCATCTTCTTCACCTCTCACTACATCCTTGCCCACATCATCCTTTTATTCTCCTTTCATTTTCCTAACTCTTCTCACCTCATCCCCTTCCATGGCCTAAGTTTTTTCTTCTCTTCCATATTTTTCATCTGGAGATGTTATGGATTTAGGATCCCCTTATTAGACTCCCCTTTACAAAAACCCTCCCGTTTTCACTCTTATCACTCTTCCCATTTCATTGATGTCTATGGCCATCATATCCACTCCAACCTCCCTTTTCACCACATCATTTCCATTCACGGTGCTTGCGAATAAGTGACCTAGTAATACCTACCCAACCTACTATTGCAATGAATGTGACTATTTCATCCACTAAGAATTTATCTTCTTCTTTTATCCCTGCATGGTTAAATAGGTAGACTCTCAAGTTGAAGAAGAAGGTGCCCATTAGAGATTTTTTAGACCTCGGTATCATGGATCTAACTCGATGCAGCCTAGAATTGTTAGTAACACCTAGTCGCACTGGCACATCACTCAACCTAGGCTGAGCGCTCACCCAAAGTGCATACAGTACCAGTCCCTCTTAATAGTTTCAGTAGCAGAATGGTGGTATGATAAAATAGTAAACATATATTTTAGGAACTAATCCATCCATTCCCCATTTAACTCCAACCAGATCTATAAACGCTAAAGGTAAATCATCATAAAAGTAATAACATGCATTGATAAAACACATCACACACTTTGTTTGGTCAATTTCCTTTATCTATTCATTGAACCAACAATACAACAACTTCATACAATACCAGGCATGTGTGCATGGATCTGTTACAATCATCCAGTCGCATGTGTTCCATCCATTCTCTATGTATGTCTCTATATATCCTTTAAGTAGTTCATTACACATATATATAGGGAGGGGAACTAACCCTTCACCACTTAACTCTACTAGGAAATAGGTCACATGCTAATAATAGCCACGTGCCTTTTTACAATTATAGCCATACATGTAAGTATGCTATCTATAGATTGCTGATAGTTAACTGAAGTGATGGATCTATGCTTAACTTATGTCCATGTAAGAGTGAGTTGACATGCCCTTCCAAAAATCCCCACGAAGAGTGGTGCACAAATCTTGGCATCACCTTTTGTACTTCACACGTCAATCTCTAAGAATAGACATGATCTCCAAAATTGGCCAAGTCCTTGAGAGTTTTACCCTACATCTCTGCACGTGACACCTTCCTGTTACTCCACACTTTTCTCCCGTGCCATTCTTTCACGTGGGCTCTGAGTTTAGGGTCAACTAAGTGTTTTCTCTAATCAAAAACTCCCAAGAGAAAAGAAAAGAGATGAAGGGTCATTTCTAACCTTTTGGTCGATCAAACTGGGACAAATTTGTTGATATAGAAACTCGCTACCGACAAAAAAGAAGAAACTATTATCGAAAAATATTATCATATCTCAAGGTTTTCCTTGGGAAGGCCACTCATAATGGAGCCAAATAGGTTTTCAAGGATTCCCTTGGTAATATTCTAGATAGATTTTACAAGGACAAGGTGACCAAGGATGAACTCAAAGGCAAGGTTGAAAAGTTGACCACCCTTCGAATAAGATCACACATCCTGCTCATACAACTAATCTTGTTGTGCCTATAAGATTTGATGACACCTCCTTCTCCATGATCAAGAAAATTGAACAACAAGGTTGGGCGGTGGGGTTGTGGATCAAAATTTTAATATAGGAGGGAGAAAATAGAATTAAGGATGGTGTTGATATTTATAATGAACGATATTCCAAAAAAAGGACACCGTCTCAAAAATGGATGGATTTCTCGCGAAGAATGTGAAAATTTGGAGCTCGCGATCGAATCCCATAAAGAGGTACAAAATATGGAATATTATACTTCTAAAAGAAGGGATCATTGATGATTCTTAAAAATTGTCTAAATATAGTGAGACCATGGAATTTCAGGTCCTAATGTTACAAGAGGAAATATCTAAGTTGGATGAGAACATAATTGTGGTATTTGATGGCCTCAATGACATCACAGATGAATTTGATGTCATCCATTGTAGGTTTCTTGATGAGAATGTCGATGCACTCCCAGTAGAACAAATTGTTACCTAGTTCAAAAGCATGATAAATGAGGATAATGAGATAATCAAGTCCTTTGGTCTTGAATATATTCATACATTGGTATTGTACCAAAATTTCTTGAGCTAGCTCAAGAAAGTCATAAATCGTACCAAAATTTTATCTTGGAAACTAGTCAAAGAAGTTAAATCGACCGAGGTCCTTAATCACTATGCATGCGGATTGACGAAAAATAAGTTCAAGGAGTCATGAAAATATTTATTGATTATAGGCACAAGTTAGCTACAAGGAGGGAAGAATTAGATCAAGGAAAGGGAGGCGCTAGCCCTAACCGAACTTGGGTGCCATTTTTACACATTCTCCAAGCTACAACATAATTTGAGTTATAGGTTACAATCATTCAAATCTGCACAACCACTTTTCTATATTTGTGGGAGATGTTTCTTGATTATAATTGCATTCTATTTTTAACGTGTAATAATTAAGAGTAGCAGTTATAATTTCTCAACCATCCTAATCTATAAATAGAAGAATGCATTATGTAATCAGGGACTTTCGGATCTTATTGTAAGGAGGCCATGTCATTTTAGGAGTTCTCATATACAAGCTTTAGCCTCAGTAATATACAAAAAAATATTTCACCTTTGACCATTTGAGGCATTTTGTATTTAAATAACTCATTCAATACTTGAAAATTCTTTTAATTCTTTGTATGTGATGATTTATCTTTCCTTCATGTTAACTATCTTTCTCTAGTTAAATTGCAAGTTGTGGTTTATAAACTTATTTATCTCAGTTATGGAAAATATAAAATCCCTTCATTATCTTTAAGTGTTATATTCATAAGGATTTGACTAGAAAAGAGAATAATAAGTTGTGCATGTTATATATTATTCTATGGAAGTACTCTTTCTATGTGGATCGGATCTATTTGTTCATCAAACTTTTTGGTGCATCAAAAATTTTCAATGCATTTTCAGCTATCTTTCTCCCCATTTCTCCGAAAAATAAAATAGATTACTTTGTTTCATAGCATTGTATATTTTGCAGTATAATATTACATTAGATGTAGTTAGTTTAGAATGAAGTTGAACTTCTCCATAGGTTCATCCCAAGGATCCAAGATCGCACACCTTGGGGATGTTCTCACACCGCATCTTTGGATCATTTGATGATTCCACAGTGCGTGATCCATGTGACAAAAATAAATGTATGTGGATTGATCTTGTGTGGAGGTCATGTAGTATAAAAATTGGATTGGTTAAACATATATTATTATAACCACCAAAGATATTCCATCCTCACCGACACACACAATTTTTATATTTTTTATTTTTAATGCATTGATTAAGGGTTAAATAGGTTTATAGGGTTTCTAATTCGTTTCAAGTTATTTTTGGTCGTCCCAAAGTTGTATGAGAAAGAGAGGAATATATAAAATATAATTTCTAGAAAATTTAAGCACACAAAAATTAACATATCCAAATATTCAAAGGGTTTAAAAATACGATTTAGGTTATGATGATATTTTTTTATATGGACCATACATGAGTTGTATGGTCCTGACCTTATTGGGATTTCAACTCTTGAGATTTCATTGAAGCATATATAATCCTAGATCATCATATTTCACTACTATACAAACCCACATTTTCTATGCCATGCCCTAAATAGATAAATTTATTTCTCCTCTTGTGTATTTGAGAAAGTAATTATCATTAATTGATTTGATCAACAATTTAAATCTTGAATGCATTGATTTGATTCAATATGATTAATAGAAGAATTTAATTATATGAGAATAGTGTAACTATTACAAACCTTTACATCATTTTGAAGTTTCATATTATAACATTCTAAAAATATAAATATGATGTAAATAGTTTGGTTGATGATGGAAAGTACATATCCCATTATTAAATATATTAAGTGCCTAATGTTCCAAGTGAAAAAACTAAATAAGATAATTAAAATCAACTTCAAGACCTCTAAGGCTTTAAGGGAACATTGGGGAGTTCTTGTAGACTAAATGAGATGTGTGATTATCTAAATTTTTTATTTTTGTAATAATATAAGAAAGTAAAACAATGTAATAACTGAAATATAAATGCTAAATAATTTATTTGATATGCTAAATGAAATGAAATAAGAGGTGCAATGTACTAACTTGAATTAGACTTACCTTGCAATAATTTAAGACTAGGCAAGATGACTTATTAGCGAGCTAAGTTTCATAACGAACCTCGAAAATTGTGGAAGATCTCAAGCGAGATGGGGCACCTATGGGTGCCTTGATCTAAAATATGGGTTCCCTAGTATATGGAGTGAATGAGAAACCAAATCTGATATGGTCACTAAAACTTTGTAATACTTCAACTTTGATCAAGTTGGTATTGCACATGGTTCATTGGTGTCGCTATAAGTCTCCAATGAATAATCTCTTACAAAAACCCCACATAAAAGCATCAAACCCTAAAGAAAGACATATGCAAATGAATGGGTCGACTATCCTCAGCTATAAAATGGATGCAATTATGATTGAGTGCTACAAGACATCTCGGACCTGATGTAGTTCTATGTGTTTTATGTGTGAAATAGTGTGCCTAGTGTGCCCTAGCGCCAATGATGCCAAAGTAGCGGGTAATAGCTAGATAAAAATTCATAATTGTGGATGGGATAGAATAAAATCCCATTACTATGTAATGTGTGATGCAAAATAGTTACCAAATGCAGTCACTTGCCTTATAGAGATAGTTATCCCTTAGTAGAAGTAGTCTTCCCATAAGGTAGTATGTATGTTATGTTTATATAGGGATATCTTGCTCAAATTTTGACACTAATGACCCAACATGCCGACTAGTACCTAGGGGAATGGGAGGGAAAATCATAAAGACCAACCTCAAACATCTAAATGAGAACCAAGTGTGACCAATACCAAGGCACCTAGAAATGAAAAAGCAGAGCACACAGGGGTGCCCTAATTCCCTTCCTAGGTGCCCTAGTCAAAGACTAGAGATGAAAACTGAGTGAATAATGATAGCTAATACTCCCTGAGAGATGATGAGAACTATTCAAGTAAGTGATGAATGTGCAAGACACATAATGAAAATGACCAACAAACTGACAACAAGACTAGGGGATGGGCCATTAGTAAATACTTTTCTTATGCAATATCCATATATAAAACAACATACTTAGTGGTATAATTATAGTAGTAAGTGCATGATTTTGTGACTACATTTTTCCCCACTTTATGTTGGTGAGTGGAAATATTGGTAACATAAAGTAGATAGAGATGCGTACTTGAGAGAAATCTAAAGAAGCCCATGTTGTAGTAGAACATGCAGATGTGGTAGAAAATTGTTTCAAATGAACCATATAGTGTGCCAAACCATGGATCAAGTGTGTTAATCCATGCAACATAGTGAGAAACATAATGTTGTGATGAAGTGTACTAAATGAGAGAGATGATTGTGATATTGGATGATTGATGATTTCACATGTTGTATGATGATGATAAGATGGGGTAGGGAGTGATCAATTCCTAACTCGATTGTGCATATACAAAAATCAACCAGAGGATTTGGACGTCCTACCACTAGAGGAGAGTATGGGGAGATAAGTGTTATATTCTCCAACCTTTAACTATATACTCAAGATCTAGCTAGTGGAGATGGACTCAAATCAGATTTTTTTGGTTTTGGATCCAAATAATTTTGATCAAATAGTTGACCCATATAGGAGTGGTATAGGAAAGGAAATATTTCCCCACTCCATGGGTGTCACCACAATGTGATGGATTCCAAGTTAGGTCATCTAGAATAAAACATGAAATGTATGATGGCTTCTAAGTTAGGTCATCTAGAAGGAAACACCAAACTTCCCAAGTTAGGTCATTTGGGAAAGTAATGAATGTAACTCCTAAGTTAGGTCATCTAGGAGGCCACATATGTTATATTGTATTGATTGAATAATATGATTTCAATTGTTAGATACTTGAACAAATTGATGAATTGATTTTTTTGATTAGTTACTCATAGAGATGTTTTACATTAGTTTCCCCAGTTAGGTCATTAGGGGAATTGAATTGATGAATGATCACATGGAAATGTTTTAAATATTTTTTCCCCTAGGTTAGATAGTTAGGGGGAGGTGATGAAGTGTCGCATAGAGAAATTATACATTTCTTTCCCCGTGTTAGTTCATTAGGGGAAATATCACTTGGTGCATTAGTAAATGTTTGAAAATGAAGAATTAGTAGTGTTGATTGATCACATGATTTCGTAAGGGGAATTATGGGATGAACCAAATTATATGACCCCCTTTTTGTGAAAGGGGAAATAATGATAAGAATGAACTCGAGCCAAAATTAAGCACAAAATAGATATAATGTGATAAATATCACCAAAATGTGTATAGATAAAGTGAAAGAAAATTTCAAGGAGATATAATGCATGGGTAATAGGTGTCATATGTATGATATATTGGTAGATATAATTTTGAGAAAAAAACTATAAACATGGTGTCAATCCAAGTAAAAACACTTAAGATATGATGAAAATTGTGTGGTGTGTATTAGGTGAGAAATGATCATAAAATAATAACCATAGTAAAGTGGGTAATGAAAAGTAACTATAAATAGTAGGGTGAAAAAGTGATTAGTCACTTCATTTGTTGTTTGCGAGGAGTGATAGTGAGCTCTGAATAAGTAAGGATTCCAAAAGTTAGATTAGTACAACCTAGCTGATTTGAGATGGTGGTGACCGTTGTAACATCACGTATGACGATGGAGTTGGTAAGTGCGTTATTTTGTTGAAAAATGAGTGTATAGTAGTCGTTTTTGTTGAATTTTTGCAAAATTGAGATTTTTAATTTTCTTAGCATTTTAGACTTGGACAAGAGTGGTGAAGGCATTAATGGTCTTGGGGAAAGAGCGCCTATACTTGGGTGTTGGTGTCTTGATCCTGGGTGCCCCATCTAGAGAGGGTGTATTTAGTCCAAAGTGATGTAAATGTGATTTTTACTATGTAGTAATGTGATAAGTGAGTTTTTATGGATTTGCATAATGTTCTAACAATGAATTTTTGTCACTTTATTTTGTGCAGAGGGATATCCACTTGAGTGAGTTTCATAGGGATCACAACCGTAGTACTTTTCTTGGATAGGGTTTGTTTAACGATGATTGGGAGGTTACTGACCCATGATGGTCTATGACACATAGCATGAATGGGGATGTGCCCCATAATATGCCTATGTTGACAACCTTATATGAGAGGTGGTGTGTGGAAACTTGTATGTTATGGTTTCCTATAGGTGAGATGGAAGTCACATTGGAGGATGTGTATCGCATATTGCGATTACCAATTTTGGGGAGAGATTACAGGTTATTCCTTTGGAGGTTATGGAGAGACATATAAAGGCCTCTAGATGGTATATTTTGGGTACTTGTGTACCTACCGAGGCCCATATCAGTGGATGTGATTTTGAGGTCAAGGGTTATGCACTTGTAGAAGTTCATATCCGTGGTTATTGCTTTGTCTATTCCAAGATAGGGAAGAGATGTGAGCATCTTGTATAACATGCATGATATATGCCGGTGGATAGAGGAGGAGAGTACCAAATAATTTTGGTCATGATGTGTGTTGGATGACCCGTATAAGTATCTATATAAGTTTACTTAGGAGGATCACAAAGATGGAATAAGAGCTACTACAACTGTCATGCATATATGGGCCTATGAGCACATAAAAATGTTGAGTCCATTTAGAGTTTTATGAGCAGAGTGGTATAGACCAGATATCTATGCAAGGAGATGGGTTGGTGTGTATCAACGTAAGATGGAAACTGATACATATAGGGTACTTGATAGATAGGATGGAGCCTTAGGAAGTGATGTGGAGGTCATAGCCATACTATGGAGGATGGCCAAAGGATATTATAGAGTTGCGGTACATATAGAGGACCATGTTCTTGAAGGATCATTTCTCGGGGGTGGCTAAGTTATTCTATGTAAAGAGGGTATCTTGAAATTTTGGTATGGCCTAAGATGTGTCCCTAGATCCATATGTGTGATTGAGAGCTATTAAATCATTGAGGAGGGACATAACTAGACCAGGGCCCATAGGAGAGCAGCTAGTACCTCCCGGGTGAAATCGGGTAGATGTGACAATAAAGTTGATAGACTCGAGATGATGCGGGGTGTACAGAGGCCTACTATGCATGGTGGGAAACACATCAATGGGTTTTATTGTTTCTATTGTTCATAGGAGAAGCAAGGTTACCCAATGGAGGAGTGGGAGAGGGGAAGCACATTCCCTCAAAATGTAGTGGCGATTATAACAGAGTGTGAGTATTTGTATAATTATGTTGTGATTTTGTTTATATGATGGTGATGGTTAGCTAATGGGTTATTTTATGTGTTGTATGTGATGCTTATTGTAGTTTGATTATGGACACATGTAATGCCCACAAATATGCACCCAATAATTCCATGACTAAATAAATCGGGCTATTTTTTTACTTTCATTACTTGTTAAAATATAACACATGGGCTTACTCACAAATATCCACATCACATGAGACACTTTTATAAACATAAACCTAATCATATAATAGGATAACATAAGGTACACATCAATGTCTCACTCAAACAACGTAAACTAGGATAATGACCCAACCATAGTAAGAAACACAAGGATAGGAATATGCTACAACATGGCCTTTTCAAGGTTTATAGATTGATTACCTTTAGGTTTCCATTTTACAACATTATATTTTTCAAGAGAAATAAAAAAATAAGGTGTAAAATTTCCTATTTTTCAAACTTCAATTATTTTATTTTGTAGAGCATTTGTTAATAAAGTAGAATGAACGATTGGTTCCTTTCTCAAATTCCATTAATTATCCATATCTCATTTTTATTAAATTCATTTTAAACAACTACGAGTCTCTTAATACAAGTTCTTACGTTAGGGGTTTGTTTCTCAAAATATGTTTATTTGACATTTAATTTTACCCTCATTACGCAAGGGAACTAACATGAAGTCAACAGGGAAAATATTATGATTCAAAGAAGATGAAGGTTTATAGTTGTTATAGTTGAAAAGTTAGTTTAAGTCAATTTAACATTTACATGTCAGAATTTTTTTATAAAAGTTTGTGTTGTCTCAAATGCTTTATTTCTCCGAGAACAATTCATATTCATTCTTAACAACAAGAGAATGCCTAAATCAGTTATAAAGACTTCAAGTATAAATTTATTCCTAAACAAATATCTTATTTACTCTTGTTTCCATTACACTTATGTGGTTACTTTGGTCTCTTATTAGTGTCCCTTTACAACAAAAATGAGTTACAAATTATTTTCTTAACATCTTGAAGAATACATGATTAGAAGCATTTTAAACTACACATGAATCACAAGTGGTTCGTGTTCCAGGTAAGAGCTCATGTTTCAATATTTCATGATCCTGCATGGGAAATTTTCTTTATCCTAAATGTCATAAAAGGACATAACTAGGGGTTACGGGAAATTTTTATAGTTTCCCCATTTCTCTTAAGTCAACATCTTCCAAAAACATTATTTTTGGTAAGAGTTAGTTATAATTTTCTAACTACAAGTTAGCCTCCTAATTAGTTGAGGTTTAGTTTAATTCCAACTACACTTAGGGATCTACACCCGAATATATATTAGTGTAAGGTGTGAAAACATAATTATCCTATAAAACCTTCATAAAATACCAAGGTGTTATGTTGTTACCAGCTAAGGTAACACATTTATCTATAAGGAACCAAGGAGATCATAAACAAGAGTTTAATGCACGGTTCAACTATTTCTCTAACTCCATTTGTGTCATCTAACTTTGTAAGACTTTTGTGGTCCACTAGAATACTAAGAAAAAGTAGGTTATACTTACCCCATATATGGTAAGGTCATGCCACATAGTCTTTGCTTCAAACAAGGACTCTTAAGTTATAGAAATGATATTTTTAGACTTTTCTTAGCTGCAGTACAAGAAGTCTAGTTATGAGGATTATCTCTTAAGACCTTAGCATTTTTCAAAATAATGTAACTAGATTGAGAGGGAGGTTACAAAAAAATTTAAATACTAACTTCATTTATATGGTTTAATAATAAGTTACTACCATACATTTGAGTTTATGTATGAACCAAACTATCTATCCAAAAAGTGATTGCTTTGATCATCTAAACCATAGGAAGTACATTTAAATCCAAATGAACTTAACACTCATGAAGTAAATGGTACAGATTTTAGCCATTTACATTATCAATTATCTTCCTTGTTTATCTAGCTAACATAGTTGGTCCTACATTAATTATGTGAGACTCCTACTAGTATTAAAATGTTATCTTTAAGAAAATGTATATACAAACCACAAATGTTTCTAGGTATAATGCTTGAAACATAAGAATCCAAGAGGAACAATGGTTTTTGACACAATAATTTTAATAATGCAATTATCTTTAATTCACTTCTATCTAATATTTTTAATCTATATCAATGTACAATATTTCATTGATTACAACATATCACACTCTTAATCCTTCTTGTTCAAAGTACCTACAACCAATGTTATCTTGGTCCTAGGAATGGTATGGAAATACCTTATACTCAAGCATGAAATAACACATTCATCATTTCAAGTAATTAAAAAGAAGGCATAAAAAGAGATAGAGATAAGGGAAATAGAGAGAGAGAGAGAGAGGTCATTTCGTCACACATTCACAATTTCACATTCCTTTGTACTATTTTCTTTTTTGAGTATAGAGAGAGTAAGGAGGAGAGATAAATTATAGAATTCATATTATTTTCTATTCACCATATCATCCACAAGATTAATTCAACATTTCATAGTTATTTCTAGAGAGAGGAGAGGGGTGGAGATACATCATGTATCCATTTTCATTTCATTTCAAATCCATATACATTTTCAGCCCATTTACATTTTCAAAACCAATCAAAATTTCATAATTATTTCCAAAGAGAGAGAATGGAAGAGAGAAAATCATTATACATTTCTTGAAAACCAATCATGGAATAAATTTACTAATTAACAATCTATAAATTATAATATGACATTTAAAAACGTCCCACAAGTAGTTAGAAATAAAACAGGGCCCTCAAAAGGTTGGTCTAGCTAAAGTTTCAATTTTGAGGAAGTTTTCCAAAATGGTTAAAGTGATTATAATGGGGTCTGAAAAAGCCCATTTTAATTTCAAACACAAAGTTTAATGATTCCTACTTCCTCCCCCATATACAAATAATTCATCACATTTGACGGAAGTTGATTGCGATGAGCGGGGATCAAGATATTGAGGTAAATCTGCGGTGGTTTATCGTAATAGTGTCGAAACTCTTATCAATAGTGACCAGTGAACCAAAACCAATTTGTAAAACTAACCTCTGTAACCACTTTCATTGACCTAATATTTGGTTACAATTATCATGTTCACATTCTACGGGTAGGTAGAGGTGGTTTTTGTTTTCACGCAATTGAAACGATAATTACTCACCAAAACTCGACCACATTTTCTTAAGACAAGAATGTCACAAGTTTGAGTAATGGTAAATGTACTTAAAAACTCATCACATTAAGGTATAAAATTATATTAATTATTTTGGTTTAGGGCCTTTATGATGTCCCGAGTTGACATGGATCATATAAGAGATTTAATTTGTTTTATAACTTGGTTTGGTGCTCCATGCACGTGGTTTTCAAGATCAAAATTTTCTATGTTTTAAATATGTTTTCTGGAAATGGTAAAATTGTAATCCCGCATTCCAATTACATCTTCAACTATCCAACATATTTATAAAAAAATAAAATAAAATAAAACAAAAAATGAAGAAGTGTGTATTTACTATGAGAGGAAGGGAGATCCATACCTTTTCTCGACACTTGTTGAGACATCGGCTAGGGATTTTCAATATGGATCTTGACCTGGAAAAATGAATTTAGTTGATATTTTTTATTCCTTTTTCCACAAATCCATTTCATGGATATCCAAAAATTATGGCATTCCATAGGACCCCTTGTTTATTTTTTAATTTTTTCAAATGGATGATGGGGATCTTTGAAGTGGTTTTGAAATATTTTTTTAACACTTTCCAAACCCATTTTTGAAATGGTTCTAAGGCATTTTCAAAAAATCCATTTGATTTTTATCTTACAACCATTTCATTCTATGAGAAAACACCTCTTTCGTGCAATTTTTTGAATAGTTTTCATGCTAATTCTATGATTCCACATTGTATTATTTTAGCTCGGGCTAGAGATTTTTGGAAAAATAAATAAATTTTTATTATGCTTTGATGGATGTACAAATCATGTCACAAAGATCAAATTTTAACATAGACTAAGAGTATGTCGAAAAATGGGCCAAACGTGGACCCCCTATTGGTTGTATTTGGTGAAACATACCCAATGCTTGAAGAGGACGCGTCCCTTATTCAAACAACTTATACCCCTTGTCTTTGATTTCAAAAACTTCCCCACATGTCTACTAGGGAAACAACAAGACAAAAATAAACCAACAATTTTTTTCCTCTATTCTTTTATGGATGTGCATGAAGGTAAAGTGCTAGAAATCTTTAGAATTTGAATTTAGTCCAACCACTTGCATTTTCTTGAAAGTTTCGCAACCCTTTCAACACACCAATGGTTTTCATTTCTCTATGTTTGTGTAAATTTCAAATCCCCGTGAACATAAAAATGTCTTCCTAAATGTTTTGGTAGATGTGCATATCTGATTCAAAGCTCCCCTTCCTTCATGGCGGTGGTTTCTCTTAAAGACCATACCAAGAAAAAGAAAAATAAAACAAGGAGAACCCTATCCTCCCTTTTCACCTAAAGCATCCTTTTCACGTGATTTTAATTAAATCATTTTTTTGTTTTAACCTAAAAGCATGAATAAACATAAAAAAATGATCCCCTTTTTAACTATATTTTTATTTCTTATTTACCTTTATTTTAATTCCATTCTTCTCATTTTGGGAGAAATACCATTATCAAAATTTATTTTATTTATTATTGTTGTTCTTGTCTATTGAGGGAATGATAAGGCTTTTCCCCAATTTACTCTTCAATTCACTTATAATATCATGACCTAGATTTTTGTATTATTTTCCTGACCATTTTAATTCATGCATCTATCTCTTTATAACCAATCCCAATCAAGTGAGATCTATTCGAAATGGTTGTAACATAACTTGTGACAAGGTGAGGTCACATCACCAAGTTGGCCACCTATGCAAAAAAGTGTATGAATTTACGTCTTCCAAGCTAGTAACTAAATCAAATTGGTATGAGAACCATCCAACATGCCAAGTTAGGCCAAGATGAGTTGAACTCATACAAGGATCGATCCTCAATCAACTCATGTAAGGTAGCTTCAAGTTTCCCATATAAGGTTAGAAAGAAAGCATTACAACATTTAATCGAGACAATATTGCAAACATGTATCCATAAAGGAATCATAACCCACTTGAGGGCATTCTACTGAGATTTTTGATGAGGTATGACAAATTCATGCACTATATCTCCCTCCCCTTATAATAGCATCATCCTCGATGTGACATAACACCAATGGTGTAAGAGGGATAAGGAACTAGGAAAGTTAAACACAACAAGTCTGTTTAGGAGAAGAATTAGTTTCTTACAACACAACCATTATAAATTCAAACATATTTAAATTTTTTTCTCAATTTCTTAATATTCTAGGAAGATTGACGTTACTCCTTTTTTATCACCGAATTAATCTATTTTGTAATACCTTTTATTAATTTCGAGGTTCATAAGATTTCATTTATCAATAGTTCAAATCCTGGTGAATTCAAATCCAAGTTTTGATAATTAGTTTAAAACATGTTCACTTGTTTTTTTCTCATAAAGATACTTATAATTTATAATGTTAGCATTGTACCATTCACTTGGTTAATTTTCACATTGTTATTGCATTTTAATAATTTCAATTTTTAAAATTTCAATAGGTTGCCCAAAACAATGACATCACAATATCACACAAGCCCCAAAGCACAAAACTAGTGACCTAAAAAAACCTTTTTAACACATTTTCATGATCGCATCATAACAATATTGCCAACCCCACCATGGGAATGAAAATAATGGTCCACACAATATAGAACTCAACACACTTGCCCCAAGCTTAGATCCGATATACACAACACGTGCCTAACATACAATAATTCATCAAAAATAAGTATTCAACAAGTTTTACATGAATGAAAAACATGACTAGAACCACACAATAACAAGATATGATCGAATAGCACATGCCAACAAGGAGGAACATCGAGCCTCAAACATCACCATTCATAACAAAAAGGAAACCACATACCTATGAAGGAAATGTAGTATAAAACCCCAAACACATTCCCCACAACATATAATCCATATAAATAGGTATATCACGAGGTTTGTATAAGACATAAGAAAAAATGACAAAACACACCTATAGTCATGTCCCCAAGACCAAAAGTAACCTTATCAATATGTACAGTGCCTAGTGAATCCAAGTATAATAATATTTGTCAATGAAATATGTAGTCTAGGATCTCAACCCTTCCTCAAAGAATCTAAAAGAACCAAACAAAAGTATCAAGTGTCCCATCTGTATGTTTTTCAGTGAGTCCCACATCCCAAAATTACACTATTCTCAAGTAATCCAAAATATGAGAAGTGAATAATCTCAAGCTCAACCCTGAATTTTGAAATGAATAACTTATCTTTTACAACGATGAAAACATCATCCTAGGAAGCAAGGAGCAAAAAAAATCACTGTCAAATCCACCAGCTATAATGCATGTCACAGAGGCAACTCCACCAAGAAGAATCTAAGTACCATAAAAGTCTCTCAACCATAGAGGACTAAGTATCATATGTATCTCCACCATAGGAGGACTAAATATCATAAGTGTCACTCCACCATAGGAGGAATGAGTACCATAAAAGTCTCTCAACCATAGAGGACTAAGTATCATATGTATCTCCACCATAGGAGGATTAAATATCATAAGTGTCACTCCACCAGAGGATTGAGTACCATAAAATTCTCTAAACCATAGAGGAATAGGGATCATATGCCTCTCCACCATAGGATAATTTAATATGATAAGTGTCACTCCACCATAGGAGGACTGAGTACCACAAAAGTCTCTCAACCATGGGAGGATTGAATATCATAAGTGTCACTCCACCATAGGGGGGACCGAGTACCATAAAATTATCTCAACCATGGAGGACTAGGTATCATATATCTCTCAACCATAGGAGGATTGAATATCATAAGTTTCACTCCACCGTAGGGAGGACCAAGTACCATAAAAGTCTCTCAACCATAGAGGACTAAGTATCATACCAAGGGCATGTTACTGCAACACCATGCATGTATTCATGACACCTTGGGAGTACCCACATATGAAATGTGCATACCATACAAAAATTAGAACCATCTCATCAAGCAAGAAAGGAAATCCACATTACACTTTTGATGATATTTTGTCAAGTGAGTTCAAAATTATAAGCATCAAGTTTCAAAATTAAATAAAACCAAGAAATATTGGAAACCACAAAACTATATTCAAACTTCAAAAATATTGCAAGAAAGAAAAAATGAACAAGAGTCTCGAAGCTTCTCAATAAATCAATTAAATAAAATGTTGGTTCTATGGAAATTCAAAATTACAAATAAAATACACATAGAAATATTCACATCACATTCACTATGCGGCCTTTAATGACCGCCATTAGGGGTACCCAAAACATCGAGTGAACATCATAACATATAATCATGATACTAAAAATATAATGTAACTACCATAATGTATGGCTGAGTCAAATCTCCCACAAGATATCTGCATGGCTCAAATAAATACATCTATATCTAGTAATAACAATATACCCAAATAATCTCACCCTGACTAGGAACCAAAAGGTTTTCTTCCAAAATTTTGTCACTTAGAAAGTCTTGTGATTAGTAATGTAAAATAGTCCAATAGTGTTCATTGCATTTTTCAAAGGGTTATAAGTTAGAAGATTTGAGAGGAAGATAGAATTGGTCAATACATTGATGCAAGATTGAAGAGAATATAAATTTAATGATTTGAAAGAGAATTCATATCATTGTAATTATTTTATCAAGATGAGTCAACGTAATATCCATAATGTAGTATGCAAGGAAATGGAAAGGGTCAAAATCCAAGTAAAATATTCCAAGGAGGAAACCAAATCTCTCAAGTGTCGATACTATCATGTATAAGATATTTTACTATAAAATATTTCCACATATCAAGTCTTAAGGAGGAAGCCAAATACTTCCACATATAAAGTGTCAAGGAGGAAACAAAATCACTTAATGTCAAATATTGCCATGCATCGATATTTTAATTGTGAAATTATTGATGTAATCATCAAAACCACTTGAAGGATAGAACTCATGAATGAAATAACCAACTCCTGATATATTTCATAATTATCTCCCAACTTTCATCCATCATGAAACTACCCAAAATAACTATACTAAGCGATCAATATACCATAATATGAAGATATTTTCATTTTATGTCACAATACAAGTCTATACAAGGAATTGGGGACCCACTATACGATATGCTCGTCAAGAGCCACATAACAAAACAAGTGGACCAGGGTACATCACAATGACTCCACATAACACAACCACATGAACTAACATGACACGTAGGCTATGCACACACAACCAAGTACACAAGATTCATTACCAATAAATCCCCGAGGCTCAAGTGTTTGAACCTTACTCGATACCAGCTGTAATGCCCAAAAATACGCACCTAATAATTCCATGACTAAATAAACTAGGCTATTTTTTTACTTTCATTACTTGTTACAAGATAACACATGGGCTTACTCACAAAACTTCACATCACATGAGACACTTGTACAAACATGAACCCATTCATACAATAAGATAACATAAGGTACACATCAATGTCTCACTCAAATGATGTAAATAAGGATAATTACCCGACTACAAAGAAGAAACATAGGGATAGGCATACTCCACAACATGGCCTTTTCAAGGGTTATATATTGATTACCTTTAGGTTTCCATTGTACAATGTTATAGTTTTCAAGAGAATCAAACAACTAAGGTGTAAAATTTCCTATTTTTCAAACTTCAATTACTTGATTTTATAGAGCATTAGTCTTTAAAGGAGAATACACTATTGGTTCCTTTCTCAAATTCCATTAATTATCCATAGCTCATTTTTTAATTAAATTCATTTTAAACAAATACGAGTCTCCTAATACTCATTCTTACGTCAAGGGTTTGTTTCTAAAAATAGGTTTAGTTGACATTTAATACACTCATTACACAAGGGAGATAACATGAAGTCAATGAGGGAAAATATTATGATTCAAAGAAGATGAAGGTTCAAGTTACCTCTTTCCTTAAACTTCCCTCCATTATAGAACATTTATTCACCTGTTACGATTACTATAGTTGAAAAGTTAGTTTAACTAAATTTAACATTTACACACCATTTTTAATAAAATTTTGTGTTGTATCAAATGCTTGATTTCTCCAAGAACAATTTATATTCATTCTTAACAACAATAAAATGCCTTAAATCAATTATAAAGACTTTAAGTATAAATTTATTCCTAAAAACATCTTATTTACTTTTGATTCCATTACACTTAGGTGTTTACTCTGGTCTCTTATTGGTGTCCCTTTATGAAAAAATGAGTTACAAATTATTTGTCAAACATATTGAATAATACATGTTTAGAAACATGTTAAACTACACATGAATCACAAGTGGTTCATGTTCCAAGAAAGAGCTCATGGTTCAAGTATTTCATGATCCTACATGGAACATTTTATTTATCAAAAATTTCATAAAAGGACATAACTAGAGGTTACGGGAACAATTTTATAGTTTCCCCATTTCTCTTAAGTCAACATCTTCCAAAACATTTTCGTTTACTAAGAGTTAGTTACAATTTTCCACCCACAAGTTAGCCTCCAAATAAGTTGAGGTTTAGTTTAATTCCAACTACACTCAAAGATCTACACCGACTACATATCAGTTTAAGGTGTGAAAAATAATTATCCTATAAAACCTTTGTAAAAGACCAAGGTGTTATGTTGTTACTAGCTAAGGTAACACATTTATCTGTGAGGAACTAAAGAGATCATTAACAAGAGTTTAATGCATAGTATAACTATTTCATTAACTCCATTTATGCCATCTAACTTCGTAAGACTTTGGTGGTCCACTAGGATACTAAGGAAGTGTTAATTCTACTTACCCCATATATGGTAAGGTCACACCACATATTCGTTGCTTCAAACAAGGACTCTTAAGTTATAGAAATGATATTTTGAAGACTTTTCTTAGGTGTAGTACAAGAAGTCTAGTTGTGAGGATTAATTATCTCTTAAGACATTAGAATTTTGCAAACTAATGTGACTAGATTGAGAGGGAGGGTATAAAAAGGTTAAATACTAACTTCATTTATATGATTTAATAATAATAAGTTACTACCATACATTTGAGTTTATGTATGAGCCAAAATAACTATCCAAAAAGTGATTGCTTCGATCATCTAAACCATAGGAAGTACATTTAAATCCAGATGCACTTAACACTTATGAAGTAAACAATACACATTTTACCCATTTACATTTTCAATTATATTCCTCATTTATCTAGCTAACATAGGTCATCCTAAATTTATTATGTAATACTCCTACTAGTATTCAAATGTTAGCTTTAAGACAAAGAAGATACAAACCACATAGTTTTCTAGGTATAATGCTTGAAACATCAAAATCCAAGAGGAACAACAGTTTTTGACACAATAATTTTAATAATGCAATACTCTTTAATTCACTTCTATCTGTAATCTATAGCAATGTACAATATTTCACTGATTACAACATATCATAGTCTTAATCCTTTTTGTTTGGAGTACTTAACCAACATTGCATCAGTCATAGGACTAGTGTGGAAATCCCTTACACTCAAGCAAAAATGACACATTAATAATTTTAAGTAATTCAAAATAAGGTAGAGAAATATATATATATATATATATATATATATAAGAAAGAGAGAGAGAGGTCATTTCATCACACATTCACAATTTCACATTCCTTTGTACTTTTTCATTTTTGATTCTAGAGAGAGTAAGGAGGAGAGATAAATTATAAAATTTATCTTATTTTCTATTCACCATATCATAAAAACATACATCACATATCCATTTCCATTTCATTTCAAATCCATATAAATTTTCATCCCATTTACATTTTCAAAACTAATCAAAATTTCATAATTATTTCTAAAGAGGGAGAAGGGAAGAGAGAGAAATCATTACAAATTTCTTGAAAACCATTTATACAATAAATTTACCAATTCATAATCTATAAAGTATGATATCAAATTTAAAAAGGTTCCACGAGTAATTAGAAGTCAAACAGGGCCCTTAGAAGGTTGGTCTTGCTAAATTTTCAATTTTGAGAAAGATTTCGAAATGGTTAAAGTGCTTATAAACCAAAGGGGCCCAAACACGCTCATTTTAATTTAAAAAAATAATTTTAATGATTAATACTTACTCCCCCATATACATATAATTCATCTCATTTGATGAAATTCAATTACGACAATTAAGGCTCAAGATACCAAGGTAACTCTGGGGTGGTTTATTGTAATAGTGTCGAAACTCTTGTTGCACAATGACCAGTGGGCACCATAATCCATTTGCAAAAATAACCTCTGAAACCATTTTCATTGACTTGAGAGTTGGTTACAATTACCATGTTAACATTCTAGAGGTACGAGGAGGTGGTTTTTTATTTCACCCAATTGAAATGACAATCGCTCACCAAAATCGACCACATTTTCTTAAGACAATGTTGTCAAGTGTTAGTAATGTTAAATGGGCTTGAAAAATAATCACATTAAGGTATAAAATTAAATTCCTTATGTTTCTTAAGGGATTTTGTGTTGTCCTAATTCAACATGGATCATACAAGAGATGATAATTTATGGTACAACTTGGTTTGGCGTTGTATGTGGGTGGTTTTCAAGATCAAAATTTTCTATGTTTTAAATATGTTTTCGAACATGATAAAAGTGTAATCACACATTCCAGTTGTATATTAAAGTATCCAATATATTTATAAAAAAAGAAAGAAAAGAAAATAAGAAATGAAGAAGTGCATATTTTACTACGAGAGGAAGGGAGATCCATACCTTTTCCCAATGCTTCTTTGGAGAGATCAACTAGGATTTTCACCATGGCTTCTAACTAACGAAAAGAATTTGGTTGAAATTTTCCAATTCCTTTTTCCATGAATCCATTTTGTGGATATCGAACAATCATAGCATTCCATAGGACCCCCATTTATTTTTATTTTTTTAAATCGACGGATAAGGATGTTGGAAGTGGTTTTCAAATATTTTCTTAACACTTTACAAACCCATTTTCTGAAATGGTTCCAAGAAATTTTCAACAAACCCATTGTGTTTTTATCCTGTAACCATCTCATTCTACGAGACAACACCTCTTTCAGGAATTTTATCAAACATTTTGCTTGTTATGTCTCAGTACTTCCACATTTTCATACAAATATGCCTACCTTCCATTGGAGGCGCTATCCATTTTGGCTCAAGTTGGAGATTTGTTGGAAAAAAAAACTTTCATTATGCTTTGATGGATGTACAAACCCTATTTCAAAGATCACATTTTAACATAGAATGAGAGTATGTTAGCAAAGGTGCGATAAATGTATGGACCCTGTTGGTTTCATTTGGTGAAACAAATCCAATGCTTGAAGAACAAGTGTCCCTTATTCAAATAGCTTATGCCCCTTGTCTTTTCTTTCACAAAATGGCCCCACACATCTACCAGGGAAACAAAAGAAAACAAAAACCCAAAAATTCATTTTTTCTCTATGCTTTGATGGATGTGCGGGTAGGTAAATTGATAGAAAGGTTGGGAATGTGGATTTACTCCACCACTTGAATTTTCTTGAAATTTTCTACAACCCTTTCAACGCACCCATGACCACCATTCCTCCACGTTTGTGCATATATGGAATCCTTGCATGACCCATAAAATTTTCTTCCTCAACGTTTTAGTTGATGTGTATATCCGATTCAAATATCCCCTTCCTCCATGGTGGTAGTTGCTCTGCCTCCATTCAAAGTAAAAGAAAAATAAAATAAGGAGAACCCTAGCCTCCCTTTTACCCTAAATTTTCATTTTCATGGGCTTTTAATTAAATCAATTTATTTATTTTAACTGAAAAACACGAATAACCCCAAAACAAATCAACCCCCTTTTAATCTGTTAGAGTAGGTATTTACCTTAGCTCATGTTCACTTAGGTAAATTATTGTATTTATCCTCACCCACTTATGTGTGTGGATATTTCTTTTATTTATTTAGATATTAGGAGATATTATCTAGTTGTTAGGTATAGTTCTTTCCTTGATCTATGGTATTGACTATATCCTTGATGTCTAGTTCTCTCATAAATCTATGGACTTGACTAGTTCTTTCCATGATTTATGGCTTGATCTATGACCTTGATCGGTTCTTAGATTTTTATTCCTTACCTATATAAGCAAGGCCCATTCTCATTGTATTTCATTGAGTTCCATAACAATATATGATATTGTTGCTCATTTGTTTCACAAAGGTTTATGTAAAGTTATTCGCAAATTACTTTCAAATTATTGATCATGATGTTTGATTAGCATCTGTGTTCTTGGCTTGGCATGATCTGGTTATCGTTCCTTTTATTAACTATATTTTTATTTCTTATTTACCTTTATTTTAATTCCATTCTTCTCATTTCGTGAGAAATCTAATTACCCAAATTTATTTTATTTTGAATGAATGACAAGGTTTTTCCCAATTCACCCGTAATATCATGACCAATATTTTTGTATTATTTTCATGATTGATTCAAATCATGCATCTATCTCTTTATAACCAATCCCAATCAAGCGAGATCCATTTGAAATGGTAGTACCATAACTCGTGACAAGGTGAGATTATAACACCAAGTTGGAAGCCTACACATTAAAGTGTATGAATTTACCTCTTCCAAGATAATAACTAAATCAAATTGGTATGAGAACCATCCAACATGCCAAGTTAGGCCAAGATGAGTTTAACTTGTACAAGGATCGGGCCCTTGATCAACTCGCGTAAGGTAGCTCTGAGTTTCCCATATAAGGTTAGAAGAAAACATTACAATGATTTAATTACACAATCTTGAAAAAAGGTGTACAGTAAAGAAATCATAGCCCACATGACAGGTGTTCTCAAGATATTTTTGACAAGGCACAATAGAGTCCGGCATAACAACACATCTATCTACACATTGACATTGAATGTGGAGACCGACATAATTTCGGGTGGAGGGATATTAGAGTGTGTGGATGACATTATGGGTGAGAATGCCCATTTTTTTGAGTTAGTTGCTATATCATTGGTAACGTGTATGATGATACTTGAGTGAGAGGGACGAGGCATGAGAGGAGACATGATGAGAGAGAGAGACAGAGGGGTGGTGGTCCATTAACACATGATGTATTTGTAAAATTCATTGCGTTACAAAGTCACTTTGCTTTGAACAGTCTACAAAGAACACCCTATTACATAGGAAAGTGGAGAGATAGCAAGGTCATGACCAGCAACGTAGATTTATTGGTGAGGCACCGAGTTCGAGAGATCTTGCAATACTAAAGAGTGATAATGATGATGAGATTTGAGTTGTATTTGATGTATATTATGTAGGGGAGTTTCCCCCCAGTGATGAAATATTTTTGTAACTGATTTAAGATAGTTTTATGGGTATATGATTATTTATGTTGATGTGTATTGATATCATTATGTGATTGATGATGTATGATTGTATGTAATGTGTTGTATATCATTCGTGTTTATTGATGATAATAGGAAAAATACGTATTATGATGATAGTGTTTACAATTATTGTTGTATGTGGTATAATTTTTGTTTTAGATATGATGCTTAGTGAGTTGAGCAATGTTCGTATTTGTTGAATGGATTTGTAATGTGTAGTTAATGTATTCATGATAGTGAGGATAAATAATGTATGATTTATAAAATGACCTATCATTTTGGATGCCCGTTGATGTGATAACGTGATGTGATCGTAATATGTTATTATGATGAACATGGGGGAAAATTAGAAATTCCCCCAACATATAGATGATGAGGTCCATTTTGTCAATACTCCTCGGTAGTGAATAATAAACAATGTAAAACAAGTGTGCATCATCAAGAAATGATTGAGTGTGCTAGATGAATCAATGAAGTATGTAATGAGAGGTTCATATAGAAAACACCTCAAATCTGTCGTGTAAGAAATTTAAGAACACAATTTCTTCATTGGGGTTAAGGTGATAGTAATTACCTACCAAATACCAAGGTGGCTCAAAGTGGTGGAAGCATGTGGCATGAAATCAGGGTGAGCATATGAACCAAAATGGATATCATGTGGAGCACCGGTGGGATGGGTGAATGTGGAGGGATGTGGTGGATGCAATGGTGTTGTGTTGTGATAGATGGATGCAAAGTGGAGAGCATGCATGAGTGACAACTTGTGGCAATGGACATATAATAACCTTAGCATTAGATGGAGGAGACAACTTGACTTGAGTAAAAATGTGCCAAAGAGGAATAGGAGACATGGACTACTCACATGAGCAAGAACCAAAGGAAATTATTCCCTTGTCCTCTAATTGTTGCAATCTATCATGAAGGGTAAAGTAATCATCATCCCTATGACCATTGATGTGATGATAATTAAAATAAACTAAAACATGTAACACATCATATGGTTGAGTATGATGATAAAATTACAATATCTCACATGAAACAAATGGAGTAGATGGAGAAGTAGTATATCGTGGAGGAGGAGAAATATATATACGTGATGTAGTAGGTTGAGATTGATTTCTAGGAAGAGATGGAGATTGTGTGGGTTTCTCGACTAGGGGAAATGGAGAAGAACTAGATGATATGACAATAGTAGTAGGAAGTGGAGGATCAATAACATGTGCTGAGAGAAGGTCATGTTCTAGATCAATAACTTTATAGCACAAGAGTATGAATGACTCACATGTATCATATTGCAATCGTTGCTTGAGAGTGGGAATTAGACCATGGAAAAATATGAATTGCTTCTCAAGATCAATAGGTTGGAATACTAATTGATGCATACAAGCATTGAATTGTAATATGTAATCCTTGATAGGTTCGGATGCACCTGATGTAAAGTAGGTATATGATCATAAGTAACTCTAGGGCCATTTTTGATGATAAAATGATAGAGGAAGGCATCCTCCATATCATAGTAAGTACTAATAGACCCAAATGGAAGATGAGTGTACCATTGTAATGCATCATTAGTAAGACTATGTCGAAAGGCCTTAAGCAATAATCTATCATTAGAATAGGGAGCCATAGCCATGCGATAATGTTGGATATGTAAGTGAGGGTCACCAGTACCATCAAAGCATGTGAATTTAGGAATGATAAAGTCCTTAGGAAATGTAGAGTTATGAATTTTCTTAGGAATAGGGTTTCCATGTAATGAATTGTTATCAATTGAAGCATAATAGGCCCTACTTTTTGTTGTCTCCAAATCACTGTACCCCCAAATGGCTTGAAAATTAATCATGACATTTAGTGTGATTGGGACACATGGGATCACCTCTCAAGCTATGAGACTTGCACTTCAGGTGAACCTCCGAGAAGGCCACCTCCTCTTTCCTAAACTAAACACACCACTACTTGATGTAAGAAAGATGGCTAACTAGATCTATACTAACATTTCATGGGATTAGGGAGAGAATGTAAGGAAATAAAGACTATGCTAGAAGTGGTGATGTAACGAGAAAATTTATGTTCAACTTTTGGAAGGGTTAATGTGGGTAGGATGCTCACATCATTAGCCACCTTCACCTATTGCAACTTAGAAAGGGTACAAAATACCACAGACTGGAAGTACACGTTCCTTCGCTAAACTTTAAACATATATGATAGAAAGATCAGTTTTGATTTGATACACAAATAATTATCAAGAGCATAATCATAAGCACATGTCAAGCATCTCGCTTAAGTGATAATAATAAAGCAATTATTAATCAACAAAAGGAAAATAGTTTCTCAAAACTGATGAAAGGTAATCACACTATTCTTTTCACAATATGAAATAGATAATCTGAAATAAAGGTAAATTAATCAATAATGCCAAGGAATCACATTCACAAAGCATATAATGATTAATCATTCAACACAATAAAACACATCTAAAAGTGCAAGGTATAGCTCAATATAATTAAAAGGTTTCAACAAATCTCTGAAAGAACTCTTCCAAGCTTGAAGAGCAACTTCACCAAAAATCTCTAAAAATATGTATCTATCTAATAATGGAAGCATTCCACTATTTATAAGTTCCAAGGCTGAACCCTTACAATTTGGGTCCTTAACTAACATTTAACTAAAAATAGTAATGTCATTAATATAAGGGAACATGCTCCCATGAAAACAGCAAATTTGTTGCAAAAGGTTGACCAAGTCAACCCTACAACTTTGACTGATTCAAGAGCATGAACCTATCATTTCATGGCCACTCAGCTTTGGCCTGATTCATTTGCATCTCCTTTCTCTACAATTTTTTGTTGTCCTTCCTCTAATACAGCCATTCAGTGTCTATACTTGAAGAAGCGCTTGATAACACCTTAAGTTTCTTCATCTCTAGGCCCACATGCATAGTGATTCACTACGTTTGTTGTCTCAATCTCTTTCGTGATCCTGGCTGAAACCTTTAAAGTTTATTTGTGACTTTCTTTAGTCTCCCTATGAAATTTTGACATAAGATCGGTCGGTCAATGTAGTCACTATTTAAAGTCTTTGTGACGTCATCACCCCTCTTAACAAAATCTTTGAAATTTTCCTTAATCTGATCCTCGGAAGAGCATTAATATTTTCATTGAATAATTTGTAGTTGGCATTTTCAAAATCCTCCGAGATGTCATTTAGGGCATCTGTAATCTCCACTCATTTCTCCTCCAATTTCTTAATCAGATCTTGTAATACTTGACACCCGAATTCCATGGCCTTTTGATATTCAAACAATTTAGAGACATCATCAATCACCTCTTCTTGAAGAGGCAAGTCCAATCCTCCTATATAATGTCACTCTATGTTGCCAAAGTTAAATTCAAATTATTATTATCCTCAAAGAAGGATTCTTCCATCTTAGAAATGGTGAATTTTACAACCTGCAAATCATTATAAATCTCAACGGCTTCCTTGATTAAAGGATTAGCTTACGTAGAATTTTTCCATCCATCCACTCACCGATATCCCTTTTTGGCCTAGCTTCTTGAGCTCATGCTAAGAAATATCATTGATTGTAGATGAAATTTTCATAGCCATAGTAGTTGAGACATCGGTGGATGGAGTGGGTTAGGTTACTTTACGTAGCAGCGTAGTGAGATTTTATACCTTGGCCTTGAGCTCATCCTTGGTGGCCTTGTATTTGTCATATTTCTCCAAAAGGGCCCCAAGAGTAGTGTGTACATCTTGCTTGGCTTCTTCATGAGTGGCCTTCCTAATGAGAAATTTGATATCTAGTAATTTTCTGTGATTATTTCTTTAGTTTTCCCCTCAATGAGGGTAGCCACTTCTATCACACGCTTTCCGGATGGATTAACCGTTAGACTTGATATGGTTCTTGGTATCTTGGATATTATTTTGGGCATGGCCTTAAATATACTTGAGATATATAACATCCCCAGAGGAACCGATTTATTTTTCTTGGGAGTCTGTCTAGACATCCATACTAGTATGGCTAGAGCCAATGAAAATGGAGTGGAAGATCCGATACCGTAAAGCATCGAGTTAGAGAAAGATCACTAGAAATACTAGCTGATATACGAGAAGAGGTAGAAATGATGGAAGGTGTGGATGTAAGGACAGCCATAGGAATTGAAAAAAAATGTTAGGGGTTGTAACTAAAGGAAATGGGAGTGTCAAAGGAAGTGAAAAGGAAATGGGTGACCTAATATTTTCCCCAACCGATAAAACTGAAGTGACGAGAATACAGGCCATAAAGGGGATGGGAAAGAAGAAATGATGGTGGAAGTGGAAAGAATTGATACGGGAAGTGATAATAGAGGAAGTGGAAGATGTGATGGATCTTGAATGACAATAGGAGAATCGCTGACTTTAACTACTTATGTTCTTGTCACTACAGGTGATGTAATCTTGGGAGCGATAGACCTAGAGAGAGATGAGCCACCAACCACAAATGAAATATTCTTTGGAATTGTAGGAACCCTTTGAATCGAACTCTTTCCTTTTTTGGGTGTTGGTTGGTTTATTGTTGGTATAGCCCCTGTATTTGTTGGTTGATACTCCCCTTTGGGTGAGATTCCCAAGGTGGTCAACCAACTAAAATTCCTCTTTAGAATAGGTCCTACCCTTTCCTTAGTATTTCTTCATTTTTCACATACCCAATAAACCCATGGAAATGGTTGATTGGAAATATTATCACTCTTGTATGATGAATCTAAGACCTCATCATTGTCCTACATGTCATTTGGCACATCAACCAAACCAAATTGTTGAACTTCGTCAAGGGTTAACATTTCATAATCCCTTTCTTGCGTGATGTATTCCTCCTAAAAATTAATCCATATATCTTCAAATTGGGGTAAATGAGCATTGGACCGACCTATCTCCTAAACTTACCCCAATAGTCAAAATTAGTCCATGGATGAAAGGTCTACGGGGTTACCTTAGCCATTTCTATAGCAACATTTTTCCTTGTGAATATTTGGGTAAGAATACCTATCAATCGAAATAGGGAAATGCATTGCTACCTTGTGATGCTTATTTTGGATTCGATGATAATCCAACAACTATTGAACTAATTCCAAAAGAATCCATTTGTCGGTGGGGCACCTCGGTAACTTGCTTGGGGCACCTATGAAACCTGGAATCCAAATGTAGGTGAATGTAGGAAACTTAAAGTAGATTTCCCCCATTCTCACACCTCTTGGAAAGCCTCATCGAAACCCTCGATTGTATAGTTATTTGTCAAAACTATAGAGGATTAAAACAAAGAAAGTGTCGTTAACTCTTCAAAATGCTTACTCCCCTCATCTAGAGTGAGTTGGGATAAAACTTGTATATTTCAGAGGTGCTATGAACACCTGGTATTCAAACCCATAAAATATCCCATAGCAGAATAAACACACATACCGGGAAAGATGCCATTTAAAAGGTCTTTGTTTTTGGCACTTTTCCCAACTGATAGCAAATGTTGCTACTAATATGCTCCCCCCATTGGATAAACTCATCATTCTTCTTGATAGTTTCTATGTACAAAAAAATCCATTCCTAGAATTCCTTTATAGAAGGAAGACCTGAGACTTTGCTTAATAGCACAATAATATCGTTGAACTCCACGAATAAAATCTGATCGATGCATAGTTTTGGGTAATTTAAAAAATTATTAACCAGATAGGATTTCATCATAACCTTTGAGCATACTTCCTCTTTCTTATCCAAGTGTTTCACTATTTCTAGTGAAATTGTGGTGTAATATTTAACATCTAAAAGTTTAAAAAATCCTCGAAGAAATATGGGTCCAAATGGATTACCACCTTATCATCACTATCCCTAACGGATATGGAGTCCTCATCAAAGTGGGCTGCTCTAGCTAAGAAAAATTACAGGGAAATGCAAAGATGCGGAAAACCATTGGCAAGGGCTAGACCAATGTCGTAGATAGCTTCATCCACGGTTTCTTATTTGGAGCCTTTAATCTCTCCTAGAAATCGGAAGATCAATTTTCCCTACATCGGTGTTCCAAATATTTCCTAATTAGAGGACATGCATGATTGGGAGCAACCCCAAGAAATGTGTACTTAAACTTCTCTTTTCCCTTTGAAGTGGAGACAGACATCAAAACTTGTGTTTCGAGAGTTGAATGTCATAGAAATTAAAAAACACAAAACAACAAATCTCCAAAATTAAGAATGGAAAATTTTCAAATCAAAAGTTTCAAAGCAATATCCAAAAATAATTTTTCCAAAAGAGTTTCCTGAAGCGAGAGGTTTCAAAAACCGAAAAACAAAAATCTCCAAAATCCAAAAAGCAACAATTATCTGAAATTCCAAACTAGAAAATTCTCTAAAATCCCGAATTGAAAAATTCTTTGAAATGAACTTCAAACCGAGATCTCTGAATTTTTACTCTAAAGGAATTCTCTGAATGAATTTCCTACTTTGTGATCTTCCAAAGGAATTCTCTGAATGAGTCTTTCCAAATATTTATAAGGAATTTGTAAAACTAATGTTAAATCACCAAAGCTGGAAGACGAGAAATGAAAAGAAGCATAAGAGGCCTAAAAAGATCCTTTGAATAACTTTGAAAACCTGGAGGAAACTCAAAAAATGAAACATGGTGAACCAAAAGAATGACATCACCAAAACGTAGAGAGAAACCAAAAGAAAAACCCAAATGAGGAGGAAATGGAGGAAAAAGACCTAAAACCAAAAGAAAAATAAATAAAAACATACCTTGAAAAAGGCGTCATGAAAAGTACAAGAATGGAATGTCGAGTGAATGTTTCGAGGTAAAAATAAGAGTTTAAATAGAAATCCCAATATTAATGGTAAAAATCCAATCAGATGGAGGTAGGTGAAAATTAATTATGCACTGAATCTCGAAGGTTCGAAACCCAAAGCCCAAAATTCTAAAAATTCGGGATTTTGGACTTCGAGAATGGGAAGAATAAAGATGAATTGGCGATTGAAAATTCTGAAACCCGAAAACCTGAAAGTCTGAAAATTTAGACTTTTGGAAATTTAGACTTTGGAGAACTTCAAGTGAAAATCCTAAAAATGATTTGGGAACTCGAAAAATTGAAACCCAAAACTCGAAAATTTAGAATTTTGGACATTCAGACTTCAAGAAGTCTGAGAGGGATTTAAACAAAATGAGCCAAAAATTCTTGAAACCCGAAAGTCTGAAAATTTAGACTTTCGGACTTAAAAATTTTAAATGAAATTCTAAAACTGAGCTTAAAAATCTGAAAGAGAAAAACTCCGAATTCTAAAAATTGAAATTTTTCAGATTCTCAGCCTTAGCAAAATTCACTGTGCGAGGATTTCTTTTAAAAAAACATCGGTTTGACATATGGCCATCTTTTGGGTATGTTAAATGGTTCAATTTTTGGTAATCTCTAGGAAATATTTCTTACTAAGATTTTAGATCGTTATCCTTAAGCAAAACATTGGCCACGGAGTTTAAAAAAACAAAACCAAAATAGAAAACATGCAAGCAAAAGAAAAGAAAAACAAAACAATGTGCATAGCACTTGGAGGAAAAAATAGAAAACATGTACAGGGTGGAACCTCCTCAAAAGCAAGCTTTTAGGTGTATCCCATTCACATGAATGGGAAATTCTTCTCCATTGATTACGGACAGGAAAAATAAATTTTCCTCTTTACATCTTGTAATAACATAGGGCCCACTCCAAAGAGCATCAAACTTGGAATGCTTACCTAGTTTGGCACGATATCATACCATTTTAGAACCAAATCCCCTTCCTGAAAAACCTATCGAGAGGCTTTCTGTCAAATGATTTCTTAACTTGAGTTTGATGCTCTGTCAACATATTCATGGTGGTGTTTTGAATCTCCTCTAGCTCCATGAGTTATGAAAATCTCACTGTTAAGGCCTCATTCTCCATAACTTCAAGTGATAAGCCAAATCTAGGGAAGGAATTTCCAATGAAATGGAATTTTTCTTCCCTTCCATATACGAGCATGAAAGAAGAAACCCAGATGGCCTTTTTAGGTGTTATTCAATCGGCCCATAGGGCGGTCTTGAGTTGTGTATGTCAAGTTCTTCTATTGGCCTCCATAGTGCACTTAATGATTCTTATAAGATTCTTGTTGCTGGATTCGGCCAACCCATTTCCCTGTGGGTAATAATTAGAAAAAGTCTTGAGGTAAACTCTGTTCTTGATGGCCCATTCACTTATCTTCATCCCGAGGAAAGACATAGCATTTTCTGAGATAACAGTAAAAGGAACACCGAACCTTGTCATCAAACTTTGTAGAAAATCCAGAAAAACCTTTTCATTACTTTCTTTTGGTTGTTGCCTCTTTCTAGTGAGTAAAATAATATGTGGCAATAAGGGCCCATTTATGCCCCTTTATGGATGGAGGATTAATCATCCACGATGAAATATAAACCCCACTTGAACAAAGGGTTAATCCACTGAATAGGGCATAATGGGAGAGCTTCAGCCTCTGTTTGCTGTGAAAGAGCACACTCTTTAAATTTCCTCACCCATATATGAGAGTCTTTGAAAAATTCTGCTAGTAGTACCGGCTTGCATGATCTTAGTGGAAGTTTTTCATGTAGAGAAATATCCTTCGAATAGGCCATTGTGGAATTCCTCTAATACCTTGTTCACCTATTCTGCACGACACAACGTAGAAGACCACCATTTAGATCCTTTTAGAAGAGAATGTTATCTATCATGACATATGGAATAGATTGTAGATGGAAAGTTCTTCTTTGGAATTTATTCATGTTTGGAGGATATATCCTCTAGAGAAGAAAATTCTTCATCCCGGTTGACCAACCAATCTGATCATTTCCTTCATCATCATGCGAAGCATGACTTCTTCTATATCTTTGGTCTCCATGTCCATGGCAGTGCTTAACATAACCCTTTTCCCCGACAAGCTCGGTGACCTTGATTTGTCGTCATACTCCATTACTTTCATAATCAACACCCGGACATTTCTCATTCATCTCCTTATTCAACAAAAATTCTTTGACGCTTGGGATGAGAAACCATTAAATGGATTTTTTTGTTAGACAACATATGCCTAAACTTATTTAGGGATCGAATGACTAACAAAGACCTATTTTCAATGAAGGAATATTTGAGTTTGTATTCCTTAAGAGGCTGACTAAAAAAAGGCAATTGGCTGCTCCATTAGGTCATCATTTTTAGTGAGAATTCTAGAAATACTTTCACGACCTGCGAAAGCATAGAGGATAAAATCCCTATCAAAATGAGGATTCACCGGTGTAGGAGATTGGGAAATAGCTATCTTGATGGAATTAAAACTCTCTCTTCCCTCCGTCCATGAAAATGGAATATTATTTTTAAGCATGGATGTCGGTGGTTTTGCCATGTTGCAACCGAGGAATAAATATCCACACAAAATTTATAGTTCTCAAGAAACTTTGGAGACCCTTTTTATGACTTGGGAGGGATAAGAACATAATTAATTGAATCCTAGCTAGGTCGATAGACAAACCTGCTATTGAAACAATATGTCCCAACAAATGTCCTTCTTGCACTTTGTGAAAATGCACTTTTTCAAATTTAGTGAGATGCCAAATTCCCTACACCTTCGAAAAACTTTCCTTAGATGGGTGATATGATCCTTAGTATGTTTGGAGTAGACAATGATATCATCAAGGTAAACCAAGATTATATCATTGATGAGTCCCTTAAATGCCATATCCATGGCTCTTTGAAAGGTGGCCCCTGCATTAGATAATCCAAAAGGCATCTTGTTGTAAGCATACGTGCCCCATTTGGTGGTGAAAGCCATCTTGAATTGATCGATTATTGGACAAGAATCTATTTTATCCTGAATATCAATCGATCAAGTAAAATTTTCAGCCCCTACCACTATTTGGAGGATTTGTTCCATTGAGGGAGAGGGTAGTGGTCTTTCAAAGAGGCATGGTTCAAGTCCCTAAAATCCATGCACATCTAAATTTGATCGTTATTTTCCTTATGGGTACCAAATTAGCTATCCATAAAGAATGATTGATAGGAAAAATTATACGAGGCCTCGATAATCTTGGTTAGCTCTTTTTGCATCGGTGGTTCGATTTTGGGATTAATTGGCCTTTGCTTTTGTAAAAGCTGGTTTGGATTTTGGATCTAGTTCAATAGTATGTTGAGCCAAGCTAGGATCGAAACCACGCAAGTCCTTGTAACTCCACATGAAAATTTTGAGGTATTCTGACATAATCGGACAAAATCCTCTTTCTCTGAGTAGTGCATACCTTACCGCCAGACCTTCTCGCTTGCCACCTCTACCTCTTCAAAATCTTCCTCTTTGACCACCATATTGGTGCTCTGTTTGACTTGATCATCTAGATTAAAAATGGATTCCAATGTAACCAAGCCTTTTGGAAGCTTGTTTCCTTTCAGCTGTATAATCTGATCGCCGTAAGAGTTTTGGAGTTTATCTTGGTGTTTGGAAGTGAATTTTGCTTCTTGCTGTAGGAAGAGAACAATTTGTTGATCGCTATCAAACACCTAACAACTACTCACATTATATGGTACCACAAGACAAACCACCATTTTAACCATCTACTACCCTTATTTCATGATGTCTTTTGGTATGTTATATTGAGAACTAATGGTATCCAACCTATCAAAGCATCTTGATTTTGTTTCTTGGGGATTGCGTGAATTCCAAAAGCTTCAAAATCTTCTATCAGATCCGAGACCCAATTTTTGTATGACCGTAGTAAATTATTTTTGATGCACTACGGGCAGTAACTGGGGTGCACAACCAATTAACTATCACCAAAAACATTCAAGGTGTAAATTCCTCTTCATTGGGCTAGCTGAATTCCTTGTATAAGAGCTTCATATTCAGTGACATTATTAGTGCAACTGAACTACAACCAAAAGGAAGATAAATATGTGTTTCCTTCTAGAGATACTAACATAACCCCTACACCAAATCCATTTTTAGTTCATGATCCATCAAAGAAAATATTCCACAGTCCGTTTGTATTGCTTGATGCCTTAACCAACTAAGGTATGATGGAATCTTCTTCATGAATGTAATACATACCTAATCTAGTCTCCTCCAAGAACAACATACCAAATTCTTCATTTGCTAATAAATCAACATAGGGGTCGTATCGATGGTTTATGCTCACTTCATTGAGAATTGTATCTAGAACCTCTTCAACAAGAGTAGTTAGATCATGATCTATATCCTTGTCTTCGTGATCACAAATTCCATAATTACCATTTATGGGTTTGGATGTGTATGGTTCCACGTGATTGTGACAGATTGGTTAAGCCCCTTATAGTTACCTTAGTCCTATATCGGGTCCTCGGGATCATATGCGACCGATCGATGAATAATAAACTCCCATTTTTGTGGTGAAATCTCGTGATAAGCGGATGGCAAAGAGGGGGGGAGATCAATGATAGATATATCCTGTGTGAAATTCAAACTAGGACATTTATGGATAGTAAGTTGAAGCACCTTAATGACCCCCACAATTTGGACTACAGTACCATCTAGCTTGAACAACCCCTCTCGAAATTGGATCATATGGAATTTGTAGTATATCTGCGACCTACTTAGGCATTATAGAACTACTGCTCCAGAATCAATCATACAATTGTGCACCAAATGGTCACGATAATCGAGAGATATAAAATAGTGGAGGCTTATTGGTCTTAGCATGTATTTTTGTCTCATGTTGGCATAAGTTGGTTTCCACTTTGCTACTTCTGGCTTTGACGGTCTCTAGTAGTGAAAAATTTGTTCAATGCCTCTCGTAGAAAGTTCCTTTGAGAAGGAATTGAAAATGCATCCCACATTGTGACACTTAAATTTGTCTTCTTCGTTTGTTCCACGATGCTAAATGGAATCACTCCCACTTTGCTAATGCCTTTTTGGGCATTGGGGTCTTCCTTTGGATAATGCTTATTGGGTACCATGATATCGTAGTCTATTACACAAATTCTTGATGATTTCTTTCTTGTGCCTTTATCATCCGGTACACTGTGTTAGGGGCACGAGAAGTGGAATCTTGATAAGTATTGAAATATTATGGGTCTATTTCCCTTTTCTTGGAACGTGTGTTAGAAACTATGGTGAGGAGTTAGTATTCACCCCACAAAGTCCTCTGCTTGCCAATTTAGTAATCTAATTTCATCGGGAGCTTGGTCTTGGCTTTACAAGTGGATGGTCCAACGGATGATTCGGGTGGAGTAGTTATGATTTGAACCATGAGGCTTGACTCAAAATTCCATTTGGGCAAAGATTTTGATTATGGGGGTGTGAAAAGGGTAGCACCATTCATAGTCTTGGATGAGGTTGTTACGGACTAGGACTATAGCTTGGGAAGAACTGGCGGTAGAAGGGTTCCAAAATTGAAAGGTTTTACATTCATATCTTGCCTTTTGGCCTAATTGTGTGAATAACCATTTCCATGGAATGGAGGATGGTTCGTCGATATTAGGGTTGAAAGGGGCGAGCATCTTGGGATTGTTGCCTCTTCATTACTACGAGTTCATTCCTAAAAGTTTGTAATAGTGAATTTACCTCAGCCAAATAATTTGAGGGATTGGATGCATACGTGGCTATTGAATAGAAAAGACCTTTGGGCAATGATTGGATGTTGGCCTATAAGTTATGAAAAAATGGGAATGGGAGGTCTAGGAGTAATTTTACTGCTTGAATCAAGCAATTTTTAGCTCGTCACGGAAACTTCGTAAGCATCATGGATAAATTTCCCCCATGGATTGAATCATGATGGTGACATCACTATTCAATGCCCGTAAGTAATATAGAAATGCTCTTTTTGGGGATGGCCTTACAAGTTAAGGGATCCGTTTCTAAGTCTTGTCAAAACGGAGGTTGAAATCACTCATATATTCTTGAGGAGACCGCTTGATAGTATGGAATTGTTCTACAAGTGAGAGATTATCACTTTTGTCTTCAAACTATTTACACAACTTTATGCCTAAATCATTCTAAGTGGTGATAGATCCAAAGACTAAACTCCAGGAACCATTGAGCGCTCGCCTTTGAATGAAGTAGTAAGGAGTCAAACTGCTATGTTATCTTCTATGATATTATGTACTATGTAGATGCTAGCTACATCCAGTATGTGCTCTGAGGTGAAAAATTAGTCTCCCTAGTGTAAAATGGTAAAATTTTCAAGGCAACTGTCATCGGTATGGTGTCTCTTTTTGCTAACAACAAAGGACTGTTGGCATTGAACGGAGGACAAGTATTGGCTGCCATGACATTCAAAAGTTGGTTGTGTCTTGATGGGAAAAAATGTCTTTCGGGATGATTTGAATGTTGTCTACGGGGTAAAGCAAGAGCTAATGATATTGAAAGGTTTCTTCCCCTTCTTCTTGGGGAGATAAAAAAGCACTTTGTATGATTATAATTATCCTACCTTGAAGAATATGTTGTGAAAATTCTTCGCATAAGTTGATGTACTAAACTTTAAAATCTAGAGAGATGGATTAAATCGGGTACCTTGTGTCAATGGAATGAGAAGAGAAGTACCAACTCTTTATCCCACCGGGTGTGCCAGAAGCTGTTGTCTCCAAATCACCGATCCCCCTGAATGGCACGAGAATTAATCATGACATTTGGTGTGATTGGGACACATGGGATATGTTGGTATCAAATTTTTTTCTCCTTTTTAGTCTGAGCAGCACCGTAGATATGTCATGGAGCTTAAGGATAGATCAGACCATGTTTTATGTCATTGGTAGCTAGGGATATGGTCTAGCTAACACTCAGGTTTATGGAGAAATGGATAGCACTCCAATAGGACTTGATATTGTCCTAGTTGTTTTAGGTTGTGCCTTACTGACCAAGGTAAGAGGACCTATTTTGTAACCTTGTAATGGTGAAGGAGGTGAAAATTTCCTTCTCTTTGCTTGGAATTATATGATGGATACCTTGATGAAAACATGATCAACACCCCGGATCTGAACTCTCATGAGTTGTCACTTCTCAAAACATGGGTATGTTCAAAAACAAGGAAAAGGTTACTAGAGACATTGGAAATCGTGATTTTTATGCATACTTTTGCAAATGGATTTTCATCTTTTGTACGTATATAAATGCAAATCGGGGATAATACATGACAGGATATTTGTTGTTAGATGATTTTTTGGTGGGGATTGATGAAGACAAACTGGGATAGATCGATCTTTGGCAACCACTACGATACTTGAACAACTATTAGATGAAATGCCTAAAATAATCGGGATGTTCTTTCAACCGGAAAGAAGCATAAATGGAATCCCAAGTTGTACCCTTCACACAATATTTGAGAATTAACCACAAAAGCTTGAAGTAAAGAAATCAATTAAACACAAAAATCCATGATCAAACCATGCCTAAGGTACCCCAAAGGATTACAAGAAATATCTGCGATCGAGGAAGGTAAAGTGATTTTAAAATTGTTTATCTATTTATTAGATGAAGGCTCTTCTCGAACATGAGATTGCAAATGCCACTAAACTATCAACAAGAAATGGAGATTTGGTGTGATTTTGAAAGACTTTTAGTTTAAGATTGCAACAAGAACAATGAAAACTATTTGAAAGCATTTAAAAATGATATGAGACATCATATTACCCAAAGAAAACATAGATTTAATTCAAAAATTGTTAGATTCAACAGCAGGGGAGAGTTACATGAACAATCTCATAGCTGTGTGATGGCTATACACTTGTAACCAACTCACATACATGAATTTCCAACACATGAGACATTAACCTAGTTCTTTGGTGGATTTTACGAGAAAATGAGATTTTTCTCATAATTCACTCATGATTTTCAACTCCCTCCCTTCTACAATTTTTTCCAAAATGCACTATATACCTCATGCCACATTGAAGCCTTCTTTCCCAAGCAAAGAATATGCCATGGGATCAATTCTATTACAACAAATCTTCATGATTCAATGAAAATGACATCAAACAGAAAAAAACTCACATGTTGCAGGTGTGCTAAAAAGATTAAATCATTAGAGATATCTAGATCATTATCCATCATGGAGGCTTATTTTTCATCATTGAGGCATGTAAACACCTCTTACTCATCATTTTCACCTTTTTACCCTTTTAAAATACCTCTACAACTTTTGATTTTGTCATTTCACGTGCTTGCTCGAAATTGGGGAAAAAAATTTACTTCAAAAACATCACAAGTCAAAGATTAAGCCATGAAAGTGATGCCAATGATCTGGAAGGCGAAGAGGACACAAAATCACTATAAACTTGATGAAATTTGATGTAAAAACGTGATTTCCAAACTTCTTGGAGCTCCCATGGTGGCCAAAACAAATGGATGCATAGTAACCGTTGATCTTACATCAACCTTTAATATCAGCCCTCCACGTGGAAGATGCAATCCAAAAATACGCTCAATATTACCTTTTTAAACTTTGGATAAGATGGGACACATGTCAAAAAATGATTGGACCAGGCCCATGCCTTTAAAAAAATGCATTTGCAACCTTTTGACAATTTGGAAAATTTTGCCACCTTTCCCCACTTGCCTCTTGGGCCCGCCACTTGTCCAAAAACAATTGGGACCAAAATTGGGATCATTTTTTACTTTTCCATATTTTTTGGAAAAATGGGAAAATTTGACTTTTATCTCTGCCCCTCTCTGCCCTTGAAATTTGAAGGTGACACGTGGCATATGGTGGGCCCCATCGAGACCGTGCTTCATTCTACGCATTTTGACCTTTTTGGAAATTGGGAAAATTTTCACTTTTTGCCCAGCAGTGCCCGCACCTCCAATTTTTCCCTTGCTACGTGTCTTCTTGTGATTCGCTTGCGGGCTAGTGCTTCAATTTTGATTTTGAACATTTATGGCAAAAGGGAAAAATTTCCTTCCTACCTCTCTGTGCCTGCCGACCCGCCTTGCTCTGTTGGACACGTGTTCACCCGTGATTGGTGTGGAGCCATTCTTTATTTTACTTTTCGGACAATAAAGGCTAAAATTTATGAATTTTTATTCGGCCCCTTTCTCCACCTTTTACCCTTGCCACGTGTCTCCCTATGATTAGCTAATGCGGGCCAATGCATCAAATTTTGATTTTGATTATTTTTGGCAAAAGGGAAAAATTTCCTTCCTACCTCAACCAGCCCTTGACAACTCGCTGTGACCCTTAAAATGTTACACGTGTCCATTGATTATTGGCCATGGGATTTCGGGCCAAAATTTTTACTTTAACCTTTTTGTGAAAAGGGCAACTAACCCCTTTTCTTTCCGTGGACCCGCCACCCGATCTACGCCACCATTACGCCACATGTCCTCCTCTGATTGGAGTGGGGAAAATTTGATTTTGAAACCTTATAAAATTAGAGCCAAAAAACTCTAAGTCCCCCCGCCACTCGCATCCCCTCGGCCAATGAAAACATGCCACGTAGGCAATTTGGAAAAAAGCAGGGGCCTCGGGCCGAAAATATACCCTTTGCTTGAAAAGGTGAAAAATGAAAATTTAGAGCGCCTCCCTACCTTTTCGCAGCCAATGCAAACCTGCCACATTGCCAATACCTTCTAAGGATGAATTTTATGGGAAAATGACCCCGTATGACCGTCAAAACATAAAAAAATCCAAGGATGCCCTAGAATTCATTTTTTCACCAAGGATGGCAGATTTTTGATTTTGAATTGACAAAGCATGATTTTACAACATTTTCAACCTTGGGATGGGATTTTCAATTACAAACAAGTATGAATTGATAAAATTCAATTTTTCATGATTTGGCAAAGGGAAAAATGACATAGCCCGTGGAATTGGAAAAACTAGGGCATAAAAGGGGCAAACTTGGAATATTCCTTTCAAATCAGGGCAAAACAACAAGTTTATGGGAATTTTTGAAGCATTTCAACTAGGGGAAGAAATTACAGGTCACCAATTTGAGAAGTAAAACATTTTTGAGCAAAAATGGACATGAAAAATTAGGGCACACTATGCCAGCTCAGAAATGGCACCAACATCGGCTCTTTCTTGGGGATGGGCACTCCCAGTGAGTGCCACAAGGACAAAACGTAGACTAAGTGACAAAATATCCATTGGGCAAAGGATTCAAGAGCCAAAAACACCAAAACCAACCAAGAACCCGACAAAAATGGCTGCCACAATGAGCAAACAAACCAAAAAAGCCGACAAAACACCAAAAACATAGCAAAACCTAAACACTATACACATGTACAAGATGGTCCATACCTCAAATTTGGGGTTTAATCCAATAAATGTTTCAAATGTCTACCATTAACAGGAATCTCCAAAGCAATTCCCCATCTAAATCCTTAAGAAATAAGGTATGTTCACCAATTCGATATCAATGGCATAAGGCCCATCCATAATGCATCAAATTTGCCATGCTTTCCCTTGTCTTCATGCCTACTATCCATAAATAGACCAGATCTCCAACATTGAAGGCTCTAGGAATGACCTTCTTATTAAACAATCTCTTGATTTTTCTCTAAATTTGACATGCCTTTGATGGGATGCTCTTCTCTCCTCATCAAGCTTAATAATTTGATTGATCCTTGATTCATATGGGCCAAGCTCTTGATCTTCCAAGCTGTTGGGCAAAACTGAAATGAAGGCAATTGCGGTGTAAGGGCAGCAAAGCCCGAGTTCCATACACCAATTCAAATGGGCTTTTACCAGTAGCCCTTTTAGGAGTTATCCTATCAGCCCAAATTGCAAATTTCAATTGTTCACCCCATTTCTTCTTGTTTTGCTCCAAGGTTATTCTAGTGATCTTGACAAATTCTTATTGCTAGACTCAACTTGTCCATTCCCTTGAGGGTTATAGTTTGAAGAATAAGTCGATTGATTCCATATTCATTGCACATTGCCATTAAATGTTTGGCTCTAAAGCACATGGCATTATCAGCTACAATCTTGACTAGGACTCCAAATCTACATATGATTTGATTCAACAAGAAGTCCATAGCTATTTGGTGTGTTGCTTTCTTGGTGGGGATTGGCTCTACCCACTTTGTAAAATAATCGGTGGCCACAAGGATCCACTTATGGCCAGCACTATAAGGATCTGAAATATCACCAATGAAGTCCATCCCCATTGCTTGAAAGGAGCTTCATTGATACAGGTTGCAAAGGAAGGGATCCTAAAGCTTTCGGTCTTCTAAAGAAACATTGTTAACTATCACATTTTCTAACCAGGTGGGTTACATCTTTGAAGAGAGAAGGCCACTAATAACTAGCTCTCAAAATATTATGTGCTATTACTCTTCCAGCAAAGTGTCCTCCACAAACTCCCCCATGGAAATCAGCAACTATCTTGGGAGCTTCATCTTCATTATGCATTTCAAGAGGACACCTTGAGGTTCTTCCAAGCTATCCCAAGGTCGGTGATGGTGTACTTTTGAGAAGCCAACAGAGGGCTCTTTTCTGATTTTTATTTAAATGATTAGGACAGAAAAAGGTGTCTAAGGTAAAATATTACATCTTTGTACCACTCAAATTTACCAACTTTGCAAGCACATCTATCCTTTCTTCCTCTAGTTGATTCACTTTCACATTCTCGCAAGTTGCTCTCGGCCATGAGCCTAACAAGACTCAAGCCTCTTACCAACTTTGTGGTTTGGATGTTCACATCATACTCCTATAGCTTGTTCACCTATCTATATATTTTTCTTGAGACCTCCATCTCTGATAATATGTCTTTCACCATGGTGTGGGGAACATAAGAAACAACTTTTGAACTCAATATATAAGTCCTAAAAGCTTTTTTTGCTTTCAACAAGGCAAATGCTTATTTTTTCATGATTGTATACTTTAACTCGATTGCTTGTAAAGCCTTGTTAAAGAAGGTAATAGGTCTCTCACCACATTCTTATCCTTTTGCAGTAAAATAGAAGCAATGGTATACTCATAGGCAAAGGAAAATATTTGGAAAGGACTCTTGTAGTTTGGGGCTGCTAAAACAAGTGCATGTTTAAGTGCATCCTTAATTCCTTCAAAATCTTGAATGGCAGCGTCCTCCCATTTGATAGCTTGGTCCTTCTTTAGCATGCTTGTGATTGGAAGAGTCAACTCAGCAAAGTTGGAAACAAACCTTCTAATAAAATTAATCGACCAAAGAAAGATTGGATGCCTTTCTTGGCTATTGGGATAGGTACCTTGTTGATTGCTTCCACTCTCTTAGGGTCTATCATAACACCATCTCTAGACACAATATGTCCAAATAGCTTGGCCTTTTGCATGCCAAAATGACACTTCTTCCAATTAAGAGAAATGCCATACTCCCTACATTTGATCAACATCTTCTCCAAGTGCTGCAAATGATCACCTCTCTGCCTTGAAAATATAGTCACATCATCTTGGTAAACTATAATGAACTCATTGATGTAACCAAAAAAAGAAACATCCATTTCTCTTTGAAAAGTGGCACCAACATTCATCAAACTAAAGGGAATCCTAACAAAAACATAAATTCCCCAAAGAGTAGTGAATGTTGTCTTAAGTCTTTCGATTCTTTAATTACCACTTGATTATATTCGGAGAAACCATCCAATGTAGAAAGCAATTCAAACCCTATCACAAGCTACAACATATTTTCCATGTTTGGCAAGGGATAATTGTCCTTCATGGATGCCTTGTTCATATTTCTAAAGTCCACACAAAGTCTGATATCTCCATTCTTATTTTTGATAGCACAAGGTTTGCAACCCAAGATGAATATCTAGTGGGCTGAATAATACCTCCATCTCTCAACTTCTTTAACTCCTCTTGCATTTTCATGGAGAGAAGTTGATTAATTGGCCTTTGCCTCTATCTGAATGGTTTGGAATTTGTTTCAAGAGAGATCTCATGTTGAAATAATTCTTCTTTATATGATTTTATCTCTGAATAGGACCGAGCAAGGTAGTCTTGATATTGTTTCAACAATTGGAGGTAGGATTGTTTTTTTTTCCTTGTTTAAACTGCTGCCAAAAAAAAAATTCTTGGTTTGTCCTTTGTACCAAAGTTATGCTCTTCCACATCCCTTGAGGTAGACATGTTTCTATTTATGATGCAATCAACATTGTTAAAATTTGACTCAAGTGTAACAAGACCTCTAGGAATGGTGTTTGTTTTCAATTGGATGATATCTTTTCCAAACAAAGTCTCTCTTCCTTCAGTCATACACACCATTGGCTCCCAATCAATATTCTGATTTGTAAACTCACCTTGGTTTTTCAAGAACCTTAGCACTTGAGAAATATCATCAAACACTTGCCAATGCTTGATGTTGTCAAGGACAACAGGCCTAGTCATCACTTCAATGTTGTATTCACAATAAGGTGAAATGTTGCAATCTTTAAATCTTGACCCCAACACTACCAACTTGTCGTGAAGCATTCAAACTTCTATCATGGTGCATAATATTGAACGAATCAAGCATATCTATTAAATCCCAAACTACATGCTTATACTTGTTTCATACGTTGATTTTTGTAGCATACATTTTTCTTATTTGTTTGACAACCAGCTCTGAATCTCCTTTTAATGATATCCCTAACACCATACTTCCATACAATCCTCAAACCCAAAAACAAGGCTTCATACTCAGCAATGTTGTTAGTACATTCAAAATTAATCCTAAAAGGAAAAAACAAATTCTTCCAAGCTAAGAGAAATCATAATTACACTAGCACCATTTCCAAATTTGGAGCAAGCTCCACCAAATAGCAAGGTCCAAGGAGAACATACCTTATCAAGGAACTTTGACTGATCCATTTTATTTTCTTTTCCATCATAAAAACTAATGAAATTCTCAGCATCTACATCAACAAACAACACTTCATAAGAATCATTGTTGGGATCTTCAATTAGGTGTAACATCTTCTTTTCACCATAAAGTTTGACAAGGCTGCCCTCAATGGGAATGGTGGAAAAATACATATCCATCTGAATGCTACCACCAACACTTGCATCCCATTTTCTTGACAAAAGCATACCCCATTTGGCAAGGCAGTCAACAATTATAACATCAAGTTTCAAATTCTTTCCCGGATAGGCTGCAAGTTGCACTAACAAACCTTTCACACAACCAACCACCAACACTTCCCTTGAATCGATGGTAGTACACTTCCCATAGGTAGCAGTCACTTTGATATCCAACTCATTCATGCCTTCTATTGGCATGACATTACATGACGCACTTTGGAATCAAACATATAATTGTGAAGTAGCCTATCTTTTATGAGAAAAATTGTAAAGAATGGATCAAATTTCAATTGGGAATCAACCAAAGATGTCCCCAAATATACCTCGGTGTCTCTCCAAGATCTTCCACTTTGTTGGTGGTGTTTTAAGGTTAGTAATGATTTGGAGAGGAGTCTCAACAACATTTACATTTCTACTTGGTGTGATCTTCTCTTCTTTTAATCCCAAGTACTTAAATGCTCTCTTCTTATGCTTAGGAATTCTAATCAACTCAATGATTGGAACACTCACTTTAATTTTCTCAATACTTGGGCTATGTCATAGGGGAAACTCTTTGGCAAAACAACATTGGAAGGGATACAAGAAGATTCATCAGATGGAAAAGGATTCTTGGCAGCTTGGGCATGATGAGGACTGTAATTTTTTCTTGGGACAACAAAGCTTTTAGCAAGTGTTTCTTTCCTAGGAGATTCTTTTGGAATGCTTGTGAGAAAGGGTGTTTTAGGTTTGGCTTAAGGCCCAACTCCCTTAACAACTTTGCTTCTAGTGTTATAGTCCTTCTCTTGAGCTACAACAACATTCATCAACAATTTTCTATCTTCCTCTGAAGGGATACCACCATCATACTTCTTAATCATCAAAGCTCTCAAGTATTCAAAGTCATTGTTAGGAATTTCAAAATCTTGCACTACATCAACTTCAAGAGCATGAGGGGGAGAAAGACTTGTACCCGTTTGATGTAATCCCAAAAGGTAGCAATAGTCCTAGCACTTATTACTTCAGTAGATGTTGCTCCTCCTTGTGAGCTTGAAGAAAAACTCACCATGCAAATATCATCATTAGTTCCATCCTCATTATCATCTTCATCAACTTGTTGGTCCACGTCACATGGAGGATGAGGAAGAAAACATCTATCACACCAATCCATATCAGCAACTTCATCAACAACAACAACCCTGACAGTTAGAGGGTCAAGAACCAATCTACTTTCACATGTTTGGGGTTGTCTATTTGTAGATCCAACAGGCCCTTTACCCTTGTCATCAAACCTCTGCTCATTCCTATGGTGATTGCCAAATCTATCTTGTGTCTGCTACCTAGGCTAACCTTGTGAAGTTTTCCCAATTCCCTTCTCAGCTCTTGCCAACTTGTATGAGATTTCTTTGACAGCCCCTGCCAAATTTTTCACAACCTCTTCTAAATCAGCACCTTTGCTAGCTTGAGGTTTTTCAGGGTTTATCAATTTTACACCATATCTCTTGAGAGGTTTCCCAACAGCCTTTATATTGTTCTCAATTTGAAGTGCCATGGTGAAATTCTGTCTTAGATTGGTTGGGTTCTTGTCTCTTAGGTAATATGCTGCCTTCTTATCAAATGCATCTGCATATTTGATTAAACAAGATTCATCACAAGGCCTCAAACCAACAGAAACCTCCTTAATGTTTTGTTAAACCTTGTGTTGAAGTCATGGACTGATTCATTAGGGTTCTTCTTGATATTCTCAAACTTAGATAAAAGAAATATAGGATCAGTCCTATCACCATATTGCAACCTAAATGCATTTTTCATTTCAGTCCATGAATCAATAGAGTTATCAAGTAGAGCCTTGTACCAATCCCTAGCATATTATTCTAGTGTATGAATAAACAACTTAATATACACATCTTCAAACTCTATCTCAAAATATTCCATCATATTATCAAAAATTTTGAGATGCTTAATCACTAGTAATAGAATTGTTACCTTGGAATTTTGGCAACCTATTTCTGACATCTTGTGGGACAGCATTTGGGTAACCATCCATTCCTCTAAAATTTATAGGACCAAAGGTGTTAACAACAAATGGAGGTCTAGGCTAAGCCATATTGTTTGGTGGGGGTGATCTTGGAGGTGAGACAAGCTGATGAGGAGTGCTATATCTTTGGGGATCAAGAATGTGATTCACAAGACTGATATCCTCTAAGTGCTGATTTTCTTGGAAAGTTTTACTCGAATTAAAACACAGAGGTGCAGATTGGAGAAGGAACTTACTAGTACAGTAGAAGGACCTTCACTAGCTAAGGAAAACAAGTTTATGAGAGGATTGCTTGAATCAGAATCACTTGAAGAAGAGTGATAGTCCTCTACCAAAGGCTGATCTCTCTCACCAATGGCTATATCTTTTCCTGATGTCTGACCTTTAACCACTTTCCAAACTCTTCTCCCTTCCAACTCTGAATTTCTTGACTCTGAGAACAATTTCTTAGTAGAGTCTCTAAGGAAGAGAGATCTTCTTCCTTCCAGTTTTGCAGAGGTTAGCAACACAAAAATAAATGACAAAAAGCTTAAGACACTGGTATTTTCAAGATCAAATCAGCATGGAGTCGCCACTAAGGAATTTCACCTTAGTTGTGAAAGAATGCACTAAAATAATCTGTCAAATATTTTCTAGCACTGAAAACCTTGCAAATCCTTATAAATCAGACCTTCTTCTTCTTAAATCAATCAATCACAATGCACCCAAAGTGTATGAACTGCTAGTAAATGGAAAAAGGGGAGACAAAACTTGAAACCCTTGTTTAAAAACTTGCAGATCTGAAGCATAGGATGATATTTTAACAATGTAGCAGCTCAAATACTTGAATACACAAATTCTCAAACTCCTCAAATACCTCAAAAACAACAAGAAATTCAAGATGTCCCTAGCAATGGCGCCACTCATGTTGGTATCCAAATTTGTTCTCCTTTTTAGTCTGAGCAACACCATAGATATGTCATGGAGCTTAAGGATAGATCAGACCATGTTTTATGTCGTTGGTAGCTGGGGATATGGTCTAGCTAGCACTCAGGTTTATGGAGAAATGGATAGCACTCCAATAGGACTTGATCTTGTCCTAGCTATTTTAGGTTGTGCCTTGCAACCAAGGTAAGAGGACCTATTTTGTAACCTTGTAATGGTGAAGGAGGTGAAGATTTCCTTCTCTTTTCTTGGAATTCTATGATGGAGACCTTGATGAAAACATGATCAACACCCCAGATCTGAACTCTCACGAGTTGTCACTTCTCAAAACATGGGTATGTTCTCAAAACAAGGCAAAGGTTACTAGAGACATTGGAAATCCTGATCTGTTATGCATACTTTTGCAAATGGATTTTGATATTTTGTAGGTATACAAATGCAAATCAGGGATAGTACATGACAAGATCTTTGTTGTTAGATGATTTTTTAGTGGGGATTGACAAGACAAACTGGGATAGATCAGATCTTTGTCAACCAATACAATACTTGAACAACTATTAGATGAAATGAAATTCCTAAAATAATCAAGATGTTCTTTCAACCGAGAAGAGGCAAAAATGGAAGCCCAAGTTACACCCTTCACACAATCTTTGATAATTCACCACAAAATCTTGAAGTAAAGAACTCAATTAAACACAAAAATCCATGATCAAACCACACCTAAAGTACCCCCAAAGGCTTACATGAAATCTCTGCAGTCAAGGAAGGTAAAGTGATTTTAAATTTGTTTCTCTTTATCAGATGAAGGCTCTTCTGAACATGAGATTGCAAATGCCACTAAACTATCAACAAGAAATGGATATTTTGTGTGATTTCTAAAGACTTTTAGTGCAAGATTGCAACAAGAACAATGAAAACTATTTGCAAGCATTTAAAAATGATAACAGACATCATATTGCCCAAAGAAAACATAGATTTAATTCAAAACTTGTTAGATTCAACAACAGGGGAGAGTTACATGAACAATCTCGGAGATGTGCGATGACTATACACATGTAACCAACTCCCATATATGAATTTCCAACACATGAGACATTAACCTAGTTCTTTGGTGGATTTTACTGAAAAATGAGCTTTCTCTCACAATTCACTCGTGATTTTCGACTCCCTCCCTTCAAAATTTTTTTCCACAATGCATTATATACATCATGCCACATTGGAGCCTTCTTTCCCAAGCAAATAATATGCCATAGGATCAATTACATTCTGACTCTTCATGATTCAATGAAAATGACATCAAATAGAAAAACACTCACATGTTGTCGGGTGTGCCAAAAGATTAAATCATAATAGATATATGGATCATTATCCATCCCGGAGGCATGTTTTTCTTCATTGAGGCATGCAAACACCTCTTACTCATCATTTAACCTTTTTACCCTTTTAAAATACCTCTGCAACTTTTGATTTTGTCATTTCACGTGCTTGCTCAGGCTGGGGAAAAATTTACTTCAAAAACATCACAAGTCAAAGAATTAAGCCATGAAAGTGATGCCAATGATCTTGGAAGGCCAAGAGGACACAAAATCACTATAAACTTGATGAAATTTGATGCAAAAACATGATTTCCAAACTTCTTGGAGCTCCCATGGTGGCCAAAACAAATGGATGCATAGTAACCATTGATCTTACATCAACCTTTAATATCAGCCCTCCACGTGGAAGATGCAATCCAAAAATACGCTCAATATTACCTTTTTAAACTTTGGATAAGGTGGGACATGTGTCAAAAAATGATTGGATCGGGCCCATGCCTTTAAAAAATGCATTTGCGACCTTTTGAAAATTTGGAAAAATTTTCCATCTTTCCCTTTGCCTCCTCTAGGCCCGCGACGTGTCCAAAAACAATTGGGACCGAAATTGGGATCATTTTTGACTTTTCCACATTTTTTGGAAAAATGGAAAATTTTGACTTTTTCTCCACCCGTCCGCCCTTTAAATTTGGAGCTAACATGTGGCATATGGTGGGCCCCATCAGGATTGTGCTTCAATTCTACGCATTTTGACCTTTTTTGGAAATTGGGAAAATTTTCACTTTTTTCCCCACGGCCCGCACCTCCAATTTTTCCCTTGCCACATGTCTCCTTGTGATTCGCTAGCGAGCTAGCGCTTAAATTTGATTTTGAACATTTTTGGCAAAAGTGTAAAATTTCCTTCTTGCCTCTGCCCGGCCCTTGCCAACCCACCTTGCTCTATTGGACACGTGTCCACTTGTGATTAGCATGGAGCCATTCCTCATTTTTACCTTTTAGACAATAAAGGCCAAAATTTATAAAAATTTCCTTCAGCCCTTTCTTCCACCTTTTTCCCTTGCCACATGTCTCCCCGTGATTCGCTTAGCAGCCGGTGCATCAAATTTTGATTTTGAATATTTTTGGAAAAAGGAAAAAATTTCCTTCCTACCTCCACCGGCCCACCGACCCACCTTTGACCCTTAAAATGTTACATGTGTCCATTCGTTGTGGCCACAGGATTTTGGGCCAAAAATTTTACTTTAACCTTTTTGTGAAAAGGGCAAAAACCCCTTTTCTTTCCGCAGACTCGTTGACCCATTACGCACCACCGTGCTTGCCACATGTCCTCCTCTTATTGGAGTGGGGGAAAAACTGATTTTGAAACCTTATAAAATTAGAGCCAAAAACTCTAAGTCCCCCGCCACCCACATCCCCTCGGCCAATGAAAACATGCCACGTAGGCAATTTGGAAAAAACAGGGCCTCGGGCCGAAAATGCCCCATTTGCTTGAAAAGGCAAAAAATGAAAATTTAGAGTGCTTCCCCACCTTTTCGCAGCCAACACAAACCTACCACATTACCAATACCTTCGAGGATGAATTTAACAGAAAATGATGCCCGTATGACCAGTCAAATGTAAAAATTCCGGGATGCCCTAGAATTCAATTTTTTCACCAAGGATGGTAGATTTTTTGATTTTGAATCGACTGAAGCATGATTTTACAACATTTTCGACCTTGGGATGGGATTTTCAATTACAAACAAGTATGAATTGATCAAATTCAATTTTTCACGATCCGCAAAGGGAAAAATGACATAGCTCGTGGAATTGGAGAAACTAGGGCACAAAAGGGGAAAACTTGGAATATTCCTTTCAAATCGGTCAAAACAACAAGTTTATGGGAATTTTTGAAGCATTTCAACCAGGGGAAGAAATTATAGGTCACTAATTTGAGAAGTAAAACATTTCGAGTAAAAATGGACATGAAAAATTAGGGCAAACTATGCCACTCGAAATGGCACCAACAGGATCACCTCTCAAGTCATGGGACTTGCGCTTGAGGTGAACCTCCGAAGAAGGCCGAATTCCTTTTCCTAAACAAAACAAAACACTACTAATGTAAGAAAGATGGCTAACTAGAACTATACTAACATTTCATGGGATTAGGGAGAGATAATGCAAGGAAATAAAATATATGCTAGAAGTGGCAATACACACCAAGAAAAGGGATGTTCAACTTTCGGAAGGGTTAACGTGGGTAGGATGCTCGCATCATTGGCCACCCCCTATTGCAACTTAGAAAGGGTATAAAATACCACAGATTGGAAGCACACATTCCTTCACTAAACTTTAAACATACATGATAGAAAGATCAACTTTGATTTGATACAGATAATTATTAAGAGGATAATCACAAGCACATGTCAAGCATTCGCTTAAGTGATAATAATAGTGCAACTCTTAATCAACAGAAAGAAAATAGTTTCTCACAACTGATGAAAGGGAATCACACTATTCTTTTCACAATATGAAATAGATAATCTGAAATAAAGGTAAATTAATCAATAATGCCAAGGAATCGCATTCACAAAGCATACAATGACTAATCATTCAACACAATAAAATAGATTTTCAAGTGCAAGGTATGACTTTGAATATAATTAAAAGGTTTCAATAAATCTCTAAAAGCACTCTTCAAATCTTGAAGAGCAACTTCATAAAAATCTCTAAAAATGTGTATCTATCTAATAAAGGAAGCATTACACTATTTATAAGTGCCTACAGGATGAGCCCTTACAGTTGGGCCCTTAACTAACATTTAACAAAAAATAGTAATTTCATTAATATAAGGGAACAAGCTCCCATGAAAATAGGAAATTTGTTCTAAAAGGTTAACCAAGTCAACCCTCTAACTTTGAATGATTCTAGATCTTGAACCTATCCTTTCATGGCTGCTCATCTTTGGCCCGATTAAGCTACATCTCCTTTCTCTACAAGTTTTTGTCATCCTTCCTCCCATACAACCATTTGGTGTCTATACTTGAAGAAGAACTTGATAACACCCTGAGTTTCTTCATCTCCGTGCCCACATGCATAGTGATTCACTACGTCTCATTATCTCGATATCTTTCTTAATCCAGGCCGGCAACCTTTAAAGTTTATTTGTGAAATTTTGACATAAGACTAGTCGGTCATGGAGTCACTATTGAAATTATTTGTGACATCATCGTATTGCTTCACCAAATCTTTGAAATTTTCCTTAATCTAATCCTCAGGAAGAGCATCAATATTTTCATTGAAGAATTTGTAGTTGGCGTTGTCGAAATCCTTTGAGATGTCATTCAAGGCATCTATAATCTCTAATAATTTCTCCTCCAATTTCTTAATCAGATCTCGTAATACTTGACACCAAAAATTCCATGGCCTTTTGATATTCAAACAATTTAGAGGCATCATCAATCACCTCTTCTGAAGAAGCAAGTCTAAATCCTCCTCTCTAATGTCACTCCATGTTGCCAAAGTTAATATTTAAATTACTATTATCCTCGAGAAAGGATTTGTCCATCTTAGAAATGGTGATTTTTGCAACTTAAAATCATGATAAATCTCAATGGCTTCCTTAATTAAAGGATTAGCTTCATGCATAATTCTTTCCATCCATCCACTCATTAATCTCCCTTTACGGGCTAGGTTCTTGAGCTCATGATAAGAAATATCATCAATTTTAGATGAAATTTTCATAGCCGTAGTAGTAGTTGATACGTCGGTGGATGGAGTGGGTTGGGTTACTTTACACAGAGTGCGGTGAGCTACTATACCTTAGCCTTGAGCTCATCCTTGGTGGCCTTGTCTTTGTCATATTTCTCCAAAAGGGGACCAAGAGTAGTGTGTACATCTTTCTTGGATTCTTCATGAGTAGCCTTCCCGATGAGAACTTTGATATCCGGTAATCTGCTATGATTTTTTCTTTAGTTTTCCCTCAACAAGGGTAGCCACTTCTATCACACACTCTCCCAATGGATTAATCGTCGGACTTGATACGGTTCTTAGTCTATTGACCTATCTTTTGTGCATGGAATCCAATATACTTAGATATATAACATCCCCAGAGTAACCTTTTTCTTTTGCTTGGGAGTTTTTCTAAACAACGATTTTGGTATGGATTGAGAGGATGAAGATGGAGTGGCAGATCCGAGACCGAAGCATCGGTTAGAGCAAGATCACTAGAAATACCAGTTGATATATGAGTAGAGGTAGCAATGTTGGAAGGTGTGGATGTAAGGAAAACCATAGGAATAAACAAAGTAATGATGGGGGTTGTAATTGAAGGAAATGGAAGTGTCAAAGGAAGTGAAAAGGAAATGGGTGACCCAATATTTTCCCAACCGATAGAACCCGTAGTGACGAGAATACTTGGGCCATAGAAGGGGATAGGAAAGAAGAAATGATGGTGGAAGTGGAAAGAACTGATATTGGAAGTGATATGGAGGAAGGGGAAGATGTGATGGATCCTAAATGACACTAGGAGAATCACTAACTTTAACTACTTTTTTACTAGCACTGCAGGTGATGTAATCTTGGGAGATTCGGACCTAGAGAGAGATGAGCCACCAACCACAAATGAAATATTCTTTGGAATTGTAGGAACCCTTTGAGTTAACCTCTTTTCTTTTTGGGTGTTGGTTGGTTTATTTCTTGTGAAGCCCATATATTTGTAGGTTGATTCTCCCTTTGGGTGAGATTCCCAAGGTGGTCAACCAATTTAAATTCCTCTTTAAAATGGGTCCCGCCATTTCCTTAGTATTGCTGCATTCTTCCACATACCAATCAACCCATGGCAATGGTTGATTGTAAATATTATCACTTTTGTATGATGAATCTAGGACCTCATCATTGTCCTGCATGTCCTTTGGTACATCAGCCAAACAAAATTTTTTTAACTTTTTCAAGGGTTAACCTTTCAAAATATCTTTTTCACACGATGTATTCATCCTAACAATGAATCCATATATCTTATAATTGGGGTACATGAGCATTGGACCAACCCGTCTCCCCAAACATACACCAATATTCAAAATTAGTCCATGGATGAAAGGTCCACAGGGGTTACCTCAGCAATTTCTCGCATAACATTTTTACCTTGTGAATATTTGGGCAAGAATACTTGCCAATCGAAACAGGGAAATGCATTCCTGCCTTGTGATGCTTATTTTGGATTCAATGATAATCCAATAATTTCTAGACTAATTCCAAAAGAATCAATTTATCGCTGGGGCACCTCGGAAACTTGCTTGGGGCACCTATGAAACCTAGAATCCAAATGTAGGTGAATGTAGGAAACTGAAAGTAGATTGCTCCCCATTCTCACACCTCTTGGAAAGCCTCATCGGAAACCCTCCGATTGTATAGTTCTTTGTCAAAACAATAGAGGATGACAATGAATAAAGTATCATTGACTCTTTAGAAATGCTTTCTCCCCTCATCCAGAGTGAGTTAGGTATAAAACTTATATATTTGGGAGGTGCATGAACACCTCCGTATCCAAACCCATAAAATCTCTCATAGCAAGAGCAGCCACATATACTAGGAAAGATGTCATGTAAAAGGTCTTTGTTTCTGACACTTTTCCCAACCGATAGCGAATGTTGATACTAATATGCTCCCCCATCGATAAACTCATTATTCTTCTTGGTAGTTCTATGTATAAAGACATCCATTATTGGAATTCCTTTGTAGAAGGAAGACCTAAGACTCTACTTAATAAAGACAATAAGATTATTGACTTCCCGAATAAAATCTAATTGATGCATAGTTTTGGGTAATTTGGCAAAATTATTAACTAGATAAGATTTCATCATAACCTTTGAGCATACTTCCTCTTTGTTATCCTAGTGTTCCACTACTATTTCCAGTGAAATTTTGGCATAATCTTAAATGTCTAGAAGTTTAAACAAATCCTCAAAGAAATCTAGGTCCAAACAGATTACCACCTTATCATCACTATCCCTAACGGGCATGGAGTCCTCATCAAAGTGGGATATTGTAGCTAAGACAAATTATGGGCAATGTAAATATGTGGGAAAAATGGCAGCAAGGGCTAGACCACTATTGTAGATGGCACGCATCTATGGTTTCTTATTTGGATCCTTTAATCTCTCCTAGAAATCGGGAAGATCAATTTTCCCTATATCAGTGTCCCCAATATTTCCTAATTTGGAGGACAAGCATGAATGGGGAGTAACCCCAAGAAATGTGTAATTCATCTTCTCTTTTCCCTTTGAAGTGGAGGAAGACATGAAAACCTATTTTTTGCGAGCTAAAAGTCGTAGAAATTAAGAAAACCTGAAATAACAAATCTCTGAAAATTTGAACTGGAAAATTTCCAAAATTAAAAGTTTCAAAGAAATAATCGAAGCCAATTTGTCTCAAAATAATTTTTTTGAAAGAGTTTCAAAACCAGAGGTTCCAAAACTCAGAAGGCAACAAATATCTGAAATCCACAAGCAACAATTCTCTCAAATTAAATCGGAAAATTTTACAAATCTCAAACTGGAAAATCCTCCGAAATGAACTTCGGCCGATATCTCTGAATATTTTATCTCGAAGGAATTCTCTGAATGAATTTATGCTTTGTGATCTTCTCGAATGAATTCTCTGAATGAGTATTTCCAAATGAGTATTTATAAATATTTCTAAGGAATTTGCAAAACTAATGTTAAATCACCAAAAGAAAAATCCAAATGAGGAGGAAACGGAGGAAAAGATCTAAAACCAAAATAAAAATAAACAAAAACATACCTTGAAAAAAACATCGCAAAGTACAAGAATGGAATATCGAGTGAATGTGTCAGGTAAAAATGACAAGTAAAAATCTGATTTTAAATAGAAATCCTGATATTAATGGTAAAAATCTGATCTGTATAGAGGTAGGTGAAAATTAATTACGCACAGAATCTCCAAAGGTCTAAAACTTGAAAGCCCAAAATTCTAAAAATTCGAGATTTCGGACTTCGAAAGTGGGAAGCAAAAAGATGAATTGGTGAGTGAAAATTTTGAAACTTGAAAACCCGAAAGTCCAAAAATTTAGATTTTTGGAAATTCAGACTTCGGAGAACTTCAAGTGAAAATCCTAAAAAAGACTCGAGAACTTTGAAAACTGAAACTGAAAATCTGAAAATTTAGAATTTCGGACATTCGGACTTCAAAGTCCAAGAGGGATTTAAAAAAAAGATCTAGAAAGTCCCAAAACCCAAAAACCCGAAAGTCCAAAAATTCGGACTTTTAGAGTTTCAGACTTCGGAAAATTTCAAATGAAATTCTGAAATTGAGCTTAAAAACTCCGAAAGAGAAAACTTGAAGTCTAAAAATTGATAATTTTCAAATTCTCGACCTTAGTAAAAATTCATCATTGTACGAGGATTTCTTTTGAAAAACACATCGGTCCGACATATGGCCTTCTTCTAGGTAGGTTAAATGGTTAACATTTTCTAAAGTGAGTGACTAAACCTAATATTTTAAGTGACATACGACATGCATGAGAGACAAAATTTCCTGTGAAGGAATAGTAGGAGATGGAAATAATGTATTAAGTGGCTATAACTTGAAATTTTGAGTAATCATAGGTACTTCAAGAGAATATAAAGGATATTTTGATGCTAAAGGCACACTAGGTATAGGTACCGGATAAGTGATAGTATACGAAGAAGACGGAACATCCATAGTAGTGGTAGGACTAGCATTAGAAACATCCTTAGGAGGTAAAGCAATCGATGGAGATACCTCGATAGGATAATATGAACTAACAGATATAGGTGGAGTGTTAAGAGGATATGAGATGGTAGGAGAAGAAGAACTAATAGATGGAGATGACTCATGCACAATGATAGATATAACCTCAAGAGAAATTGGATTAGGAGAGTCGACTCAACAATATGAAAAGTAGTAGAATCATGACTATCAATTGTATCATTATGTTGGGACCCTAATGTAACTACCAAATGTTAAAGGTGTGTAGGCACGCATGGCTAGAGGGAGCGTGCAAGTGAAGGTGCACAAGATAGAATTCAAAAAGGGTTCTTGGAGAACCAAGGATGCACGCTTACGAAGCACAATTTGGGACTAAGCCATTTTCAGCCTTTTGGATAGAACACATGAAGAACGTGCTCTGTTTGGATAAGGTTCCAGCCTGGCAATAGGGTGTCTGGAAGGAATATACCTTGCAATAGGAAGATCTAAAAATATAATCATGACATGGAGAGGCATGCGCCTAGGGTGACCCACACCTTAACACTTGGGCACATATATGAGGTTGTAGAGGAGTTTGTTGGAGATCGATGCCTATATATATGTGCGCCCTTAGTAAAGAAAGGAGGAGCCAAAGGAAGGAAGTGAAGCTCTACAGAATTCTGCAAGTGGAACTATGGGATAAAAAGGGTAGATGATTATAGGAAGGATGTAATGAGGGAATGGGGAATGAAAATTTTGTTTTGTGAGCATACATGTATGGATCCAGATATGGTGTATGATTGTGGTCTGCCACTCTGTGATGTTTTGTAGTAATACTATGAATGAATATGATAAGGTTACCACTACGGTTATATTAAGATCTCCTTTCGTATTACCTACATATTTCTATTATGCTTTTGTTCTTGTATAATCATGAACCTTATTTGAATGTTAAGTTTATTTGTGGATTTACAACTTCCTAGTTCTGTTAATTTTGTTAAGCGCTTTTACTTTTGATATGAATGAAAGGGTATAGAAGCCATCTTGAGCTCTATAGATTTTCATGTCCTTTAAATCACTAATTCAAGACCATGAATGTTGCCTTCCACTAAAATCACATAAAATAGAGACTCGCTTCCTCTCACACATCTCGGGTGAGCGCCCACCGCTCACCGGGTGATAGGCCAACGCGCATGAGGTTTCCTTGTTCTTGGTGGGTGCAAAAATGACTACATCTTGGTTTCGTTATCGAGACCTCTTTTCAAGTTGTAGTGGAACATGGCATACATCATGATCTCGTGTAAAAATTAATGATAGAGTGCTTAACACTTGAAGGTGTTGAGATTTGGTTTAAAATCATGGAGGATGAGTTCGCTAAGAGATTCAGTACTAGACCTAAGTTTGATACACGAAGGTGGGTGGAAGACACTCTCTATCATGAGTTGTATGAAACCTTCTTCTACTATTTTCTAGTAGAGTTATTTGAGTTTCTCTCGGCATACACATCTAGTTTAGGGTGGTATTATAAATCACACTCTTGGACCCAAGAAACTTACCGAACCTACAAGATACCGATCTAACGTGGACCCATGCTATAGATCATTGGTGGGAGTACTTGACTAGATACACTCTAGAATACACCATTTCCACGTATTCTGTCCGTAGAGTTCTTGAGTTTGAGTTTTTATGGGAGCCCAGAGGATCATTTCTGTGTGTTATCCCCCTTGCGATAAAAACCTTGATGGTAACCATGGGTTTAGAGGAATTTCCTATGGCTGGCTAAACCACTCTTAGCACTTGGTGAGGAAGCCATGTTGGGGAAAGATGGCTGATATAATGACTGAAAGGAAAGGGAGGAGAGATGGCTCAAGTATAACGAAGCACGTGAAAGGAAGATCGATAGATAGCATGGGATTACAAGTGGGTTATGGAGCCAGACATGGTGGAAAGGAGTTGAGGTTCACGCGGAGGATGTGGAACCCGAACAGTTTGTGATACCCCATCTTGGTAAGAGAGGAGAGAAAACCTTATGGCTTCTGATGAGAGTCCATCGCGTAGAGAAAGAAGAGTCATTGGCGTGCATCTAACCCCACCTAGCGACCAAACCTTGGTGCTTGGTTTGTTTAAATGAGGGAAAAGTATAGTTGATCCATTTGATATTAGTGGAAGCAATCGATCAATGCCTAGAAGATACAACTTCTCGTTTGGGACTTCTATGGCTTCACACACTATTCCAGTATTTGGTGGAATGTTTGGACAAGGCATATATACAGGTGGTTTTGGGAGTGTATCAGGAAGTAGCGGAGGAAATACGACTGGGAGTGGCACTAGTTCACAAACTATTGGCACACATTTTAGTGGGACAACGTGAGTGTTCGGCACGACAAACACAGCCCTGTACTAACATAGGAGGATCAAGAGGTGAAAGTGGTGGAGCCGGTGGCTCTGGATCTAGTGGATCTGGTAGAGGAGGAAACACCGAGAGGAAATCAAGGGACTAGGTCAAGAGGACAAGGGCCTCACCACCTCCTCAAGTATTTTTGAGATGTCTATGCTTTACTAGATTATAGTGGGATAGAAGATGCCACAGAGCATGTACATAAGTGCGAGCTGCTATGGCACGTGAAGGGGATCACGACCCATGATTGAAAGGCGATCAATTTGTGACAACCTTGCAAGTACGTGTGCATAGTTGGCATAGAAAGTATGACCCTCATTAGATCTGTTGTGTATTATACCGCATTGAGGAATGCATTCTTGGTGGAATTCCACATACTTGAGTTTGAACAGAAGAGCATCAGCTCTCTCAAAGAAATCCAATAGGGAATGGTAGAGAGCGTGCGGGAATATGATGCGTGCTTTAAAACTCTATTGTCTAAACTATCTTATGATATCCACCCTTCACAACATGCTCAGTGGTTTTTCGGAGGGTTGATCACACCCTTTAGGAGGGCTTTGTCTCATAAAACATTCACGGACCCGTACGAAGTGTTGGAAGCTTCTTTGCGCCGAGGTAATTAGTAGTGTTGACACTGGTGTTAGCCCATTTCTGGAGGCTCAGATCACTACCATGGCTAAGTAGTTGGAGAAATTATCTGCCAACATAGTTCCAAAGACTCATAGTGGGATGTGGTGCATAGATTGTAATGTAGAAGGGCACACAAAGGATAATGGTGGGATATGTACTCGGAAGGTGGTGCATGCCATAGCGGTAAATTATGAAATATGTCACGAGGACCATGATGCAAGTAGGTGCCCCCTTTTATAGCATGTGATCCACAAACATGTATCTTGTTATTGCAAGATATGTACCTTAACCACACATGACACCAAGGATTATAGATTGATTGACCAAATTCATGAGGCAATTGATCTTGGTGTGTGCTAGACTGGCATTGCCAATAGTTCCAAAGGAGATGAACATTGGTATGAAGAACATGGAGATGGAGGTGTGTGTGGAAGAGGATTTTGTGGAGGATTTCATGGCCGTGGTAACCATGGGGGAAGAAGTGAGTTCCCGCATGGAACATGCTTTAATTATGGAGCCACAGACCATTATAAGCGTGAATGTCCAGATCTTCTATAATGCTCCTGGTGTGGAAAAAAACATAAGTATGAAGAGTTCCCAGAGTTATATGAACATATGAGTCAGCAGCACCGGAAGGATAAGGGCACTGCCATGGTGAGTATTAAGAAGGTGACACGTAATGGCTCTCATGAGTAATACGTGAATCGAACTAGAGCTGTTATGGTAACAACAAGGGTGAAGTACGCATGCACAAGGGAAGTGCCTAAGTAGAGACCTATGGTTTTAAGGGAGGAAGTAGTACATGGGAAGTATCCAAACCCATCTCACCGTAAAGAAGCCTACCAGAAACCATGGATGTAATTCAAGTTTAAAAGGGGCGATCCAATGCTTAAAAGAGAAAACTAGAAAAGATGAGCAAAAAGACTAGTAGAAGCACTAAAGGATAACTTGGATGAGGTTAAGGAGGTGTGTAAAATGCTGAGGCAAGAGAATATTATTCCCCTGCTAGGAGCATGGTTGAGAGAAAAGGTGCCATGCATGGGGAAGAACATGAAAGGCAGATCCTGCATGTAAACCTCCCACCTCACACCTTTATTATGACAAAGAGATCACCTTGAATGCAGTAGTGGATGGATGGATGCTTAGTAACATCCTCATTGACACAGGCATGGAGGTTAATGTTCTCACTTTGGATTCCTGACATCAAATGAGAAGACCTACATTACAGACCATCTTCAAATGTGTTGTATATGGCAAATAAGACAAAGCCAATGCCCATAGGTGTCTTAAAGGATGCGACCATTACCATTTAAGGGACTAAGTTCATAGGGGATTTTGAAGTCTTGGTGTTTTCTGAGGTAGATAGTTTCCTAGCATTACTTGGGAGCCCGTGGTGCTATAAGAATAATGCATATCTCTGGTTTAACAAGGGGTACATAAGCTTTGAAAACAAGGAGGAGAGGGTGATTATACTGCTGCTGATGGAAATTCCACACCCTACACTAAACCCCTTGGGAGGAAGTCCCAGACAGAATATATGTGCGCTCCATAAGAGATCCAGACCATCCACCCTACGAAGGAGTCATCCAGTTTGATGATGCTCAATTTGTCAGTGATACTACCAGTATAGCATGTGATAATTAGGTGCATGCAACTTATAAAATGATTGGGTGACATCTCGAAGGGATTAGTGACTAGGGTAACCATGATGCGTATAGTTTGGCTCCTAGGAGGAAAGGCAATAACCAAGTATTCTGGGGATGCATACCCCAAGGTCCTTTTGAGATAAATGGAAGCTCTATAGAGGGAGGTCAAGCGATGAGGTATGCTTTAGGTTATGTTTTGATAGGCACAACAACAAGGTGGTGGGCCACGCATAGAAAATTTGTTGGAGTGGTGTGAAGTTAGAATTACACTCACTTTTTGATTCTCGAAGAACAATATACCCACCGCTATCAAGGGTTACAATGGCAATGAACCCACCTCTTCCCACATCCAAGCATGTGAGAGGGTCTAGGGAGAAGGCACGGAAGATTTACCACCTTCCCTTTGGGTGCACAAGCTGTATTTGACACTACAAGGTTGTGCATGCACTTGGTACATCCATTCTAAAACTCGCCGCCAGGGAAATTAGCAAGAATTAGTGGCTGACCTGGTTCACACATTCGAGTATCGAAGTACCAAACAACTAGTTGATGAGGCATTGTAAGATATCAAGTGCCTCACTCTGGGGGATTGTGCCATGGTGGAAGATAGATTAGTAGACTTACTTGGTGGACCTAGCTTGGAAGTGCGGTTCGAAGAGGAGGAACTAGAAGACATACAATTCGAGCACGTGTGTGCTGAAAAGGAGAAAGGAAAGATGGTATACGTTATTGATGGAGAGGAGATGGAGAGCCTAAATGTTGACCATTCAGTTGGGATGCGTGAGGTAGTTGATAGTGTGGATGCATGTGCATGTGTATCATGAACCACTCAAAACCAAGAAAGTTAACATCGGCTCGGAGAAGGAGCCCAAGGAAGCTATCATTGGGGACTACTGGTTAGACAAGGAAGTATCAAAGATCATCAATATCTTGCAATTTGAGGATTTATTCTTGTGTGGACACCATGAGTTGAAAAGTGTCCACCATTCATTGGGGGAAATGAGGATAAAGTTGAAAGATGGTGCACACCCGGTCAGGAAGATGCCTTACAGGATGAATCCCAACATGCGTGTAAGGGTTAAAGAAGAGCTAGAAAAATGATAGCATCTGATATCATTGAGGCTATGGAGGAATTAGAATGGATAATTCCAATGGTGATCAACATAAAAAAGAATGGGTAGATTAGGATATGTGTGGATTACGGGAGTTGAATGCTATTTGTATCATATATCCTTTTCCCACCCCCTTCACTCGAAGAGATTTTGGAAGGAGTTCTTTAGGCACAAGGTCTATTCCTTTACGGATGGATTCTTGGGATATCACCAAGTAAGGATTGCCAAGGAGGACCAAGAAAATAAAACTTTCACCACCGAGTGGGAAGATTTACATACACGGTCATGCCCTTTGGATTGAGGAATGCGCCCGCTGTATTTTTACACATAGTGGTACAAGCATTTAAGGACTTCATCCACAAGTTCCTTCAAGTATATTTGGATGATTGGACAATGTATGGATTGGTAAGGGACCATTGTGATAACTTGAGATTGATGTTTGAAAGATGTTGACAGTTGAGGATTTCCCTCAACATCAAGAAATGTGTCTTTGCAACTCCTTTTGGAATGTTGTTGGGGCATATCATATGCAAAGAGGGCTTACTGGTGGATCCCGCGAAAGTTGCAGTTATTGTGGGATTAGGGGAGCCCACCACCAAAGCATTGTGTGCAGATTTCTTGGACACACTGGGTACTACAGAAAGTTCATTAAGGGATACGCCAAGATCGCCACGCCTTTGGAAATATTTCTCAGACATAAGAGTGCCTTTCAGTGGGGAGAGGCACAATAGAGGGCATTTGACACTCTAAAAGAAAGGCTTATCACCGCACCTATTCTATGATTCCCATCATGGGATAAACCTTTCCATGTCCACATGGATGCCTCTCTGTACAATGCAATGGGAGCCGTTTTTGCTCAACCAGAGAGGTGATTGTTGATCATCCCTTGTGTTTTGCAAGTAGGAAGATGACACCAAAGATAATAGAATTATACAATGACCAAGCGCGAGGCATTGTCAATGATCTATGTGCTCCACAAATTTAGACAATATCTACTAGTGACTCCCTTCATATTCTACACTGACCATATGGCCTTGAAGTATCTAGTAAAAAAATTAGTGTTGTAAGGGTGCATATGTCATTGGGTACTTTTATTTCAAGAATTTGAATTCGAGTGGTGGTAAAACTGGGAAAGAACAATTGTGGTCCGGATCATTTATCAAGGATTGATTTGGGAGAGGACACAAAAAGTATCGAGGAAACCATGTCGATGTGTGACTATTTAGGTTGCGCGTATGCCCTCGGAGTTAGAAGACATTTTTGTTTTTCTCAAGGAAGGTGTGGCGCCCAAGGGATGAATGCACCTTTGGAAAGGAAAAGGTTAGCCATACGCCCCATTTCATTCATGTTGATCAATGGGAATTTGTATAAGATGGGTTACGATGAGGTTCTCGCACTGGTGTGTATTAGAACATGAATCCATGGCCATAATAGAAGAATCCCATGGTGGGATTGCTAGAGGACACTATGCGGGAATGCAACCTGTGCGCAAGATCCTAGTCACTAGACTATGGTGGGAGACAATTCACCAAGACTACATTGAGTTTTACAAGGCTTGTGACCACCGCCAACACCATGGTAAACCTAGAAGAAGGAATGAGATTCCCTTGTGCCCCATTGTTAGCGCAAAACCTTTTGATAAATGGGGAATAGATTTTGTCGGACCAATATCACCAAATGTGCAAAGGACTAACTCATGATATATCATCACCTATACTAATTATCGACAAGGTGGGTAGAGGCCGCGCCACTAAGGATTGTATCGCAGCCACAACTCGCTAGATTTTTGTGGGAAAACATTATCGGTAGGTATGGGTGCCCATTAAGTTTAACAAGTGATAGGGGCTGTCACTTTTTAAATGAAACCATCGAGATCCTATTAGTAGAATTCATTATATCCCATCACAAGACTACCCCTTATCACCCCTAGGTAAATGGGACTGCGCAGAGGCATTCAAAAAATCCTCGAGTCACACATTGACTAAGATATGTGATGTGGGTAGGTAGGATTGGGATGACAAGGTGTCAACAGTTCTTTGGGCATACAGAACAATGTATAAAAGATTGAACAAGGCCACACCATTTCAATTGGTGTTCAGCATGGAAGTAGTTTTTCTAGTCGAATTCATGCTACCATCTCTATGTATAGCGCACGTAGGAGGGTTGGATGATGAGCAAGCACTGGAAGAAAGAATAGATGAATTGATGAAGTTGGATGAAAGGCAATCACTAGCAAGATGGAGCCAAACAACTGAGAAGGCAAAGCAAAAGGCATGGCATGACCACCATATTAAGAATAAACAGTTTGAGGTTGGCCAGATGGTATTGCTATATGATTCAAAATTTCTACACCATCCTGGAAAGTTGAAGGTGCATTGGTTGGGTCCTTATGTAATTTCATACATCCTTGATTCGGGCGCATGCCAGTTACAAGTGCTTGGATGGAACAAAATTACCTGAAACTTCAATGGGAGTAGGCTGAATCCCTACTATAAATAATGCTTCTTGGTGTTTGTAAATAAGGTAGTTTTTCCAGTTAGTTTAGAATTTCCTTTTATGCTTTTCCTTTCTTGTATTTCCCTTTCACGTTGTTGTTTTGTTTTGCACCTTGGGTGCTGGTAACCTTATTACTTTTTGACTTATGAATGCATAGAGGACTGCGCATCATTTTAGTGTGGGGTGAGATGATGAAGAGAAACTTGGAGTTATTCTGCTAGGAGGATTTGGGTCGGTGGAAAAATAAGGTTACATTGGAAATCCACATACAAAGGAGAAAAAGTGCAAAAACATGAGGTAGGTGAAAGCAAGAATCATGAGGATGGAAGAAGTGCCTTTGGTGCGGTAACACGCACACAAGAGTCTTCTGTCAAGATGGATTCTTTGCGCACTGAAGAGGTTGGAAAAGTTTTCACACAAGGATTGGGTGTGGGTGGAAACATTTTCACGCAAGGATTGGGCACAGGTGGAAAAGTTTTTGTGTAAGGATTGGGCGCATAAGGAGAAGCGCTGAAGTTGGGTTTTGTTTGAAAACACCACATTAAACATTGTCGTACGGTGGTAGGTAGCCTAGCCTTAAATGCGTAAAAGTGGGAAAATCTATAAATACAAGAGTGGGAATTTCATTATTTCACTTTGCGAACACAAGAAGAGTGATTTTATTTCAAGAGCTAGGGTTTTGAGAACTGACTCGTGCGAAGGAAAATCCCAAGAACTTAAGTGCAATCGGTCTATTGGATCTACAAACTAGAGAAAAGTGATTCATGGGTGTGAGGAACGTTGTGAAGAAGCACCGTGATCAAAGGAGAAAAATATGAGATTAGGGTTTGTGTTCTAGGGCAAGGGGTGCACAAGGAAAATGTTCAAACAACTCACAAGATAACCTGGGAATGAAAGCAAAGGGTGCAATGATGGCCAAGAAACCAGTTGGTAAACTGCGTAGAAAAATCCAAGAAGGGAAAGGGTAAAGGAAAAGGAAAGAAGAAATAAGAAGAAATACCCATGGATACAAATGAGGAATGGTACTCGGAGATGTAATACCTAGATGGGGTTTTTCTAGGGCAAGAGTGGGAGTCCCACATAAGAAAGATGACCGTGATCGACTACAATCACCGGTCAAGTACAATCATGAAGGAAATGGCATTGGAGCTGGTGCACCCCACAAATAAATGAACACTTGATGGGTTGCCAATCTACAACGACGTGGTCAAGGTGAAAATGGAGAAGGCAGGGCTTCTCCAACTTTTCAAGTTACCATATTTTGGGAAGCCCGAGCACTTGTACCAGTGGTTGATGACACGTGTACATGAAGACTTCTTCTCATTTCACAGGGCACAAAATGTACATAACTCCCCAACTAATTTCACACTTCACAGCCTAAACTGTAAAGGGGACGCACTCATAGATGACCTCCAGGATGAGGAGGAAATTAAAGAAACCATAGCATCCCAGGAATTGAAGAAGGGATCAAGGTACTATGACATCTTAGATATCAGTGATCTAGTGATGAAGATGGCCGCACACCTTGTCTCCAAGCTAAATGGATAAGAGAGGTGGACCCAAGTGAGCAAGACTCCGACCGAATGTTTGCAGAAGGTCACGAAGGCACCGTATACAACATCTCCCAATACATATCGATGAAATCATAAGCAATGCGAAGAAGGGAGGAAAGATCCTATTTGGGAATATTCTGTTGACAATTGTTTTCTCGTAAATCGGGTGCGATGCATCCGACAAGTTCGTGTGGGAGTACCCTGCTGAAGATCCCTCACCTATGGAGAGATTTCAGAAATACACATGTGAATCAATGACAAGGGTACATAAGGTGTGCTTAGACAAATGGTATAAGCACCTTAGGAACACATTCGGGGCTGAATGGTGGATCCCTGAACAACTCCCCATGGTGATCGAAGGAGAACCCGAGTTCACAGGCCTACCAAAGACTTCACGTATTGGCGGGTTCATTTTGGTCAATGGAAGCTGGAGTCCTTGGTGCAAACTCCCATTCTTGTTTACTACCCAATTTTTCCAAGTGGGAGTAAACAGATACAAGGAGTCGAAGAAATTAGACCTTGACTTTTCCACCCTTGATAAAGAGCACAGGGAAATGAGGAAGAAGCTGGTCTACCTAGAGAAGCATGCGTATGTTGAAAGGTACATGTCGTAAGATGTGCATATTGTAAGGCCTTTGACCTTACCTATTCTTGGAGCAATGCTGCAAGGATTTACCTACACATAAGGCCAAAGTTCAAAAAGGGCACATATATGGAGAATGGGATATCCATTCCGGAAACCCTATTGGAAGAAAGAAGCCCCTGCCAAAGCATAAGGAGAGGGAAGAGAAAGAGGAACAGAGGGCGGTGCAGAAGCTGGGATGTAGGTACCGCGGGGACAAGTACCTACATCTAGAAGAAGAAGAGAATGGTGGTCGGGAGAAGACCCCATAACCTATGAAGCCACCATCCCCTGAGGAGCCCTCAGATGAAGAGAAGACCACATCCCTGACTCTGGAGTTTTCAGAGAGGAAGAAGAAAAGGGGATGGAAGAACCAGTCCGAATATATAGATGACCCAAACACCTATATAGGCAAAAGGATGATGATGAAGAGGAAGAGTTGGAGGTGGATCAGGAGCTGATTGATGTCCACGATTTGGGGGAAGAGGGAGTAGAAGATACAAATGATGCTTTCATCTTTATAAGGAGGAAGGGTGCCCAAAGGGAGGAAGGCACGCAGAGTGAAGAAAGGAGTGAGGGGCCAAGTACCAAGGAGCCAGATATGCCCAAGCTCACTCAGGAGGAGGTGAATGAGAAAGCGATAAGGGATGCAAAGAAGATAATTAATACCTTGGTCGATGAACAATTAGAGTGCAACGTGGAGCTCATGCTCAGAAAATTCAAGGAAGAGCAAAGGGAGAAGAGTGTGGGTAGCACAAAAGGCCCAACTCTTTCAGTAACTATTCCCAAGGGCGTGCACATGGGAAGTAAATGCATGGAAGGGGGAAGAATAACAATGGGATATGTTTATGACCCCAACAAAGTTTTACGTGCGTGTTTCCAGAGTACCATTCCCACCAAGGAGCTCACCGCCATGGATTCCTTTGATCCTAAGGGTGGATACCTGCACATAAGGAAGATGCTATCATGGGCGTTCGACTCCCACCTTGATGAGCCTAAGTTTGAGGTTAACCAAGGAGTGGTACTAGCGCTATCCGAAGGAAAGGGGGACAACCCCATTATAAACACATAACAACTATTAGATGAGCAAGTGTGTAACATTCTCAAAAATGTCTCTCGGGAAGTTGAGGCTAGGATCTTACGCAAAATGACAGGTTAAAGTCTTGGAGGACTTGATGGAGAAGAGGAAGGAAGAAGTAGTTAAGCTAACAAAGGAACTCAACCTTGAAAAGCTGATCAACACTCAACTACAAAGTGAGAATTACAAGAGGAGAAGGCTAAAGTGCGCAAAGTTTCCAAGAAGGTGGAGCTCATCTCCTAGGCTATCATCATGAAGCACCCAGACCTCAACCCTCCCACACAAAAATATGGTTCCTCCCGGAGTGTCTTGAGGACTTGACTTGGATCCTCACCATGGAAAGGCAGCCTTTGGCCTTGGAGTCGGTAGAGGATGTAGCTGTGCACTTGGAGCAGGAGGAAAATTTGAAAGTAGTTGCGCTCATAGCTGAATACAACAAGGTTCTCGTTGATGTAAAAATAGCTACACAAACCATTGGGGTCGCATACGACCATTGCATGGACTAGGAAAAGATGAAAAGAATGCTTCTTGCCAACAATGAGGCCAAACCAAGGACTTCAGGAAAGGAATAAAGGTAATAGAGCCGAGTGAGAAAATATCCTAGCCGAAGTGGAAAAGAAGTTCAAGCTATTGAGATCCAATGGGTCTCAATCAAAACCTCGGATAAAAGAACTCTACAAGGTCATTACGAGGAAGATGGATGCCTTGGAAGATCATGCAAAGGAACTGGAGATGGTGGTAGAGACCATAAATACAAAAGGGGAAGGGTTAACCTTTGGCGAGGTGAGCGCATTTGTTGGTGACCTCTGCACAAGAGTGCGGGATGAAGTTAGTGCTTGAAGACACTCGGAGGCCGACTTGCGAAAAATTTTCCCCTTCTTCTTCTTTATGTAGTTTTCCTTCTATTCTTTCTCTCCCCATTCTTTATTCCTTCCCTCCATTATTTTCCAAGGTAAGGCCTTGCATTTTGTTCTCGCCTTCTTTGAAAAGGTTCCCGAGGGTGGAGAATAGGTGAAGTGTGGGGTAATGTTTGGACACTAATATAGCTACCAAATCTTAAAGGCACGTAGGTGCACATGATCGGAGGGAGCGTGCAAGTGAAGGCACGCAAGGTAGAATTCAAAAAGAGTTCTTGGAGAACCAAGGACGCACACCCACAAAGCACAATTCGGGACTCAGCCATTTTCGGCCTTTTGGACTTAACACATGAAGAACGTGTTCCGTTGGAATAAGGTTCCACCTGGAAAAAGGGTGTCTTGGAAGGAATATACCTTGCGATAGGAAGATCCAAAATCTAATCATGACATGGAGAGGCATGCTCCTGGGGCGACCCACACCTTGACACTTTGGACCAAATCTGAGGTTGTAGAGGAGTTTGTTGGAGATTAGATGCCTATATATATGTGCGCCCTTAGCAAAGAAAGGGGGAACTGAAGGAAGGAAGTGGAGCTCTAAAAAATTACTACGGGAACTATGGGATAAAAAGGGTAGATGATTATAGGAAGTAATGAGGGAATGGAAAATGAAAATTTTGTTCTGTGAGTATACATGTATGGATCCGATATGGTGTATGATCGTGGTCTGCCACTCTGTGATGTTTTGTAGTAATACTATGAATGAATATGATAAGGTTACCACTACGGTTATATTAAGATCTCCTTTCTATATTACCTGCATATTTCTATTATGCTTTTGTTCTTGTATAATCATGAACCTTATTTGAATGTATAGTTTATTTGTGGATTTACAACTTCCCAGTTCATTAATTATGTTCGGCGCTTTTACTTTTGATATGACTGAAAGGGTATAGAAGCATTCTAAGCTCTATAGATTTTTCATGTCCTTTAAATCACTAATTCAATACCATGAATGATGCCTTCCACTAAACTCACATAAAAGAGAGACTCGGCTCCCTCTCACACACCTCGGGTGAGTGCCCAGCGCCCGCTGGGTGATAGGCCGACGCACATGAGGTTTCCTTGTTCTTGGTGGGTGTAAAAATGACTACACATTGATATTGGATAAAGACTCAAATATGAAAATGTATTAAATGTACCATCAATAGGATCATCAACATAATAGAGAGAGTATGTGATGGATTAAGAGAAGCAATATCATAAATAGGAGAGTCATGAGATGTAGCCATAGTAATGGTATGATTAGGAGGAGAATTAGTATGAGAGATATTTTCAAGACCTAACATGTAATCAATAAGAGAATCATCTAGAATTTCCTTAGAAAGATCAACAGGAGGATCACTAGTAGCCATATAACATGGTGTACAATGAGTGAAGGCTATCGATGGGGGAATTTTCAAAAATAGTAGAGTACATATCGTTGAGCATCTAAGAGTTGTTTTTGAATATGGTATTTTATAGTAACATTACTATAGAGATCCATGAGCTCAGTGATAACAACCTCATCATAGATTGGATTGACATTAAAGTGCAACATGATGGGTGGAGAAGGAGAAGAGCTATCCTTAGCCATTAGGGTTTGAAGTGGATCCTAAGGAAAAAATGTTCTAAAGTACGGGTTCACCAAAATGATTATCTAAAATTTGTATTTTAGTAATAATATAAGAAAGTACAACAATGTAATAACTGAAATATACATTCTAAATAATTTATTTGATATTCTAAATAAAATGAAATAAGAGGTGTAATTTACTAACATGAATTATACTTACCTTGTAGAATCGGGATTGGGCAAGATTATTTATTGGTAAAGTTAAGTGTCATAAAAACCTCATAAAATTGTAGAAGTCGCAAATTTGGCCAAACTAGGGTGCCTAGGAAGGACCGAGGCACTTGTGGATGCCCTAGTTTGAAATGTGGGCACCCCAGGTCTGGAGTGACCTAGAAACTGAATTTGATATGGTTACCAAACCTTTGCATTACTTCACCTTTGATCAGGTTGGTGTCGCACTTGGTTCATTGGTGTTGTTGTAAGTCTCCAATGAATAATCTCCTACAAAACCCCACACAAAAGCATCAAACCCTAAAAAAATAAAGATGCAAATGAATGGGTTAGACTATCCTTAGTTGCCAAATGGATGGACTTATGACTGAGCATTGCACTACATCTCAGACCCGATGTAGTTTTATGTGTGCAATGGTGTGCCTAGGGTGCCCTTGCACCAATGATGCCAAAGTAGTGGGAAATAGCTAGATAAAAATGTAGAATGGTGGATGGAATAGAATAGACTCCCCTTCTTATGCAATGTGTGATGCATAATAGTGCCCAAATGTAGTCCCTTGCCTTATGTAGATAGCTAGCCCTTAGTAGAAGTAGTCTCGCCTTAAGGTAATTTGTATGTTGTGTTTATATAGGTATGCCTTGCTCAAATTTCAACATTAATGACCTGACATGCCAACGAGTACCTAAGGGAATGGGAGGGAAAATCATAAAGACCGACCTCAAACATATAAATGAGAACCAAGTGTGACCGGGACTAGGGCACCTAGAAATGAGGACCAGGGGCACTCGGGATGCCCTAATTCCCTTCTTCGGTCAAAGACTAGAGATGACAACTGAGTGAATAACAACAGCTAAGACTCCCTAGAGATGATTATAACTATGCAAGTGAAGAATGTGCAAGACACACAATGAAAACAACCAACTAGACTAATAATAGGACTAGGGGATGGGTCATTAGTGAATACTTTTCTTACGTAAGATCCATATATAAAACAACATACTTGGTGGTATAATTATAGTAGTAAGTGTGTGATTTTGTGACTACAATATGAATGTGTGTTATAATTAGCATTCATCTACTAGGAATAAATATACATACGATATGATTTATATTTTATGTTAAAATAATGGTATCAATCGTGATCGATACCATCAGCTATGAAAAATACTTAACTAATACTATCAACCATAATCAATACTATAGGTTTGTGAAATATACTCTCCCAAAAATATCGAAAATGGTCGATAGCATAAAATAATTAAATTCCAAGTCATATGGAAGCCAAAAATCAGGTCAAACTAATCGAACTTGTAAGTGTTAAAATGGATCACATGGTGAATAATTTTGTGTGTCGAAAGTATGTATGAGTATATTTGTAAGAGGATGGTAAGATGATGTCGTAAAGATGCTATAAAAAGAAAATAGTTAAGGTATGACAAAATGTGAGGTGTGATGAAATGAGCTACACATCAAAGTTATCTCATAAATACCATTTCTAACCAACATAATACAACCAATGAAGGATACATATAACCATAATTGGTTACTCATTTCTCCCAAAAATATTGCTAAGGACACTACTCTAGGTAAGCCAATGTACCAACGAGTCCTACGAAGAAAAATGTCGATTAAGTGAAAAATTAGGGGTGTTATATACACATATACATATAACACTAAAATCAAAGTGATTAAAAACATGTGTAGAATATAAATTAATGAAAGTATGAACTAAAATAAATCATACCTAACTATGTGTACCTTATCATGAGTGTGTTCTCTCGAGTAAATAATTAGAGCATAGAAATATTTTTATTTGAACCGAAGTAAACTCAAAATGAACATTAGATGACAAGTTATATAAATAATAAATAAACCCTAAGTAATGGGGAGACACATAAGGATGAGATAATATTGTTAGGTCATAATGGTGAGAGAAGACATAATTGCAAATCAGATGGGTAAGGATTATGAGCCCGAAGAATAGGTGATTTTGAATATTTTAGATAAACAATTTCAATATATCTTTAGATATGTTTCAATAATATGATCGTAATGATTCTTCTAGAATCAAAATCAGATTTATAGTTGGGAAGATGTCACGGTTTGAAGAAGTCGAGATATCATGAGTTAAGGTTTAATAATTTTCAAATAATATATATAAATAAAAAATTAGATTACTCATTAGGAATTTTGTGTTAGCTATTTTTATAATTATAGATATTTAATTTATCTAATTTGGATGAAATGAGACACAATGGCCAAAACTTTAAGTGGTGGCGTTTGAAAATGAGGTGAGAATTGAGGAGCGAAGCATGTAAAAATACTTGGATAGGGTTTGTATTTGAATTAGGAAAGGGTAGCTAATATAAAATTTTAAATATTGGTCCCAAAGCAAGTTCAACTCGTAAAATTTTCCCCCTAAAAATATCTAAAATGTAGATCATGTCTAGATTAAGTGGGTTTGGTTGAATTTTGATTTTAATATCATGATAAGAGGGATCATAATTTTCAAAAAATATATATAAATAAAAATTTAATTTACTCATTTGGTATTTTGTGTTATCTATCTTTATAATTATAGAGCTTTAATTTATCTAATGTAGATGAAATGAGATATGATGGCCAAAATTAGAAGCGGAAGTATTAATAGATGAGGTGACGATTGAGGGTAGGATGCAAAAATCCTCATATAGGTTTCGTATTTTAATTAGGAAAGGGTATATAATAGAAAATTGTAAATATGGATCCCAAAAAAATTTATCTAGTAAAATTTTCCTCAAAAATATTTAAAATGTATATCATGTCGAGATGTAAGTGGGTTTGACTACATTTTGAGTGTGAATGTCATTAGGGTTGCTTTTTGAGTAAAAGGTGGAATAAGGAACACAATGTTTTTGCAGAATTTGTTTTGGAATAATTTTATACATATCTTATATAATTATGGGTTTTGTGGTTTTACTTATGGTTTACCTTTTTTTTCATTTCTATGTTTTTCACAAATATATGGCTTATAAAATTGAAGAGGAAAAATGCTAAATTGTACATCTAAAAAGATAGGAAAGTGTATAATTCAAAAATGTGCTAAAATATGGTATATGGAATGATATCTTATGGTGTCCAAGAAAGTAATCAAAGAAAAAAAGATACACTAAAGGATTATAATACACATACAAAACCTAAGAAAGGAATCCAAGGAAATTGTGAATATAAATTTGTAAGACAACTAATAAAATATGAGAAAAGACATTAAAATATGTGTAAATGAGGTGTAATATATATCAAATTAAATATAAGGCATGGGAAAATAAAACATAATATATGATAAAAATAATAATTATAAATGAATAGGATCACAATCAATATTTGTATTTGACTTTCTCAAGAGATAAAACACTACCATTTAATATCATAACTAGGAATAATATAGATATTATAACAATATAAAATAGATAAATATATGTGAGAAAGGCATGAATATATGGGTAAGTGCAGCAAGTTGGGGGACGAAAAAGGGGTCATAAGGGGACGTCATATTGAAAATAACAGCATAATATAAACTTGTAGGGATTATTAGCAATGCATACACTCAAAATTAGAAAAACTTATATCAATATGAATTGTAGCATCTAGAATCTAGTTTCTAAACTACTAATTTTTTTAAAAAATGGACAAGTTTAGCTATATTAAACACTCAAAATTCAATGACTTGGTTTTTTTTTTTAAACACCTATAATATTGTAGTCCGTTTGCCCGCAATTTGGATGACCAAAAATTGATATATATATTTTTCCTTTGGTGAGAAGTTAGATGCCGCTATCTATCTTGGGATAGATTTTATTTTGTATTTTTTTGAGAAATATTTTATTTTTATGATTTTTTCTATGAAAGTGGTTTGAAAACATAGCACTTTCCGTTTTCCTGCCATAACTTCATCAAAAAATATTGAAATCAAATAATTTTTTTGAACGTGTATATAATTTCACCATGGTTGGGATGGTATAATTTTTATCACATTCTGACAAGTGAAACAAAATTTGCAGTCTTAAACATAGACATAAACATTCACAGGAAAAAGTGTCTTAAAGACCTACTATTAGTAAAAAATTATAAAATGATATTTATCCTATTCTATTCACTTTAAAATCAATATTTCTACAAAGCTAACAGTCTCCCCTATGTGATGGTACCATTTTTATGACATATTTTCAATTTTTGGTATGGTTCAAGTCCGCGGAAGACTAAATTTGATGTTTTGTTGTTTTTGATGTAAAATTAAAGATTTGATGTCCACTTAATTGTCCCCCAACTTGCTGCACTTACCCATATTATAATCATTCTCAATAATGATGCACAATAATGTTGTGGTTCCATGAATCATTTGAGGTCTCGATCCTCTTATATCAAGAGTATAGTCTCAATATCCAAAGTTTTTTCCCATATATAATGAGCCATTTTTATAATAACTTTATATTTGATATATATTTTTATGTCAATTATGAGAAAAATGATTCTAAACCGTGTTTTCCATTGCATCCATAATATGAGAGGAAGCTACGTATGACCTGATTTTTAAGTGATTTTTTTATAAAATTTCTTGTACCAATATTTAAAGGGGAGGAAATATAATTTAATCCAAACTAATATAAATAAGAACCATGTAATTACATTTACATGAGTGATAAGTGTAACAAGATACATCATTCAAAATTTAATTTTCTATTTAAAGCTTGATAAGAGGATGATAAAATTATTTAAGAAAATTATCTAACACTTCAATAAGGGAGGAAAGTGAGGTGGCCATGGTGGATAAAATTAAAGGGGACTTGATACACGATTTGAGACCTTACCTAAGGATCAAGAACCTTAATATTCCCTAATAATATTAATAGTGTTACTTCTCTTAAAGGGGACTTGATACATGGATTTTAGGCCTTACCTAAGGATTAAGAACCTTAATATTCCCTAATAATATTAATAGTGTTACTTCTCTAATATTCTAAAAAGATAACAAAAGGGTCATTGTGATAATAATACCCATATCCTCTAGAAATAACGTTAAATTTGGTCATAAGGGAGGTAAATAGTCATATAAGGCTCCAACATTGATTTGATCCCATGAGATATCTGTAAGACCACTCAAAATTATAAAATCAAGATATGTAATAGGCACATGTGGAAGTAATATGAAATAAGTTTTAAAAATGAAGATTCATATGGAGATGCGTAAGAAAGATAATATCTAGAACATGATAATTTATTACTTTATGCATTGTGTGCATGATCTTATCTCAAGAAAGATGCATGGTTTTTATCTTACACCATCCTTCTCTATGCCTTATGTGTTACTTTATCACTACTATGTATCCAACTATATATTACATATAGTGTTATGAAATCACAAAGATTATAGAATTATTATAGAAGATGAAATTTTGTTGTAAGTGTGAACACACAAAGTAGTTGAGGGGTATTTCCAAACTCGTTTTATTTTTTACATTCACGCCAATAAGCTCCATTTGGGAATAATTAGATTATTTGTCTTTTTCATCTATGTTTGTGTGAGTTGTTTGCACACACATATAAATTTGGGAATGAATTATTGAGGGATTATTTCTCCTTGATTTGTGAAGATATCCTTATCTCCTAACATAGGTTGTCCCACCTGTTTGTTTCATCATATTTATTCACCTATTCCCAATGCGGGAATATGGTTTTATTTTTTGAATAATTGATTTTTATTTTTTTGGTGTACAATTGTTGTGTTCAATCATTTCTGAGAATTTATGTGCAAATACATCACTTTTTTATTTACACGATACTATATTTTGTTCCCATGTGGTATCGAGTGATGAGAGTAATTTGTGTAATGAAAAATAAGATCTTCTTAAAATGATCTTTTATATCCCATCATAGTAGCCACCAATACAAGAACCAAGATGAGCATAGGAAAATAGAGGATGGTTTAAGGAAGGGTTGCACTATGGGTGAGCTAAGTCTAGGATGAGTTAAGGAAAAATTGGGGTCAAGATGGGATGATTACTTGCTCAAGCCAAAAACACAAAATTCATTTCTTAACAATGTCAACCCTCTACAACATACAATCATCCAAAGATTTGAAAAGAATTATAACCCTCAAATTAATTTTAAGTAGAATGTTGATATTTCTTCTGCTTCAACTTAGAATTTTCAACAATAAAAACTAGAAGGAACACACATGAGATCTAGGTGCTCAAAAAATAAAAATGGATTTATTCCACTATACGATCTATTAGTGATTTGGATGGTGATTGAACATAAAAAAATTCACATGTATGCTCTTCTCTCACACTTTTACAAGTGATCTTGAGAATTAGAAACATGATTTTGTTGTTTTTCATTGTTTTCTCTTTTTCTACCTTAGGGAAAAAATTATAACAACTTATTTGCGGGACCATTATTATAAGGATTAAAAATACTAGCTGTAGGTTTTCAGTGGTCATTGATTCAAGCAAACCCCTTTATCACCTTTTTATATTTTTACAAGAATGGATTAATTTAAATTTTTGGTGATGGTATTATTATCTGATATTGCTTAACTATGGGTAGTGTATGGCCAGGGCCAAAAAAACATTGTGAGGAGTACCACAAGAACCCCAAAGTAGTCGACACCTTGAGTGAATTGGATTAAAAATGATATCCCCTCCTAAATGACTAGTATGTATTTTATGAAATATTAGAGCCAAATATATCCATAGTGGCGAACATAGCTTGATCCTTTAAGTGGAGTAAAATTTGGTTTATTATATGAGGGGTTAAAGTAAAGTTGGAAACTAGCAATAGTACCACACTCACTCGGATAGACTTGTGACATTTAGGGAGAGAACTTTATTCTAGGAAGCCACACCTTGACCAATCCAATTTAAGTTATAGTCCCACCTTCCATAAACATCATTTTCATTAATTATTTTATTTTTACGTGTTAGTGAGTTTGTGTTCCACACTCATATCATACTTCTCCATTTTTTTCTCTTTTCAAATCTTCCAAATATCCTTCATTTGGATTTTTCTTAATCTCTTTTCACATCTTTCAAATCTCCTTCATTTGAGATTTTCTCCATTTTCTTTTGCATATTCCAAATACTTTTATTTGGATCTTTCACCATTTCTTTTGCATCCTCCAAATACCCTTTATTTGGACCCATAGTCATCTCTTTTCGAATCTTCCAAATCCCCTTCATTTGGATTTTTCACCATTTTCTTTCTCATCTTCCAAATACTCTTTATTTGGATATTTCACCATTTTTTTCCGAAACATCAAAATATCCCTTATTTGGATTCTTCATCAACTCTTTTGAAACTTTCAAATTCCTCCATTTTTATTTTTCATTTCGAACTAATTCTATCATACCTTATTATTACATCTTTGGATCATTTCCCCAAAGTTTAAGAAAATTATTTCTCATCAAAGCTAAGCCTTTAGTTTTGTATATCCATGTCATTAATCGATAACCTTATTTCAAATCAAAGGATCTTATCATTCATCAAGATATTTTCATTCTATCTTTCCCCTATGTCTTTTATTTTGACATAGAACTTGCTAAACTTTAAGCATTCACTTATCTTACATCTATAAATTTGACATTTACTTTGTTAAATTTTAGGCATCATCAATTCTAGACCTCTTATCTCAACATTCCCATTGTTGATATTTGAGTACTCCCCTTTCATCACTTTTCCTCCTCTATCTTAAAATTTTCTTTGTTAAGAATTGAACACATAAATCATGTTTCACATCCTCTTCCATCTTAGCATTCACATTGCTAAGGGTCAAGAAAATAAACTTTAACTTTCAACCCCATCTATTTTAACATTCACTTTATTAGAGGTCAAATGCGATCAATATTTCCACCCCTCCTCCATTCTAACATTCAATTTGATAGATTTTGAGTACGTATAATCAAATCAAACTCCTCTCTCATCTAATCATTCATGTTGCTAACGGTTACATTTATCTTGATCTTCGTTATGGCTCATTTCTATCTTAGCATTCATGTTGCTAAGGGTCACATCATCTAATCAATCAAAACCCTATTCCATATTAGCATCCACTTTACTAAGGGTTGACTGATCAATCACACCTTTCTTCATTCCTCCCCTCTTTTAAAATTGGTGAGAAAAAGACACCAAGAATATAGTATCTTTAGAAAATATGATGGAAATCCTTTCCATATTAACTTTTAAGATGAAGACGAAGAATAATTCCAGACCACAAAATAACATCTTTCAAGGAACAAGTCCAAATGAAAAATATTTATGATCAAACAAAGACCAATTTTTACTCACCTCCTCAAAATGGGTGAAAAATACCTCCATAATTTGATGGTGACGTATTAAAAACCTTACAAGGTCAACCCAAATCTACAAATAATACACAACTTGAAAAAATAACTATGACGACATTGGGCCAAGTAAAACTAATGTCAAGATAAAGGAAAATATAGTGTTTCAACCCCGAGACCAATGAAGCCTTGATTGATCAAATCAATGCATTGGAAAAAATTGGCTCTCATATCTTTCAAAGTCGCTAATGACACCAATGATAAATAATTAAATAATAAAAGTGTTGATTCATCAAAAATCATACCGAAACAAATAACGAGAAAAATAATTCAAAATTAGAAAACATCCCACAAACTAATTCACCATTTTCTCACAAATGGAAAATGATGAAAGAAACAATTTTAGGAATAAAAAACACAAACAATTCATTTTTGTATGAATTGTGTCATTACCCTTTTGATAAGTAAATATTACACATACCCTTCCCATGATCTTTCGAGACACCCAAATTTGACAAATACAAGGGAAAAAATGACCCACGAGAGCATATTAAGGAATTATTCATGGCATGTCAAGAAATGACATACAATGATATATTTTTATTGCATCTCTTTCCAAGAATTCTAGGAGGAAAAGATTTGGATTGGTTCTTACACCTTCCAAAGGGGTTGATAACCAATTTTTCTGACCTCTCGAGAGAAGTTCATCAAACAATTCTCTTTTAACCTAGACTCTAAAATAACCATGATGGATTTGTGCAATGCAAAACAATGATCATACAAAAAAATTCACAATTCTTATAACGATGGAGAGGAATTGTATGTTGGTTCCCATGCTCCATTCCGGAAAAATAACTAGTTAGTATCTTTGTGTTGAACCTCAACAATGAGTTATCCTTGTAGGTGTAGATGCACTTCCTTAATATCTTTGAGGAAGTTATCGAGAAGGGGACCCAAATTGAAAAGATCCTCATTGTTAAAGGCTTTATAAAGCCTCACCGCAAAGAAAACACACATAGTAACAACAACAATAATAACAACCATCGTGATAAATCTAACCATGTCAAAAGGAACCATAATGTTGTTAATGATGGTGTCACATACAATCACAATATACACAATGAAAAAAATAGTAAACCAAACAAAATAAATAAAACCAACCCATTGATATTCCATCTAGATAGGCTCCCCCTTTTGATAAAAAATGAAGAAAATTCACACCACCAGGAGAGAAGATTTCAAGTGTATTATGCCAACCGGAAAGTGCCAATATGGTCATGTACCCTATCATGAAACCTTTTGTTAAAGGGTAATCTAGACCTACTTGGTATAAAGCCAATACATATTGCAATTTTCATTGCATTGATGGTTATCAAACATATAGACATGTGAGACTTCATCATTACATCTAGGACCTCATTGATAATGGAGATATAGCAGTTAAAGACCAAACACCAAATAAAATATGCAATGATAATATTAATGTGTTTTCCAATCCATTCCCTAACCATGGTACAAATAACAAAGTTGCCAAATAAGGCCAATATTCAAACAATATCAATATTAACTTGATTATTTCATTTGTTGAAGAAATGCCTCTTACCATTGCTACCATCAAATTTAAACCTCACAATAATGTAGTGGACACATGACAAAATAAAATTTGGGTGCACGTACTGCACCGACCATCCAAATCATCCACCGAGCCATAAACAACAAATCCTACTATTCTAAGTAACCCAAATCCAACATTTAATGCCAAATCTTCCACTTCTGGTCCATATGACCTATTAAAACAGATTAATTAACACCTTCCAATATATTCCTCACAAATTTATTGAAAGAATCACCTAAATTTTTATATATTCTCACTCATGCTCTCCATGAGGCACGTGTTCCTAAGAATCTTAACATTCAACAATTCCAAGCCTTAATTGCCAATCTTTCACCAACTATTCCTATACTGTCATTCGGTCCTCAGGACCTATTAAATCCAAACCTATAAAACAATAACTCTTTGTATAGTGAGTGAACATATATTACTGACCACAAGGTCAAAAGATTTCTAATTGATAATGGAGCAACATTAAAAATCTATTCCATGAAAATGTTGAGATGTCTTGGTCACACGGAGGCCAATCTAGGAGCTAACATTATAACCATTCATGGTTATGATAATAGTGAATGCTAATCCTATGGAATTATCACCTTTCCTATATAATTGTACCCAAAAAATCTAGAAATTGTCTGTCATGTTGTTGATGTTGAGACCTCATACAATCTCCTCTTAGGTCAACCATGGATACATACGATGTAAGTTGTACCCTCTACCTTTCACCAGTGCATTAAATTTCCACATGATGGTAAAGAGTTCACCTTTCGTATTGATTCTAAAAAATTTGATTATAGAAATTTTTTTGAGGCGAGATACAACCACGTTAACTATTATACTTATAAAGACATATCTATGGAGCCTCATTTTATTCCTTTCACCGATAAACACATTGACCCCGATACATTGTTTCGCTTCCGTGCTTATACATCTAATGTGAAAGCATCTACATCCTATTTACAAATTGAGACTAAGTTTTCCCATCAATCTCTTGGTGAATATAGTCTCAAAAGTTTTTTCCACATTGGCAAACTTTTGTTTTCCCCACATAGCTATGGATGAACCAATTCAACTCACTTAAAAAAGCTCTTGTTTATCACCTTAGTAAATCTCTTTTGAAGCGATATGGAATCTTGGAGGATGAAAACATTCAAGGTTATGATGGATCTTGGCTATACTAAGATTAGATGGATGATTGTTATGAATCCACGACTATGTAAAATCCCATAAGATGATGTAAAAATTAATTGGAAAGGTAAAGGACTGGGATCGCAAGCACAAGGTCACCTTGAACCAAGTAATTTTGAAGAAAATATATACCATCATGGTTTAGGTTATAATTTTTTTGAAAAAAGGCCTATAATATTTGATGTAATGACTAAAAAGAGGACACTGATTCTAAATTTGAGACCAATTCCACACATATCCTCTTTATATAGCTAGCTAATACCACCCTCTTTCTTGAAAAATTTTCCATTCATGCCCTTGATATCATTTACCCATCTCTCATAAATCAAGACCAAAAATGTCACATCTCCATGGACCTCTTTCGACCGATGTAGCCATCCAAAATTCCTTAGGACTTGGGACCCTATTCCCTTATCAAACCACAAGAAATGCTCTAATATAAAGCTTGATGTTATTTCTTACATCGGTAGGGAATTTGAGTTAGCCAAAGGCAAAAAAAAAATCAAAAAAGAAAATAAAAATGGAAAAATAAGAGAACAATCTCATATAGTGAAAACCTTGTTGATGCGCTATGTGAGAAACAAAAGTAAAAAAATTAAAGTAAAAAGCAAAAAGGAAAGGATGCATCTCCTAGTGAAAACTTTTCTCGAGGCGCCAAAGAGAAGAGACCCATTTCTAGATAAATTAGATGACCTACACAAGCCTACAACATCATTCCAAGACACTAATACATCTAAAATGTTGGTAGAAGAAACTATCACCATCAATATTGGAACAAATGATAATCCCAAAAATTACATCTCGAGTAAGATTATTAGAATAAAAATCCATGATTCACAAGACTCCTCATCAAATTTCAGGATTTCTTTGCATGGTCCTTTGAGGATACATCAAGTTTGGATCATTCTCTATTTTTGCACAATTTGGTAGTGTTCCTAGATGTAAATCATGTTAAATAGAAACTATGGAAAATGTAAGACCTCTATATTATGCTTCATTAAACTAAGGAGATTTTTTTCTTTTACCCATTTAATTATCTTGATGCCTTTAATGATTTTAACATGTATCGATTAAAATACAAAATTAATTAATGTTCATAATCCATCTTGACAACCTATGATATAACCATGCACAAATGTAAGGGTTCGAGATCCTACTTGATCCCCTTTTAATGTTGTACACGAGCCAATATACCTGGCATATCATTAATTTATACCTTTTTAAAGATACAAAGAACCATGAGCATATTCTTAGTTCCATCCTCCCGCTCATGACATAGTTTAAAAGAATAAATGGTGACAGCACAATACAATCATTCATTTTCAATACTATGGCCATAGTTTTGGCATTACGCTAAGCAAGCCTACTTTCGTGATTGCACATAATCCACTTGAAATCTATCCTTTCCAATTCCCCGCATAACCACCTTAACATAGTCATCCAAATTATTTTCCATTATTTTCTTATTAAGTTACATTTATTCATATTAATTTATTTTTAACATCATGTATTCCTTTATCCTATGAACATGTCAACTAAGATTTAGGATGATATCCAAATCACGTTAGAGGCACACAATGATCTCCATGAGTCATTACATAAGTATGTACCCATTTCTATGTGATTGTTAACTATATCGCTTTCCAATTAAGAGACTTCTTCAGTCAAATACAAGACTTAAAACCATTTCATAGTGTTAGTTATACTTCATTAATTCCCATTAGTTTACTTAGGAACTATATGTACATCTGTACCTTTTTCATGTGATCCCAAAGTAGCATTGTAATTTGTTCTATCGACGTAGTTTGATCCTTCAATGATGCTACTTAATAATGTAAATATATGTCATTGCTATTAGAAGACACCAACCTATTTTGTATAATTTCCATCACATAAACTGATTTATAACATTTTGTTTAATATCATATATACTTAACTTTTTTAAAGTGTAAGTTTTTGCCAAAAAGGCATTATATTGACTCTTAATGGTTCAAAATACCATTTGATTTATAATATCTTACTTATCTAAGATTGATAGTTATAAGTTCATCACTTGTGATTATCTCTTTAGTTATTCATTCTTATGTTCTTTCTTACATTATTGTTTTTCATTGTGTAATTAATAGTTTATAATGAAATCTTATAAAAAATTATCATATCTCAATTATTCATCAATTCATAATGGTTACCATGTTGTTAAATAATGTTTAACATTGTTGTATCAACACCATCATAATGATATAAATAGTCAAATTTATAATCATAATTTGACACAAAAGTACATAGTCTCGATAACTAATATCGATGATGATATTTTAATACAAGAAGCTCATTTAATACTTTCAATATTTAAATAAATACAAGTTCATCTTTTGCATTCATAGGAAATAGTAAAACTATAATCACAAAGTTTCATAACCAAAATTTTTATCCAATTTGATTACTTTATAACCTGCAATCTAAAAATGATAAAGTAAAGCAATCTTTGTACATGGTAAGCTTGCAAGAATTGGCATGGATTCATAACAAAAAAATTATACTACTATAACATAAAATAAATGAATGTATGGATTTTACCCTATTGAATAATAAAACCCTTTTAATTTTCAAGTTCGGTATTAAAATAGGGTGTCTTAATGATATTGATGATGCTCATAACAAATATCATTTCAATTTATCAAATAATATCCTTATTGCCATGTTAATATTAACTTCATATATTCAAACATCACAACAAAGATCCCAACCGAACTTCTAATTCTTAAGACCAAAGAGATATATTATAATTTCCCTAAAAGAATCATTTTTCCCCTATTTAATTCATTTCCCTTCATTAATATATATGAAATAGGTTCTTGACTTAAGGTAATGCTTAACAAAATCCAACCCAATACATGGTGGAATTTTATTAGACTTTATCTCAATAATCCCAAAGCTCACAAAATTCAAACCGTATCATTACTATAATAAGCGTAAGATGAAGCCCAATTACTTAGAACAATTAATAAAATAGGGTAGTTTTATTAAAATAAGTCCCTTTTAAAATCATACTATATTAGAAGAAGAAAATCCCACACACAATACATCAATCATATCAGATCTTCTAATAGAAATTCAAATAACCAGAATTCCTTTCATAGACATAGTTGATAAAAAGTGTCAAAATAATAAACAAAAATTCAAATAATTCATTAAATGACTTACTATATAACTTGACCAAGTTGGTTTTGTAACTCGGTGAGCTCATCTAAAAACTCATGGTATTTTTAAAATCCCAACATAGCTATCTTGAAAATTTCATTGCCACAGATTGATTTCCATAGTCAACTTGATGATTTACATCGACCGAGTTCCAAATTTCCACATGATGGATGAGCCACAAGTCATATGAATCTCACACTAAGTAAAATTACCACATGGCCAGTTAGATTAGGAGACAATGCTAGGAATGATATAAAAGGAGTGATAACCAGATCATACAAAGCCAAGAACACGATGCTAATCAAACACCACGATCAATAAGATGAAAGAAATTCACTAGAATAAATTTACATAAAACAGCTTGTAAACAAATGAGAAACAATATCATATATTATTATGGAACTCAATGCAATACAATGAGAATGGGCCTTGCTTAAATAGGCAAGGAATAACAATCTAAGAACCAATCAAGGTCGTAGATCAAGCCATAAATCAAGGAAATAACTAGTCATCAAAGAACTAGTCAAGACCATAGATTTAGGAGAGAACTAAACATCAAGGATCTAGTCAATACCATAGATCAAGTAAAGAACTATATCTAACAACTAGATAATATCTCCTAATTTCTAAATAAGATAAAATAAATATCCACACACATAAGTGGGTGAGGATAAATACAATAAAGGTAAATAAAGTACCTAGGTGAACATGAGCTAAGGTAAATACCTACTCTAACATGGTGATCCCTAGTAAAAAATTAACAAACATGGCTGAAACCACTCGAGGTGAGTTAAGGACAACAAATGGTGAGATCTAACCAAGCTAAAAAGGTTAAGTACTCCCGAGCTAGGTGGGCTCTTTGAAAATATAGAGGTGTGATGAAAGTCACAATCGAATGAGTAAGCCTTTGTTAGGGTTTACTCTAATAATTACATCCCTTTAAATTCAAAACCCATGTTCCCAATAATAAACTTCAACTCATGCATATCACAATATGATGTATTTAATGAAAACGAGGGTATTTGAACTTAAATCACTAAGCCATCAATACCACAAAGCCATGAGAAACTATAAACAAATCCTTACTTCATATATTAAAAAAAAACCAAAGGATTAATAATTTAGCTATATCGAAAGACCCCTTCCATTTCTCTACTATTTTTGGCTTTTGCATAAATCAATTCAGGTCCTAAAATAACATTAAACCCATATTACATTCATTAATTCTATGAAATATCAAGACAAAAAGGGCTCAAGAATCCATGCCCGAAAATCGTAAATGACTACAATGCTTTCCAATTTCTTCCTACAAGGTTTCGTACGTACCAAAAATCAGTAAGGTACTGTACTACCGGAACAACGTGACATGTGCCCCAATGATGATACAGGTCTCCTCGCAAGGTGTTCGGGATCCGGAAAAGCTCTCCGAGTGTGCGTTAACATCCCACATGCCCCGCTTAGCCCCCGTGTGCTTTGTTTTTCCCTTTTTCCCCTCTTTTCTTGGCCTTTCGCTCTTCAGTGATGAAACGCTGCCCCGCCTGGCGGCGGTCTCGACCACCACCCGAACAGGCGGCGGTCCTGTAACCGCCACCCTGCTCAGGGCGGTGGTCCTTTACACATTTTCTAGAAAGATCTTTTAACACGACTCACGTAAATTCAACATTTTACCAGCTTTCTTTCACCGCCATGAGCTTGCATTTATGATTCTGGTTCCCTAGAATAGTGTTTTGCCATTGTTTATAGTTTAAGAGTTCTATTTGGTTTTTACCTTGGGTAAATGCAAATGCTATAAATAGTTGGCTTGTGCTCAAGCAAATGGCCCCTCATTCACTTCTCATCTTCTCATTTCAGTAATTCAGTCTTTTATCTTGCTTAGGATTCATAGTTTAGTTCATTGCATGCTTAGTTAGCATTGTTTTACTGTTGGTAAGCCACAAATCCATCTTGTGCAAGCAGTGTTGTTATTTCATCCAATCCATTGGAGTAGAATAGCTTAGGAAGCCATTAAAGTTATAGGTTTTGCTCCTCAAACAGGATAGTTTCAGGTTCTGGACGCTTTATGTTGCATGACTCGCAATAGATCCCGCTAGGAATTGCATAAGCCAAGCTCTGTACTCTTGCACTATCCCTCTCCTACTCGCATTGTATTCAGTCTGTGTCTTGAGCTACCTTTGTCCCAATATCTACTTCTGTTGATGCTAGCATTACACGCTTTTCTGGATCCATGTGAACATGAAGGAACAAGGAGATCACACTAAGGGGACAAGATCACACACATCATCGGATTCGCCACTGTTCTACAGAATCTAGGTTCTAGCTTTCAAAGTTCTAGTTAGAATCATATCAAATAGAGTAGTTAATTACTTTATTTCAGTAAATTCTATTCTCGATATTGCCAGGGAAGCTATGGGGATTGATAGTTTCTGAGAAACTATGATTCACTCCTCACTTCTGAGGTAGGATCGAGAATCTTGCAAATAGATTAGATAAGCTATTTTATTGTTTAGAATAGATCTAAAAATTACACAGACAGATAGCTACACTCGGTTATTTTATTTGTTTTTTTTCAAATTATTATGTTAGTTGTAATTTCTAGATATTTTAAAATAGTTTCTTTCTTAAATTCATAAAGTTCATCGAAAAACAAAAAAATAGAGAAATCATATATAGATATATTCGACATAGTTAAGTTTCATTTTACTGTAGTTCTTTTTACATTATTGCTTTTGTATGACAATCACGGGACCTAGAGAGCCCAGAGAATACGTATTCGAGCCAATCATGCCTCAACCCAATCTCATCACAGCGATAACTGATATAGATCAAAATCTTAGGATTCAAGTCTTCCGAACAATGGTAAGCTTGCAAGAAATCAATTCCCAATTGAGTGGGTTAAACGTAGAAGATGACCAAGCACACACGTTTTGGTCAAATCAACCAAACTACAGATTACCCTAGGCAACATTCATATGACTGTAGAAGGGTTTGAAAGAGAACAAACCTTTGGTTGTGATCCTTTGGTCCCACAGCGATGTGCGGGAGACACTCTTCTAGATATAGATACCAGCCTAAGAATCCAGGTTACACGAATACCTGTAGGGTATTATGAGAAAATCACACAGTTATTGATCCTAAATATAGAAGTTGAGAAAGCATATGATTACTAGATATTAGGGATTAGGACTTGATTTCACGCATGACCATAATAGGTCCACAACAACTAAGAATCTACGGTTGTGACCCACAAATCCTGCAGCCCAACGAATCCATAGGAGAATTAGACATAGACACTGGCCTATGCACACTAGTATTCTAGTCTACCCCACTTCCACCTATCATCATCAAACAATTATCCTTGCTAGACACAAAGAGCTAATGAGCTAGGGAATTCTGGACTAGGCCAGAGAATCATCCATAGAATTGACTACATTTACCATCCACCATATGACCCTGTCCGAGAAATACACGAAACTATCCCGGGTCATTTTCCACGTATTCCACAACCTATAGATCAAATCACACTAGAACTCGATATTGATTGGAGCCTTCGAGCAGTCATCCTTGTTGACCGATCTATCACACCAGTTCAAGTTAGGAGGGCCTTCTTTGCCTTAGACTCACAAATTTCGCTAATACGTATCGAAGACATTAGATTGCCTAACTAGTTTGTCTAGCATCTCACACATATTCCATACCCACCGGCTGTCTCGGCATGACCTCGGGAGGTTAGGTGCGAGGAAGAGTCACTTGTAGATTCCCACGCCGCATGTCACTTTTCCGTCATACAAAATTGGTGAACCCGACGTGAAACTTATAATTGTTTCACCTTCTATACCTCATTGGCCTTCACATCAACTTCACCATACAAAATTGGTGAACCCGACGTGAAACAAACAACTGTTTCACCTTCTCTTACCTCATTAGCCTTCACATCAGCTTCACCAACAAAATTGGTGAACCCGACGTGAAACAAACAACTGTTTCACCTTCTCTACCTCATTAGCCTTCACATCAGCTTCACCAACAAAATTGGTGAACCCGACGTGAAACAAACAACTTTTTCACCTTCTCCATCTCATTAGTCATTTTCTACCTCATTAACCATCACTTTCGCTCCCTCCCATTATTCTGCGGGTATTCATATACCCCCGAATATGTCGGGATTCGATGCATATGGCAGACCCCTCTTGGGTCTTGAGGCATATTACGCCCAACAAAATAGGCAATCATCACCCTCACTCTCAGTATGGGGTGACAACTACTCAACTAACCAGTTGTCAACACAAACTCTGAGAATCAGATATAACTCATCATTTCAAACTGAGGAGTTAGATCAGCTCGCTCAAACGCAACAAACAGAGCCTTCAGGCTCGAATAACATGACGTTCACTGGAGAATCTGGTTCATCTCCTCAGATGCTGCTTAGACCACAAATTAGTAGACAATCAGACTCATACCGAGGTTTAGACGATGAATATTCGGTACGTTATGCCAGGAATGACCAATGTTCTCGAAGTATGTATCCACCTGTAGGAGGTTTACAAACACAACCCGAGGTCTCTTTTCAAGAAAATACCTCTGTGCCACTGCATATAGGAAATACTCTCGGAGAAACTTGGCAAGATAGTGATCAGTTCATAGCAGGATATCACATACCTATACAAAACCATGGTATACAACAAACACCACTATGGAAAAACACCGTGACTTCACCAAATGAAGTCATTTCAACTCTAATAGAAAAGGTTAGAGGGTTAGAACTTGCCCAAGCAAGTCAAAATTCACAATTCATGCAAGCAGGGAGTTCCAATCCTCCACACCATCCTAGCCAAGTAGATCTCCTCACAGGAGTAGGCACGTTAGGCATGAACCCTCAGTATTCACAAAAAATGCCAACTAGACCCACCATCTCTAACACTGTTCCTCCCGGTCTAGCACAGAACAATCCATTCTTGGACAGTACCCCATCATACTTAAACATATACTCCAAATCACCACAAGGGGATATGTTCTCCTCTCCCGGCATGTTTTCTCAAACACAGGGGCTTCCTTATGCCCCTGCCAATGCATACGCTGCGCCATACCAACAAACCATCCCACCACCGCTCCCTCAACAGGCACCGTCAATGGTCGAAACATATGCGATAGGGACATACTCAGAATATTTGAAAGAGCCCTTGGATTTCACCATACGAAGCGTCATGCTTCCAAGACCTCTTCCCGATTTTCCCAAATACAAAGGAGAGGGAGATCCAAATGCGCATATCAAAGCTTACGCTACAGCCATTCGAGAACTACTCCCATGGGATGGGGTTGTTGCTAAAATATTCCCAAAAACCTTGGAAGGCATCGCTCTCGATTGGTATTATAGAATACCTGAGGCTTCCATCCATTCATTCAAACAACTCGTATCAGAGTTCATCAAGGCCTTCGACATGAACAAATTATTAAGAATAGGAATTAGAGAGTTCTTACACATCAAACAAGAACACAACGAATCTGTCGCCCATTTCATCCAAAGGTGGCGTACAGTTCTTTATTCTTCGGCAAGTGCTCCAAATATGGATCAAATGGAACTATGTGATTTATTCCTTCACTCGCTTAGCAGAGAGGTGAAGGAAGAAGTCCAAAAGTTCCCATTAAGAACTTATGATGAAGTACTTGAGAGCACTCTTCGAATAGATCAAGTAGCAATTGATAGTGGTCGCAAAACATATGGAGCAAACGGGAGGTTAATCACCCCCAACCAGAACACTACAACTTATCCTACTACCATGAACATCAATCAAGGACCTAAAATCCTTAACAAAAATCGGGGTGTAACAACAGATGGAGTAACCGACCAGCCTAAAAAGGTAAATGTTGCCAATACTCCATCACAAACTTACAAACAACGAAATAACAACTTTACCCCGACAATCAATATAGTGGATTTTAACCATCCACAACAACAACAACAATGGTGAAATCCCATACAGGGTCCAAGCCAAAATTCAACTAGGTACCAAAACCAAAATTCAAACCAAAAACAACAAACGCAAAATTTTAATAGACAATGGTTTGATCAAAATTTTGGGCCACAATACACATCAAACCAAAAAACTAGGAATTACAATCCTAATTCATACTTTGTGGTTTCCACAAAATTTGGGGCCATGACACTAGAACGTGCCGTGACTAAAATAAATTCATGCAACGCTTGCCAGATGAACAAAAACAACTCTTCATGGATATGTTCTTAGTAGATCCTACGTCACCAATGTCAAATACCTTTTCAGGGGTAGTTTCCCCTCAAAACGCACCCCTGAAGATCTTTAATGATCCACTCCCAAATCACGATAACAACAGGCTAAATCTAACTAGGACGAACAAAGGTGTAATGACAGGAAACAATGATCATGAAGCCTCGACCTCACTAAATCCATTAGTTGCGCCACAACTAGGAAGTCAGCCACGACCTAAGGTAGTCGGTTTAGTGGAGTTAGACGTTGAGCTACCCATCGAAGCTATAACAAGGATGCGAGAGTATTTCTCTCAGCCAAGTCCAAGCCACCTACCAGAGGCGGATGACATCCAACAAATCATAGTAAAACTTGTGGGAGCCTATGATTTGATTAACGACCTAACAAAAACCTTCTCACACATTTCATTCTTAGACTTACTAAAGAACTCTCCTGCCCACAGGGCTGCTCTTTTAGAAGCATTAGGTTTAGGTCATCTAATTAACATCACTCCACCACCTGAAACACAGGTGAATCATGTGGACTTTGATGTTCATCCTCCAGGTAGGCAGATAGGGATGTCAAATTCATATTCGAGATAAACAAAATGTAGACAGAGATCTTTGAGATCGCACGCCGAGGTGATCCAACCTTACATTTGCAAGTATGGGTTTATAACAACTATGTAAAGTGTGCAATGGTTGACGATGGGGTGGCAGTTAACATAGTCCCCTTCTCTTTCCTCCAAAAGCTAGGGTATGGAGAAACCAATTGTTCCACAACTCGAAATACACTAAGGGGCTATGATAGTCTTAAAGTCACCTCGATTGAACTATAATATTACCGGTCACCTTAGGACCCAAAACCATCTTGACTGATTTTTATATTATAGATCGGAAACTAACTATAATATGATCCTTGGCGACCATGGATACACCGCATGAAGGAAATCCCTTCTACACTATTTCAAGAAGTAAGGTTTTTACATTTAGGAAAGGTATTCATGGCCAAAGGTGATCCAAAACCATTTGATGTACACCTAGCTGACTTAAAGAAAAGACCAGGCGTACACTCGGAGTTTGAGCTCCCGACAAACCAACTTAATAAACCTACCGACGCAAAAACAAAAGAAAAGTTGGTACCTACGACAGATCTTGAAACTATAAGCCTAGCCAAAGTAACCCCAACCCCCAAAGATGAGGCTAACACTGTAGAAACAGTATCATTAGGAACTACTACAAAGATCGTTGAACTGCTAGAAAATGATCTACCAATATTCTTACCATTCGATTCAGTAGGCATAGGATATTCCCTAGGCATTGGCTCTCTTCCAGCAGAGGATCTCTGTATGGTGGAAGTAGAATATACAAACACAACAGATATCCCACCATCCATATTCCCAGCTAAATATTGGACACTCCATTTTGATGGAGCTAGATGTCGTTACGGAGCGGGGGCAGGTGTAATCTTTACTTCCCCTGAAGGAAAAGTCTTACCTTTTGCCTTTAAACTAAATTTCAAGTGCACAAACAATGGCGCTGAGTATAAAGCCCTCCTCCTTGGCCTAATCTTAGCTAAGAAAATTGGTGTTGATAACATCGAGTCTTAGGAGACTCATGATTAATATCAAACCAAGTCTCGAGGTATATGAAACCAAAGCCGAGCACTTACAACTTTACAAAAAAGCTGTATTAGATTTAAGCAAGGAGTTTGACTTCATATCAATTGAAGCAATCCCGCGAGAGAAAAATCTTCTCACCGATTCAATAGCAACTTCAACATCACATTTTACTCCAAGCAATGAGTTAGAGGATACCCATTTCATGGTATCCCTTCGTGATGAACCATTGATAAAGACAATGACAAATTCTCTTTTAAACGGAAATGAATCTACTATCCTAGACCATGTTGATAGTAATATGGCCACTTTGGATTACTTAAACGCCTATGTGGCACTACATCTCTCCTATCATATGATAGATTTGTCCTTAATCCCACATTCATCTTCCTACTTCGGAAATCCCATGGTGGATCTTCCCTCACAAATGGAACCTAGCATATGCACAGTAGGAAATGGGGATGATTTGGATTTACCTCCAGCACCTCCTGAGTTTGAAGAGGGTAACGCCTCTTTGATCGAAGAAACAATCAATATTAACATTGGAACAAAAGATGAACCAAGGATATTGAAACTAGGGTCCTCGTTAACCTCATAGGAAGTAGAAATACACATTCAAGTCCTCAAAGAACATCAGAAGGTGTTTGCATTTAATTATAAGGAAATGACAGGAGTTTCACCCCACATCACGGTGCACAACCTCGTCACTAAATCTGATGCAAAGCCAGTTAAACAAAAATCGAGACCCATGAAACCCAAGGTAGCTCTCATGGTAAAAGAGGAGGTAATAAAACTCCTCCAAGTAGGATTCATCAAGCCAGTCGATTACTCCCAATGGGTATCTAATATCATTCCCGTTCTCAAGAAGAATGGAAAGATATGCATCTGCATAGATTTCTGAGACATCAACAAAGCGTGTCCTAAAGACGACTTCCCGTTGCCATCCATTGATGTCATTGTTGATGCAACAGCTGGGTTTGAACTTTTGTCTCTCATGGATGGATTCTCGGGATATAATCAAATTAAAATATCTGAACAAGATCAAGCTAAAACCACATTTATAACTCCTTGGGGAACTTATTGCTATGTTGTCATGCCATTTGGTCTCAAGAATGCTGGTGCTACATACTAGTGAGCTATGACATATATATTTCATGATTTAATTCATAAAATCATGGAATCCTGCGTAGATGACCTTTGGCTAAGGCCAAGAAGCGTTGTGACCATCCGGAAGTACTCTACGTTCTTCTCTCACGTCGATAGAATACGAGTCACACGCTAAATCTAGAAAAATGCGTCTTTGGTGTAACAGGAGGGAAGCTCCTAGGTTACATCATATCGTCATGAGGGATAGATGTTGACCCAACCAAAATTTGGGCTGTCCTCGAAATGGTTCCACCTTCGGATGAATTTGGAATCAGGTCATTTCTCGGAAAGTTGGGTGCAATCCAAAGATTCATCTCGACTTAAGTTTCGCCATACATCCAATCAACAATTTACTCAAGAAAGATTATAGCATTGATTGGACTGAAGACTGCAATAAAGCTTTCGACGCAGTTAAGCGTTTCTTGTTGTCACCACCTACGCTAATGCCACCTAAGTTAGATCACCCGTTAATTTTATACTCACAAGCTACCAATGTCTCGCTAGACTACATGCTGGCTCAAGAAGACCATGACAAGAGAGAACGCGTGATTTATTTCATTAGCCGAACGTTGCTCGACTATGAAACACGTTATACACAAGTAGAATGAGAATGCCTCGCCATAGTTTTTGCAACCAAATGCCTAAGACATTATATGCTAAATCAAGAAACAAGGGTCATGGTAAAAACGGACCATTTACGAACTTTCCTCACACAAGGGTCCTTGTCTAAAAAGGTTGGACGTTTTATAACCTTAATGGGAGAATTCAAATTAACATTTGTAAATCAGAAGTCGGTTAAAGGACAAATCATCGTGGATTGGTTAGTTGATAACCCATTAGATGGAGGTGATCTAGTAGATTTAGATTTTCCAGATGAGTGTGTATACTACATCGAAACCCGACCCTCTATTTTTGAGTGTCCTTGGTACACGGGTATCATTAATTATATCATGGACCATACGTATCCAGAAGGAGCTACGCACAAAAAAGAAGGTGGTTACATATTATCGTAGCTAAATACGTCATTATAGAGCAAGTGCTCTATCGAAAGCATTCGATGGAATGCTTCTAAGATGTGTCGACACAGAAGAATCCAAGAAGATTCTCCATGAATCTCACAGTGGAATGTGTGGAGGCCACTTCGGTGGTCATGCCACCACTCGTAAAATACATCGAATGGGCTATTTCTGGCCTACTTTAGAACATGACGTAGTAGAGTTCATACGCAGGTGTCATAAGTGCCAAGAATTCTCCCATGAGATCCACATGCCGGCACAAGCTCTGCAACCAATCACTACTCCATGGCCCTTTTCTACATGGGGCCTAGATCTAATAGGGAAATTCTCTCCCTCATCCACAGATGGCCATAGTTTTATAATCACACGCCACCAAATATTTTACCAAATGGGTAGAGGCTATGCCTCTTACTACATACACAGTTACTGTAATCGCCAAGTTCATTTTGAACCAAATCATTTGCAGGTATGGTATCCCACAAATCATTATCTCTCGATAATGGAACTTCTTTTAAAAATGAAGAGGTTCGCGAGCTATGTAACAAATTTAAAATAAGCCATCATATGGCTTCTTTGTATTACCCTCAAGCCAACTGACAGTCAAGCGATGAATAAAACACTAAAAGCCATTCTCCTTAAAACCCCGTGAAAGAAAAAAAATGAGATTGGCACTTGAAGTTATATCCGGCCTTATGGGCCACCAACCTCAATAAGAACACCAACGGGAGAAACTCCTTTCTCGCTAGTATTCGGGCGCGAGGCGCTTCTCCCACTCGAGGTTGAAATACCCAGTCTCCGCATTTCATTACAAGGGATTCTAGATGAAGATGTTTACAGGGAAGCACGTCTCTCCCAATTAGAGAGCCTAGATGAAGCTAGGTTAGATGTTGAGTAACAACATAGAGTCTATGCCGACCGGATGTGCAAGAAATATAACAAGAAAGTCTATGAACGTGACATATATGAAGGTGATCTAGTTCTAAGGCTAGACAACTGGATCGACAAGAAGACCGGCGAAGGAAGGAAATTCTGGCCTAAATGGTTGGGCCCATACCGAGTCATGAAGGACTATGGAAATGGTGCATACCTCTTATGTACGCTAGAAGGTGAGGAATTTGGTGAAATGGTCAATTCCCTGCACCTCAAGCGGTTCTACACATAAGCAACTAGCACTACTTATATATATATCTACATTGCATCTTCATATAGATTAGGATCATATTGTCCACTTGTTTCATACACAAATTGTGATCAAGGAATCTATTCTCAAAGCAATTCATTACAAATTCATGATGTTGTTGGCATAAACACTTTAATCATACTTCTCCATTTTCATGATATCATCAAATTATCTCGGAATCATTTTTTATCAAATAAAGCTAGACATGACAAAGTCTTAACGGTAACCATACCAAGATCTGCAAGTTTATTCTCACTTTTGGTTTCTTCTTAGGGTAGGTGTCTTGCCTATGGTCTGTTCTAGAAGCTTCATGGTGTCACATCTATCCCATATGTATATCTCTTTGGAAATAAACACATACTGACATTTTACTCAAATAAACAAGTCAAACATTGATCAAAATAGAAAATTTTAATTTTACACATTTCCTTGCCCCACCAACCTTTGGTGATGAGCTTGCATCTCTTACTAGTGATGTAGGGTTGGGAAAGGATGGAAATACCCTTACTCACCTATGCTTTACCCACGGTGATAAACCCATGCTTCTTACTAGTAGCATGGGGCAAAGTGTAGGGGGTCCTCTTGACAAATAAATGCAAAAGGTCATACACAAACAATTCAAACTTTGAAACTTTGAGTCAAAAACAAATGAATCAGATGTTCAAAATCCCAAGAGAGTTAAAATCCTAAAACCAGATTTTGTCTACTATGTGGCCATCTACGGGTCTAAGTCTGGATAAACCGCAAAGCGAGTTGCATCCAAAACTATGAAGTCACTTGAGTGAAGTGGACTTATCGTGTCCTAATTCAGTTCCGCCAAAGCTTTGTCTATCTTTCATCACTATCATTTCACTACACCTCATAACTTGCACCCTTCCCAAATCTCGGTGATAAGCCCTCGCATCTTACTAGTTGCGTGGAGTTGGGGGTAGGGGCAGGTTTATCTGTTCATCATAATGGTTTATTTTCATCACTTTGCCAAAACAAACATGAAGTATCCAAAATTTCTTATAGAAACTAGGATTCAAAATCACATTATATCTACATCATCATATATCAGCATCATGAAATACAAAAAAGGAAAGTAAAACACTTGCATCATTTGTTCACCATTGCATATATTCTAAAAAGAAACATATAAACATACATCATAGCATACATGAGGAAACTGGAAATAGAAAGAAAGCCATGAATGCCAAGATTTTGATCCAGAACGAATGCATATATATAAATAATCAATGTTTATATACAATGCCATCATGCACTAAGCATGGTCAAAACGCTCAAAGAGCCCGGGATATACAAAAGAATATATAGTACAAAATCTACGAGAGCCAAGTGGCTTCTCAATCCCTACGAGACCCCTCTGAAGGTGCACGCCCACGCCTAGGACTCCGGCTACGCCGGCGCTCTGAATGCACGGAGGGCTCAGGATCCCGAGGGGCAGCCACAGTCTCACCACAAGAATGGCTCCTCATCAAGTGCTCACCATCCCTGTACCCCGCTAACTCTGTGCGAAGGGTCGATACCATCCTGGCCACATGCCAGACTGGAGCGAAGATGTCGGTATGTCTGCCGGCTGCTGAAGGCTCCCCAGCATCCACGGACAGCTCTGCGCGGGTCCTCTCCATGGGGATCATCAGGGTATCAGTGCATACCCTGCGGATCAAGTCCCGCCACTCATCGGTGGTCTCTGCAAACAAAGGAGAAAACAAATTAGAAACCAAACAAGAAATTAAAAGATACAAGATAGCAACTAAGGAGATCCTAACAAAGAAACAAACACTAGAAGGGAGAGAGGGTAACTTACTCGGATCACCAGGCCTCCAAGATGGATCTATGGGATCAGCGCCCGCCACGGATGCCGCTACCGACTGAGGGGCTGCTCCTGTGGCTGGAGCAACATAACACCCCACAATGGACTCATCCTCCCCATGGCCCTGGGAGAGTGGCTCCTCTAAAACTAGAGTCACCCTCTCTGCACTCTGCTCGGCCCTCTCTGCCTGCATGATATCCTGGGTGTCGTGCCACTCAGGATCACTATCCTCGGTCTCCTCCTCTATCTCCCCCCCTGTAAACTCCTCAGACTTGGAGTCTACCTCAATGGGGTCATCGCTGCTATGGGCAGGACCCGCGGCAATCTGAAGTAAAGGTGCCTGAGGTGCACCGGCTCTCCCTCTGGCATGAACTATCCTCCTGGCTGCAATAGGAATGCTAGGAGTAACCACTATCCAACCCCAGCCTCTAGGCCCCCTCTAGCCTCTCGGGCGACTGATCGATCTATATACGGCACCTCCAGGGAAGCATACCCATGTATGATAATCCAAACTGTTGAGGAACATGGCCAAGGGGGGTGCATCTCCACTCGCCCCACTCTATCAATAAGCTGCCCTGTCGTGGAGCAGGAGATCAAGGTAAGAGCCTCCTCGCCCCATATGCCTGCCATAGTCTAGTATGGTGTGGCCTCCATGTCGGCAGTAGTCAGGGAGGCAACTGGCTGATGAGGTGCTCTAAGCACCGACATGTCTATCCATCTGGCTGCCCTCACAGCTCCAGGATCTGCCACCTCCACACCCCTGCCATAAGGGATGAAATGCTCATAGACCCAACTCATAACTAGGGTCGGGTGGCTCAAGGACTGCCTCGTAAATGGACCACACTGTATAAGTCGTGGTAGGTGGTCCCAAGAATGTCTGCCCCCCAAGAATATATCCGACCATGCCCCTCTATCTGTGTAATAATGGGGGACCAGCAGTATAGTAATGTATCTCCTCCCTTGTCCCCGATCAGTCTCGAGGCAAGGATCCCCATGATGGCCTGGATGAAGTAAGGGGATGGGCAAAGAAGGAATAGATCGAACTCTCACCCCCTTCTTCGACCCCGTGGAGATGACTACATCTCCCATATATGTAGCCCACTATGTAATCTGTGCCCGTGAGCCTGCTGTCTCTAGGGTGAGTCGTCTCCCGATGATCGGACCCCCAGAATATGATAGACATCCTCCAATGTAATAGTCCACTCACCACGGACCCCTGGAAATCGGAAGGTGTTTCGATCTACATCCCAGTATGAGAACAAGTCACAAAGGATGTGACTAGATGGTGTAACATGGGGCACGCGTGAAATGCGTAGTATCCCATCCCACTAAAGAGTGTCCTCCTCATCCTGTGAGAGGGCATCTAGTACCCCTGGGAGCCAATCACACTCCCTCTCTCGACTCCACCGGATATACTCCTCTCTCGCCTGCATACACCCAAAAACACACAAAACAAAGCAAGTTAGCATCCAAGTAATACTTGGAAAAATCATGAAAGCACGTAGAAATGCTAAAAATACAAACACAATCTCAAAAAATGTTCCTTTTGCATTACATGCAAGACCACCGCCCGAGCAGGAGGTGGTTTTATAACCGCCGCCTTAAGGGTGACGGTCGTGTAATCGCCACCCCCGAACAGGGCAGGGCGGTCATGTAACCGCCACCACGGGCAGGCGGGATGACGGTCCCGGTCTGAAAACCCACGCAGGTTTTTAAATTTAAAAGGCCTAAAAAGTGTAAAAATGACCATTTTACCTAAAGACAAAGCCTACCCAAGAGGCGCCCCCTAGTGGACCTTTTAACACTAACATTTTTAAAAATTACCCCCATGACAAAGTATTTAGCATTTCAAATTTAAGGGGGTAAAAGGATAAATCAAGAAAACTAACTTTGTGATCTCGCGGGTCGTTGTTCCGCATGTGGAGGCATGATCGCTATGTCGTCATGGATGCTTTAACTCTACTCACGCAAGAAACCATCACCGTGGGTCCCAGAGCTCAAAATCAATCAAATCGACTTCGCACAAATGAATAGGAAAATGGGCCCACTTTCATATATATAGCACCTGGTTCATTTTAAATGACTTTTTCATAGGTTTGGAGCGCCGACGGAGGTAAGTTCCTATCCCCGCACAAATGGTACGTTCTCATTTCCTATTATTTTAGCGTTTATTTTCAAACTATTGTGTCTATCTACACTTGAGTTCTCTTTTCATTTTACAGGTAGCGGGAATCTTGGATGGCATCATTTCAACACACGGATGTATCGGTATAACTTCTAACTTCCCATTTCAGACCACCATACTTGGACCCACCATTTTACATCTCTTCATGGCTAAAATGCTTCTTCAGGGGGCAATATGTACATACCCAAAATTGTAAGGTACTTTACTGCTAGAACAACGTGACACGTGCCCCAATGATGATACAGGTCTCCTTGCAAGGTGTTCGAGATCCGTAAAAGCTCTCCGAGTGTGCGTTAACATCCCGCATGCCCCGCTTAGCCCCGTGTGCTTTGTTTTCCCTTTTCCCCTCTTTTCTTGGCCTTTTGCTCCTCGGTGATGAAACTACCACCCCTACCCGGGTGGCGGTCTCAGACCACCGCCCCCTAACAGGCGACGGCAGTCCTATAACCTCCACCCCCCCTCGTAGCGGCGGTCCTTTACGTGTTTTCCGAAAGATCTTTTAACACGACTCACGTAAATTCAATGTTTTTCCAGCTTTCTTTCACCACCATGAGCTTGCATTTATGATTCATTGTTTATAGTTTAAGAGTTCTATTTGGTTTTTACCTTGGGTAAATGCAAATGCTATAAATAGTTGGCTTGTGCTCAAGAAAATGGCCCCTCATTCACTTCTCATCTTCTCATTTCAGTAATTCAGTCTTTTATCTTGCTTAGGATTCATAGTTTAGTTCATTGCATGCTTAGTTAGCATTGTTTTACTGTTGGTAAGCCACAAATCCATCTTGTGCAAGCAGTGTTGTTATTTCATCCAATCCATTGGAGTAGAATAGCTTAGGAAGCCATTAAAGTTGCAGGTTTTGCTCCTCAAATAGGATAGTTTTAGGTTCTGGATGCTTTATGTTGCATGACTCGCAATAGATCCCACTAGGAATTGCATAAGCCAAGCTCTGTACTCTTGCGCTATCCCTCTCCTACTCACATTGTATTCAGTATGTGTCTTGAGCTACCTTTGTCCCAATATCTACTTCTGTTGATGCTAGCATTACACACTTTTCTGGATCCACGTGAACATGAAGGAACAAGGAGATCACACTAAGGGGACAAGATCACACACATCATCGGATTCGCCACTGTTCTATAGAATCCAGGTTCTAGCTTTCAAAGTTCTAGTTATAATCATATCAAATAGAGTAGTTAATCACTTTATTTCAGTAAATTCTATTCTCGATATTGCCAGGGAAGCTGTGGGGATTGATAGTTTCTGAGAAACTATGATTCACTCCTCACTTCTGAGGTAGGATCGAGAATCTTGCAAATAGATTAGATAAGCTATTTCATTGTTTAGAATAGATCTACAAATTGCACAGACAGATAGCTACACTCGGTTATTTTGTTTTTTTTTAAATTATTATGTTAGTTGTAATTTCTAGATATTTTAAAATAGTTACTTTCTTAAATTCATAAAGTTCATCGAAAAACACAAAAATAGAGAAATCATATATAGATATATTCGATATATATTCACATAGTTAAGTTTCATTTTAATGTAGTTCTTTTTACATTATTGCTTTTGTATGACAATCACGGACCTAGAGAGCCCGGAGAATATGTATTCGAGAAAATCATGCCTCAACCCAATCTCATCATAGCGATAACTCGATATAGATCAAAATCTTAGGATTCGAGTCTTCCGAACAATGGTAAGCTTGCAAGAAATCAATTCCCAATTGAGTGGGTTAAACGTAGAAGATGACCAAGCACACACGTTTTGGTCAAATCAACCAAACTACAGATTACCCTAGGCAACATTCATATGACTGTAGAAGGGTTTGAAAGAGAACAAACCTTTGGTTGTGATCCTTTGGTCCCACAGCCAGATGCAGGAGACACTCTTCTAGATATAGATACCAGCCTAAGAATCCAGGTTACACAAATACCTGTAGGGTATTATGAGAAAATCACACAGTTATTGATCCTAAATATAGAAGCTGAGAAAGCATATGATTACTGGATATTAGGGATTAGGACTTGATTTCACGCATGACCATAATAGGTCCACAACAACTAAGAATCTACGGTTGTGACCCACAAATCCCGCAGCCCAACGAATCCATAGGAGAATTAGACATAGACACTGGCCTATGCACACTAGTATTCTAGTCTACCCCACTTCCACCTATCATCATCAAACAATTATCCTTGCTAGACACAACAGCTAATAGAGCTAGGGAATTCTAGACTAGGCTAGAGAATCATCCATAGAATTGACTACATTTACCATCCACCATATGACCCTGTCCGGAGAAATACACGAAACTATCCCGGTCATTTTCCACGTATTCCACAACCTATAGATCGAATCACACTAGAACTTGATATTGATTGGAGCCTTCGAGCAGTCATCCTTGCTGACCGATCTATCACACCAGTTCAAGTTAGGAGGGCTTTCTTTGCCTTAGACTCACAAATTCCGCTAATACGTATCGAAGACATTAGATTGCCTAACTAGTTTGTCTGCATCTCACACATATTCCATACCCACCGGCTGTCTCGGCATGACCTCGGGAGGTCGGGTGCGAGGAAGAGTCACTTGTAGATTCCCACACTCGCATGTCACTTTTCCATCATACAGCTTCCCTAAGTTTTCTAGCAACATGAACAAGAAAATGTCTCCTTTCAAATTCACCCAAAATAAATTAGGAAATCATGCAATAAAAACCCCAAAACTTCCTCCTTATTTTATATATATTTCACACCTAAACTGTAACATCAAATATTTGTAATGTTGATCCATAAAAACACCTAATTCAAAAATATTCATGTAATATATCTTTATCTTAAAATATCCACAATTAACAAACTTAAAATAGCATGCATGAAACCAAAACAACCATACCTTAGAAAACCAATATTAAATTTTCCATAGTGCCACATCGCGGTTTCCTTGTTTTTAGCAATTTCCCTCCGTAAGTAGTTGTGGATAAAATCGGTTAGTTCAATATCTTAGAAAACTAATATTAAATTAAAAAGTTGCATGGGTCACTCAATTTACTGCTAAACAATCCAAATTAAATATGTAATCAATCCCAAAACCCACTACATAGTTTTCATGGATTTTAAATTCAATCGGTCCAAGGTTTGAGTAGTAATTTAAACATACCATTTCCAATTTTGCATGATGAGAAAAAAATACTAAGAAATCATCCTATAATTAACAATTTTCATTTGATTTTGGTCAACCATATTAATTCCATACAAGTAAGGCCAATGAATAAGGTTGAAGACTCTAATAATCATAAATCAAAGCCAAGTAAATGATTTTCTATTTTTTTCTTAACAATGCACAAGGGAGTATAAGAAACCAACTAATCTAATGCACTCTATTTGCCACTCATGGTGGTCGATTTACCCTTAATAAAATAGTCATCATTTCCATGGAAAATGGCCTATAGGAAAACTTAAATAATCAACATTTATATTAGCCATTTGGTCAAGGCTATTCAAATTAATATTTCAATATGCCCCAAGACCTCTCGTAATCATAATTAAGAATTATACAAATTCCTTTGTTGCGGGGTTGATAAATGAACCTTAGAAACATTTATACTTAAATGTTCCTGGAGGTCATTAGATCTACTTACCTTTTCCTCAACAACTATGGTTATTAACCATGATAAACAACAAGATATTTACCTTACTTCCTTAACCATTGTCCTTTAACATTACCAACATAGTAATGAAGACCCTCCAATGCACTATGATCATAACTCGATTTAGATCAACAAAGTACGTTAATCAACCATATATATATATATATCAAAATCAATATTTATCTCGTACTAAATAATACAATCCCAACCAGGAGGTAGATTTATCAATATTGTGTAAACATCTTGAATAGTAAGCAAGTATAATCATCCAAATAAAAATTTACTATTCATTTGTGAACCATCAATAAGATAAGTAAATATCCTAAACAGGTACAAAAACCAAACCGCACATTGATATTATGAACCATTTCTCGATTAAAGTAGAATAACCTCATTCAACAAAGTGAAACAAGAACAATTTATAAAATGTTAAGTACTTTACTGAACGCTTTGGACAATAATCGTTGTTGCACGGTTTCACATGCAACTACATGTAAGTGTGTATATCCTTTTTAGGATATACATACGTACATGTATATGCATACTCAGCTACTCAACATTGTTTATACCCCTACCTCATAAACCATTCAACATTTAACTAGTCTACTTAATCAAGCTATATTACTCATTGAAATTTAACTCCCTTCCTCTGTATCTTTAAAAACTTGGAGCAAGAAGAGGATTACCACCAAACACACCTTTTATAATTAGAGCTATTGGAAGATAAAATATTTTTGCCTTGGACCATCAAAGGTATATCAAAATTTAATTTTTTCAGTTATAAAAAAAAAAGATAAAACTTAGAAATTTTGATATTGGTGACCTTGTGCTTAAGGAGAATCATATAAATACTACAAAAGAACTTGAAAATTAGGGCAAGTTTGAACCAAATTGGCTAGGTCCATATGTTGTGACTACTAAATCCATATATGGATCATATAATTTATGAAAAAATATGGAAAAGAGCTTAAGGATCCCATGAACGTGGTTCATCCAAAAAATCGATTCTTAGATCTTCTAATAGTTTCCCCGATGTTGGGGCGTATCAACACAATCACTTTCTTTTCTTATTCACCTTGTCCTATGCATGTCTCATTCCACCACACCTTGTGTCACATATTTTCTTGGTTATGTTGTCATTTCCATGCTTTGATAGTGGTGTTCACCTTTTTTCCTTTGTGTCTCATACCTTTATTGTTAAGATAATTAATTATGCATGGTATAATTAATTATTTAACTATTGTTATTAATTAATTATTACATTATATTAATTAGTTGTATAATGTTCTATGGTTTTATTAACCATATTTGTCTTGTTATATTCATGGGTATAATTGTTATGTTGTTATAACAATTATATCTTTATTCATTTGTGCTTCCTGGATGTATTTTGGAAGCTACTTTGAATTTTAGTTTGTTGTTGCAGATAGTTGCAAATTCATATTTGTTTGTATATAGGCTATCTAATTTGTATAAATATTATATCCTGATCTATTGTATTTTGATTCCATTGATTAATATATTTCACAAGCTTCCATCCCTATTTACATTTAGTACTAGAGCAAGAATCTGGACTTGTGAAGGAATGGAAAGAGAAAGCGAAGAGATAGAGGATATTGGAGAAGTGTTTGCAGTAATTGAGAGCCCGTGCAGCCTCCTGTAACCTCCCAACCCCATCTCAGCTTCCCCACATCCTCCTATTAATTCTATGTGTTTGGAATGTAATTTTTTTGCACTCTACACCCAAAGACTAGGAAAAATTCCTACAGGGTATAGTTATTTATAAAAAAATCCCATAAGGGGTTTTATCTCTAATTAAGAGGAGAAATTTAGTCTCTGCTATCTTTTATTAGACCTCTACATTTAAGAGGTATATCTAGTTTTGGAGGTATCTATTTTCATTTTGCATATGACTCTTGCCTCTAGTCGGGTTGTGCATTAGTCTTCATCCCACCCACACGAAGTTGAAGAGCCACCCACCGGATCAAGCTCCATTGGAGAACCGAGCCCAAATTGGATTCAAAAATACTCCTTACCTTGTATTTTGACCAAGCTCTCAACGCATTTCTTGAATCAATTCAAGGTTATCATTTTGCATTATGACCTAGTAGTGAGTTGTGCACTTTATCTCGAGCCAAATAACTCTCAAAAGCAAAACCTTGGCACATAAATAGCATCGTATTGCATGTTCAAGTCAGATCGATCCCACCTTGGTTCCATCCCCTCTCCACTCAGGTTGTCCCCAAAGCACAAGACCTACATCATAAATTATTGAGCTTTCCATTGCTCCAAATTAGGCTCTCTTCAATAAATGCACCTATAAATAAAAACGATGAAGAAACGTCCATTCTAGTTGGACTAGTAAAGTAAATAAAATACGGAGTCAAATCAACGACATGCACAAAGCATTGAAAACAAACTCAAATACAAAGAACATGCACCACAACTAATCCATCCCCTACAAAAACTCGTAGCAACAAACCTATAAAAACATTACGGAGGAATCAACATCAAAACGTGTGACCATTATACAATCTCCTCCTCCATCGCCGACCTATAACCAAAAATAAAAGTGAATCAAACTAAAAGAAAATACACTTGAGGCAAAGAAATCAAATAGCACTAAAGCGGTGAGAAAAGGAATTCGGATCCATTTTTTAAGATTGCATGAGGAAACCCTAATTTTCCGAGTGTCCATGTGGATCATCTACTCGCCACGTCAAGTTTAAAAAAGGTTAGTTCCTTTTTTATTATTTTATATGCAAATATCTTCATTTCATATACTAAGCGCACAAGGTGCCTAAGTGGATAGAGGGAAAGACTTGGGTGTGTGAGGTAAATGGTTTGACCCCACCCCCAATTCATTTTTCAAACAATTTTGTAATTTAGAGGAAAATTCGGAAAAAAACCACAGCTTAGAGGCAAATTTGGTGGAAAAACCTTCACTAAACAGCTTAGTTACAAAGCTTAAATGACCTACCAAATTTTTAGCTATAAAAACCCTAATATAGGGTAAATTTTTTTCCTATTAAGCCCAATTTCAATTTCGATAACATTTACAAAAGGAATACTATCTAAAACCCTATTTTGAGCTACTTTTAACGATTTTTGGCATAGAGGGTCGTATTGGGCTCTGGAGGCCACCAAGACCATTAAACAACAAAATTGCCTGTCATTCAAATTTTTCCAAATTTTTGAATGTAATTACATGCTTTAATATATTGTACTAATTTGCAGGTTTCCATAGTCAACCATAAATATTGTAACTTCTCAGAAAATGGCAAAGAGTTGTAATCAAAAACACTAAAAATTGGTTCTAAAACACTCACGAGATCTGTAATCCTATATCTCATTCACGGTGTTTAGTATATACGATGCCTCTCGGAAGCATTTACGGGTAAATTCATCATGAGTACTACTACACTTAATACCTAATATAGTTACAACAACATCATCTAGGCATCAACCCTTTAAATTGACAGGGAGTAATAAGGTCACAGTGCACACACTATGAGCCATCCCATCCATTTGTGAATGATTGCACGACATAAATCTAGAATAATAAATTATCCAAGTATATAACAAAGTTATGCGTGCATATGAGGATATTTCTTTGAGCCGTGTCAATAATCACACAGACCCCTTTTAGTATTGTCTTGGTACCATGTATTGAATTATTTCATGTACGTTAATGCCTCTTTCACATACCACTTTGGGTATATAGAAAGGGCGAGCTTCTTCCATGTACCATCGGGTATATCGGAAGGGCACATATATAGAAAGGTTTGGTATATCAGACTGATGGTATATAGATTGGGAGACCTTATACCTAGAGTGATAAGAGCCAAACCCTATCAATGATTTCTGCAAAATGGGTACCAATGCCCCCAAATATTTTCTTCTAGATTCACAACTACTCATAGGAAACAACTATGTTGCATGGAAGACTAAAATCAAGACACAACTTGAGTTTGAAGAGATCTGGACTACTATGAATGGTACTCTAACCAAATCAACCACTGATATAACACAACAATGGTAATTTGATAAGGAAGATTAGAAGGCCAAACTCATCACCTTGTTTGGAGTGTCCGATGATGTGTAAACCCACATTCGAGATGCCAAAACAGCCAAAGAAGTGTGGGATAAATTTCACACACTATATGAGGCCAAAAACAAGAATGTCATACTAAATTTACAAAGTCAATCACACACACTTTGAAATTCAAGAAGAATGAGAAATTGAAGCTTTCTTAAGAAGAGTTTCGAGTTGAGAGCTTCACTTCTAGCCCCGGGAGAACTGGTCACGCGATGATGCTCTTGTTCCCATTGTTCGAGATAACTCCCCTCTTCTTACCACATTTTTTCACAACACTAAATGTGTCGATATACGACAGCTTAGTTTTGAAAAGTTGGTAAATCTACTGCAACAAGAGGAAGCAATACATAATAAGGATGATGAAGAGGAGCAGGAACTTTCTTCACATCAAAAATGGAAAGGAAAAGGTAAAGGAAAACCTAACTCCTATCAAAAGTACCAACATGATAATTAATATCACGGGGACAAACAACAAAATAAGCAATGTTCAATTTGTAAAAGAGGAAATGACTTAAAATATTGTTGGTAAAATACTTACAAGAAAGGTTCATCAAGCAAATCTAGACCTCCATAACAACAATCTCACAAGGAAATTCAAACTACAATCAAGGACAAAAAAAGGGGAACTAGAAAAGAAGACCTCATCAAGAAGGAAATATTGTGAGCAGCATAAAATTCAAATAATGAAGAATTCTTGTACACTCGCTTGATCAAGTGAACCATCCACATCATCTAGTGATGTCCGGTATGTTGATTTAGGAGCCACTTGACACATGACTAGCCACAAAACTAGTTTACCTCAATGAGGGACACGCCTTCGAAAAATAATGTTTCGTCGGGTGATTATTCTTCATATACGAGTTCAAGGGATTGGGAACATTTTTCTACCCTTGGTTCACGCAATCGCATACTATAAGATGTCTTATATTTCCCTATTTTGACAAATAATATTCTTTCGATTAGTCAAATCCCCTAGATCACAACCTAAAAATTGAATTTGATACTCATTCCGGAAGAAAACATGTCTGATTTGAGATAAATCACGAGGCTCGAAAATAGTTACAAAATCCTCTAATGTGGGACGCATGTTCCAACTTGATTTTTTCCATAGAGATGATCAAGAACTTGTGGCTAAGAACTCTACCTTATCACAACTTTGGAATTAGAGACTTGGTCATGTTAGTTTCAAGTATCTCGATACACTACACTAGTGTAATATGGTACATGGGCTACCATCACTTCAGAAGGATACAAACAATTTTCCTCATTGCCTAGCGAAAACAACACACGAGTTTTATTCTAGAAGATTACATATCAAGCTCATGATAAGATTGATCTGGTTCATACTAATCCTTGCGGTCCGATGCAACCAAGTCATTTTGGATTTTAGTACTTCATGTTATGTGTTAATGACTATTCAAGAAAAATGTGGTTTTTTTATCTTTGCAAGAAAAGTGAAGCTTCAAACTTTCAAGAAATTCAAAGTAGCGGTTGAGAATGAAATTGGTTGCCACATCGAACTCTCCGCTTAGATTGAGGGAGGTAATTCACCAATAATGAGTTCAAAGACTACCTACAAACTCACAAGATTTTTCGACAAATGCCTCCTCCACACACACCACAACAAAATGGTGTTATTGAGAGAAGAAATCATACTATCATGGAAATGGTGTGATGCATGATCAATGAATCTGGACTTGCAAATACATTCTAGGTAGAAGCAACAAAGACAACAAGTGTATTTTTTGAATAGAGTGCCCACATTTTCTCTTGAAGGAGTAACACCACAAGAAGCATGGTCAAAGTGGAAACCATCTATTGCACACCTTAGAGTATTTATGTGCAAAGAAAGTATGCACATACCTAAGAAAAATAGAAATAAATTGGACATGAAGTCACGAAACTCATCTTCATTAGGTATAGTGAAGAGACTCTTGGGTATAGATTGATGGATCCAAAGACCAAAAAAGTCTACACCAGCAGAGATGTTGAGTTTTTTGAGAAGAAGGAAGTAGAGTCTCCTCCTTTAGACTCACCTGATGTATATTCTTCACCAGTTGTAAAAATTGAAGCTGATGTTCCCACAGATGATGAAATTGATGATGGGGATGATGGTGTTGATTTGATAGAACCACAACCCATGGGAACAATTCAGTGTATGCCCAAGTGGTGTACTAGCATGTTACGATATGTAAGAATGGATGCTCCACCTCAATACATCCACCCCTAGACCATGGAATCACAAAGTAAAGCAAGAAAAGAAGTTAAATTTACTTTGATGAGTAGAGTTATTGAGTTTGATGAGCTCTCTATAGTCCAGAAGCCCTACATTCAAAATATTGGAAAGATGCTACGGACTCGAATATTAGTCAATAATGAAAATTAACACTTGGAAACTTGTTGATCTTCCACCGAGAAGAAACCCATTGGATGCAAATGGATATTAGAAATGAAGTACAAAGAAGATGGGACAATGGAAAATTATAAAGAAATACTTTTTGCAAAGGGGTATACATAAAAATAAGGCATTGACTATGAGGATACATTTTCTCCATCAGCTAAGATCAAGATGACTAGGATGATATTTTCTCTAGCTGCACAATTTGGTTGGAAATTCCATCGAAAAACATAAAAAGTGCCTTCATGAAGGAATATTTACAAGAAGAATTCTACATGACTCAACCTAAGGGATATGTTGTACCTAGTTAAGAAGAAAAGGTATGCAGACTCGGAAATCTTTGTATGGTCTCAAACAGCACCCCCTGGGCATGGTACATCAAAATTGATGAGCATCTCGTATAACATGGATTTTTAGAAATCCATACGACCCTAATCTCTACCTCAAAAGCAAGGGGGTGGGGGATTGTTATTTTCGTTATCTATGTCAATGATATAGTCATCACTAGAAGTTTAGTGAGGATGATCGATGCAACGAAGAAAGATATTAATTGATCGTTTGACATGACCGATCTCGGCTAATGCACTATTATCTTGGATTAGAAGTATGGCGAAAGAGAATCAAATATTTGTTTCTCGGATGAAATATACCAAGGAAATTCTTGAGAAATTTAGGATGATGGATTGCACACTGATTTCTACACCTATGGAGAATAGATTGTAGTTATCTTGTTCAGATCCATCTCCCGAGGTAAGTTCCAATCTCTATCGGTAGTTGATTGGGAGTCTCATTTAACTAACATACACTAGACTAGATATGAGCTTTTAGTGAGATATTAATCTAGGTTCATGGAGGAACCCAAAGTGTGTCATTGGAAAGCAACAAGGCACATTTTGAGATGTCTTAAAGAATTACTGGATCTTGGTCTAGAATACAAGAAGAATGAAAACTTCTCCTTGTCATAATATTCGGATTCGAGATCATGTAGGAAATATTGATGACATAAAATCTAGTTTAGGATTTTTGTTCTTTATGGGATTTGGACCAATATCATGGGGAAGCAAGAAATAACAATTTGTTTCTTGTTCTTCCACGTAAAGTCGAGTATCATTCTACAGAGAAGCTTTACGTGAAGCAATATGGCTACGCACATACTCGAAGGACTTGGAATACCACATGAAAAACTGACCACCATGTATGTTGACAATGAAGGTGTTCTCAAACTTGTTCGCAATCCAGTGTTTCATGAAATAACAAAACATATTGAAGTGCAGTTTCATTTCATACATGAATATATGTTGAAGTACAATATATAGCTTCATTTTTCTAATAGCTAAACAAAGAGTAGATATATTCATGAATTCAATTACACATGACAAGTTTGAGTTGTTCAGAGAGTTCCTCTCCTCATCCCTTGAGACAATGTACAATTAAGGGGGGGAATGTTAGGATAATTAATTATGCATTGTATAATTAATTATTTAACTATTGTTATTAATTAATTATTACATTATATTAATTAGTTATATAATGTTATATGGTTTTATTAATCATATTTGTCTTGTTATATTCACGGGTATAATTGTTATGTTGTTATAACAATTATGTCTTTATTCATTTGTGCTTTCCGAATGTATTTTGGAAGCTATTGTATTTTCATTTGTTGTTTCATAGTTGCAACTTCATACTTTTTATATCCAGTTATCCAATATGTATAAATATTGTAGCCTGCTCTATTTTATTTTGATTCTATTGATTAATATATTTCATGGGATTTCATCCTTGTTTACATTGATATCATTAAACTTGTTCATTTGTACCATGCGGGATACCTTTTCCTTTCTTCATTAACATGTTTTTAAAACCAAAACCCAAAAACATTCAAATAAGTTTCAAAGAACAAAAACATTTAAATATGTTTCAAAAATAAAAATAAAAAAATATGTTTCAAAACCAAAAACATTGAAATATGTTCAAAACCCAAAAACAATATAAAACTAGAAAAACCCACACAAAAATCACAACATTTAAAATACGAAAACTATAAAAACTATTCAAAAAATATCAAAGCAACTAAATAACATAGCTCAACAATCTCACCATTTGAAATAAATCTTATTGATCATTCCGCATCATCTTCCTCGACAATCAATCTTTCTTACCTCGTGGTATATCTATGCTCACGAAAAAATAATCAAATAAGCACCCTTCACAATATAAATTTTCTTATGGAAAACACTTGGATTAAATCCAATACGAATCAATCCAATTTGATCACATTTTTAAGACATTGTGGGGAATTTAATTTTTCTATTCTTCACTATGGAACACATTAGGGTGTCTTTTGATGTCTTTATTACAAATGGTGTTATATTGCTTCTTGTTTATTAGATTTTTGTAAATTATTTTTTTTAGCATGTTAGTTTCTACTAACCTCATTTGTTGAAGGTTGTTGTAACACTTGTTTTACACATTTTTCAACTCACATCTCATAAAATATGATATATAGGCTTAATAAATTCCTACGTATCTAGGATTTTGTTGTGTTTTGTTATTATAGACCAATTGCAAATGAATTATTAACACTTTAGTTCATATATAACTTTGGTGTAGTTAATTCCTATTCATATTGGGTTTGTTTGAATTGTTGACTTTTTAGACTTGCGATGTCATCTTGGTTTATTAAATAATCCATGGTATGTTTTACTTGTTGAATATTTGTTTTTAATGAATTTGTTAACTTTATTTTTATTTGTGTCAATTGCATGAACTTTGTTGCCATCATCACATCTATATCACATCATCATATATCCATATATCATCATACATCATAAATCAAAGCTAAGCTATGAACATGAAAGCTAAGTTGCATGTAACATCATCATCTATACATAAAAATAAAAATAATAATCTTATATAAAATCATGACATCATATCATATAATCACTACATCATATGGAAATAAAACATCTCATCATCATATGGGGTGTCAAATGTCCACATCATATACATCAAAAAATAAAATGTCCATGTACACTATATCTCAAAAATTCCATATACATCTCGGTATTCCATCATGGGAATTTCTCTACAAAAATGTTACTTAATCACGAGGCATATAAAAAAATATACATACAATATCTAATCAAAAATGAGTCATCGGTAACTCTATCTAACATGAGGACTACCCGGTCTATCTCTAGGTGATGCATCTACACTAACCTCAATGATATTGATGGATGATGCGACCTCATAGATTGAATGACCGATCTTTGACTATAAGATAGATCCATCTCAATCTTAGGGACTAACCTCATATATCACTCTATAATACCAGACTCTTCAAATTTAGAAACAAGATATGTTAACACATAACCAATACTCCCCATTGGCTCCACACAAGATATCACGTCTCGCTCCATTGTAATATAACATAACTATATACCCAGATGATCTCTCTTAATAGTCCTCTATTGCACCTATTATCTCAAGACATCCTTCTTGTTTGACTTCTAGTCCATCTATCTCTAGAGGGTAGGGAAAATTATGAATGTAACATCACCCCATAATATAACCCTATCCCTCTCCTCCTATAATGTTGCAACTAATGTCCCACCGCTAACCCTAACACTAGTACTAGCCTATTTAGTGATAGATGCACTCCTCCATCACCCCCTCTCAAACCCCAACACCTAGACTAAGTGGTCTATATGGTGATGGTGGCATATGTAAAGGTACCTTCATCTCGTATAATTGGAACTCCTTTGACGACATATATGTTGAAACCTATTGTGGCATTTACATTGGTATATGCGCTACATGACCTGGTATCTTGTATATGCCCATAGCTATGTTGCATAATCCATGTGAATTTATGTTGCATGCACATGTGCTACTAGTATTTTTTCCACTTGTATTTGTGGCCCCTACACCACGTGAACCTTTTCTATCTGCAAAATATATAATGTACTAGTGGCCCTTATACCACATGAGCGTGTGCATCATAGTCCTGACACCTATCCATGTCCCTACACATCCACCTTTACCTCCAAACTAACCCAATATACCTCTATCCCTCTTCTATTATTTCCCACTCACCGCTACTACCGCTAAACCTATGTCTATGGATGCCTACATAATATTAATATTCCTTGGCATGATTGTTTCATACCATCCAACATACCTAGGAGTGGTGCCTAGATCAAAATCTATGCACAAGCATTCCAAACATGTGGAATGACACCAAATATTTGCTTCCAAATAGCCTCGAACTCTTACCCATCACCCAAATGTTAGGATTATACTAGTTGTACAGATAAACAAGCATGCAATGAATAATGTAGAAAATGTAAAATAGAAAAGAATGCAATAAAATAGAGACACAAATTTAACGTGGTTCACACAAAATGGGCTACGTCCACTAGAAAAAATGAATCCTTTTATTAAATATAGCCAAAATCTCACTCATAGTGCCAAAAATAATACAATGAGCCTCATACATAATGACCATTTAAAGATATTAGGGTTTTTATCATTTCGGGGAAACATAGAAAACTACCCATTAGATCTGTGACCTAATAAGGAATGGTCCATATTTCACAATTCATAAATACATATAAAATATGGCTTTTGGGGCACTTGCCCCAAACCTCTATCGGGGGCCATCCCCGGACCCCACAATAAGCCCCCTTGTAACCCCAATCGCTATAAGGCTCCACAACCAACAATCTCCCACTTAGAGACCGATAGTTATAACTCCACCAATACAACTCTTTCTTGGAATTTTCTTCTTATCTTGTTTCTTCCACTTCAAGATCAATCTTGAAGACCCATATAAGTTGAATGAAAATCCAACTTCTCCTTTGTCATTGTCTTAGTAAACATATCAACAATATTATCATCTGTATGAATCTTCACCAACTCAAGTTGCCCATCCTCCAACACTTATCATATGAAGTGATATATTCATTGAATATGTTTGGTTCTAGAAGGAAGGCCAAGTTCTTTTCCAGGTGAATTACACTTTGACTATCACTGTGTAACTTACAATCCCCTTGTTCCTTACCTAAATCCTCCATGAACCTGCTCATCCATAACATTTCCTTACTTTCCTCAGTCACTGCAACATATTCTACCTCTGTAGTAGATAGGGAAACTACCTTCTACAACTTTGAGATCCAACTCACTGCCACACCACCAACTGTAAACATGTATCCAGTAGTGATCCTCCTGCTATCCACATATCTTGCCATATATAAACCCACAAATCCATGTAAAGTATAATATGACCCTCTCGAAGCACAAGTGCCTACTACTGGTCCCTCTCAAGTACTTGAGAATCCACCGGACTCGCCTTCCAGTGTGCTTTACCTGATTTTCCATATACCTGCTAACAACTCCCACTACTTGGAAAATATCTAGCCTGGTATAAACCATGGCATATATGAGGCTCCCAACTATCAAGAATAAGTAACCCATGCCATATAATATTTTTCCTCTTATGTTGTTGGGAATCACTCTTTAATTAAACTAAAATGCCCACCAATGGTGTACTAACTAGTTTCACATTTTGTATCCGAAACCTATCTAACACCTTTTCTACATATTCCTCCCGAGAAAACACCAATTTCTTAATTTTCCTATCCCTCTTGATTTGCATATCGAGGATTTTCTTTGATGTACCCAAATCCTTCATTGTAAATTTTTGTGCAAGATTTTCCTTAAGCTTTGTAATTTTCTACATATTAGACCCTACTACAAGCATATCATCTACATATAATAGAAGAATAATGTAGATCCCACTATCTAACCATTTAAAGTACACACAATGATCTTATTGAAATCTAGTAAAACCATGCTCATGCATAAAACTATCAAACCTTAGATATCATTGTCGGGAGCTTGCTTGAGCCTATATAGGCTCTTCTTTAACCAACAAACTGATTTCTCCTTACCCTTCACCTCATATCCAAGTGGTTTCTACATATAAATATTCTCCTCCAAGTTTCCATGGAGAAATGTTCTCTTGACATAAATTTTATCTAAGTGTAAATCTTCAACAACTAAACTTAATACAATACAAATGGAAGACATCTTTACAACAGGGGAGAACATTTCATCAAAATCGATACATTTATTTTGTTCATACCCCTTCACTACAAGCCTTGATTTGTACCTTTTCTATCCACCTTCTTCTTCTTTCACATGGTAGACCTATTTGTTTTGTAGTAATCTCTTCCTAGTTGACAATTTGAATAAATCCCATGTTTGGTTCTTCTCTGAGGGAGTCCATGACTAGATCCTGTGTTTAAAACCACATTGATTCTCAACAAGTGCTTTCCATTTCTTAAATTTATCAAAGACATCATACTTACGCTTAATTCTATATACCCATAACTTCCTTGTGGCATCATATATGAATGTGACATAGTATAGAGAACCATAGTGAGATCGAACATGGTTTGGACCCCACACATCTATATGAACTAGCTCCAACTTTTGCTCTTTCTTGGTATTCTCTACCTTGAGAAATTTTACTCTTTTCTATTTCCCAAAAATGTAATTCTCACAAAACTCTAATTCCAATTGCTTAAAAATTGAAATATTACCTTTTCCCGTATAATTTTCATGCCCTTCCGACTCATATTCCCAATATATTGTGCCACATGTCGGAATCCTCGTCTCAAGTAGACAATATGGTAGAAGAATTAGATATACAAGTAGAAAAATAAAGAGTTCCTACTTTCTTACCTCGTGCCACTACCAGGGCACCCTTGGAAACCTTCCAAGAATTTTAAGTGAATGTGACTGTGTAACTTTCACCACCCAACTATCTTACAGAGATGAGATTTCTCCTGAGGCTAGGTACATGCCTCACGTATCTCAATATCCATGTATTTCCATTCTGTAATTTTAGGTGTACATTTCCCTTCTCGAAAATGTTTCACGACTCATCATCACCCAAATAAAATTGTCCAAAATTTCCCTTGACATACTCGTAACATAGCTCTTATCGGGAGTTGCATGGAAAGAGGCCCTTGAATCTATTACCCAAGATTCTACTCTAGTATCAAGAGAAAGTATAAGAGCATCTTGAACAATATTACCTATCGAATTTTCCTCTTTAATACCTTTAGGATGGTTTTCTTTGTTTCCTTTGAACCAAAAATCCTTTTTAGCATGTCCTCTCTTTCTACAGTTCAGCAAGTAATGCCTCTTCTCCTAGATTTGGATCTTCCCATATTTGATTTAGATCTCCCATGAGCCTTACTCTTTGATTTCTCCTTGCTCCTCCCTCTACTCTCCATATTCAACACATTTCTAGAAGAAGAATTTTCCCCTATACTTTTCATGCATATTTCCTCATTTAAAATGACACTGACTACATCTTCAAATTTAAGAGAAGTAGCTGATGTATTACTAACTCCTATTACTAAGTTGTCCCAACTTTCGGTAAAGAACATAGGAATAATAATGCTCTAGCCTCCTCATCAAATGGGATATTAACTAAATCTAACTGATTTACAATAGTGTGGAAATCATTAAGATGATTAGATACATATCCACCTTCTTGTATTTGTAGATTAAACAATATTTTCATCAAATAAACTTTATTAGATTCACTAGGTGTTTCATATAAATTAGCTAGGGTTTTCATCAACTCTACCATACTCTTCACCCGTGAGTTCCAGACTCAATCAAATCACACCGAGAGCCTTCCTATCTAGAATCTTCCACTCCTCTTGAGACATGATTGAGGGTTTCACTTCTTCACCTCCCAACAAGTAAGTATAGATCCTTTTGATCATCGCCAATATTCCACTGCATTTTCCATAGCCGGTAATTTAATTACATCAAACTTCTCAACTCTAAACTTATTATCCTCTACCATTACTTGCTTCTCCCACTTGAATAAAAATCCCTCTGTGAGTATACTACCAACAAATAAATCTTAAACGTGCTCTGATACCATTTGTTAGGATTATACCAGTTGTATAGATAAACAAACATGCAATGAATAATGCAGAAAACATAAAATAGAAAAGAATGAAATAAAATAGAGACACAGATTTTAACGTGGTTCACCCAAAATGGGCTACGTCCACTAGAAACAACCAATCCTTTTATTCAGTCTAGCCAAACTTTCTTCACAGTATCGCCACTAATAAAATGAGCCTCATACATAACAGCCCTTTAAAGATATTAGGGTTTTTATTATTTTGGGGAAACATAGAAAACCACCCGTTAGATCTATGACCTAATAAGGAACGGTATAGATTTCACAATGCATAAATATATATAAAATGTGGCTTTTGGGGTGCTTCCTTGAACCCCTACTAGGGCATGAGGCCCCCTTTCCCCCAAGAGGGGTGAAGCCCCCTTGCAACCCCCATCACTATTATGCTCCATAACCAACACCAAATTCTATTGTATCTTAGTACACTCTTATGTACCACCGATTAGGACTTGTGATATCCTATCTAGCATCAATTTCTCTCTACACCCTAGCCATCATGTAAATCTCCATTATGTGATTATAGCTTCCAATTATAAAGTGTTCTACCTAATTCATACACAACTCTATGCGAGAGGTGAAATTATTAAAAATAATGTGTGGTGTGTGAGGAAACAATGTAGAAGGATGTCAAAGACTTATCTAACTTTAGGAAGCAAGGCCAAGGTCTACATGAAGGTAGCATGCAATGCTGGGAAGAAAGTTAATGCACAAAAGGGGAAGGATAGGAAAAAGAGGAAAAGGAAAAATAAAATAAAAAAGGCATGAAAGAGGAAGCGTGAAGGGCACACATGGAATTTACAACCATGGAGATGTGCCAAAGAGATAATTGGAGTGCGCGAACCTATATGTGTAGAACCTTCGAGCCGAATGGGGATGTTAGTTGTCTAAATAACTAGGAGAGTTATTTGGATAATCGTTTGAGAATTTTTGGGCCATCTTCCTACTAGATGAAGGATATCATTAGCCTGGAGCATCCATTGGGCATGAATTCTACTAAGTAATCATGTAATTTTGATTTGTAACCTTGAAGAGTTTCCCCTTAAAGTCACTTGTTCAAACATATATGGATTTTTTTAATCTGAAAGCTTCTAAAAAGTTTTGGAAAATATAACTGCATCCTGAAGCAACAAAAGAGTGTGTGCAAGGAGCACACGAGAAGAAAGAACTATATACAAAAAAATAATGTGCATGTAATGCACTTGGATGAATGGAAACTACCATCATATTTAAAAATGATGCAACAATATTAATGGAAGGGTTTTAGATAGATCACATTTACTAGGATTGGTAGCATACCCCCATCAAGATGAGATAACTTGAAAGAGTAAGTAGGGTTCATTTTAAGACCCCTCCCCCAAAAAAATCTATAGATTCCTTGGTGAATCTGTGAAAATGACTTTTGAAATGATGGCGAATATGAAGAAAACGAGTTTCATAATTTAATAATGGTGTTGTCCAAAAACATATGTAATTTTTTTAAGTTACCTGGACGATAGGATAATATATGTTGTCAGTTGGTAGCATAAAATATGCTACCGACCGACAAAATTATTATGTTGTCGATCGCTAACATAATGGTGAATATACCAACATTTTCTCATTCCTTACTAAAGTGAATAGGTGAAACTAGGGTCAATTTTATTTATGACCCTTAAATTTTGGTGAACGTCTGACAATAATGAAAAAATAGCCAATTTCTAATTTGAAAAATCCTAATATTCACCATTTTACGAATATTCACCCCTAAAAACACCCTAAGAGCTAGCCCCCTTACATAAACTAATAGTATATGGGCCACTTCAAAGTGCATCAAACATTGAATGGCACCCTAGTTTAGCTCACAAGATCCCATTTGAAGACCAAGTCCCCTAATTTAAAAGCTTGAGGCCTAGCCTTTTTGTCAAACCACTTCTTTGTTGATTACGATGTTTTTCTAGCTTGATCATGACAACGTTCCTTAATTCTTCAAGTTCAACCGATTCTCGCCATTCGATTTCTCTCTAGTCCATACCTTTGAATTCCATCTGTTGGGCAAGTGCTAACAAATTCAACTCAAGCATCAAAGGAAGTGTATCCTCCTTTCCATAGAAAATATTTTAATCCAAAGTTCATATTTCCTTTTGTCATTGTGATTCTATCTATCCAGAGTGCACGTGAGACTCTTGTATTCCATTATCTTTGGCTTATGCTCATTGTGTACTTCATGATTCTAATTAGGTTCTCATTTGTAGATTCTAGAAGAAATTTTACTTGAAGGTAATAGTTGGAATAATTCTTCAAGTGTATGCCAAGGATAAGAGCCCAATCGGTAATCTTAATACCAAGGAAGGATTTTGCATTTTCTAAAATGATTGTTTGAGGAATGTCAAACCTTGTTATAATACCTTCGATAAATTCAATGATGATTGACTCAGTTGATTCCTTGAGCACGACAACTTCTGTCCATTTGGTGAAGTAATCCGTATTTGTGATAACCCACTTGTATCTAGTTCTTAAAGGTGGTTTAATCATGCATATAAATTCAAGACCCCATTGCACAAAAGGTTTATTTTCTTGGATTGGTTAGAGGGGAACTGCTGCTCCGTATTTTTTCTTTCTTACAAAGAACGCACATTATTTACATTGCATGAACCATTTTTATGCATCTCGTGAACAGATTCGGCAAAGGAGTCCTTCTGTTTTGATCTTCATTGTTGTAGTCTTGGCAGAGAAGTTTCCATTAGAGAATCCATCATAAAAATCTGCTAACACCTTTTTTGGTCTATGCGCCATCAATACATCTTAACAACATGCCATCGAGATTCTTCTTAAAGAGAATACTATCAATCAAAATATAAGGGATAGATTTTAATCGCAGATGTCTTCTCTTTGATTTGTTTAAGCTAAAAGGGTATGTACCCTCGGAAAATAATGTAATCATTTCCTTCATCCAATCGTGTGCACTAGGACCTACATTCTACACATGGGAGATATTCATTTGGAAATAATGAAGTCTCGGGTTCATTTTGCACATCCTCAACAACCTTCTTATAAAGTGTGCTAACTCTTACCAGCTTTGTGGCTTTGATAGTCAAATCATACTCCATGATCTTGGTCACCCACCTTGCTCTCTTCTCACCGATTTCTATTCCTATGATGAAGTCTCTAACGCTGGAGTGAGAAACCAACACCCCGATTTGATTTGTGGTGAGCATACTCTTGAACTTATTGAGCGTGCACATGATGGTGTAGACCTGCTTCTCCATGTGACTATATTTTAACTCATAATCCTTTAGTTTCGATCAAGAAAGCTACTATTTATTCTATTCCTTGCTCATTTTCTTTTGTTAAGATAGTAACAACACTTGCATAAGTGCTATAAGCATAAATGATGAAATCCTTTGAGTAATGGGTTGATAAGTGTTGGCGTGATTAATTTATTTCTTGATCTTGTTAAAGCTTTCTCTTCCTTTTGATTTCCATCTCAAGGCTATTTCCTTCTTGAGCACTAGGTTTATGGGCCTTACCAATCCTGTAAAGTTAGGGATAAAACACCATAAAATTTTGATTTTTTAGAGGAAGGACTACAAGGATTTCTTGTGTGCCAAGTAGGTAAAGAGCCACGATAGCTGAAATGCACTCGGGATTAATTGCGATGTCATCCTTTGAAACCACATGGCCCAAAATATTTCCCTATCCCATTGTGAAATTACACTTCTTGGGGTTAAGGGATAGCCCAAACTTTCTGCACTTCTCAAATAATTTCTCTAAATACGCCATGTGATCTGCAACTTACTTTGGGAAGACTATAATGTCATCTGGGTAAACCAAGATGAACTTGTTGATGTAACATTTAAAGGTAATATCCATGGCATGGTGGAACATCGCACCTACATTTAACAAACCAAAGGGCATCTTATGGTATGCATACATTTCCCACTTGGTTGTAAATGTTATTTTGAATTGATCCTTTTCCTTGACTAGGATTTGATTGAAGCCGAGTACCCATCCAACCTATAAAATCTCTCAGCATTAGCCACGGTCTACGAGAATCCGCTCCATATACGGTAGAGGATAATGATCCTTTAGGGATGCCTTGTTCAAATATCTAAAATTGACACGAGTCCGATCTCACCATTCTTCTTGTGCAATGGAACAAGATTTGTGACCCGGGTAGAGTATTTAATGGGAAAAATAATTGTCACCTCAATGAGTTTGGACAACTCTTTCCTCGTGAGGGGTTATACCTATGGATTGACTGGTATCTACTTTTGTCCTGTAGGCTTGATACTTGGATCAAGGTTAATGGAGTGTTGAGCAACACTTGGATCAAATATTGTAAGTTCTTCATACTCCCATAAGAAGATATCACTATATTTTTGACAGAGAGAGAGATGAAGATCTATTTTTTCTCATGCACGCAAGATTTACTAAGCATCAATTATTTCCCATGTGTAATAGTGATTGGTATATAGTATTCTTACACTTTGCACACATATTATTTTATTTACCCTTGAACTCATCATCGGGGCTGAATATTTATTCTAAGGTGATCTACCCTTTAGGAAACTTGTTTGTCTTCGGATGTATCACTTGTCACTATAACTATCATGTAAGCCATCTTGCATACTTAATGAGAACTCAACTTCGATCTAAAGGAACTAAATGATATGTGCATCACTCAGAAATCACTTTCTAGATGGTTTTGTTTTCTCGATGGATGGTTTGATCACCATCATGATGTGTTGCGCATTCCCTTTGACAAAGTCCTTAGTAGGAGATAATTGTAAACCAAGCGCAACCATTTGATCAACTTATTTTTCATTTTGTATGGCACCACCTACAAATCCAGAGCATCAAATATCTCAAGGAGGTCCCAAAATTTGTGTTTATAACATTTGAGGAGTTTATTATTTGGTACACATTTTTTTGTGACCTAGTGGGTAACCAATTTTTTTCCCCAAATATTTACAACGCCTTAATCCCTTTCTTCTCAAAAATGAGAAGGCCATGCACCAATTCCATTATTGGAGCATGTGTAATGTAACTGTGTGTGAATAATAATTCCTCATCCTTATGGGAAATGAGAACAACGTTTTTTCCCGTGCCATTCCCACTTTAGGAGCCATCAAAGTACAACTTCCATAACCCATAATTTTCTTCATTTTTCTTGAGTGCGGGTGATATCATAGCTTATTATTCAAGGACTTAATAAGTACCAAGTTTAATTTCAAAATCTTCAAGGTCCTTAGCATATGGATCAAATTTTTGGTGCCTTTCCACCCACTCATCTATAACTAAGTCAAGTAGAAGAGGAGGAAGAGGTTACTCTTGAAAATTATTCTTGGATTTCTGGATTAGGAAGCTAGCTTGGAGATGAGACACATCATATGAATCAACATGATAGGAAAATATTGGCTCAGCTTGTATGGTGAACTTGGTAGCATACCTTTTCTTGAGTAGTATATGTGACCAAATCGGAAGACAAGTAAACACTTACTTTAGCGGTGAATTCTCTTGACAAATCTAAGGCAAACAAAGGAGGTAGGTCAATGATTGACACATCTTGAGTTATGGTTAATCTTGGACATGCATGGAGTTTTAATTTAAGATCCTTGATGACTCCTAATGTGGTGATAATTGAGACATTAAGTTGCAGGAATCCTTTGGATAAAGGGTTGTACTTCATACCTAAGACATCAACAATTTTCTTTGGCATGACAAAAATATTAGTGCCTGAGTCAATCCTACAATTGTGTACAAGGTGTTTTCATATGATAAAGGACATATAGAAGGTTGGGTTTTTAACAAAATTACTTACTTTCTTCTCCTCTTATTTACAAATATTGATAACAAGATCGTGTTTTTTGGATGACTAGATCAACACGCGAAGTTGGGCCGATATTCGTGTAACATGTCACGTTGAGATTGAATGGCCAAGGCATCCCACATTGTGACATTTACATTTATCTTCTTCATCTGATCCAAAATTTTGAATGGAAGGCCCATTGACTTGTGCATCCGGGAAAAACAACATCTTTTCTTGGTTTTTCAGAACAAAGGTAGGAACCTTAGTGGTACAAAGGCTTGACCTACCAAAGGAGGGGCATGCGCTACTTGAGAAGGATCATTTTGTGGAGCCTCACACATAGGAATTTGTGTTATTTTATTGTTATATGCCTTAGTTGTATCCTTTTTTTTTTTTATGATTGGCTTGTGTGATAGGAACTGAAGGTTATGCACTTGAATCTAGAATTCTTTTCTTGAACCTTGTTTTGTCATACACTTTTGCATGAGGTTCGACAGGACTTCCCATGGCTTGATTGATTACATAGAATTACTAGGTGCCAAAGAACATTATATTTTCCTCTCAAGGATCTTTTGACCTTTTTAATTTTCTTCTTTAGGTGTGCTAGTAGAAGTCTCACAATTAGAAGCATTCGGATCATATAAGCATGCATGGGCATGGAATTGGTGTAGTGATATTGACTATGAGGCATATTGAAAGGAAAGAACCATTCTTACTCTTGAGCCATATTGTTCTAAAGTAGAACAAGTTATTGACTTGTACTAGGCACTAGAAGAGGTGGTGTTGGAGGAACAACTTGCAAGGGAAGATGTGCGTTAGCATGCCATCCGTAACTTTGTTGGTTCTGTGCATATCTTTGGTTTCCATAATGATTCTTCTAGGGATAATTTATTTGGTTATGCACCTAATTATAATTGTTTATGAAGGCTTTTTCGTATTGTTTCTCCAAATATATGACCTTATTGGAAAAGTTTCTAATCAGGGTCTTCAATTATTCATCTTCAATCTCTACTGCTTACAATGAAGAGTAGGATGTAGATGCAATGGTTATGTTCTCTTCTAAGGAATAGGTGTAACAAAAGGATAGGGCACTTTGGAGAAATCTAAAGGAACAAGGGTGCAAGAGGTCTAAGAGCCAACTTTCCTACCTATATGAGACTATTTTCTGCCCTTATTGCAATATTGTAAGCAACGAGTAAAGTTTTATCTCCCATGGATTGAATCATGACTCGAGATGTTACTATTTAGATCCCTTAGATAATATAAGAATGTATGTTGGGATGTAGGCCTTACCACTAGAGGAATTCTATCCCAAGTATTTTGGAATCTAATATTAAAATCAATAATTTGTTCATTAGGTTCCCTTTTATTGTAGATCGGTTGCTCTACCAAAGATAAGTGATCGACTTGTATTCAAAATAGTTGCATAGAGTTGTACCAAGCTTTTCCTAAGTAGTGATAGATGAAGGTCTCATGCCTTTGTACCATTGGATATCTTTACCTTTGAATGAGGCCAAAAGTAGCTTGACTTCTACATCATCATGCATGATTAAATAGATAGAGTATATTTTTACTACATCTTGGATGTGATCAATAGGGGTGACTTGATTCTCACCAGTGAAGTATGAAATAATCTTAAGTGTTGATTGTGGGCATATCATGTTGTGCATTCAAAATAAGAGGAATTATACCAAGTGAAATTAGTAAAATTCCTCAAAGGAAGAGGTTGCTGGAGTGCCATAGTAGGGTATGGAGGTTGTCATTATGAGGAGGAGTTGAATGAGCATGATGCGCTAGAGATGGAGATGTGCGTGTGAGTCTTATACTATGTACTTTCCTCGAGAGAGATATAGGTAATCGGAATATTCTTCAACTTATCTACTTTATCTCATGTGAACTATTCTCTTCAAAGGTGCTTAGGATTGCTGAAAATAAGAGATCTTGAATTGTTGGGATTCATTAGATGTGTTAAAACGAGCCTCCAAAGGTTGGAAATCACTTAGCCACACACTAGAACTTAGTAATAATGAAATTTAAGTTTTCAATGCTAGTCCCATTAGGCATGCTAGAAACCTGTTGGTTCCTCAAATTTGTACCAATGTCTCGGATATAGAATAATCGAGTCATTGAGTCAACAATGGGACTACCTCCAAGTTGTGGGACCTTGTGCGCTTGAGACAGGACCTCTAGAGAAGTCTCGATTCCTCTATCTATTTCTACTACTACTACTCCTAATGTAAGAAAGGAAAACTACAAAGAGTAATGCCAAGGGACCAGGGGATAGAAGGATAACATGAAAATAGAAAACTACACTAAGGGAGGTGATAGCACCAGAAAATGAGGGATGTACACTACTTGTTACGAGAAAAATGAAAGGAAAGGCATTAAGGGAGGTTAGGAACACATAACATGGACTAGGATGCATTCACACAATCAGTTTCATGAAATACAATTGGAAAATGGAGCTACAAGGGAATTAGAATGACATCGCAAACACAAAATGCAAAAGAAAGGAAATAAAGAATAATAAAACGGGTTAAGGAAGAGAATATCCATAAAACAATGCTTTTATTACTTTCGAAATGCATAGTTGACTACAATGACATCCGAGGCTGATATTTGTATGTAAGAACTAGATCCATAGGTCTCGCAACTCAAAATATAAAGATATGAAATCCTTAACAAATGCTAAAGGATCCAAAATGTCCAAAACTTTACAATGAGCATTTTTATTACATTTATAGATAAATCGATGAGAGAAGAATAGGATAAGGAGGAAAACTCAAATTTGAAAGACAACCGCTAATAATAAACATTCAATGCCTACAAATCCACCTACAAATCTATCTCGATGCACTTCCCATGTTTTTTAGCATGTAGGAGAAGAAAGAAGGCAAGATTCATATCAAATCGGGTGGTTGAAGCATTCGGATATGTTTATTAATGCCTAGAATGATGCTTTCCCATTTCATACCTACCAAATCCACTGAAAATTGAATTTTTAATGTTTTTCATTCTAGTTTATGTCAACAACTATCAAATGAGACTAGGCATGTGGTCATCGAGGTCTATAGAAAAGATATGGTTATCTAAATATTATCGAGCTGTCATAACATGCAAGACACATGGCATGCATGGATTGGTTGAAAGGATGTTCAACTATGTAAGCTATTTACCATTTCTGCCACATGTCACTCATTGGTTCATTGTAAATATTTAGCACACAGATGACATGCTTTGATTGGTTGTGTGTAGGACATTCAATGTTTGATAGATACCATGTGCCGAGAGAAGAGCATAGGAGAAGGTGAAAAGGTATACGTGTGGAAGAATGAAGTACAAAATAAAATAAATAGAGAAAAGGCATGCGTGAAGGCAATGCGTATGAGAGGAATGAGGGAAACACATACATAAGGAACATATGGGATAGGTGAAATTATTACAAAATAATGTGTGGTGCATGAGGAAATGGCGCGTGAGGATGCTAAAGACTTAGCTGAATTTAGGAAGCAAGGCCAAGGCATGTGTGAAGGTAGCATGAAATGTTGGGAAGAAATTTAATGTGCGAGAGAGTGCACACCGGGGGAAGGATGGGATAAAGAGGAAAATAAAAATAAAAAAGAAGGCATGAAGGAGGAAGCGAGCACGACATACGGGGAATTTGCAACCATGGAGATGTGCCAAAGAGATAACTCGAGTGCATGTAACATGTAGTATAGACCCTTCGAGCCGGGATGGGGATGTAAGTTGTCCAAATAACTAGAAGAGTTATTTAGATAACTATCATATGGGTAAATTTTCTAATCATGACCTACAAGTCATATTAAGGTTTCTTGAACATGTGAATCCAAATAAATCTAATATCACTTCATGAATGATGATTAATACCTGTGATTATCACATCATGGAAATCGCAAGGTATGTGAGAGAAATGAATGAAGAATAGATCACTTAATATGACTATGAGTATCAAATGGTATCTATTACAAAACTCACTATAGATGGTGATGTGTATCATATCTAAGATTGTACAACAATATCTACTAAGTGTATTATGGTAAGTGAGTTTATAATTAAACAAATCAAGGATAATTCCATACTAATCACCTCTAATTTGAGTTATCTTCACTCTAATTTAGGAACATTATCTACCTCGACTTGTTTTTATGTGTCCTCTACTATCCTAAGTCAATCGATGATATCTAAATTTCATGAATTAAATATATATGGAAAGTTTCTCGATTTAGAATTGAAGATTTACTCTTAACAAGTTTTCAATATATTGATTGGATGATATAGGAAAATGATAAAATTGGGAAAGATAATGAATCCTTAGTTAATTATATTGATATCTTTTGTATGGATGAAAATTGACATGCATCCTTCAACCGCACTCACCCCCGAGGTATGTTGGAGCAGCGAGATGTTGAATGTGTGTGGCTAATTATAGGAAGATCATTGACTAAGATCTGGTAGTGTGATCTCCTGGTAGATGAATTGGAAAAGGGGAGATTTAGAGGCTATGAATGGGTAGCATAAATTCCCTATGGCTTGTTTGCATAACTTAGATCTAAGTGTTGATCTAGTTTGAAGTGTCCAAATTAACTAAGATGAAACTAAAAATCTATGCTACTACTGAAAGGAAACTAATCTAAACAAATCACAAACGACAATTTGCTTCTATTATGAATAATTAAAATATCTCTACACTAAAACTAAACAAGAAAAATAATCCAAAGTGTGGTTATTCACATGTGCTTGAGTGTATTGAAACTAAACTAACCTAAAATAATAACTTTTCCAAATGATCTATGATGTGCGACAACCTCCTACGAGATATTCTCTCCTTCGATCCATAGAGATGAGAAGAATAGGATCCATCACTAGGAGCTGTTGTTAATTATTTAAACCCTCTTTGAAATTAACTAATTACTTGCAAATGAAAGGAAATTGATTTCTACTCTATTTGATATGATGTAACAATGATAAATTACAATAATGAAGGAAATCACACAACAAATTCAACTCCGGAGTTCACGAATGCAGGTTAATCTAGATGTGTAGTGATTTTTCCCCTCGGTTGTCCTTTTTGTCTCGTGTGTCTATATATTTACAAGGAATTGGGAATGCAAAGGCAACATGAGGAGGATGGTACTTGAGCAATGGAAACTTGAAGGTAGTTTGAATATAATGCAAATAGAAGAGAGATAGCACAAGAGATCCGAGCTTGGCTATGCAATTCCTAGCAAGATAGTGGTAGCAGTATAATGCAAGATACACAAAAATTCTCGAGGCATTTTTCTTGAATACAATCATGAAATATATAAGAATGTACTCTGATAATTAAATTGTTATAAACCCAAACTTGTAAAAATAAGGTAGGATCACCTCTTGGGCAATTTCACCGTCGATGACATCTTGTCTATATCAAAAAAAAACCCAGTGTCCCCGTCATTCTCACACAGAGGATGTATGTCAAAGTCAATATGATTTATTTGAGCACTAAGAGGTGGTGTAACATGGAATAGATGACCAAGACCTAGTGCATTGAGCAACGCAGAGTGATGCACTGTGGTGAATTCTTCAAAGAAATCTAGAAATGAAATGTGAGCAAAGGTCTTGTTTAAATCTGATATTAAATAATAGGCTCTTATTGGTTTTGAGATTATAGGAACGTCATCTTATGGGAAGGAAATATTGGGTAGGGGTTTTGAAATGTACTCCCTCATCTGAGTTATTGCATTAATTTCACACTCAACCTCTAGCTCAACTAATCCCAAGATTTTTGTGTTATTGTTTGAACCAAGGTTAGGAGCGACCCAAGAGTTATTGGAAGTTGAGGCTTCATGGTCATTGTTTCCTATAAGAATGCCTTTGTTTTGTTTTTGTGAATTCACCTTGAAATTTTTAGGATGTGTAGGGAGTGGATCTCAAAATATGCTCACATTAGCATTCTAAGGAGCTACAGGTCATGTATAGTCAGATTGCGAGTTTGTTTCAGGATTTGCTAGGAACATGTCTATAAAGAGTTGCCTTTGGTTTTGGGAAGTATTTATAGAAACTTGTTGCAATCGTGGAAATTCCTATCATCATGACCTCAAACCTTATGGAAACCACAATATAGGTTAGGGTCATAATATTTTGGCCTTTGATAAGCATCTTATTATTGTTGATTATAACCTTGGTTGTAATTTTGAAATTGGTTTTTATAGCCATGATTTGTTGCCCCTTGGCCAAATTTTTGATATTGGTTTGGGCATTGGGTTTAATTTTGTTTTTTGCGGTAGAAATTTACATTGACCATGTTGACGAAGACATAGTGTTAGGGCCTCTTTGATTGCTCGAGTTGTTGTTATTGTTAGTGTTGCCGTTGTTTGGAAAACCAACATTCTTGGCTTGATCAATAGCACTATTCGTGGTAGCACCATGATTGCAATTCACACCTTTAGGTCCTTGGTTTTTGGCACCATTGTTTTTATAATTTTCATTACTTTGATTTGGGGATACCAATTTCCCATTGGGACCATATATCTTATGCCCACTATCTATAGCAGCTTGGTCAATCCAAAGCACACCTTCCAAAACTTCCTCATAACTACGAAAGGAAAATTTTGGAACTCTTCCTTAGTCTCTCGATTGAGTGAGTGAAGTAAAATATCGTAAAGTTCCATCTGGTCCATATTGGGTGCACTTGTAGAGGAATAAATAATTTGGCACCATCTCATGATGAAATGGGTGACAGATTCATTTTTCTCCCGTCTAATGTGCAGAACTCCCTAATCCCCAGTACACAACAACTTATTCATGTCAAATAATTTGATGAACTCAGAAACAAGTTGTTTAAAGGAATGTATAAGCTTCTGGAATATGGTAATACCAATCCAATGTGATTCCTTCAAGAGTATTTGGAAAGATCTTAGCCACTACAACATCCCAAGGAATAAATTCCCTAAAGCAGTAGTGTAGGCCTTGATATGAGTGTTTGGGTCTCCTTCTCCCTTAAATTTTGGAAGATCCGAAAATGGGCAAGAAAGTATGCCACCACATATGGTGAATTCAAGAGGCTCCTTTATGTACCTAGCCTATGTACCCATTGCGTAATATTCCACCGTCTAAGATCCTTGATGAGGAGGTGGAGGAGGAGGAGTTGGATAAGATGCATTATAAGAGTTGATGGGAATGTATGGGGTCCCTTGATATGGCATGTAGGGATCAGGAATGGTATATGGGTCCATCTGGGAGTTTTTGAATACATATGCATGTAAGGTGGGATAGTTCTAGGATATGGACTAGCGGGCGTAAAACTAGGGAATGTTGCATTTCTGTTGTGGTGGCATTAAAGAATGCACTTTTGGAAAGCCCTTGCATAGGATAAGCTTGAGAAGGATGAGGACCCATCCCTAGTGTGTCTAACCCTGTGAGAAGATCACCTAGATTTGAATGAGATAGATAACCTTGTTGTACATGATATTGCATTGGTTTCTCATTAGAAGGGATGTATCCTTTGTTGTCAAATGGATACCCCATGTTATGCCCTATTGCATGTGTTGGTTGTGAATTTTGGGAACTTTCTAATTCTATAATCATCCCCACTAAGTATAAATGAGATCATTGGGAGAGGATTGAGTCCCTTTTTGGGGTTCCCTGTTGCGTAGGGTTTGATTGAAAGCGTGCTCATGGTACCTGTCATGAATTGCTCGGTGTTATAATTCTTGTCTTCCTCGGAATTAAGAATATTAGGATAGGTATTCAAAATATTAGAGGTGAAGCCTTCATTCTATCCAAAGACTCATTTATCTAACAAATATTATTATCTAATCGTGAAAATATATCATCCTCGAGTTGATTTCATGGAAATGTGAGGTCTTGACAAGACCTTATGGTAATAACCTATTCCATTTTTATAACTACGTGGTTTACATTGGTTTGACCATATTGCATGTCTAATGGTTGATCAACCTCCTCCATCCTTACATAGCTAATGGGATTTGAAGTGTAACTAGGGAGGTTTGAACGTTTCTTGTGTAATTGTTGCCCCATCTCGAAAGAGAAGGGGAGTGTTGTGGTTAAATGTTGGTGTAATATTTATCGAGCTAAATGGCCCACCAAACTCTCCTCTAGACATATTTAAGAAAGTATAAAATACCTACCAAAATAGGGAAGAAATGGAAATATTCAAGTAATAGAAATGAAAGAAAAGGAAACAAGAAGGAATTAATCCTTCATGTCGGGTTTAACAATTTGTATGGATGAAAATTTACATGAAACCTTCAACCGCACTCGCCCCCATGGTCGTGCTTCTGAGCAAAGGTGGATGTTGAATTTGTGTGGCTAACTATATGAGGATCCTTGATTAAGATCTGTAGTGTGATCTCCTGGTACCGAATTGGAAAATGGGAGATTTAGAGGCTATGAACGGGTAGCATAAATTCCCTGGCTTGTTTGCATAACTTGGATTTAAGTTTTGATCTAGTTTGAAGTGTCCAAATTAACTAAGCTAAAACTAATAATCTATGCTACTACTAGAAGGAAACTAATCTAAACAAATCATGAAACTAAAATATTACAATCACAAACAACAATTTGCTTCTATTCTAAATAATTAAAATATCTCTACACTAAAACTAAACAAGCAAAATAACCCGATGTGGTTATTCACATGTGCTAAGTGTATTGAAACTAAACTAACTTAAAACAAGAACTTTTCCAAATGATCTATGATGTGTAGACAACCTCCTACAGATATTCTCTCCTTTAGATCCATAGGGATGGGAAGAAGAGGATCCGTCACCTAGAGCTACTGTTAATGATTTAAACCCTCTTAGAAATTAACTAATTATTTACAAATGAAAGGAAAATGATTTTTACTCTATTTTATATGATGTAACAATGATAAATTGCAAGAATGAAGGAAATCAAACAAAAATCCAACTTGGAGTTCACGAATAGAGGTAAATCTAGTTATGTAGTGGTTTGTCCCTTTAGTTTGTCCTTTCTGTCTCTATGTGTCCATATGAGTCCAAGGAACTAGGAATGCAAAGGCACCAACAGGAGGATGGCTCTTGAATAATGGTAGCTTGAAGGAAGTCTAGATACAATGCAAGTATAAGAGAGATAACACAAGAGATTTGAGCTTGGCTATGAAATTTCTAGAAAGATATTGGTAATAGTACAATGTAAGATACACAAAAATCTCAAGCCTTTTTCTTGAATAAAAGCATGGAATATATAAGAATTAGGGTTGGGATGTGCCTTTATTCACAAGGAAAGAAGAGGAAGTTAAACTAATTAAATATATTTAAAAATAGAAGAGGGAAGGAATACCATGCAAATAAGACTATTTTTAGGCAATTTGGTTCATAAACGCACCCTAAAAGTCGAGTTAAGTGAAGCATTGTGTGTCAAAAACACGCATAAAGAGTTCTAGAAAAATCATTCAGACCACCGCCCTACATAGGGAGATGGTCCTAGGACCACTTCCCAAGCCTAGGAGGAGGTCCTAGGACCACCGCCCAAGCCCGGGAGGTAGTCCTAGGACCATCGCCCTTCCGGGAGATGGTTCGACACTAAAGCCAAAAATGCATAGAAATGAGCAGAAGTCGGAAGGAAGTGTGGAAAAGCTAAGTAAGGATGTCTAGGCTACAAATATACACTTGTGAATGGGTTTTGGAGATCAAACACCTTCTTAAAGGAAGTGAATCATCATTGGGGACTTTTGTAACCATTTTCCGACAATGTAGCACATGTAATTTTGGATGCATATAGATACGTTTAGATTGAGATTTATAAATGGGAATCAATAACTAATGATGTGGAGGAGTTGATATATACATGATAAATTTCTCTTACTTGAAAGGATTATTAGTGACAAAGAGCCCAATCGGTTGTATAACTAGTTACCAGTGTGAAGTGGAAGGTGAAAGTAGTCATTGAATCCTTTGGAAAGATAAGTATTTTTCACATGTGCATAGAAGTGAGGACTAATTATATGAGTGCTAATGTGGCACTGATTCACTACCACATTTTCAAGTCAAACATCTCTTCCCACTTCTGAAAACTGAGATCAATAAAAGATTCAAGATTATGATGAGAGAGGAGATATTTCACATTGATGGTTTTTATTCCTAAACAATGAATAAATTGAGAAAAATATATGTTTCACTTCAAAGGTATATAATCATTTTACAAAGTTCTATAAGACCTTTTTATCTTATAGAGAGCAAGAAAGTATTGGGTGTTACGTTGTGATAACACCACTATACCAGATCAAGATATTATTGAGGATATCATTGATATATTTTAGTCATTAAAGGAAATGAATATCATGATAAAGGGAAAATCACTTAAAGGAACCATAGTAGCTCAAAATTTTAAGACTATATTATTATTTTAATTTATTTTTTAGAAATAGAAACAAACTTTAAGTAATTTCCTTATTTGGTATTTTTGAGTTATAATATTTTATAGTTTCAAATTATAAGGTAGTTGATATTTTTATGCCTCCCATCCTTATAAATAATCATTGTAATTCATATGATAGGGAATTTTTTAGAATAATTTTGCAATACTCTTAGATTTTTGAGAGTTTTATCTCTAGATCCTCATGATTGTAAGAGGATTTTAATGTTGCAATTTAGTAAGAGAAAGAAATTTGAAACTTTAATTCATTTTCCAAAGTGAATAGAAGAAATATATTATAACTTTGATTCTAATGTCTTTATCTTCATTAAATTTTTCCTTATGTAAAATGTGTGATTATTTTTATTCATTTCTATAAGAAAACAAGTTCCAACAAAATATTAATATGGAATCCCTTTCCTTCATTCTAGAGCAAGTTTTGCATTTTCATATTTGAAATTTCAACTTTTCCCCTTATTTCCCATATTCCTTTATTTTCCAATCCTCCTTCATTCTCCATTCATCCACACATTTATTTTCTACAAAACTCCATCCCTTGGGAGTAAAATCCTAAACCTTAAAGGATAAACAATTTCAATATTGCAAACACTAATTCTTGTAATTTTGGTGCTCAATAAGAGAACCTCCATACACAAGTATAAGATTTACTTTTTATGATTATACTATTGTTGAAATCCCTATTTTTACTAGAGAAAAATATTTTCCCAAAACTTACTACAAATATTCACCCTCTAACTCATGCTCAATTTGTTGAGTATAATTTACTCTTTTAATCCCTCCATATAAAAAATTTACAGCATGAGTGTCCTTATGCATTTTATATTATCATCTAGGCCTACTTGCACTACTTCAAATATAAAAGTTAAATTATTAATATCAACTCTCAAAAAGTGATTTCCTCCTTATTCTCAACTTTAATAAGGGGGATTTGTTTCTCACATATATTAGAGAACTAATTTTAGTCAAGTTTTTAGAAGTGGAGTTTTGCAAGGATTATAACAAAGAAATTGAATAAAATAATCATTTGTAGTGTTAAATTATTATCTAAAATGCAACGGTTAAAGATAATTAAATCAATCTAATTATCGATGTTGATTTCATGTCTCTTCTCTAGAAATTCCCTTCAATTAGTGCTTAAGAAAATTGATCAATTGAAATAATACTTATATTCCATGAGAATAAGTTGGGCTCAAAATGGCCCCTTGGAAATTGGTAACAACATCTAAATCACTTGAGGTATTGGTCTCAAACAAGGTCACATGGGAAATATAGAACTCAATGTAAATATATTCTTGATATGGTGACATTTGTATGTAAGCTAAGATGATTTATATAAATATTATTTCTCTAAATTAAGGTAAAGAAAAATACTATACTAGATCTGACACACATATAACCAAATGGATATGAGTATAGGGATTATTTATAGGTCTAAATGATGTAACCCACACTTAATGAGATAGGACCTATAAATCCAAAGATATATTTCTCTAATGGTTGTATTATGCCATTCAATGATAAGAAAAGATATAATCCATGAATAATTATAGTGTAAAAGATAAATACATAATACATTATCCTAAATGAAACATGAAGCATACAAACAATGATTAACCAAATAAAGGAAATAATATAGGTATAAAGATACTTATCTTTTGTGTGTACATTGTTCATGTATTAATCTCCCTTAATTGTTTGTAGCACCTTTTGTGAAACTGTTAAGGGAGAGGTTAGAGAATAATAGGAAGAATACTTAAGTAGATCAAAATTGGGGACTCTAATGACTAAGGAAGATCTTGTTGGATCAAATAATATTATTGAATATTCTAATGATCCAATACTCCAATGTTGATCTCTAAGTACAAGCTCCACCAAACCCAAAACCTCATTAATGTTTTGGGGAGATTTTTGAGAAAATAAAAATATGAATTGTTTTATGATTATACTAAGAAATATATATATATATATATATATATATATATATATATATAACCTAAATTTATTACTTTATCTCACCTAGTGTCATTAGGTTGGTCGATGAAGTTGATCGAGACAAGGTTTGACCATATTTCATTAACTAAGATAATGAATTCATTTGTATGAAAGTAACAAAATGGTGTAGGAAGAGGAAGGGAAAGGAGGATAATTGAATCCAAATGGAACCTAAGTTGGATAATATAGGATTATAAAATACTTTGTTAACCAAGACAATGAATTCATTTGCAAAAAAATTATGAAAAGGTGAATGAATAATAAGGAGAAATAGGATAATGGAAAGAACCTCAAACAATTGGAAATTTGATCTTAATTATCCATAGAGGTAGTACATTGGTATATAGTGGTGGTAAAATGGTGTTAATAAGGGTAAGTACTAAAATATTTCCCATAATTTTCCACAAGTTGGTCCACCTTGATCTTGGTGCAATCCTTGAGACATGCACTTGAGGAGTAATGCGTTGATAGCATGCACAAATGATATCATTAATAACTAGAAATAATATATGTGTGCATGCACACACATATGTGTGGGTGTGAGTGTGAACGTGTGAATATGTATGCACATATATATATATATATATATATATATATATATATATATATGTATGTATGTATTTATGTATGTATGTATATGTTTATATGTGTGTGTGTGTATGCATATGCATAAATAGTTCACTCAACACTAATAATTCTCCTTTATGACCTAATCACTTGTATTGGTTGAAAATCCCTTTGATATTATTTTCCGAAAGTAATCGCCACTCTGCTAGTGATAGTTTAGGTAGACTTTGAAATTTAAATTTCAAGTAGGGATTTTTGTATTATAGACACCTAAATTTGACTACGTAGATTTACTACTAAAATTGCTTTGTTTATCATATTTCTCACAACTTTTTTATAATTAGAGATTTCTTGCTAATTAGCTAACATTCCCCTTCATTTTAGTAAAATTAACGATACTTCATTAATTAACTCGACCCTCACTTCATTCTCGGATTCCAATTTACGCCAATTCATTAGTTATAATCCTCTTTTAATTAACTATTTACTTATTAATTAATCCTTTTTAATCTTCTATTTAATCAAGAAACCTTCTTATTGGTTAAATCCCCTTTCTAATCCTCTCAATCCTCCAAATCCTCCAAATGGATTCTTAAGCTTATCTTGTCTTATTAATTAATCCTACACGCTTAATTAAATCCTCTCCAACTCCCATGAGTTTCTAATAACTAAGTAATTCCTTCTAATCATGTTTATCCCTTATTATAATTTATCTTTTTCCACATTCTCTAGGTTTCTAGCTTCTCCCAAATTGGAAAGCTATTTAAAGAACCTAGTACCTCCCTTCATATCTTACACCAATGTTTCAAGTTCACATCATTCTCTAGGTTTTTTGGTCATTTTTCTCATGTTCTTGAAGTTACATAGGATCCTTGCAGTACCATTAATTATCTACGCATTTGCATTTGTCTTTGTTCATTAGTGTTGTTGTTTATGCGTTAGTGTTGCATATCTCTGCGTTAGCATTGATCCTACTTGTGTTTGCACATATTCCTATATACTAGTGTTATTATCTTCTCAGCATTATCAAGTTATCTATTTTTTCCTCTACCTAAACAGAGGGTCATCACGCGCTTTCATTAACCATACTTGAACTATTGTTATCGATTTACATGTATGTATCCCATTATACATTTATGTTTTCTTATTTGCTTCTACATAGGCCCTTATGCATTTTTTTAGCTAACTCCGTGTCTAAATTAACAATCCTTTCACTAGCATTGGCCCGTGTGTGCTACCGTTAAAACTCATGCATTAGTGTTAGTCTACATGCGCAAGTGTTTATTGTTCATGTGCTAACATTTTACGTAGATTTTGGGCTTGAATTTCAAAATTCGAGAATTTGTTTTTGGTTCTTACTTGCTATTTTATAGGTTTTATGACTTCATTTTGCAGGATTTACCTTTTAAAATCATTTTTAACTCATTTAAAGGCTTTGATGATTGTTATTTTTTACATTTTGCTTAAGTTAGGTCAAATTTTTGTATGGTCTTCTCTTACGCCTTTTGGCGATCTTGAGAATCAAAAGAAAATTTGGTCTTCTTTTCTAACATTTTGGTTCATTTGGAAACTTCATCATTTCAAATTGTTTAAGGAAATCAATCTTTCAAAATGCACTTAATTATCAATGGTTAAAGTTTTCCCTTTTGTAATAGTTGTATCAAACATCATGTATTCTCTTCTCCTGTGCCTTTGAGTGATCTTGAGAACCAAAAGTGATCTTGATCCTCTTTCAAAATATTGTGGGTTTCATTGAAAACTCAAGCTAAATTTTGAGTGCAAGAACCATACGCTTGTCAAAGAATCCAATCAAAACCAATACTAACAACATTGTGTGTAGGTTACCAATGGTGTATTAAACTACATTTTTAATGAAAGATAAAAAACACACCATTTATTCATTTATTGTAATTACAGGTTTGAATAAGGGTTAAAACTTGTTCGCATTAAATTGTGGGAAGTATCTTGGTGCAAGCCATAAAACTCATTATGATCATTACACATTAAGGGAACTGGTTAAAGAAATGGGAAGTGCCCCACTACGTACCTAACAAGAAATACCTATGAGGAATGCTTCAAGTTGTTCATATGAGGCCTCTTTCATTAATTTTATTGTGGGGTAATGGTCCTTTGTCAACGAGTTATCTAGCGAAGTGTACCTCTTTTAGCAAAGTTTTTGTGAGTGTTAAGAAGAAAATTCTAGGTATTCATTTGGCATTGGGACCAACTTGACTTTATCAAATTGTGTTTTAAAGATCCTTCACAAAGCAAAAACTTATTCGAGTCAAAACCATGCTTTTGAATAAGGAGAGAGTTCATTGAAGTTTTCATCACTTGTTATTCATCACGATACTTATAACGAGAAAATTTATCCTATTTTCTACCTTGTTATAAGACAAGGTGAAATTTGCCAAAGTTCTCGCCACATATTTTTCATCACCACTTGTACTATCTCATTTGTTTTCTTTTTTACACTTTTGGTCAAAATAAAGCAACAAGAAGTGGTGCAAAAATCATGTCCACCACTTTTCACCCACTTACATCACTCCTTATTGCGACATTGATGTAAGTGTTGAAAGTGTGTTGGTACGTATTCATATTTCGTAGCCTTATCTTAACATCCTTGTCTCATTGTAGAAGGTTATCCTATCTTTAATACCCTTTACATCATTATGCTTGTTGCATTGTATAAATATATTTTGATACTTACATCTTGTTTATTAAACTTGATATAAGTGTCAAAATTTTGTTATTATGTCGCTCACATTGTGTCGACTAATTGATATATTTATACCTTATTTTTCTCAAACATTGACTTAATTTTTGGAAGTTTATGTAGTTATGATGCTCGCATTGTATCAATCACTTTTTGATACTAACATCTTGTTTTTCCTAAATAAATGATTAAAGTATCCAAATTGTATTGTTACATTACTCTCGCATCTGTAGCCTCCATTTTCAAAACTTGGAATTTTTTTGTATTAAACCAGCTTTAGATTATATACCTTGTATTGTTACATTGGTCAAATTACTTCAACCCATTTTTAATACTTAAATTTTGTTTTTCAAAACTCGATTTAAATATTGAAATTGTTTTGTCATCTTATAAAACCCAATCTTTGAGACAAAATTTAGACATAGGGAGTAGGTTATTTTATGGTTGATCCCTTTTTCGAACTTACTTTTATTTTTCCTTGAAAACATTTCATGGTATATTTTCATCTCCTTAGAAAATTATTTGTGACATTTACAACTATTACATTGTTCAATTTACCTTGATTCTTTGTGATTCTTGGTGACATTTGCATCCATCACACTTCTTGATTTTTCCTAGGTTCATTGTAGAAATTGAACACATTTTTCAAACCTTCGTGAAATATTTCCTATTATTCCTCCTATTATAATAATGTGACATAAATATTATTATCGAATCCTTTACATGGTAACAATTTAGGCTCATTGCTTGAAGACAAAAATTTGTTGACTAGAGTGGAGATGAGGAGACGTCACCTTGGGATAACTTCATGTTTTACCCTGCACACATGGATAAATTTCTCTTCCATAGCATAGATCAAGTGTTAGTACAATTTATAGAATTAGGGGCTAACTTTCCAACATAATTTAGCAATATTGTTCTTACATATATGGTAATTCTCCACTAATAATTCTCCTTTATGTACTAATCACTTGTATTGGTTGACAATCCCTTCGATATTATTTTCCAAAAGTAATCTGCCACTTTGCTAGTGATAGTTTAGGTAGAATTTGAAATCTAAATTTCAAGTAGGGATTTCTCGTATTGTAGATACTTGAATCCATCTGCATAGATTTACTAATAAAATTGCATTGTTTATCATATTTCTCACAACTTTGTTATAATTAGATATTTCTTGCTAATTAGCTAACATTCCCTTCATTTAGATAAAATTAACGACACTTCATTAATTAACTGACCCTCCCTTCATTCTAGATGGAAATATATGACACTTCATTAGTTATAATCCTCTTTTAATTAACTATTTACTAGTTAATTAATCCTTTTAATCTTCTATTTAATGAGTAAACCTTCTTATTGATTAAATCCCCCTTTCTAGTCCTCCCAATCCTGCAAATCCTCCAAATGGATTCTTAAGCTTATCTTGTCTTATTAATTAATCCTACTTGATTAATTAAATCCTCTCAATTCCCATGAGTTGCTAATCACTAATTAATTCCTTCTAATCATGTTTATCCATTTCTTATTCTAATTTATCTTTGTCCACATTCTCTAGGTTTCTAGCTTCTCCCAAATTGGAAAGCTATATAAAGAACCTAGTACCTCCCTTCACATATTACACCAATGTTTCAGTTTTGCACTATATGCACATGATAAGAGCATTTATACCATTGAACAGTTATTAATGTAGCATCCTTTCTATCCTCTACTTGTAAAGAGTAGTAAAGAAAGAACCATGCATGGAAAAAAAGCCATATTAGTGAGATCCTTTCCACTTTATGGAGATAGCCTTCCTTTGATCGCATCATAGTCATGATTAGTTAAATAAAGGAGAAAATACAATGTAGAAACCTCATCAAAAATAACAAGGGATGGCTTAGTGTTTCATGTTTAATTAGATGCATTAGTTGGTTTTTTCCTTACATAGCTTTATCATAGTGTTCTTGATAGATTATCTTAGTTATGAATACTACTTGGTGTTATTTTTATTAAGTAACTAAACTTGATTTATTCACTGCATACATATGGCACGCTTAGTGAGACAATCCTTTGTCTCATACCCATTTATTGAGTTTTCGTACTTAAGTTTCATTTTTCATACTAACCTCTTTTTAACACATGTTGATATATCTTGTATTTATTAACTTGTTTTTTTGAGTTTCGCATGTGTTGAGTGTTCCTTCTAAGTGTGAAGGAGGTAAAGTGCAGCCAAATTTGAAGCTTATTAACAAAATTTTAGCTTTTTAAAAAATTTGGTCATTTTACATGTGTTCTTGAAGTTATATAGGATCCTTGCGCTACCATAAATTCTCTATGCATTTGTGTTTGTCGTTGTGCATTAGTGTTTTTGTCTATGCATTAGCATTGCATATATTTACATTAGCATTGATCCTACTTGTGTTTGCACAAATTTGTATGCACTAGTGTTATTATCTTTTTCATTAATGTTATTTATTTATTTTCCTCTCGCCTAAAAAGAGGGTCCTCACATGTTTTCTTTAACCATACTTACACTATTATTGTCGATTTACGTCTGCATATCCCATTATACATTTACGTTTCCTCTTTTTCTTATACATAGGCCCTTGTGCATTTTTGTTAGCTAACTCCGTGTCTAAATTAACAATATTTGCACTAGCATTGGCCCGTGTGCGCTATCGTTAATCCGAATGCATTAGTGTTAGTCTACACACGCCGTGTTTATTGTTCTGTGCTAACATTCTCGTGTAGATTTTTGGGCTTGAATTTGAAATTTCTAGAATTTATTTTTTTGGTTTTTACTTTATTTTATAGGTTTTATGACTTCATTTTGCAGGATTTACCTTTTAAAATCATTTTTAACTCATTTAAAGGCTTTGATGATTGTTATTTTTCCATTTTGCTTAAGTTAGGTCAAATTTTTGTATGGTCTTCTCTTCCGCCTTTTGGCAATCTTGAGAATCAAAAAAATTTGGTCTTCTTTTCTAACATTTTGGTTCATTTGGAAACTTCATCATTTCAAATTGTTTAAGGAAATCAATCTTTTAAAATGCACTTAATTATCAATGGTTAAATTTTTCCCTTTTGTAATAGTTGTATCAAACATCATGTATTCTCTTCTCCCGTGCCTTTGAGTGATCTTGAGAACCAAAAGTGATCTTGATCCTCTTTCAAAATATTGTGGGTTTCATTGAAAATCGCTAAATTTTGAGTGCAAGAACCATACGCTTGTCAAAGAATCCATTCAAAACCAATACTAACAACATTTGTGTAGGTTACCAATGGTGTATTAAACCACATTTTTAATGAAAGATAAAAACACACCATTTATTCATTTATTGTAATTACAGTTTTGGTGTCCCCAAATTTCATCCTCGAAATCTGTGGATTACCCTATTTGAAAAAAATTCATACTTTAAAATAATGGGTTGTTTTGTGTTTTTATTGCCAAAAATTTCTTGTATTGCGTCAAGATATTCCCAAAGATCCATATTATCCATTTTCACCAATTACCCGGATGCCCAAAATTGTTATATTCTCATTATCGGGATTTGTCTACGAAATTTGTATTTAATTATATTGAGCCCCGTTTGAGGCGATTTACGCTCTGTTTAACCTCTGTTGTGATCAAACATATCATTATTCCTATATACCATAAGGGTTTTAACTAGGAATAAGTTTTGGGCTTTATTTGTGACTTTTGGCAATTTTTTGTGTTTTTGTGTTTTCCTGTTTCGTTTTCTATGAAATTTCTCTAGATCAATTCCTTTATCGAGTTAGCCTTGATTCTTAGCCTAGAGTATTCAGAGATCACATACACACATTATGCCAAAAGGAAGTCACCATCGGAGGTCCAGTTCACTGGGAAAAGGTGAAGTCGTGCACTAAAAAGCCCCTACGGGGTTGGGCGCATTTTTGGAAAACAAAGGATTTAAGTGGATCATGGGAAAAATAGAAGCAGTAGGTAGGTGGGATTTTATTGCCTACCTTGCAGGGTACTTTTTCCCATGATGGAAAAGTCACTTAAGTTGCAGTGGAAAATTAGAGGCAACAGGCAGCGGGAATTTATTGCCTGCCTTGTAGGGTAAAAATTCCCATGGTGAAATAAAAGAAAAGTGACTTAAGTGAAATCATGGGATTTTATTGCCTGCCATATAGGGTAAATAATCCCTTTGTTAAATTCAAATCACTTAAGTGGATCATGGGATTTCTGGGGCTGCCTTGCAGGGTAAAAATTCCCATTGCCATGTGTTTTTAAAAATAGAATTCTATTATGCTAAAAAGTGCGCCCCCTTTGGAGAGAGAAAGGCAGCCTTTAATGTGATTAAATTAATTAATTTCACTTCTAATTTTGGTGCCCAGGTATGGAGAAAAGTCAACAAAAGTAAAGGGGAATAAATCAATTGGAAATAGATTGTATAAAATTAAATAAATTAATTTATTTAAAGGTAACCCCCTCTTGTGAAAAAGTGTGCCCCTTTTAGGAAGGATTTAATGCTTTTTGAAGTATTAAATGATTAAATAAATTCCTATTTTCAGTGGCTAAGGTTAAGGCACACTGTGAAGCTTTAGTTGAGTGAAGAGTGGATGTTTAAATTGGATTAATTTAATTAATTGGATGGCTGTCCTTAAACATGCTATTTTAACACATCAGTTAAAGAGAAAAGCATGATTTTTAATTAATTAATTGCTAGGAATAGAAGGGGAAATTATTAATTAAATAATTATGAGGGCTATATAAGCATGGGCTGCCATAAGGATGAATTAATTAATTCACAGGTGAAGAAGTGCAGCCCAGAGGAAAAGTGCACCCCATTTGGAGAAGGATTTTGCTCAGAGGAAGGTGGATTTGATGCTAAAAGCTTCTAGTTTTGGCGCATGCTTTGAAGAAGGCTGATTTGTGTCTATATAATTGTTTGTAGAAGTGATACAGGTGCTCAGGTGATGTTGGTAAAATTCATGCTCACTTTGCATGCAAATAAAACGTCAAATTTTGGGGCAAGCGAGGCTTGAATTATGTAGGTTTTTGTGATTAAAATTCATCAGTGCATGCTCCGGTTGCCATCTTTGTCTCGAATTAATTGCAGGAGTTAGATACATGTGCTTTTATAAAGACAAAGAACTTATATCAATGTCCAATACATTGAATATTTCCTCTGAATCTGAAGGATTATCCAAATCTACACCAGTTTTGAAGAATTCCAGTCAAATAAGAAGAAAAAGAATTGTTCAAACAAAGATAGACAAAGCTATAGCGAAGAAAGATGAAAAATAAAGTACAATGGAGTCATGCATCACTTCTAAATTTGCAAATGTTGGAGACATGGATCTAGGCTCGGAATCTCTTGCTGAATTGATAGACAGATCCCAGAGAGCAGAAATACTTCACTCATGTGTGCAGGAAAAACTTCACTCATGCGTGTAGATTAAAAGCAGTGGAATTATTCGAGCTGCAGCTTTTCCATCCACAACCCAGTTGCCAGAGTTTGTTATGCAGTGCAGATCCATATCTAGATGCGATGCAGATGTAAATCCATATGCAGATCCGAGATCCGATCTCATAGTTGCAAAAGCTTCCAAAGACAAAGGCTTCATCCTCTTGTTTTGAATGCATCCCATGAAGAAGTTAGTGCATGGAAAATTCCTTCCAAGATCTTGTGAAAATGCTCCCATCTTCCAAATGAAGCCTTCATTGAATTTTCATTCATCCAGTGCTTTCCAAAATTTTAATTACTCATATGCAATTAAAAATAAGGATGATGAGTTATCTACGGAAAACATTGCATTGATGCATGTGACTGAGAAGAACGAAAAAAGCTTCAAGGATAAAATAGAAGACAAGGCAAAGGAAAAATTCCAGCCATTTCTAATTCCAGCTTGTTTCCGAGATCCACTTGCTCCTAGATCTAGTTTGGTGAGAATCAAAGGCAAAAGAATCAATGATGCAGACATGAAAAAGGACAAGACTCGCAGCTTTCCTCTTTCTTCTTCTTTCTCTTATTTCCTCCGACAAAATAATTGAGTGATGAATTAAATTATACAACTTAAGTGATTGGTTTAAAATTCATTACTTGAAGAAGTCAACTACTTGGAGATAGGTGGCAGATGTGCAAAATAGAAGGTTCTATTTTTAGTTACAAATCATACATGTCATGCAAAGAGGAATTCCAGGAGGGAGATTTCCAGTTGTTTCCTTTCCAACTTCCTCAAGTGCCATTTCAACTAAAAGTTTCCGACTTGTAATTTCCCCTCCACATTCTATAAGTAGAGGAAGAACCTTCGTGTTAAGGAGCAGAATTTGTAAGTAGCAACCTTGTGTTCCGGACTTTGTCTTTGAAACCCTTGAGAGCCACTTGAAGCAAAGGAATATACAAAAGCATATTTTGGGAAAACTTTATGTCACGGTGTATTGTGTTTATTGCTTTTTATCTTTGATCTTTCAATAAACTTTGTGTTATTTCAGATCTAGATCTAGAGCTACATTTTCTTATAATTCTATGTTTATATCTATTGGTTTCTTCTATGTGTGTACAATCAACTCTGCTATCTATTGATTGGGATGCACATCTTTCCCATTTCTTCTTCGTGTTTATATAATTCCCTTTCCTTCTTCTATAAATATTTCCTTTCTTTAAACAAATGCTTACTTTTACAAAGTCTGTTCGGTTATGGTTCATGAACTGAGTAGTTAAAGTAAAACCCTATTTATATATTAGCATAATTTAATTAACAAATATGACACGGGAGCCTCACTGGTAAATGAGGGAGATTTATCTCATGAATGCCTAGGTTTTGTGCTATGCGAAAATCTAGCCAACAGTTTGAATAAGGGTTAAAACTTGTTCACATTAAATTGTGGGAAGTATCTTGGTGCAAGCCATAAAACTCATTATGAGCATTACCACAAGAACCCTAAAGTAGTTAACACATTGAAGGAACTGGTTAAAGAAATGGGAAGTGCCCCACTACATACCTAACAAGAAATACCTATGAAGAATGCTTCAAGTTGTTTGTATGAGGCCTCTTTCATTAATTTTATTGTGGGGTAATGGTCCTTTGTCATGGATTTATCTAGCGAAGTGTACCTCTTTTAGGAAAGTTTTGGCAAGTGTTGACAACAATATTCTAGGTAGCCATTTGGCATTGGGGCCAACTTGAATTTATCCAACTCGTGTTTTAAAGAGCCTTCAAAAAGAAAAAACTTCTTTGGATTCAAAACCATGTTTTTCTAATAAGGAGAGAGTTCATTGAAGTTTTCATCACTTGTTATTCATCATGATACTTATAACAAAAAAATTTATCCTAGTTTCTATCTTGTTATAAAACAAGGTGAAAATTTGCCAAAGTTGTGCCACGTATTTTCATCACCACTTGTATTATCTCCCTTGTTTTCTTTTTACACTTTTGGTCAAAATAAAGCAACACGAAGTGCTACCAAAATCATGTCCACCACATTTTCACCCACTTAGATCGCTCCTTATTGCGACATTGATGTAAGTGTTGAAAGTGTGTTGGTATGTTTTCATATTTTGGTAGCCTTATCTTGACATCCTTGTCTCATTATAGAAGGTTATCCTATCTTAATTACCCTTTACATCATTATGCTTCTTGCATTGTATAAATATATTTTTGATACTTACATCTTGTTTTCTTAAACTTGATATAAGTGTCCAAATTGTGTTATTACGGTGCTCACATTGTGTCAACTCGTTGATATATTTATACTTTATTTTTCTCAAACATTGACTTAAGTTTTAGAAGGTGATGTAGTTATGATGATCGCATTGTATCAATCAATTTTTGATACTAACATCTTTTTCCTAAAATATTGATTAAAGTATCCAAATTGTATTGTTACATTACTCGCATCTCGTAGCCTCAATTTTCAAAACATGGACTTTGTTTATATTAAATTAGTTTAGACTATATACCTTGTATTATTACAAATTACAACCCATTTTTAATACTTAAATTTATGTTTTCCAAAATCGATTTGAATATTGAAATTTTCTTGTCATCTTATAAAAAAACAATATTTGAGACAAAATTTACACATAGGGAGTAGGTTATTTTACGATTGATTCCTTTTTCGAACTTGCTTTGATTTTCCCTTGAAAACATTTCATGGTATATTTTCATCTCCTTGGAAAATTATTTGTGACATTTACAACTATTACTTTTTTCAATTTACCTTGATTCTTTGTGACATTTGCACCATCACACTTCTTGATTTTTCCTAGGTTCATTGTAGAAATTGTACACATTTTTCAAACCTTTGTGAAATATTTCCTATTATAATAATGTGAAATAAATAATATGATAGAATCCTTTACTTGGTAACAATTTAGGCTCACCGCTTAAAGACGAAAAATTGGTTGACCATAGTTGAAACAAGGAGACTCCGACCTAGGGATAACTTCATGTTTTACCACCCACATGGATAAATTTCTCTTCCATAACATGGATAAAGTTTTAGTACAATTTATAGAATTAGGGGTTAAATTTCCACCATAATTTAACCATATTGTTCTTACAAACATGGTAATTCTCCACTAATAATTCTTCTTTATGTCCTAATCACTTGTATTTGTTGACAATCCCTTTGATATTATTTCCCAAAAGTAATCTACCACTTTGCTAGTGATAGTTTAGGTAGATTTTGAAATATAAATTTCAAGTAGTGATTTTTGTATTGTAGACACTGAATCCAACTACGCAGATTTACTAATAAAATTGCATTGTTTATCATATTTCTCACAACTTTGTTATAATTAGAGATTTCTTCCTAATTGGCTAACATTCCCCTTCATTTCGGTAAAATTAATGACACTTCATTAATTAACTGACCCTCCCTTCATTCTAGATGCCAATTTATGACACTTCATTAGTTATAATCCTCTTTTAATTAACTATTTACTAGTTAATTAATCCTTTTAATCATCTATTTTATCAAGAAACCTTCTTATTGGTTAAATCCCCTTTCTAACCCTCCTAATCCTCCAAATCCTCCAAATGGATTCTAAAATTTATCTTGTCTTATTAATTAATCCTAGTTGATTAATTAAATCCTCCCAAATTCCCATGAGTTGCTAATCACTAATTAATTCCTTCTAATCATGTTTATCCCTTTCTTATTCTAATTTATCTTTGTCCACATTCTCTAGGTTTCTAGCTTCTCCCAAATTGGAAAGCTATATAAAGAACCTAGTACCTCCCTTCACATATTACACCAATGTTTCAATTTTGCAATATATGCACATGAAAAGAGCATTTCTACCATTGAAAATATTATTAATGTAGCATCCATTCTATCCTCTACTTGTATAGAGTAGTAAAGAAAGAACCATACATGGAAATAAAGCCATATTAGTGATATCCTTTCCACTTTATGGAGATAGCCTTCCTTTGATCACATCATAGTCACGATTGGTTAAATAAAGGAGAAAATTCAATGTAGAAACCTCATAAAAAATAACAATGGATGGCCTAGTGTTTCATTTTGAATTAGATGCATTAGTTGGTTTTTTCCTTACATAGGTTTATCATGGTGTTCTTCATAGATTATCTTAGTTATGAATACTATTTGGTTTTTTTTTTATTAAGTAACTCAACTTTATTTATTCACTTGCATACATATGGCATGCCTAGTGGGATAATCCTTTATCTCATACCCATTTCTTGAGTTTTTGTACTTAAGTTTCATTTTTTCATACTAACCTCTTTTTAGCACATGTTGGTGTATTTTGTATTTTGTAACTTGTTTTTTTGAGATTGCATGTGTTGAGTGTTCCTTCAAAGTTTGAAGGAGGTAAAGTGCAGCCAAATTTGAAGCTTATTAGAAAAAATTTGAGCTTTTAGATATTTTTGGTCTTTTTTCCCGTGTTCTTGAAGTTACACAAGATCTTTGTGGTACCATTAATTCTCTATGAATTTGTGTTTGTATTTGTGCATTAGTGTTGTTGTTTATGCGTTAGCATTGCATATCTCTGTGTTAGCATTGATCTTACTTGTGTTTGCATAGATTCCTATGTACTAGTGTTATTATCTTCTGCATTACTATTATTTGTTTTTTTCCTCCGCCTAAACAGAGGGTCCTCACGCGCTTTTATTAACCATACTCAAACTATTGTTATCAGATTTACATGCATGTATACCATTATACATTTACATTTCCTTATTTGCTTCTACATAGGCCCTTGTGCATTTTTATTAGCTAACTTGTGTCTAAATTAACAATCTTTGCACTAGCATTGGCCAGTGTGCACTACCATTAATTCTCATGTGTTAGTGTTAGTATACATGTGCTAACATTTTGTGTAGATTTTCGGGCTTGAATTTCAAAATTTCTAGAATTTGTTTTTTGGTTTTTACTACTATTTTATAGATTTTATGACTTCATTTTGTAGGATTTACCTTTTAAAATCATTTTAAACTGATTTAAAGGCTTTGATAAATGTTATTTTACCATTTTGCTGAAGTTAGGTCAAATTTTGTGTATGTTCTTCTCTTGCGCCTTTTGGCGATCTTGAGAATCAAAAGAAAATTTGGTCTTCTTTTCTAACATTTTGGTTCATTTAGAGACTTCATCATTTCAAATTGTTTAAGGAAATCAATCTTTCAAAATGCACTTAATTATCAATGGTTAAAGTTTTCCTTCTCGTTATATTTGTATCAAACATCATGTATTCATTTCTCTTGTTCCTTTGGGTGATCTTGAGAACCAAAAGTGATCTTATCCTCTTTCAAAATATTGTGAATTTCATTGAAAACTACTAAAATTTTGAGTGCAAGAACCATACGATTGTCAAACGATCAAATCAAAACCAAGACAAACAACATTTTGTGTAGGTTACCAATGGTGTATTAAAACACATTTTTAATGAAAGATAAAAAACACACCATTTAATCATATATTATAATTACAGGTTTAGATAAGGGTTAAAACTTGTTCGCTTTAAATTGTGGGAAGTATCTTAGCGCAATCCATAAAACTCATTATGAGCATTACCACAGAACCCTAAAGTACCTAACACTTTGAAGGAACTAGTTGAAGAAACGGAAGAGCCCCACTACCTACCTAACTAGCAATACTTGTTAGGAATGCTTCAAGTTGTTCGTATGAGGGCTCTTTCATTAATTTTATTTTGGGGTAATGGTCCTTTGTTGAGGAGTTATCTAGCGAAGTGTACCTCTTTTAGGAAAGTATTGGTGAGTGTTGAGAACAAAATTCTAGGTAGCCATTTGGCCTTGGGGCCAACTTGAATTTATCCAATTGTGTTTTAAAGAGCCTTTACAAAGCAAAAACTTCTTCGAGTCAAAACCATGTTTTTCGAATAAGGATAGAATTCATTGAAGTTTTCATCACTTGTTATTCATAATGATACTTATAATGAAAAACTTTATCCTAGTTTCTACCTTGTTATAAAACAAGGTGAAAATTTGCCAAAGTTGTGCCACATATTTTTCATCACCACTTGTACTATCTCCCTTGTTTTCTTTTTACACTTTTTGTCAAAATAAAGCAACATGAAATGCTGCCAAAATCATGTCCACCACTTTTTCACCCACTTACATCACTCCTTATTGCGACATTGATGTAAGTGTTGAAAGTGTGTTGGTACGTAATCATATTTGTAGCCTTGTCTTGAAATCCTTGTCTCATTGTAGAAGGTTATCCTATCTTGATTACCCTTTGTGACGTTATGCTTCTTGCATTGTATAAATATATTTTTAATACATACATATTTTTTATTAAACTTGATATAAGTGTCCAAATTTTGTTATTACGTCGCTCACATTATGTTGACTCATTGATATATTTATACATTATTTTTATCAAACATTGACTTAAGTTTTGGAAGGTGATGTCACTATGATGCTCACATTGTATCAATCACTTTTTGATACTAACATCTTGTTTTTCCTAAAAAAATGATTAAAGTATCCAAATTGTATTGTTACATTACTCGCATCTGTAACCTCCATTTTCAAAACTTGGAATTTTTTTATTGAACCGCTTTAGATTATATACCTTGTATTGTTACGTTGGTCAAATTACTTCAACCCATTTTTAATACTTAAATTTTGCTTTTCAAAACTCAATTTAAAAATTGAAATTGTGTTTTCGTCTTATAAAACCCAATCTTTGAGACAAAATTTAGACATAGGGAGTAGGTTATTTTACGGTTGATCTCTTTTTCGAACTTGCTTGGATTTTTCCTTGAAAAATTTCATCGTATATTTTCATATCCTTAGAAAAATATTTGTGACATTTACAACTATTACATTGTTCAATTTACCTTGATTCTTTGTGACATTTGCAGCCATCATGCTTCTTGATTTTTCCTATGTTCATTGTAGAAATTGTACACATTTTTCAAACCTTCGTGAAATATTTCCTATTATTCCTCCTATTATAAGAATGTGACATAAATATTATGATCGAATCCCTTACTTGGTAACAATTTAGGCTCATTGCTTAAAGAAAAATTGGTTGACCATAGTGGAGATGAGGAGACATCACCTTGGGATAACTTCATGTTTTACCCCGAACACATGGATAAATTTCACTTCCTTAGAATAGATAAAGTTTTAGTACAATTTATAGAATTATGGGATAAATTCCCACCGTAATTTAACCATATTTTTCCTCGACAAACATGGTAATTCTCCACTAATAATTCTCCTTTATGTCCTAATCACTTGTATTGGTTGACAATCCTTTGATATTATTTTCCAAAAGTAATCTGCCACTCTGCTTAGTGATATTTTAGGTAGAATTTGAAATATAAATTTCAAGTAGGGATTTACGTATTGTAGACACTGAATTTGACTGCATAGATTAACTACTAAAATTGCATTGTTTATTATATTTCTCACAACTTTGTTATAATTAGATATTTCTTGCTAATTAGCTAACATTCCCCTTCATTTAGATAAAATTAACGAAACTTCATTAATTAACTCGACACTCCCTTCATTCTAGATGGAAATATATGACACTTCATTAGTTATAATCCTCTTTTAATTAACTATTTACTAGTTAATTAATCCTTTTAATCTTCTATTTAATGAGTAAACCTTCTTATTGGTTAAATCCCCCTTTCTAGTCCTCCCAATCCTGCAAATCCTCCAAATGGATTCTTAAGCTTATCTTGTCTTATTAATTAATCCTACTTGATTAATTAAATCCTCTCCAATTCCCATGAGTTGCTAATCACTAATTAATTCCTTCTAATCATGTTTATCCCTTTCTTATTCTAATTTATCTTTGTCCACATTCTCTAGGTTTCTAGCTTCTCCCAAATTGGAAAGCTATATAAAGAACCTAGTACCTCCCTTCACATATTACACCAATGTTTCAGTTTTGCACTATATGCACATGATAAGAGCATTTCTACCATTGAAAAGATTATTAATGTAGCATCCTTTCTATCCTCTACTTGTAAAGAGTAGTAAAGAAAGAACCTTGCATGGAAATAAATCCATATTAGTGAGATCCTTTCCACTTTATGGAGATAGCCTTCCTTTGATCACATCATACTCACGATTGGTTAAATAAAGGAGAAAATACAATGTAGAAACCTCATCAAAAATAACAAGGCATGTCTTAGTGTTTCATGTTTAATTAGATGCATTAGTTGGTTTTTTCCTTACATAGCTTTATAATGGTGTTCTTGATGCATTATATTAGTTATGAATACTACTTGGTGTTATTTTTTACTATGTAACTCAACTTGATTTATTCACTTTCATACATATGACACACCTAGTGGGACACTCGTTTGTCTCATACCCATTTCTTGAGTTCTTGTACTTAAGTTTCATTAGTGCAAATTCACAAAGACACCCACTGGATGTTTTCTCGTTTGTAGTTTGATAATGGACATCTAGTGTGATTACACAACATTGAATCTTTTCCCCAAGTGTGGGACTTATAGAATTGGGAAAAGAATCTCTAGATTAAAGGTTAGTTCCTCTACTCCTCTAATCAGATGTATGCATGAAATTTGTAGAGGTTTAATACTAGATCCTACTCTAAATTCCAAGGAGACAGAGATAAAAGATGCAAAAGAAATAAAACTAAGTAAAAGTGGTGATACACCAAAGGAGTGGTGAACATCTATTTCTACAAATTGACACAGGTTACAAAATGCAACAAAAATCATGCAAAAATTGCTAAAAATGTAATGAAGGATTAGTATAGGGCAAACAACACAAGAGAGGATTGAAAATTCATTCACAGAGCTTGTATTGTCATTTCCATTTTTAAAATACAATGCATTACAATTAGCAAAGAGGAAAAAACATGTTGTAGTCCTGAAAGAGGTTTGATATTCCACAAATTAACTTTTCGGGGTGAAGGAGGGATCCTGCAGTTCATAAAAATCTCCAACCCTTTACAAATGAGCGAATCTAGCTTTTAACAATAAAGGCTCGAGCCTGGAAGGAGAAAATGTGGGAAAAGTAAAGGAATCATTCAACCACCAACCAAATCCATAAAAACAACATGGGTACCCTCAAAAGTTCATTCCCCAAGATTTTTGACCATGCTAGAGAAGAATGGAAGCCAAACTACATTAAAAATGGCGCTCAACGTCGCTTCTGCTCTTTTCTCCATGCTGAGGCATTTTCTCATTTTTATCTCATGAAAAATTGAATATTTCATCATGTAGAGGACTTCAATAGCTTTCCAATGACACAAAAATTGAGAAAAATGAGCTCTGGATCGAAAGTTATGCCCCTTTGAAGATTTAGGAAAAAAAGGAAAAATCGGGTCGGCGGGCCGAAACCCAAAAATTTTCCCTCTTTTTTGAATTTGGGAAAAATTCCCCTAAAATCTCCACCCCCATCACTTTGATTCCACGTGGCACTCTCTGATTGGGTGCAGACCTTAGCCATCTTTCTTCCCCTGCAGGCCCATGGGAAAAATTTCTCCTTTGTGCCCTTTTGGACCCTTTAGCAATTTTCGCCAAATTCCCTGTGCCCCCAACCTCCACCGAGAACAGGACATGTGCTGTGCCCCTATTGGTTGTGGGATTTTGGGCTAGGTTTTAACATTTTTTCCTTAACAATTTTGGTGAAAAGCCAAAATTCACTCCGCCGCCCCGACTCCCGACCCCTTTGACACGTGGCAACCTCCAATTAGTTGGCGGGCTTCGACTAAAATTTTCTTTTTCACCCCCGCCGACCCCTTTATAAATTTTTCTAACTTACCTCTACCGACTGACCATTCCGCCACCACATGGCACTTCCCGATTGGTTTTAGACCTTCCTAGGGAAAATTTCCCTCAAAAACTCCGTCGAGCCATAACTTGCAAAATACAAGGAGTTAGAAGGAAAACTTTACCTTTATGGAAAGGTGAGAAAATTCTCTATCTGATGAAGCCATTTCTAGAAATATTTGAGTGCTTGAGAAAGTGAAATTTTTTTATTGAGGCACAAGGAAGGAAAAAATGAAATATAGTTAGCCAAAAAAAATAAGCAAGGGGCTTATTTTGGATAACGCTTTTATTTTTCATAATAACCTCTTTTTAGCACATGTTGATATATCTTGTATTTCTTGACTTGTTTTTTTGAGTTTGCATATGTTGAGTGTTCCTTCCAAGTGTGAAGGAGGTAAAGTGCAACCAAATTTGAAGCTTATTAGCAAAAAATTGAGCTTTTTAGACATTTTTGGTCATTTTTCCCGTGTTCTTGAAGATACACAGGATCCTTGCGCTACCATTAATTCTCTATGCATTTGAATTTGTCTTTGTGAATTATTGTTGTTGTCTATGCATTAGCATTGCATATCTCTACATTAGCATTGATCCTACTTGTGTTTGCACGATTCCTATACACTAGTGTTATTATCTTCTACATTATCAAGTATCTCGTGTTTTTTCCTCTGCCTAAACAGAGGGTCCTCATGTGTTTTCATTAACCATACTTGCACTATTGTTATCAGATCTACATGTATTTATGCCATTATACATTTATGTTTCCTTATTTGCTTCTACATAGGCCCTTGTGCATTTTTGTTAGCTAACATGTGTCTAAATTAACAAAAATTGCACTAGCATTGGCCCATGTGCGCTCATGTTAATCCTCATGTGTTAGTGTTAGTCTACATGCACCAATGTTTAATGTTCATGTGCTAAGATTTTGTGTAGATTTTTGGGCTTGAATTTCAATTTTTGTTTTGGTTTTTACTGCTATTTTATAGCTTTTATGACTTCATTTTGTAGGATTTACCTTTTAAAATCATTTTTAACTCATTTAAAGGCTTTGATGAATGTTATTTTTCCATTTTTCTTAAGCTAGGTCAAAAATTTATATGTTCTTCTCTTGCACCTTTTGGTGATCTTGAAAATCAAAAGAAAATTTGGTCTTATTTTCTAACATTTTGGTTCATTTGGAAACTTCATCATTTCAAATTGTTTAAGGAAATCAATCTTTCAAAATGCACTTAATTATCAATGGTTAAACTTTTCCCTTCTGTAATAGTTGCATCAAACATCATGTATTCTCTTCTCTTCTACCTTTTGGTGACCTTGAGAACCAAAAGTGATCTTGATCCTCTTTCAAAATATTGTGGTTTTCATTGAAAACTATTAAAATTTTGAGTGCAAGAACCATACACTTGTCAAAGAATCAAATCAGAACTAATGCTAACAACATTGTGTGTAGGTTACCAATGGTGTATTAAAACACATTTTTAATGAAATATAAAAAACACACCATTTATTCATTTATTGTAATTACAGGTTTGGATAAGGGTTAAAACTTGTTTGGTTTAAATTATGGGAAGTATCTTGGTGCAATCCATAAAACTCATTATGAGCATTACCACAGAACTCTAAAGTAGTTAACGCCTTAAGGGAATTGGTTGAAGGAACATGAAGTGCCCCACTACCTACCTAACTAGAAATACCTATGAGGAATGCTTCAAGTTGTTTGTATGAGGCCTCTTTCATTAATTTTATTGTGGGGTAATGGTCCTTTGTCAAGGAGTTATCTAGCAAAGTGTACCTCTTTTAGGAAAGTATTGGTGAGTGTTGAGAACAAAATTCTAGGTAGTCATTTGGCATTGGGGCCAACTTGAATTTATCCAATTGTGTTTTAAAGATCCTTCACAAAGCAAAAACTTCTTCAGAGTCAAAACCATGTTTTTCAAATCAGAGAGAGTTCATTGAAGTTTTCATCACTTGTTATTCATCACAATACTTATAACGAAAAATTTATCCTAGTTTCTACCTTGTTATAAAACATGGTGAAAATGTACCAAAGTTGTGCCACATATTTTTCATCATCACTTGTACTATCTCCCTTGTTTTCTTTTTTTTTACACTTTTGGTCAAAATAAAGCAACACGAAGTGCTGCCAAAATCATGTCCACAACTTTTTCACCCACTTACATCACTCCTTGTTGTGACATTGATGTAAGTGTTGAAAGTGTGTTGGTATGTATTAATATTTCGGTAGCCTTGTCTTGACATCCTTGTCTCATTGTATAAGGTTATCCTATCTTGATTACCCTTTGTGTCGTTATGCTTCTTGCATTGTATAAATATATTTTGATACTTACATCTTGTTTTGTTAAACTTGATATAAGTGTCCAAATTGTTTTATTATGCCGCTCACATTGTGTCGACTCACCGATATATTATACCTTCTATTTTTCTAAAACATCGACTTAAGTTTTGGAAGGTGATGTAGTTATGATGCTTTCATTGTATCAATCACTTTTTGATACTCACATCTTTTTTTTCCTAAAAATTGATTAAAATATCCAAATTATATTGTTACATTTTTTTATTAGAGGTGAAAAAGGGTTGAGGGGACCCCGCCTCATAAAAAATGTTACTAGTTCCTTATAAAATGGTCAAGGGATATACCATTGAAGTCCTACCAAAAAACCAAAGCAGCACAAGACCAGTAATAAGGAAATACAAACATAAAAGAAAGTATCCAAACAAAAAATAAACTAACTAACAATAGCATAACCAAGAAACTAACAACAAAACAGCTTAGAACTAACAACACCAAGACAATATCCCATATACACAGTCACTCTTTTATCATTTCCCCGAGTTCATGCATCTATTCCATTCTTTGACAAGGGATTCAATGGTAGCTTTCCAAAACTTGTAGTTTGGCTCTAGGATCTCCACTTTGGGGCCTTTACCATCTTTTTCCCTTTCCTTAGCAAGTTCCATGGAATGAATCATCTCAGCTAAAATATTGAGATGGTGGATGGTGCTCTTAACATTGAGGAGATGGATATCATAAATCTGGAACACAAATTCTTTCATCTTTAGCATATCCTTGGCCATTTCTAGGCTTCTCTCATTGGCATTCTTGAGTTGTTCACTAAGGACCAATGAGGATAAATTTTCCACTTTATCAGTCAAATCCTTCAAGTCCATGGAGACCATACTAATCTTGTGTCTGTTAATGTTGGTATCAAGCCTACAATGCTCAAATTCCCGCATGAAAGAGTGAGACTTGATAGTAGAGTCTTGAGTAGTAAACAATTTAGATTGGGTAGTTTTCAGAGCATGCAAGCTCTCAATGGCATCCTCTCGAATTCTTGGAGCACTTATCATCTGTAGAATCCAAGGATTTCTCACTCTCCCCTCATCATTGTTATCCCCATCAATAACAGCCTTGTCCAAACTGGAAACCGACAAGTCCGGATTCCCATCTTGGTTTTCCCGAATCTAAAATCTCCACTTCCTCAACCTATTTAGGATCCTCCTCAACCCTGCTATGTTTTTTGATAGCACCATGACTCATATTGGATCTGGTACACTTAGCCACAGGTTTGCCAAATGGGTCTTCACTAAGACTTTCCTCCTTGGGCACTGAGCCATCAACGACAGAGGCCCCAAATTTGTCATTTTTCCCCAAAAGGGGAGTACCCAGCCTGAGCAAGGATTTAATGAGGCCCTGATGCAAAGGAAGGGAGAAGGTCCCTTTCTCAACCATACCAATAGATTTCACTAGGGAGGTATACAGAAAGAAAGGGAAATTATAGGCCTTTGCATTACGCACATGGTTCAACATGGGAAAATGGTAACCATAAATCACTTTATACCTGCCTTCTAAGGTGATGTATGACATAAAAAACTGAGCAATTTCATCATAAGGGTGGGGAAGATTTCCCAGCATACCCATTGTGAAGAGAGACAGGCGTACCCTTACCTTGCATGAAACATTCAATCTCCGTGATCGCTCGCTCGACTTGGGCTTGTAGATACATCTCGCCTTTCGAGCTAAACCCAAGACTTTGAAATAAGCTTAGGGGAAATGGTAAAGGAGAAATTGCCAACCCAGGACATGGCCCTCATTCCACATTTTCACCACAGCTTCACTTAGCTTCTCATCGTGGCCATCAAAAATATTGAAAAAGGGCAGCATACCTACCTTTTTGAGTAGAGTTTCCGCCTCAACAAACATCTCCTGCCTCTTGCGGGTTCAGTTTGAACTAAGTCTCCCCCCATGCTACTGGCTCTGTTCTTCCTTCTATTCTATAAAATGTTAACTTCCCCAGTCCTATCTTCACGCTTCCATAAAACAAAATTATCCATCCTGCCCCTTCGAGGAGAAGAAAAGAAATTTGGCACGAGTTCAGTAATCATGAAAGAGGGGTGTCACGAGTCTGAATAAATTTTTCCTCCTCATTTGTAGGAGTGTTATAAGTTAAACCTTCCCTTTTCATGATTTCAATAAATTTGGCTTGCATCACATTGGGATCCTCTACCACCTTTAGACCCCTAGCATTCACCCCCAAATTGGCCATGTAATCCATGAGAGAGTTTCCTTCATGGTACACATGATGAAAGGAAATGGCCTCAAAAGAGGATGCAAGAAGTTTAGTTTTATTTATGAAGTCCTCAATAGAAATAGAAGGTTGAGAATTTCCTTTCAAACATTTGTATTGTTACATTACTCGCATTTGTAGCATCCATTTTCAAAACTTGGAGTTTGTTTGTATTAAATAAGTTTAGATTATATACCCTGTATTGTTATGTTGGTAAAATTACTTCAACCCATTTCTAATACTTAATTTATTTATTTTCCAAAACTTGATTTAAATATTGAAATTGTGTTGTCATCTTATAAAAAAGAATCTTTGAGACAAAATTTAGGCATAGGGAGTAGGTTATTTTACGGTTGATTGATTTTTCGAAACTTGCTTGGATTTTTCCTTGAAAAAATTTGATCGTATATTTTCATCTCCTTATAAAATTATTTGTGACATTTACAAATATTACGTTGTTCAATTTACCTTGATTCTTTGTGACATTTTCAGCCGTCACGCTTCTTGGTTTTTCCTAGGTTCATTGAAGAAATTTTACACATTTTTCAAACCTTTGTGAAGTATTTCCTATTATTCCTCCTATTATAAGAATGAGACATAAATATTATGATAGAATCCTTTACTTGGTAACAATTTAGGCTCACTTCTTGAAGACAAAAATTGGTTGACCATAGTGGAGACAAGAAGACATCGCCTTGGGATAACTTCATGTTTTACCTTGTACACATGGATAGCTTTCTCTTTCATAGCATAGATCAAGTTTTAGTACAATTTATATAATTAGGGGCTAAATTTCCATCGCAATTTAACCATATTGTTCTTAAAAACATGGTAATTCTCCACTAATAATTCTCCTTTATGTCCTAATCACTTGTAGTGGTTGAAAATCCCTTTGATATTATTTTCCAAAAGTAATTTTCTAGTCTGCTAGTGATAGTTTAGGTAGAATTTGAAATCTAAATTTCAAGTAGGGATTTCTATATTGTAGACACCTGAATTTGAATGCATAGATTTACTACTAAAATTGCATTGTTTATCATATTTCTTATAACTTTGTTATAATAAGAGATTTCTTGCTAATTAGCTAACATTCCCCTTCATTTCGGTAAAATTAACGACACTTCATTAATTAACGGACCCTCCCTTCATTATGGATGCCAATATATGACACTTCATTAGTTATAATCCTCTTTTAATTAACTATTTACTAGTTAATCAATCCTTTTAATCTTCTATTTAATCAAGTAAACCTTCTTATTGGTTAAATCCCCCTTTCTAATCCTTCGAATCCTCCAAATAGATTCTTAATCCTATCTTGTCTTATAAATTAATCCTAGTTGATTAATTAAATCCTCTCCAACTCCCATGAGTTGCTAATCGCTAATTATTTCCTTCTAATCATGTTTATCCCTTTCATATTCTAATTTATCTTTGTCCACATTCTCTAGGTTTCTAGCTTCTCCCAGTTGGAAAGCTATATAAAGAACCTAATGCCTCCTTCCAATCTTACACCAATGTTTCAAGTTTACACTATATGCACATGATAAGAGAATTTCTACCATTGAAAATATTATTGATCTAGCATCCATTCTATCCTCTATTTGTAAAGAGTAGTAAAGAAATAACCTTACATGGAAATAAAGCCATATTAGTGAGATCCTTTACACTTTATGGAGATAGCATTCCTTTGATTGCATCATAGTCATGATTGGTTAAATAAAGGAGAAACTACAATGTAGAAACCTCATCAAAAATAAAAAGGCATGGCTTAGTGTTTCATGTTTAATTAGATGCATTAGTTGGGTTTTTCCTTACATAGCTTTATCATGGTGTTCTTGATAGATTATCTTAGTTATGAATACTACTTGGTGTTCTTTTTTTAACTCAACTTGATTTATTCACTTGCATAAATATGGCATGGCTAGTGGGACACTCCTTTATCTCATACCCATTTCTTGAGTTTTTGTACTTAAGTTTCATTTTTTCATACTAACCTATTTTTAGCACATGTTGATATATCTTGTATTTCTTAACTTGTTTTTTTGAGTTTACATGTGTTGAGTATTCCTTCCAAGTGTGAAGGAGGTAAAGTGCAGCCAAATTTGAAGCTTATTAATAAAAATTGAGCTTTTAGAAATTTTTGGTCATTTTTCCCGTGTTCTTGAAGTTACACAGATCCTTGCACTACCATTAATTCTCTATGCATTTACATTTGCCTTTGTGCATTAGTGTTGTTTTCTCAGCATTAGCGTTGCATATCTTAGTGTTAGCATTGATCCTACTTGTGTTTGTGTAAATTCCTATGCGATAGTGTTATTATCTTCTCGCATTCTTGTTATCTCGTGTTTTTTCCTTTTCCTAAACAGAGGGTCCTCACGCATTTTCATTAACCATAATTGAACTATTGTTGTCGATTTACGTCCGTGTATCCCATTATACATTAAAGATTCCTTATTTGCTTCTACTTAGGCCCTTGGGCATTTTTGTTAGCTAACCTTTGTTTGTATTAACAATCTTTGCACTAGCATTGGCCCATGTGTGCTACTGTTAATCCTCGTGCATTAGAGTTAGTCTACATGCGCTAGTGTTTATTTTTCATGCGCTAACATTCTCAGTATAGATTTTGGGCTTTAATTTCAAAATTTCTAGAATTTGTTTTTTTGGTTTTTACTGTTATTTTATAGGTTTTATGACTTCATTTTGTAGGATTTACCTTTTAAAATCATTTTTAACTCATTTAAAGGCTTTGATGAATGTTATTTTTCTATTTTTCTTAAGTTGGGTGTTGTCCTAGATTTCACCCCGAAATGCCGAGACTACTCCATGTAAAAATTTCACACTTTTAAAATAATGGGTCATTTTGTGTTTTTATTAGCGAGAAGATATTTGTATTACCTCAAGATATTACCAAAGTGAATCATAGGAGCCAATTTTGACAAATACCCAAATGCTGAAAATCATTTTATCCCTTCGTCAAGTTTTTTCTGCGGAAAATTTTATTTAATTATTTAGAGCCCTGTTTGAAGTAAATTTTGCTCTTGTTTAGCCTCATGAAGTTTTTCATGTCAATAATCACATATACCATTAGGGTTTTCACCAGAATGGATCCCGAGCTTTGTCTATGACTTTTGGAAATGTTTTACATTTTTTTATTTTTCTCATTTTTTTCTCTCGTGAAATTCCCGTGAGGTCAATTCCTTCACCAATACAGTCTATTTTCTTTCTGGAGTATCTAGAGATCATCTACGGCTGCCATTCCAAAAGGAATCAGATTCAAGAAGTCATATTCTCTTTAAAAAGATTAATTCGTGCACAAAAAATCCTCTTCTAGAAAAGTCACATTTTTGGGAATGGATGGATTTAAGTTGTAGTGGGATTTTTGGTCGCAGCAGGTAGGTGGGATTTTTGTACCTACCTTGTAGGGTACTTTTTCCCATGAAGGAAAAGTCACTTAAGTTACGATGGGAAAATTAGAGGCAACAAGCAGGTAGGAATTTCTTACCTACTTTTTAGGGTGAAAATTCTCATTATAAAATAAAGAAAAATCACTTAAGGCATTGATGGGAATTTCTTACCTGCCTTGCAGGGTAAAAATTCCCATTATGGAAGTCAAACAACTTAAGTGGATGAAGGGATTTTTGGAGCTGCCATGCAGGGTGAATAATCCCATCAAAGATGACTTTTAAATATAGAAATCAACCTTATTCAAAAAGTGCGACCCCTTTTGGAATTAAAGAATAACTTTAATTGCATTTATTAATAGTCTTCCTTCCTAATTTTGGCACCCAAGGATGATGGAAAGTCAATGCATGATAAGAGGTCAAAGAAAACTGAAGGAAGAAGGCTAAAAATAAATTAAATTAATTTATTTAATGCAGCCTTGAAGCATGCTAAAAATGTAACCCATTTGGTGAATAAATAATGCTTTTGAAGCATTTATTAATACTTTTATTCCTAATTTTGGTGCCATAGAGAAATAGAAGGTCCATGCATGATGTGAAGTGAAAGAAAAGGGCTAAAAATAAAATAAATTTATTTATTTAATGGTAGCCATGAGCATGCAAATTTAGGTGCCCAAATTGAAGGAATAAGCATGGTATTTATTTAATTAATTTCCATGAAATAAGAGAGGCATGATTAAATATAGAATGCTAAGAGTTATATAAGCATGGGCTGCCATAGTAAAGAATTAATTAATTCCTTTAGTTGAGGAGTGCAGCTGGACAATTTTGGCGCCCAAAAGGAGGAGGATTTTTGCATAAGAAGTGTTTTTCATTGCCAAAAGCTTCAAAGTTTGGTGCCTAGGATGGGAGGAGCTTGTTTTATGCCTGTGTAATTATCTCGCATATTGGTACACATGCCCGGTGAAGTTGAAAATATTTATGCTTGCTTTGCATGTAAGCAAAGTCTCAAATTTTAGGGCAGCAGACTTTATATGGAGATTTTTATGATAAAATCAAGTGTTCATGTTCAGTTCTTGTCTTTATCTGAATTAATTACATGTATTCATTATAAGTGATTATATAATTAAAAGGGAGCTTAAAAATGTCAAATACATTGAATATATCCTTTAAATCTGAAGAAATTCCTAGATCTGTACTCATTGTAAAGAATTCGCCCAAGAAAAAGTAAAAGATTTACTCAAACAAAGATTACTCCAACTATGGCAAAGTGAGATGAATGAGAAGGCTTAGTGGAATCATGCATTATTTCTATATTTATTGATATCGGTGATATGGATCTAGGCCTAGAACCTCTTTCTCGAGTTGATTGACGGATCCAAAGTTGGAAAGACATCTCTCATGCGGGTAGTTAAGAGAAATAGAATCATTCGAGCTTTAACATTCCCATTCACATATAAGTTGCGAATTCGTCATGGAGTGTGCAAGGTCATACCATCCACTATCCAGGATCAATTTGGGATGATGTGGGGAAGACAATAATCTGGCTGGATGTACAGTTTATCAATTATTTTCTTAAGATTCCAACACGACAGGTAGTGACTACCATCAGCATGCTAGACATTGGCAACAGATGGGAGAAGCATAAAGTCGACTTTGTGGGCATAATGAATAGTAGGTATATAAAGAAGCCCAGATCTACATCAAAGTTCTTGAGGACTCTTCCATGATCCAATCTGGTGTAGGAGGTGGATGACATTACCAAATTTCTATGCAGGATAAGTGGTGAAGCTAACACTCACAACTTCCACTCATGGATGTATGCCTTCATCAGGACCATTGAGATCAACAAAGAAGATTCTATAATCAATTAGTTGGAGATCATCAGTGACAACATCGGTGAGCAGCTCGGAGTGTGAGGTAGACTTACAACTTCAAGATGACTTCATATTTGGTATATGTAGCAGCCTCGCAGGGTATCTTCTCTAAGCTGGATAGACAGGGCGTACTCTCGAAGGATCCTATTTTTGAGTGCTATCCATAGCTTACTATGCCTAAATGCAATAAATATTACAAGGTGGTCAATGATGGATTATTCTATGGATTCATTTGCAGGATGAATGGTGATTTGAAGACCAACAAGGTAAGCAACGAAGCTTGGGAAGTCAGTATCCCAAAGATGGTTGTATCTTCATCCAAATTTGATGACTTCACATACATCAGGGCAACCAGAGTTTCAAGGGAACCAGTCAAACTTCCCAGATATCCAAATGAAATATTGGTCATTATGGAATTATGCGAGATAGCTCATGGAGATTAATGGCCTACGGTGAAATGTCACAAGTCTATAGGCTTCTTTCCAATCACAGTGGGTTATTACAGCTACTAGAGCATTCACAGAGCGAGAGGAATTGAAGTAGAGATGATCTCTCGAGTATGAGCATGAGTTCTTCCCAAAGCATGGCTATACTTTGATCCATATGGGGTAGCAAGAAAGAAAATCTCCCGGAATACGTACATGTTCCTTCCTTAGAATATTTCTGGATGAAGTGTAGAAGCGAGTACGAAGTTAGGAAGAAAGACTTCGATGAGGTTATCGGCATGACAAGTGTTTGATTATGGATTATCATGGATACTGCGGATCTTATAGATAATGGGCTGGTGTTACTTGACACATACCATTAGATGGGAGGGGATAGAGATGCACTTTAGGAGAACATTTTTGGCTATCACATGATCGAGGAGAGGTCTTTACGCTATTCGGTCACATGATTTGAATCAGTTTCTTTGACAAAGGGGTACTACCTTGATGAAGTGTTGATGAATCATATCACAGAAACCTCAAGCATAGGAGATTTCATCAAAAGGAAGTATGAGGGAGAAAGCGAAAAAGGTCCGAAAAGCTTAAAGTGCACAAGAAGTCACATTCGAGGAAAAGGTCACTTCTGGCTATGGTGCTAGTTTTGACTTCTCTAGCATCAATTACTTCACTAAATTTTGCACCTCAACAGATATTTCTATTCCTCCATTGAATCTAGAAACATTTGTGTTTTCTCCTCTGCCACTCTAATCTGCACCTCTTCTTGAATAAATGCTAAATTTACAGATGGTAGAATTTGAAAGATCTTTATCTTTGGACAATACATAGGATGACAACCACGACATCAGTAGCAATTTTAGATGGAGAGAAACCAGAGCACGAGATGGTGGTACATTTGACAACTTATCATTCTCTGAGAAGTAATTTCTCAAAGTGGTTGGCTTCACGGTCCCCCGAGGCTACGAGAGGAGATCAACTTGGAGGAACATGACTTGCAGATGCTCCCGAGTTTGGGTGGAAAAGACAAAGACCTAAAGTTTCTAAGGTGACTTCAAGGTTGATTATTGAGGAGTCAGGGTATAATTTCACTAAGGTATCAGTTCTAGCAGAAGGAAAGAAGAAGGGTGAGCTCACGATAGTGGATATAATAGTGACCAAAGTACCGATAGGTCTAACCACTCTTGAAGGATTGAAGAAAGAAAAGGTAGAAAAATTTAAACTTCAAAAGTAGGTGTCTCAGTTGTGCGAGATTATTGCCAAAATTGCCAAATCTTCCACTTATCCAATTTAAGCACATAAGCGGTGAGTGATCATCGATGCGGAAGTCGAAGATGTAGGAAACCAAGTTAAATCTATCAACGAATGGAAGAATATAATCATTTGTCACGATTATGTACAACTTAGGGAGGTGCCGACCCATCTAAAGGTTATGAAGGATGTATTGGTTCAGGTTCAACAACTAGTGACGAGCACAATGGACATGAACATAGTAGATGAAAGTAACTCCGAGTACTTTGGTTGAGATAAATAGGATGTCGAGGAGGTTTTGACAGAAGAACGAATTGTACCCAATGGATTGGTAAAAATGTGAAGTAGCTTGATTTTGTAGTTTCTTTTTGCTTGGAGATCTTGAGAATCATGCTAAAAATAATGTGGGTGCTCGAGAGTATGACATCATCACTATTAGACAATGTCATTGCTTTCACCAATGAGGAAGTGTTCGGGAATGTTTCTTTATATAAAATGACCATTCCTAACAAATTTCTTGATTCCCTGGAAGGATCTCTTCGATGGTGCAAGAGAGGATTTATGGAAATGTTAGGCCTTTCACGATGGATTCCATCGATAAGTGTAACGATTTAGTTAGACATTAAGAAGTTCAGGCCTAGATTGAAGGATGTAGAAGCATGCATCGAGGTTTTGAATGAAGTCTTGTTGTAATTCAAGACAGAAAAAGAAAATATGGCTAAAATAGATGGGAAGTTTCTAAATGACATGTTTGACTAGTATATTCGAGATCAAAGCAAAAAGAAGATGTAGGGGTTACACGGTGGCAAATATTTCTTCTTATACTCTTCTTCTTCTATTTCTATGTTCCTAGATGTAATTGTAAAACTTAAAAGTTATTGGTTTGAAAACCATTACTTTAAGTTGTGTGGAACGATTCTATAAGTTAAATGATAGATGTGCATAATTTTGACTAGAACTCTTGATACATGTCACTTAGAGAGGAATTAAAGGAATATGATTGTCATATGTTATCTTTACTTCTTGTTTATGTTCTAGTTCAGTTAAGTTTCCCATTTGTAATTTCCTTCTACATTCTATAAGTAGAGGAAGAACCTTCGGGTTAATGATCGAGAATTTGTAAGCGCAATTCTTGTGTTCTAGAATTTGTGTTGAAACCCTTGATAGCTATTTAAAGTAAAGTAATAGAAAGGAGCATATTTCAAGAGAATTTTTGTCAATGGATCATTTTGTTTCTAACTTTCTATCTTAGATCTATTCATAAAATTTGTGTTATTCTAGATCTAAATCTAAAATTTCCTTTGCTTATAATTATGTATGTTAATATCTATATGTTCTATCTATGTACATGCAATCAAATCTATAATCTATTGATTGGGTTGCACATATTCCCTCTTTATTTCCTATTTTCTACTATTTTTTTCTTCATTATATATGTCCTTTCTTTAAAATTTTCTTACTTGCTAAAAAACTATACAACCATGGTTCATGAGTTGCATGGTTAAAGTAATACCCACAAATAGATACTAGCATATTTAACTGAAAAATATTACACGGGATCCTCACTAGTAATTGAGGGAGATTTATCTCATGATTGCCTAGGTTTTTAGCTATGTAAAAATCTAGCCAACATTAGGTCAAATTTTGTGTATGTTCTTCTCTTGTGCCTTTTGGAGTTTTTGAGAATCAAAAGAAAATTTGTTCCTCTTTTCTAACATTTTGGTTCATTTGGAAACTTCATCATTTCAAATTGTTTAAGGAAATCAATCTTTCAAAATGCACTTAATTATCAATGGTTAAAGTTTTCCCTTCGTAATAGTTGTATCAAACATCATGTATGCTCTTCTCTTGTGCCTTTGGGTGATCTTGAGAACCAAAAGTGATCTTGATCCTCTTTCAAAATATTGTGGGTTTCATGGAAAACTACTAAAATTTTGAGTTCAAGAACCATACGCTTGTCAAATAATCAAATAAAAACCAATACTAACAACATTGTGTGTAGGTTATCAATGGTGTATTAAACCACGTTTTTAATGAAAGATAAAAAACACAAAATTTATTCATATATTGTAATTACATATTTGTATAAGGGTTAAAACTTGTTCACTTTAAATTGTGGGAAGTATCTTTGAGTAAGCCATAAAACTCATTATGAGCATTACCACAGGGAACCCTAAAGTAAGTTAACACCTTGAGGGAACTAGTTGAAGAAACAGGGAAGTGCCCCACTACCTACCTAACTAGAAATTCTTGTGAGGAATACTTCAAGTTGTTTGTATGAGGCCTCTTTCATTAATTTTATTGTGGGTTAATGGTCCTTTTCGAGGAGATATCTAGAAAATTGTACCTCTCTTAGGAAAGTATTGCGAGTGTTGAGAACAAAATTCTAGGTAGCCATTTGGCATTCGGGCCAACTTGACTTTATCCAATTTTGTTTTAAAGAGCCTTCACAAACCAAAAACTTCTTCGAGTCAAAACCATGTTTTTAAAATAAGGAGAGAGTTCATTGAATTTTTCATCACTTGTTATTCAATACGATACTTATAAAGATAAACTTTATCCTAGTTTCTACATTGTTATAAAACAAGGTGAAAATTTGCCAAAGTTGTGCCACATATTTTTCATCACCACTTATACTATCTCCCTTGTTTTCTTTCTTACACTTTTGATCAAAATAAAGCAACACGAAGTGCTTCCAAAATCATGTCCACCACTTTTGCACCCACTTACATCACTCCTTGTTGTGACATTGATGTAAGTGTTGAAAGTGTGTTGGTACGTATTCATTATTTGGTAGCCTTGTCTCGACATCCTTGTCTCATTGTAGAAGGTTATCCTATCTTGATTACCCTTTGTGTTGTTACGCTTCTTGCATTGTATAAATATATTTTTGATACTTACATCTTGTTTTATTAAACTTGATATAAATGTCCAAATTGTGTTATTACACCACTCACATTGTGTTGACTGATTGATATATTTATACCTTATTTTTTTGCAAGAATTGACTTAAGTTTTGGAAGGTGATGTAGTTATGATGCTCGCATTTTATCAATCACTTTTGATACTAACATATTGTTTTTCCTAAAAAATGATTAAAGTATACAAATTGTATTGTTACATTACTCGCATCTGTAGCCGCCATTTTCAAAACTTGGACTTTGTTTGTATTGAATCAGCTTTAGATTATATACCTTGTATTACATACGTTGGTCAAATTACTTCAACCCATTTTTAGTACTTAAATTTTGTTTTTCCAAAACTCGATTTAAATATTGAAATTGTGTTGCCATCTTATAAAAAAACAATCTTTGAGATAAAATTTAGACATAGGGAGTAGTTTATTTTAAGGTTGATCCCTTTTCGAACTTGTTTGGATTTATCCTTGAAAAAAATTCATCGTATATTTTCATCTCCTTAGAAAATTATTTTTGACATTTACAACTATTATGTTGTTCAATTTACCTTGATTCTTTGTGATTCTTTGTGACATTTGCAGCCATCACGCTTCTTGATTTTTCCTAGGTTCATTATCAAAATTATACACATTTTTCTAACCTTCGTGAAATATTTCCTATTATTCCTCGTATTATAAGAATGCGACATAAATATTATGATGGAATCCCTTACTTGGTAAAAATTTAGGCTCATTTCTTGAAGACAAAAATTGGTTGACCATAGTGGAGATGAGGAGTTGTCGCCTTGGGATAACTTCATGTTGTACCACTGCACACATGGATAACTTTCTTTTCCATAACATAGATAAATTTTTAGTACAATTTGTATAATTAGGGGCTAAATTTCCACCGTAATTTAACCATACTATTCTTACAAACATGGTTCATGGAGAAGAAGAAGTAGAATGTATCCTTCGATCTATTGATGACATATTAAATTTGGGTCATGCTTCTTCTTATGGTCAAATAAATAACAATGAAGAAGACACAACTTCTAATAACATGAGTGGTTATTGCATACCACTCATTTGAATTAATCGTGAAGCTAGAGGTGAGAATGAATATCATGAAAAATTCCCTCCACATGAAAATAAAGAAGAACCCCAAAACAACAAGGTAATTATATAACGATTACAAGCCCTTAGTCATCAAATGAAAACTTAGCTTCACACATCCACGAGAGACATAGGTAGATCTGCATGTAATGAGAAACCTAAGGTTGCATATAATGAACTTTACACTAAAAATCGTGGTAGTGAAATGTCAAAGTCTAACCACGTGTATATACCTATCACACCTTTTCATGGCCGTGTCTTTGACCAAGAGTGGAAATCCATGAAGAATTCCCTTACAAGTATTCAAGAAAATAACATTGTTCATATTAAGAAATATCAATTTTAAAGAAATATGTCTATATCCTTTCAATCAGGAAATGTTGCATACGACCTTTCCTCCTAGCTTTGAAATCCCTAAATTTGAGAAATATAGTGGTAAATGTGATCTATGTGATCATTTTAAAGAGAAAGTTGTATAGAGTGATACTTATCTTATTCACTTATTCCCACGTAGTCTTGGAGGCCAAAAACTTGAATGGTTTCTCCATATACCCAAAGGGTATGTCTTCAAATTCTTTGAATTAGCTGAGAAGTTTATGTGCCACTTTTAATTCAATATGGAAATTGACATCACCGTGTTAGACATATGTAGTGCCAAAAACGTAATGAGAACTTCATTGGTTTCCTAAAATGATGACAAGGGTTAGCTAGTCTCTTCCCTTACTCTATTCTAGAGAAACAACTTGTTATTATCTTTGTACCAAAATTACATCCTAAAATATCCTTTCACTTGCAAATGCATTGTGTAAGCACTTTTAAGGAATTCATTGAGAAAGGAAGTGATATTGAGAAGGATTTACTAGAAAATGGGACTTTAAAACCTTTTCAAAGATATAACCATGAGTCCAAACCTATATACAAACAAAAATTATTCAATAAAAATAAGAACATTATATGTTATGGAATCACGGATTCAAAACATGTTCAAGTAGCGTGAGAATAACTCTCCTTTGAAACTTTCTAAAATACCAGTTGTACTTGAAATTAAACATCAAGTGTTTACTTCACTTACAAATTCTTTCTCATAAATCTTGAAATAATTATATGCAGTGAACATGGTTAATCTCCCTAATGCTATGCCATTTTTTGATGATGTACCAAAATCGTCATGGTACAAAGACCATGAATATTGTGAATATCATTGTGTTAAAGGCCATGCCATAGATAAATCTTTGAAGTTGAAACACTTCATTCAAGACCTCATAGATAACGAAGATGTTGAAATGGAGTCACCGGAATCTAAAAAAACCTCTAACAAACAATTGGGAATTTATAAAGAGCCATTCCCTAAGCATAAACATGAGGAGAAAAATTTGGATCAAGGTCAGTCATCCTAGAATAAAAACACCAATCATGTTGGCATTAAATAAAATCATTCTTTTGATTCCCTCATTGGCCGTGTTCATCCTCATATTGAGCATGTGAATACCATTAAGATAAATACATAGGAGTGTTCCATGGTAACACGACATGCTCATTTTATTATTCTAGAACCTCCTTTACCTACCCCTATAGATAGTCATTATGATCTCCTTGAGTAGCTTGAGAAGACTACTACCAATATTTCCAACTTGTATTTTCTTAAGATATATGTTCATAAGGACATCCTTTAATAAAATCTTCAAGGGTTAGGAGTTTCAACAGATATTGATCCATTATGATTCTAAGCCTTGGTTGTGTAGATTTCTCATTCTAAACATATTACCTTTAGCCAACATGAGATTCCAATGGATGATCATACACACAATATACCTTTCTACATTGAAGTGATCGTTACTTGAATTTTTTTAAAAAGGGTGCTTATGGAAAATATATTTGGTCTGAACATTTGTGCCTTGAATCTCTTCATCAATTGGGATGCACTGATACAAAATTAGAGCCTAATGTAATCACCATTAAGGCTTATGATAATGTAAAGTGATAGTCAATTTGACATGATAAATTTTCCTATAGAAGTTGGACCTAATATTAATGATACCTAGTTTAATGTCTTGGAATTGGAACTACCCTATAATATACTCCTTTTTCACCCATAAATTGATGCCATGTAGGACATATCATCAAATTTCCATCAATATATCAAAATTTTCCATGAAGGAAAAAAACCTACAATTCTTGGGGACCCCAACCCTTTGCACATTATAGAGAATTATTTGGTTATTTACTCACTACATATGAGTGTAATCTACCAAAATAATTGTTCAAATTCAATCTAAGACTCTTGTCTCCCGCATTGATCCTAATACATTGTGTTCATGTGAAGGTAGTGCTTCAACATTTGCATCTCCCTTTGTTACATGGGAGATGAAAGTCATTCCTACCTCCTATGGATAATACAACCTCCTACATGCCCTCCTCATTTTCAATCTCCCTCTATCACCTAAAACACGTGGTAGACCCATTTATTAGCCTCAACAGTCCTAATAACCTCGCAACATTGACACTCTCCTTCCCGGTGGAATTTTAGCAGACGAGAAAATTCTTGACACTTATACATCTCGATCTCCCGATGATATGGTGGCTTCCTATTATCAAGATCCTAAATATGCCATCCCTAACAAAATGATGTATGTCATGGGTCACCGAGGATATGGATGTTTCATAAATGAATAAGGTGTACAAGAACCTCTTCCAAAACTACATGAAAAGATAGAAATATATGGTATTAGTATTCAACCTTATGGGTCCCATCCCTCGGAAGTTGAAGCTACATATTCTCAACGTGATGATAATTATTCCAATTGTGATAGTGAAACAGATTCCCTTTGTAGCCTATATAAGGAATTTCCTCCACAAACCTATTTCTTGACACAAATATTTTTACCTTATCCCCTTCCACTCCCGAATTCAATATTGTTCACCTAGCCCTTGTAAACTAGGACAAAAAACAACACATAATAATTGATTTCTTTCATAATGATGAAATAATTGGTGAATTTATGGGTCTAAGTGATGACATTCCTATCGACAGCCACAAAAAGGGCTTATCTATTGACCTTGATACATACACGTATTTCGAGGAGGAGGATGAGTTTTGTGGTCAACAAAATCAAAAGTAAAACAAGGAAAAAATGACTTCTAAAAAACCTCATCAAAAGAATAAATCAAAGTACCATAGTGAGAACCTATGTGAAGCACTATCGCACAAACAAATTGAAAAATCAAAGGATATAAAACATGACCAATCTATGGGTGAAAATATCATTGAGATGCCCATAGAGAAAGAATCCAAATTGCTGGTGTACGAGACTATTGATGTTAATATTGGAACCGAAGATGATCCTAAAATAGTTAAACTGGTATCTTCTCTCTCTACGCAAGAATAGAAAACAAAATTATGATCCTTCATGAATTATTAGATGTATTTTATTAGTCATATGCAGACATGCCTAGCTTGGATTCTTCTCTAGTAGTACACAACTTGGTTGTGCATGAATCTTCCAAGCCAATCAAATATAAATTATGGAAAATTCATCCTCGTGTGTCTCTTTTAGTCAAGGAGGAGTTATAAAAGTTGTTGGTAATAGGATTCGTCATACCTATTGACTACTCATAATGGATTTCCAACACAATACATGTTCAAAATAATCTCATTGGTATTAGAAATTGCATGGATTTTAAAGACATAACAAAAACATGTCCAAAATACAAAGTTCCTCTTCCTAACATCGATATGATTTTCAATTCAACCGCACGATATGAAATGCTATCTCTTATGGATGGATTTTCGTGCTATAATTAAATAAAATTTTCTAGAATAAGATCAACATAAGACTAATTTCACTACCCCTTAGGGTACATTTTGTTACCAAGTCATTCCTTTTGGGCTCAATAATGTAGGCACAACTTATCAAATATCCATAACTATCATCTTCAATGGCATGCTACATGATATTATGGAAGACTATGTTGATGATATCTTGGGTAAGTCCAAGACTAGAGTGGAACATCCAGAAATTTTGTGCCATATCTTTTAGTGATTAAGATATTATAAGGTTAGAATCAACCCAAAGAAGTATGTCTTTGGTTTCCTTTCAGAGGAATCTATTAGGCGTCATTGTTTCTATAAGAGGAATTTAAGTGGACCCACCAAAATTTCACGACTATTATAAAATTCCTCCTCCCAAGAACATAAAACCATTACACAACCTATAGGGAAAAATCCAAGCCATCCATAGATTCATTTCCCAACTTGCGAGATAAATTCCACTCATTCACTCATCTTCTCAAGAAAGATGTTGATTTTCACTGGGGTCATGAATGCTAAGAAGTGTTTGCATTACTCAAGGAATATTTGGCTAACCTACCCGTTCTTGTGTTGCCTACCCTAGGTGAACCCCTTCGCTATACATATTAGATACTCAATTTTATATTGGTGTGATTTTAGATCAATATAATTTAAATAAAAAAATAAATATGTCTATTATCTTAGCTGTACATTGATTTCTTATGAGCTCAATTATCCGCAAATTGAAAAATCTTGCTTGGTTGTTTTTTCCTTACAAAAATTCGTCACTACCTTATGAATAAAAAAACCAATCTAATATCCAGAGTTGACCCGATCAATTATATTTTATCTAAGCCCACATTTAATGGGAGGATGGCCAATTGGATCATCTTGCTTAGTTAATTTAATATTGAGTATGTCATCCAAAAATCGGTCAAAGGACAAGTTCTTGCAGATCCGCTAGTTGAAGCTCCTTTACACGGAACTAAACCATTGAGTCTAGATATTCTATATTCTTCTATGTTATATATTGAGGAATCTACCACATATCATATATACTTTGATGGATCCTGTACCTTTAATAGATTAGAGTACGTGTTGTTTTTATCACCCCGCAGGTGATTTGATTCCTCGGGATTTCAAACTTGGTTTCCAACGTACCAATAATATACCTAAGTATGAATCCCTCATTGTGGTATTGAAAGTCATTATATGATGTAATATCAAACAAGTCAAATTTATCTCGTGAATCATAACTCGATCATTAAACAAGTACCTAATGAGTATAAGGTCAAGGATGAAAATATCATCCCGTACAAGTGGATGGTAGATACTTTAAAATAATACTTTATGTAAATCACCTTTCTTTTAGGAGTGTATGTCACTTGTGTTTTCATTGATATCAAGGAAATTGATGTCACAATGGTTTAGGTGATCTAGGTATATTAGGCTAGGTGATTTAGGCATATGGCTAGGTGATCTAGGTATGTTGGCTAGGTGATTTGGGTGTATATGATTCTCTCAAAGGTGGTATGAAGGTCAAACAAGGTCCACGAGGTAAACGATATATGTCAATGAGTTTGTAACATTTCCACAAGGTCAAGTCATGAAATGTATGGGTCAAGTCAAGTCATTCGAGTGAGAATCCCTTCAAAAAAAGTAGGGAAAGTAAGTTTTGATCACTAGAGGAAGAGTAAAAGTTGTATTTTGGTTTCAAAGGGTCTACAAGTCAGAAATTATGTTGTAAGTATGGGAAATATATCTCACGGTGTGTATCAATTCATCTAGTGAAAGGTGCGGTTGAAATCGGCTCATTTAGGCATGTTTCTAGTGCACGATGAAGTGTGAGAATTTGGTACAGGTCATAAAAATTCATGTGACCATGGGAATATTATAATGATAGTTTCTAACATGTGTGAGAAAAATCAAGGCTCAATTTAGCTCTTGGAGTCAAAATTCAAAAGTTCTAGAAAATGCCCTTGAGAACTAACGGATTTGGCTGAGGTAAATGAGATAGAATAGAAATTTATAGGAATATTTATGTAAAATGGGCTTATGGAACATGTATTAGGGTGATTTTTGTGCCCCAGGAAAAATTTCATCAAGTTATGATAAGGTATGTGAAATTTGTGTCGGTGTTTCTAAAACAAGGTTTTGAAAAGTGCATAATGAGTTGTTTGTCTTCTTATTACCCTAGAAAAATATGAATAATCCTTTAGATAAATCATAGAATAAATTTTTTAAGATGACTCCGATCCTAAATTGTTTCAAAAGGTTTGATGGATATTGGTTGAAAAAAAGATGTGAGAAATCGTTAGACAAGGGTTTTCTCCTACAATAAGTGTTTTTGAGGTGATAGGAACAAAGTGAAAATATTTGACTCAATATTACTTGTGAAAGTCTTTAAAATTATCAAAATGGTGAAATAATCTCTCTAAATTATATTGGTGATGTCTTTTGTAATCAAATAAAAATTATAGTATGGACTATACCTCATCCCGCATGGTTTTTATAGACAAGGTCTTACTTTTAAGGTTAGGAAGGTATTTTGTAAGGATGTCCTGATACATTTGAGGAGGAGAATGATTATAGTATCTCATTACAAGTCAATTTTATCATACTAGAACTATTTATATGATCTTTGGATAAGTTTTGAAACTTGAAGCCTATCATGTCTACATTATTCCTTAACTATGTTTGATAAGAAAGACTGACCTTTGTTTGTAACTACAAAGTCTTCATCACAAGGTCTGATTTTATGGTGTAAATTAAAATTAGTGTATCTTGGTTGAGATGTAATCAAGTAAAATAAGTGTACACTCAGTACTCTATCTTAGTAATCTTAGTACTTTCTCTGTGAAGGAGTTAGAGCAATCTTAGTACACTCTAAGGGGAAGTAGTTAGCGTAATCTTAGTGTCTTCTCAATGAAGTGAATGACATAAGAGATCAAAACAATGAAATAAATCTTGGTAATCTCATCTCTTTCTCATTTAAGTGTCATTAAAGTACATTAAGGATCTATGTTGACATGGTATGAACTTTAGACCACTATGCAAGAGCTCTAAATTAGGAAAATATGAAACTTTGGTTTGTGAAAGTTTATTTGACTCTATAATAAGGTCTTCTAGTTATCAATGACCTCTTTGAGCTTTTCAAACTCAAATTATACTCAAAGAAAACTCTTCTTTTGGAATCAATAGTTCTGCCCCTAAGTTCTATAAGGTGTGCACTAACATTTCCAAAGTTGGGAACATATATAGGCGTTTCAAAGAGAAATTAAACACGAAGGAGTATCTCCATGATTGACAGTTATATATAAGGAAAAAGGTTTGAATTACATCAAGTTATATGCATCAAATCATTAGTTAAATCCCCTTGGGCTTGCTCTATGCTCAAAAACCTACCCCTAGGGTTGAAAGTGAAATGCCTTTGAATATCTCAATGTAACCTATGAAAAAATCTAATCCCTAAAAGATATCTCTGTCTCTAGATACGAATCATTTTCAAAATAAATTATTCATTTTCATTAAGTAGATAGTGAGATTTTGTTGATAGATATTTTGAAACTCATGGGATCAATGTTTAGGGTCTGAGTTTGGTGTTTTTGAGTGCACTTTATTATGAAAATTTGAAATGCAAAGGTTCTTCAATAGTTCCACTAGCTTGTTTGTGGTTCAAAATGACTAAATGTGTCTTTCGCAATGCTTTTAATTTCAAGGTTTACGCTACAGATCATGTTACTGAAATGAATGAATGGAGCACTCCATAGCAACATGCAAGGTAAAGAATAGTCCAATCTAACTTGTAAATTTGTTGAGAATAATGAGGTGATTATTCAAAAATAAAAGAACATTTGTAACATATGGATTTTTATTGAAGAAGTCTCAATGATCATGATAGTGACAGAAGAGCTTAAGAAAAAAACCTTTTGTGTGGCCTAATTCTTAGTAGACTATCAAATAGGTAGACATGGTGAATATTCAACTTCATGGTTGAGTGTTGAGCCTAGGATAGAAGTTGAAGAGTTCAATATATTCAAAACTTGTTGTTTCCTCTTTCTTTCTCAAGTAACAAAGGACAAACATAGAAAATTAAGAGTTTTGAGGTTAAAATAGACAAAAAACTCAAAGGACCCATAAATCCAAAAAGTTTCTTTTATCAGTTAGATTCTTGAATGAACTCTAGGAGAAGAGAAAAGATCTAACTTGAACCAAAAATGCCAAGAATGTGAACATGAAGAGACTTATATGGCTCAAAAAATGAAAATTAGTCTAATGCATGAAATATGAAAAGTTTGTGTGTAAGATGAAAAGGCAAGTGGATGGTGTAAAAAAGTAATATGTTTTTGTCTTGCAAGATATTGATGAAAAAACCCCTTTTATCTTCTTGTGAATAATAATTTGTTGCAAAGAAAAACCTCTTGGGAATAGCCCAAAACCCTTGGAAGTCTCTTCTAGGTCTGTAGTTGGTTATAGTGGATTGTAGAAGATGAAGTTTTTGTAATAACAAATTGATGAATGAGAATAGTCTTATTGTTTTGTAGTTGAATGCCATATTGATGTCAGTACAATATCTATGAGCTCTTATTTGTATCTTGTAATTTTTTATAAGGATCAAGTTATTGTGCTTTATTATGAATATCAATACGAAATTCTTTGAGCATATATTGTGTACTCTTCATGTATGCATGTCATAATGAACTATATCTATGATGATCAAGCATTCATATTTGTGACTTATGAGGGTGTGTATTTCATTTTTAAATATAAAAGAGAAAATTTTATTTACGATTGATTCACCCCCTCGAGTCCTTTGTATTTTCTAAAAATTAGTATTAGAGAAGGCCCTTGGAAGTATCTTTGACAATCTAGAGTGATATATTTAGTGACAAGGATGGGAGATAATGATTACATAAGGTGGGAAGTAGAGATGGAGAAGATTAAATGTGTATCCCATGAGGAAGTAATCAAGTGTATACAGATTCAACTCAAGGAAGCCCTAGTTGAGAAAGAGGAACTGAAGAAAGAGTTAAGAACCATGAAAAGTAAGGTATTATATTTTCAAGAGAGCTTAGAAAATCTGAATAATATATTAGGAAAACAAAAGGCATATGGTGATAGAACATGCCTAGGTTTCATAGAAGATTCATGTAATATAGAGAAAAATGAAGGTGAATCAAGTCAAGGATCAAATGGAAAAATGTATTCAAGAAAGGGAGATAGTTCAAATCTTTCATCTCATGGAAGATCATCCATCAGATAACCAAATGCATATAGGTATGTTTCTTTTCATGGTAATTGCTACAAGTGTGGTGTTTATGGACATAGGGCTAGTATGTGTAGTCCTAAGGTTGAAAAGAAAGAAGATTGCAAAGAAAAGACTCAAGAACATCACTCTGAAAAGAAAGAAGGAAGAAAAAATAGTAGGAAAAAGATATGGAGCTGAATTTTATAACGTCATGTGAGAAATTACATCTAGCAAATTATTATAAAAATGAACAATCAAACATAAGGAGGTATGTAAGAAAGTTCAATGGTTATTGTTATGCTTGCAATGAATATGGACATAGGGATTTTGAGTGCAAAGGAAGGAAAGTGGAATGCTTTAGGTGCCACAAGGTAGGGCACATTGCAAGGTTTTGTGATGTAGGTCAATTGAAGAAAGAAATTCAAAGACCCAAGCAACAAACTCAAAAATACAAGAAGAAGGGAGAATCTAGTCAAAGTGCTCAAAAGGATCCCAAGAAGGTGACTGATCAAAAGGAGGGGTCTGTTGTGACAAATGAAGAGTCAGAAAATAATGAACCAGTCAAGAAACCAAAATAAATCTTGATACCTTCTTAGGTCTCTCATCAAGCTCCTCCATGGTATATAGGTGCAAATGAAGCTTTGGAGTGAGGGGGAGATGTTTAATTCAAGGTGTGTGTCTCCTCCATGTTTTCAAGTGTATGTAGTAGTTTGAGCTCTGTGCAATAAAAATAAAAGAGTGTCTAGGTCTTGTCTGAGCATATACATGTATGAGGTTGAAGTTATGATGAGTTAGAGTCTAATATATCATTGAAATTTGTTCTCTCTATCCTGAAGGATTTTTACCATCACAAGAAGGAAGAGTTTATAACTGGAGGATGGCATAAATTTCTTAAAGGTTCTTGATGATCCTCCTAGATATTATGTACTCAAAGGAAGAAGTATAAGTATATGTGAAAATTTTATGTATTTCTTATGAATGCATTTAAGAGAAAATATGGGTTGACTCCATCAAAAGCTAAGCCAAGAAGTTGTCACAAGCTCAATGAAGGTGTTATCAAAATACTTGATGTTTGAGACAAAGTATGAGTTTTTAAGAGGTTCTCAAAGGTCATGAAGCGAGACCAAATTAAGAAAGGTCACTCTCGGAAGGTAGTTATAGGTACTCTTATTAGAGTTTCCTAAGAAATTCTACCATCTAATCAATTGTGATTTTTTTCTTCAGTATAAGGTCAAGTGGACTATGACTACACAATCAGTAGGGGACTCTTTAGTGAGCTACAAGTGGCACAATCCTATTTTGAAGATTTAAGAGATAAAGTAATTTTTGTGAAAAGATCATTCTTTGAAGCTTTGGAGTGGAGACAAAGGATAAATACATAGATGGTAGGTTCTGAATTTTGAAACTCTTGTGTTTACACTTAGTTGTTAAGTTACAAGGTTGTATCTATAGTGTGCACATGAGATTCCAAGGTCATGCTCATCAAGGTTTGGAGATAGAGGTCTATGTGTCAAGTATGGTACAAGTAGGAAATGAAGTTTTCTCTATGGTATGAAGGTGCATCAGGAATGTCATGCTCAAAATGGTAAAGTTTTCAAATGACAAGTGTAAATAATTACTCATAGCTTGATGATTTGATAAAGTTTAGCATATCAAAGAGTTCTATAAAAGACCAAGATGCACTCCTATAGGTATCTAGGTGATTAAAAAATCTATGAATGATTATATAATCTATTTTTTGATGCATTCTATTACAAGGAAGGGATCAAAGTGTTGGAATTAAATAAATATTTGAATTTGAATTGCCATGAAAATTCAAAAGGTGTGGAAATTATATGAAAATTATCTTAAGATTGTACTAGTTCAAGTTCATCAAGTAAAGGGAACATGGAAGGATAACATAATGATGTGACAAGAAGTATCTTCTAGACTTTTAATAATATAATGTAAGTGGTAGGCATGTATGTTAGAAATAATAAGTAAGAAGTCAATACAGGAGTTGTGAAAGAGTAACGAGGTTCGATAGAAGTTTGCAAGAGTTTATAAGAAGTAAAATGTCCGACTAATCTACTAATGTCTTGTCTACATGACTTGGAAGGAAAGTGAAGTGTTGTGGCCTCTTCAAGACAGGGGACCTAGGTTAGATCTAAATAAAATATAAAAGTGGTTATGAATATAAGACAAATGTCTTAACAGATGCAAACCGAGGAAGGAAAATGTAATTCTTCATGCTCAATGATAAATACCAATACTATGCTCAGTTGAAATAAAACATGAAGGTTTGGCAAAAGGTTAGTCTAGGAAAGATGATTATCATCTAGAAGTTAATTCATTGATAAAATGATGAAAATACAATGATGTGTCTCTAAAGTTAGTATTTTAAAGGTATGACAAGAATTGCAAGTTCATGCCATCTTTATCCATGAAATTTGGTGATCATAATGGGTTTTTTTATTAAAGGGTCACTTAATGGTGTGATATTGTCAAAAATCCAAGTCTTTGTCTCAAAATTAGTAGATGAAGTGTGTGTGTACATCTGTATACTTAGGTGTTCGGTACTCTTGTCTCAATCATATGAATGGATCTATGGTTTGTTATAAGAGTGTCTGTTTTTCAAGATAGAATCAGGTGAGGCTCTTGTGAAGAAAAAAAGAGTATTGATCAAGTCTTTGGGCAGGTTTGAGTTATGAAGTATGAATTTTTTTTTAAAAGTTCGAGTAGTCTACAGTATGTAAAAATTCTCTAGAATAAGTGAAGCTCTGAGTTTACTATGTTAATAACCAAGGAGTATATGTGTGGAAAAGTTCTAAAAGTATGAAAAGATGTGTTTATGCATCTACAAGCATAAAGGTTTGTGTTATTCTATTTATAATAGTAAGATAAATGTTACATATTGGTAGACATCTTAGATTTGGTTGACAAGTGTTCAAGGCTAAGGAAGGTCTGAGAAAATCAAAGAAAAGACTACATTCATGTTTTGAAGTGAAGATTATGTGGTGATGACCTAAGTATGTGCTCATAAGGATAAATACTAATATTTTCCAAGCTTATGAATGAGGAAAAGGAATGCATCAGCTTAGAGGGAGCCTAGTTGAAGTTCGTATCAATTTTTTTATTGTTTAGAGTCGAAAATATGGAACACATGCCTAGGGGGAGCTCTATTCATGTAAGTTTGTTTTGAGTCACTAGTTTCCATATCAAATCCATTACTACCTTTTTCATAGATTTCAAAGGGGGATAAGTGTAACAAGAAACATGCAAATGAGGGTCATCTAAGTGTGTGTGATTTCATGGTTTTCATAAATGTTTCTAGGATGATTGTCATAAATGACAAAGGGGGATTTTTTGGGAGTGTATGTAACTTGTGTTATCATTGATTTCAATTATATTGATGTCACATTGGTCTAGGTGATCGAGGTATGTTGGCTAGGTGATTTAGGAGTATGGCTAGATGATCTAGGTATATTGGCTAGGTGATTTAGGTGTATATGAGTCTCTTAAATGTGTCATGAAGGTCAAAAATGTCCATGAGGTAAGTGAGAGATGTCAATGAGTCTATAACATGTCCACAATGTCCAATCATGAAATGTATGGGTCAAGTCAAGTCATTCTAGGCTAAGAATCCACTCAAACCAAAGTAGGGAAAGAAAGTTTTGATCACTAGAGGTAGAGTACAGGTTAGATTTATGGTTTTAGAGGGTCTATAGGTCAAAATGATGTTGCAAGTATGGGAAAGATGTCTTAAATGGTGTATCAAATCATTTAGTGAAAGGTACGATTGAAACTGGCTCATTTAGGCATGTTTCAGTGCTTGATGAGGTGTGAGAAGTTGTTAAAGGTCATAGAAAAGTCATGTGAGCATGGGATCAGACTAAAAATAGTTTTTACAACATGTGTGAGAAAAACTAGGCTCATTTTATCTCCTGGAGTCAAAATTCAAAAGTGCCTCGAAAATGGCCTAGAAAACTCGATAGTGAAAGCTGAGGTAAATGAGATGGAATATAAGAGTAAATGAATATTTATGGAAAATGGGATTATGGACAATATATTAGGGTAATATTTTTTCTCTAGTCAAAATTTCATCAAGTTATGTGAACGTATGTGAAAGTTGTGCTAGTTTTTCTAAAACAAGATTTTTGAAAAGTGCATAATGAGTAGTCATCTTCTTAGAACCCTAGAAAAAATATGAAGAATACCTCAGATAAATCATATAAGAATTTTTTGGAGAGGAATAAAATCCTCAAGTGTTGCAATATTTTGAAGGGATATTGTTTGAAAAACAAAGAAGATGTGAGCAATATTCGAGACAAGGTTTTTCTCCTACAAAACTTATTTTTGAGGTGATAGGCACAAAGTGAAGAGATTTGACTCAAGATGACTTGTGTAATTATTGAAAATTATCATAAGAGTGAAATAATATCTCTGAGTAATCAAGTAAAAATTACGATTTAAATGTACCTCCTCCTACATGGTTTTTACTGACAATGGTATTACTTTTAAGGTTAGGAAGATGTTTTGTAAGGATGTTTTGATACATTTAAGGAGGAGAATGATTATAGTCTCTCAATACAAGTCAATTTTCTCAGGCTAGAACTATTTATATGATCTTGGGATAAGTTTTGAAGATTTAAGCCTATCATGTATACATTATTTCTTAACTATGTTTGATAAGAAGAATGACCTTTGCTTGCAATTGCAAAGTCTTCATCACAAGGTCTTATTGTATGGTGTAAAATCAAATTATTATATCTTGGTTCAGATGTAATAAAGTGAAATAATTTTACACTGAGTACTCTATCTTAGTAATCTCAATACTTTCTCTCGTGAAGGATTTAGAGAAATCTCAATACACTCTAAGGGAAGCGAGTTAAGTTAATCTTATTGTCTTATCGGTGAAGTGAATGACATAAAATATCAAAATGATGCACTCAAACCTGTTAATGTCAACTATTTCTTAGTGAATTTTCATTGAAGTACATTAAGGATCCGTGTTGACATGGTATGAACTATAGACCAATGTGCAGGAGCTCTAAATTAGGAAAATATGAAACTTTGGTTTGTGAAAGTTTTTGACTCTGTAATAAGATCTTCTAGTTATAAATGACTTCTTTGAGCTTTGCACACTCAAATTAGACTCAAATAAAACTATTCTTTTGGAATCAATAACTCTTCCCCTAAGTTCTTCAAGGTGCACACGTGACATTTCCGGTGGTTGGGAGCATGTATAGGTGTTTCAAAGAGAAATTAAACATGAAAGAGTCTCTCCATGATTGCATAGTCATCTATAAGGAAAAATGTTTGAATTACATCAAGTTATACACAAGAAATAATTAGTTAAAGCCCGTCGGGCTTACTCGGTGCTCAAAACCCTAACCCTAGGGTTGAAAGTGAAATCCCTTTGTATCTCTCAAAGTAATCTATGAAAAATATAATTCTTGGAATATATCTCTATCTCCTGGATCTTAATAATTTTCAAAAGAGATTATTCATTTTCATTAAGTAGACAATGAGATTTTGTTGATAGAAATTGATAAACTCATGGGAATAATGTACAAGGTCCGAGTTTGGTGCTTTTGAGTGAAATTTCGTGTGAAAATTTTAAACAAAATCTTCTTCAATAGTTCCACCATATTTTTCTTGGTTCAACAAGACTAAATCCATCTTTACAATGCTTCAAGGTCAAGGTTTACACTACGAACATGGAAAAATGAATGAATGGAGCACTCCATAACAACATGCAAGATAAAGGATAGTCCAATCCGGCTTGTAAATTCATTAAGAGAAATGAGGTGATTCTTAAAACATTAAATCATATTTCCAACATATGGATTATAATTTAAGGAGTCTCAATGATCATGACAATGAAGGGAGAGCTTAAGAAAAAAATTGTGTGGCCTAATTCGCAATATACTATCAAAATGGTAGACATGGTGAATATTCAACTTCATGGTTGAGTGTTGAAGCCTAGGATATAATTTGAAGAGTTTAATCTATTAAAAACTTTTTGTTTCCTCTTTCTTGCTCAAGTAACTAAGGAAAAACCTAAAAATGAATAGTCTTTGAGTTTGAAATAAACAAGAAACTTAAAGGAGACATGAATCCAAAAAGGTTCCTTTATCGTTGCATGCCTAAATGAACTCTAGGAGAATATCAAGAGATCTAAATTGAATCACAAATGATAAGAATGTGAATATGAAGAGACTGATATTGCTCAAACAATGAAAATTAGTCTAAGGCATGAAAAATGAAAATTTTGTGTGTAAGATGAAAAGGAAAGGGGATGGTGTATAAAAGGAAGATGATCTTCTCTTGCAAGATATTGATGAAAAATATCCTTTTATCTTATTGTGAAGAAAACATTTTTGTAAAGCAAAACCCATTGGGCATAACACAAAACCCTTGGAATCACTTCTAAGTCATTAGCTGGTTGTAGTGGATTGTAGAAGATGAAGTTTTTGTAATAAAAAATTGATGAAGGACAACACTACTACTTATGTTTAGTTGAATGTCATATTGATGTTTGTACAATATCTATGAGCTCTTGTTTGTATCTTGTAAAATGTTAATGAGGATCAATTTATTGTTCTCTATTATGCATATTAATACAAAAAGTCTTTGAGCATATATTGTGTTCTCTTCATGTATGAATTTCATGATGAACTATATGTATGATGATCAAGCATTCATATTTGTGCCTTATGAGGGTATGTATGCTTGATGTTTGAAATAGAAAAGAGAAAATTTTATTTGGGACTGATTCACCCCCTCCTCTTAGTCCTTTTTAATTTCTAACACTTTCAATAGGTACCAAGAGCATAAAACCATTCGACCGATGCCATGGATACAATTGGATTTTTGCTTCTTATTCCAACAAGGAACAATGATATGACATTCTTTATAGAACATTTGACGATAACTACATATGACATGCTAGAATCATGTTTGGTATGTGAAGTTGTTGGTCCCTTTTCCCCTTGGTACCTTGATATATTTAATTACTTATAGGATGGAACCTTCCCTCCCCAACATCATCCATTCCAAAAATGAGACCTCATCTAATGCATATCCTGCTATACCCTACTTGTTGGCACCCTCAATCGAAGAGGTTATGATGAGAATTTTTGTACTATCTAAATTGAGAAGATTCTATCCTAGTGATAAAATAGGTGTATGAAGTCATATATAGGGCACATATAAGTTGAATGGTCCTTTCCAATAAATTATTGAGATTAGGATACTATTAGCCTAATATGAAAACAAATTACTCACAAGTATGTATAAAATGTTTGCTATGTCAAAAACATGGTAACCTAATATATGATCCATCACAATGTTTGTAACCTATCACGACACCATGGATGTCTTCAAAATTGGGACTTGATCTCATAGTGAATCTCACAATGAATTCCTCTAATTTCCACAATCACATTATAACTACCACTTGAGTACTTTACAAAATGGGTAGAGGTTGTTTCTCTTACTTATGTCACTAGTGCACAAATTACCAAATTTATCATGAATCACTTTAACTTTCATTATGACATCCTCTCTACGATTATATTTGAAAATGGTAAATATTTTAAGATCAAACAAGTGAAGGAATTGTTCCAAAGCTTCCAAATCCACCAGAAATGGTCTACCCCCTTATTACCCTCAAGGTAATGGACATGTAGAAGCCTCAAACAAGACTCTTGTTCGTATCATGAAGAAGATGGTTAATAAAACTAGCTATAACTAGAACCTTCAAATTCATCCTTCCTTTTGGGATTATAGAACATCCATTAGCACACCTATAGGTGCCACTCTATATTCCCTTGTATTTATAAATGAAGCTATTTTAACCCTTGAGATCGATCTTCCTTCTTTGTGCATATCCTTGAGAGATTATCTGGATAAAGATGAATAATATAGAGTGGCTAGGCTAGCCAAGATGGAATTACTTGATGAAAGAACCTCCATGCATCGGATCTCCTTAAAGTGTATCAGAAATGAGTGTGTAAAAGCTAAAAATAACACATCATACCTCGTAAATTTGAGGTAGGATACCTTGTCTTGAAAAAGAATCAATTCAACACTACAAAAGAGCGAGATAAGAAAGGAAAGTTTGAAGCCAACTGGTTAGGGTCATATGTTATGGTGGCTAAATTTGGTTCAGTGCTTATAAGCTTGCATATCCTTATGGTGATGGACTTTTAGAACCCATGAATTTCACACATCTCAATCATTTTTACGCCTAAGCATGGATATCTATCAAAAACAAAAAGTAAAAAAATAAAAATAAAAACAAAAAAGTAAAGATAAATAAATTCGTCCAAATGTGAAAACCATACAATTTGTGGCACTTTGGAAAATTCATTTATTGAAAACTAGTTTTTAGTGCCATAGGAGGGTCTCATTGTTCAAAAGGATCTCACACCTTGGGGCATGATCACTTATACTAAGCTAAGTGTTTCATCTATGTCCAATATTATTTTGATCCTATCCTTTTTGGCATTGATCCAACTGATCCTACTCTTTTATATATCTAAGGATTTTATAGTTGTACATTCCCATCTATCATTGGGGCATCCATGTATATTATTTTTTTGTACATAGCTTCAAAAAAATTCAAAAACCCTAAAACATTTAGAAAATCCTTTAAAAATACAAAAACATTGGAAAATTTTCAAAAATAAAATAAAATAAATCAAAAACCATCAAAAATACAAAACACTAGTAAAACCTTCAAAAATCTAAAAACATTGGTAAAACATTCAAAAATCCAAAACATTGGTAAAAATAAAAAAACCAAAATTGGTAAAAACCATTCCACCATCTGAATCCTTCGAGGGACACATATATCCTCAAACATTGAAAATTATCCTACAAAACATCTTACTTTGGTCCTCTCATGTTCTTGCACACGACATGTAGATCATTTTGATATTCCCTCATTAACAAAGTTGGTTTGCTTACTATGTCTCGTATTCCATTACTCATACCATTTCTTGGGGTGGTTTCATAGTTCACAATTACTTTTTCATAGGGTTTTTATGTCTTCTTTTTTATTCATCTTGCATGTATCCTTGCTTGGGGTGCATTTTTAACCCTAGTGGTAAAAATCATAAATGTGGAAACTGAAGATAGATAACAAAAACATTGGTGCAACCATCTTGAATGTTGTTTGTTTAAGTATGTTTTTTTGTGCTTGATAATTTGTTGGTATGCTTGTTTACTCTCTCATACTCGCATTACTTTATGTATTTTTCTTTGAGTCAATCCTTTAGAAATGAAAAAATAACTATTATGGATCTTCATGTCATTTTACACTTTTTTTGTATGCTTATTTCAAATAAAATGTTTCTCCTACGCCGATGGTTCATCGGGTACATTGTGATCTTCTAATTATCCATGCTTGTGACATTCTACCTAACTTTGTATCAATCATTTTCCAATTTTAATGGATTCTAACAATGGCCAACCAAGCCCAGTTTGAATCCCTTCCATTGTTATAAACATTTTCTTCCACAACACCTGGGGCAATAGGGACCATATTAATCCCCATCCCCCTTATTTCTTCCATTCATTAAAACCTAGGATTTATTTTCCAATCAATCAATTTGAACAATGGCCTACTGTGCTCAGGTTCATATCTTAATTTTTCTTCTTCTTTTCGATCATCGATGGCCCTCTTCTATCACCCCATCGACACTCGTAGGGGAATACTTCATTCTACTCATTTTTATTCTACTCCTTCAAAATTTAATTGTCTAACATTGTCTACTATCTTTGAAGTGGAGTCACTTTCATTACAACACACAATACAAGGGAAAATGTAGGCACTGAATCCGAATACATAGTTTTACTACTAAATTTTCACTATTTATCATATTTCTTGTCATTTTGTTATAATTAGTGATTTCTTTCTAATTAGCTAACATCACACTTCATTTCGGTAAAATTAATGACACTTCGTTAATTAACTCGACCTTCCCTTCATTTTGGATGCTAATTAATGAAACTTCATTAGTTACAATCCTATTTTAATTAACTATTTATTAGTTAACTAATCATTTTTAATCTTTTATTTAATCAATAAACCTCCCCTTTCAAATCCTCCAATTTCCTTCTAAATCACCTCCAAATGGATTCTTAAGATTATCTTGGCTTATTAATTTATCCTAGTTGATTAATTAAATCCTCTCCAACTCCCATGATTTTCTAATCACTAATTAATTCCTTCTAATCATGTTTATCCCTTTCTAATTATATGTTATCTTTGTCCCACATTCTCTAGGATTCTAGCTTCTCCAAAATTGGAAAGCTATATAAAGAACCTAGTACCTCCTTCTAATCTTACACCAAAGTGTTTCAATATTACACTATCTACACATCATAAGAGAATTTATACCACTGAAAATCTTATTGATCTAAAATCCATTGTATCCTCTACTTACAAAGAGCAAGAAGGAAGAACCATACATGGCAATTACGCCATATTAGTGAGATATTTTCCTCTTCATGGAGATATATTTCTTTTGATCGCATCATAGTCATGATTGGTTCAACAAAAGGATAAACTACAATTTAGAAAGCTCATAAAAATAATAAGGGATGGCTTATTGTTTCATGTTTAATAGGATTTATTAGTTAGTTTTTTCCACAACTTTATCATGGTGTTCTTGATAGATTATCTTAGTTATGAATACTACTTGGTGTTATTTTTCTGTAAGTAACTTAGCTTGATTTATTCACTTGCATACACGTATAAATAAGAACAACTAGCTCATTTTTAAGGGACTGGCCTTTGAGAATTGTAAGTGTATGTTCTAAACCGAACCTATAGGTACTCAATTTATCAAAAACTTATAAACAAAAATTATTTAATAATCTATTATGTGTGTTCCCAAAATTGTAACGAATCCTTGTTATGAATTGAGTTACGTGTACAAACTTTGAATCTAAAAATATCTAGAGCTAAATTTTTGTACCAATTGAATGCATTGAAATGTGAAATTTGTAATTCATGCAACAATAAAACCCAGTTGAAGAATTTTAAATCATGTGTGTGTATTGGTACTAATTTCTCATATTAGAAGAGAAAATTTGTAAGTCCTACAATATTAATACCAAATGAAGTCCACTAAGGTAGGTGTGTGTGTGTGTGTGTGTGTGTGTGTGTGTGTGTGTGTGTGTGTGTGTGTTTGTTTGTGCGTGTATTAATGTATATGTGTGTACACGTTTATGCGTGTGTGCACATACACATGTACACAAACACACACACACACACACATGTCTATACATATGAATATATACGTGTATGTATTTATGTCACAATTGTATAACACGATATGGTATTTACAAAATGGACAAAGTCTATTGAAATAAATGTAAATGACTATAAATAAATAATTATAATTAAAACATAAAATGTGTGTACCTATTCTCATATTTATAATAAATTGAATTCATTTTGAATCTCATCTTGAAGACTTGACCATGGTGGGTATAAACATTTCTCATGTTAATTCTAAAGATATAAGAAAAAAATACAAAAATGCAAACATGGGTAAGTAAGTTCAAAATTATTTATAATCAATGTAAATAACTCTCAAAGGGGGTGTTATGAAAATTGTTGATAGTCTTAAAATAGAGGCTAAATCAGGCATAAATGCAAAAAAATGTTGTACAATAGGTTCTAGGATAGGTTTAGACAACCTATAAGGAGAGGGTGAATCAGTCAGTGGACTAAAGAATGTTATAAGGTGTATAAATGGACACTATAAAATCTAGTTGACATAGAAAGTGAAAAATATGGAGGTAAAACTAGATAAGATTAGAACTATATAACCTATAAAGAAACGATAAATTAGGTGGGCGAAACACAAAATAATGGTTTGAAGTGAATAGATAGGAAATAAACCATTATTATAAGCATGAAAGTAAAAGTAGTGGTAAGAATGGTTTAAGGTGTGAAAATAAACCATTAGGTGAGTCCTACAATATAGTAAAATAAGATATATTTTTTAAAAATATTCAAAGATACAATAAAATTCCTTATGATGCCAAATTATGAAACTTATTCTTGTTTTTCCATAAGATCCACACTTTGGAAAAAATTATCAATTTTATTAAACTTGACTAATTTTTTAGAATGTTTAATTCACCTTAGAAGATTTACTTGTGATATTGGGCCTAAAATACAAGGGTGCCTATTGTACATGATATCCCTTCTATAGATGTAGAGTGGCAAACCATAACATTATGGTCTACCACTTCATATTGTCACTCACTACATGCCTACACAAAGATGGATTTGGTATGTATATGTGGCATCAATTCTAAATATCCATAATTTTATAATCATATTGTTTGTGACACACATCTTGTGTTAAAATTCAGATGGAGGATTCACTGTTTTTTTATATGTTTATGATAAGAAACCTTGGAATATGGAATATTATTCATTCTAAGAATTATAATATGGGTTCAATTATCCCATAAATCGTACATAATTAGAATTAGAGATAATTGGTTCATGGGAATAGTGGTTTTTAGTAACTTGGATATATGAGTATTTTCTAATGTATTACCTAACTTGTAATTAATGTTAGATCACCGTGTATATATCATGTGTTAGATGGTGGGAGATGGGAATGACATTATATTCCTAGATAGGATATCTAAAATAGGGAAAATTCTCATAGGGTGATTAAATTTTGAGTTTAAGGAGGCCTAGAGGTGGTTATATTGTACCCATGAGACTCCTTATTACATATATTTTTCATAGGATCTATAAAAGGAGTCACAAAATATAAAGCATTACATCCATCTTTTTGTATAAAGAGGTATGTGGGAGATGATTCTAAAGACTTAGACACATGAAGGTAATGTCATTCTCAAGGGTATATAGGAAGCCACAATTATTCAATACCAATCTGTGGGTAATAGAGGATGTTATTTAGTTGTGTTATTTCATTTAATTATGTATATAATACACACACACACACACACACACACATTATAAGAAGTAGTGTCATCGTTGATTTTATTTTTGAGATAATTATATTTCTATATTATTTTTTTGGTTATGTTTTAGGGATGATAATTGAGTGGCATTCACTTATTGAGCCCACTAATCACAAGATATTTTATGGTGGATTGGAACACAACGAGAACACAAAAATTATGCCAAATCTTGTGGCACTATCAACATGACATTGTTATATATATTTTAGGCTCATCAAAGAGACATGATACATTTAAGATTAGAGGATACAAATGAATAACTATCTCAAATCGTATATCCTTAAGATTGAAACAAAAAATGGACACGTATAAGAAAAATTTCATGGAAAATGGAAAGAAACACTTTTATTTATTAATTTCAATAGAGGAAGTTACTATCAAGAATAAAAATTACAAAATTTAGCATAGTCTTCAAATATCATACTCTAAAAAGTCCTTAAATGGATGTACTACTCATATCATTGTGTATCCAAAATTGTAAGATTTGCAACAATCTATGAGAATCATATTCAGTTCCTTCCCTCAACTATTACTTGTGGTCTCTTCTCTCAAGCTTGTCTCTAAACTTTTTATATGCTACCTTATTTACTTGCGAACATTTCAATCTATAATTTTCCTCTCATAGATATTTATACACATATTCATTGGGAGAAGATAACCTCTTATATGGTGGGAAAAGAAAGTGTCTCGATGTATTTAATTCCTAAGTCTTCCATTCTACAAGGGTATGAGTCAATGAATGAGACACACACATGAACTAGTACACAATTGATTGATTTAAAAGGGGATACAATGAGCACTAAGGTTGCATGTCCAAAGGGTATTAATCCTACACTAGGTCAACCTATGGTTTCCAAGGCCCGCAATCAAGATAAATGAGAATACCCTTATAGGATATCGGTTAATGAGGGAGAGGTATGGATCAATAGGAATATAGGAAAACCATGAACAATCTACAATACTCCAATATAACTAAAATAAGGGAAATTAAATCTAAGGAGCTGATCATATAAGAGCACTATGCTAACTAGCATCAATATACATAAAATACAATGTTAAACCTAGAGCAATGGGGAAGGGAAATGAACTAATCTCTAAAAATGATAAATAAGGTTAGAGAACTTACCTACAGGGGTAGTCACCGATGCATCTATCTCTCCAAATAAATGGAACATAGTTCATATCCCAAACTCATTATAAATGACCCAATAGTGCAAGCAATATAATGGTAAAGAAGATTTTATAATCCCAAGTCAAATGCAAGATGGACCATGGGAAAAGTGAGAAGATGTGAAGATGACACAAAAGGGAAGAGTAGATGGCTATTTCATGTGCTCTTTCTTCCTTCTTTATGAAATAACAAAGTGTGATGTGTATATATACCCGACGCCATAGCCCATAGGCGATAGTGTCGCCTAAGGGAAATCGACACCAACACCATCACCCATGGGTGATGGTATCAACCAAGGATTCCTAAATGTCAAAAGTGGTGCAATGTGTCATGGATCAAGCAAGAATAAGTGAGAAAGGTGTCAATGATGGAGTTAGATGCAAGCAAGTGCGAGAGTTCTAGTGTGTGAGACATAAAGGGACAAGGATAACTAATGCAAGAATAACTAAATATAGGACCACATAGTGATACTCTCTCTATGTACTATCTCTAACCCATAATGACCATGTGAATAGCCATAACCCATTCCAAAATTCCCCTTAAGGCACCCACTCAAGAAATATATTGATAAGTGACCCTTATCAAAGACGGAGGAAATTTTTAGTAACATATATGAAAGATTAAGATGAAAAATTAGGTGTATACATATGCCCCATCCTTTGATCACCACATGTCATAATAACAAAGCACATGAGGTAGTAAACAAAATGAAATAGTCCATAACACTGAAATTGAAATTATATACTTTAAGTATGGAAGGAATAACTGAAATTAAATATACCTACGAATGTATACTTGATAGTGTTGTTTGTCTTGCCATGTGTTTTGGCATAATCAATGTTGCAAGAACCTTGAAGAAGTAAAATTGAAAGAAACACTAGAGGATCATCAGTAAAATAAGACATAAATCACCTAGCTAGGGGCCCATGGGATGGATTTCGTGTCATAGTGTTGAGTGTTGTGATGGCATAATGTCATAAAGATTGTATGGTGAATAGTGTCAAAATATGTGAAAATATGAAGTCATCATATGTATATGTGTAATAGGTCAAAAAACGGTTCGAGATTACATTCATAACGTAACAAATGACACATTTTTCATATATTGGGATAAAAATTGGCATTTTTAGAAGATTTAGGGTTATCACAACTGAATTTGAATAGCAATCTTAGTTTTATATAGTTATTTGGTTTGTTATTTGCTTATTGTTATTTTTGGAATTGAGAGAACTAAGCTCTAATTTCCAAATTTAGGTATATTTTGTGACAACATGGAACAAATATGAGGTGGATGAAGGGGATGATGTGGTGGAGCACCCGACGGGAACGAACATGGGTAAGTAATTTGTATTTAATGGTGTTGAGTATATTAGGTGTCATTTGGTTATTTTACATTTTGGAGTCATTAACGTGCCATTTTCATCCAAACTTGAGTCATATGGTAGGTTAGGACAAAATGAAAGTGATTTTGGGATGGATTTTATTTTCACTTTGTCATTTTTTTATTCATGTTTTGAAAATTCATGAATTCTTTTGACTAGACGCCATCACCCTTGAAGTAAGAGGGCCGATAGAATCGTGGGTAGTTGTCAATTTTGACAAGGACCGATGGCGTAGGGTAAGGGGCCGATGACAAAGGGATAGTTATACATATGGTATATTAATTTTGATTTTTCATTCTCAATTAATTTTTCATAGGTCTAATGCATTTTTTCTATTGTTTTGTGCATACAGAAGATCATAGGATCCTCGGTGGAGGATTTTTAATGTGGCATGGATTAGTGGGTTGATTCTCGGTTTGACTCAAGTAGAGGTGACCCAATTAGAGCATTATGCACGCTAGCACCACATTCAAGTATGAATTAATTCTCACCAAGTGCACACAACTACCAGGTCCCTCCTTTATGTTTTCTTGTCAAGATGTTAGCATGCATAACCATAATGATATTTAACCAAGTATTCATTCTTAAAAATTAATCAACTCATTTAGATCATCTTGGAAACACATTTAATAAGGAAATAATTATTACATATAAACCATAACAATTATCAATTAGCTCTTCTAAGAGGTTGGAGGCCTTAGAGGCTGAGATGAAATTGCTTGAAGGATGAGGTCAAGAACCTAGCTAAATAGAAAGGCAAGAAAAGCATGGAGGAGGAGGGGAACGTTGATAGTAGTCGATTGATGACATATACAGAAGCTGACCTCCTTAGACTCCCGCTAGGGAAGGCCAAGACTAGACATGATTACAACATTTCAGCCTTTAGGGCGATTGAGGAGTTCATCGAGGGTCATGCCAAAAGTGTTTCCAACCTCAGGCGGTGTCTCAACAAGCACTTTGGGGCAACGAAAAGAAAGCAAAAGAACCATTGAGGAGCTTGATAAGACCGATGCTGCCCATATGATCGCTTTGGGTATGTTTCATGCCTAGAAGAGAATCAAGATCGTGATCGATAAATCTGCCAAGAAGTAGTTCTGGATGCTTTTGCTGCTTTTTGTTGTTTTTCTGGTGTTTCTCTGCGGTCGGTTTGCTGTTTTTTTACTGTTGTTTTGTTGTTTTGTCTCGATTGAGTAGTAATTGTTTTCGAGCTACTTAGAGCTTCATTGTAACATTTGGATCTTGATTCATTCTCTCTGCTTTCTCACTCTTATTCCGGATCTCAGGCCTTCTTTTGTTTTCAAGGGTATAGTCCCTTTCAAAAACTATTTGCTAATAATAAAAAAAAATTATCAATTACATAAACACATCTCCATACTTAGTTACATCAATGATCATTGAATAACCACTTTTTAATACTTCAATTTAAGGGAATTATATATATATATATATATATATATAAAAAATCGCATGCTACCCTATTCAAACTTTATAGAATTTATAGCCAAAATCAATCTAAATCAATACATCCTATAACGCTTAAACCATGTGCAGCTTATATGAGTCATTTGAATTCCGATCCTCATAAATTTCTCATTAGGGTAAGTATACCAAGTATAATAGCTATCTCTTTTTACATTCAAGGATAATAAAGTGTTACATTCTAAGTGTATACTTAGGTATCCATTATTGAATCCCATCCAAGATCTTATATCGTTAGATCTTGGTGAAATAAGGATAGTGTAATTAGTAGTTTACACTACTTCAACTAGATTTTCAAGAAATGTTTTCCATGTTTGGTTCCATGATGACACATTCATCAATTGGAACTCATCTTTCACCATATCACTTAATTTCTATTATCTAGATTAAGATCAGATAGTGGATTTATGATTAGTTATAATTTGCGTATAAGGTACAAACTGGATCAACCTGCATGAAGAAGTACCACTATGTCATCTTAGGATGTCTATGGGAGAGTAAATGTATCTGTAATGATTTGCATCATTACAAATCCACTTCCTTTCCCATATCCATCATAAATTTGCATCGGGTAATTTTTCGTGTAGAGAAACCAGCCTTTGTAACTCTAAAGAAAATCTATTCTTAAAGGTACTACGACTATCAAAATATGTGGAACTTGGCAAGACAACTCAAAATATATGCTATAAAATAGTATCCAATTAATGACCTATGTCATCAAATGGTTACTACTCTATAAAGCATCATAACGAGTTATCCCACCGAGCTTCATTAATTAAGATCATTGTATCTTGGTTATTATAAAGTAATTTAATTAAATTACGATAGGTTATCCTTAGGTCATTGTGATACTCTTATAACTTTTTCATTCATTCTCAAGGTCCTAGATCAGAAATTTAAGTAATTCGGATGCGATTAAAGTTATATGTTTGCATTCTTTTAACATCCTAGTTGTAAATTTTAAATAAATTACAACATTATAGCTGAAGTCATTAATTTCTCTATTTACATTAGTGTAGCACCATTCCTAGGATATTCACTTAATTAAACTAACTATTAGAATAAATAATACTCAACAATCCATGTTGTACTTATATCATGCATAATTAATTATAACATATTTATTCACTACCCATTAAATGAGTTATATTTTATCACCTAACAATATACCACTTTAATCAAACATAGGTCTCATGATATTTCACCCATTAAGTAGAAAAACATATTCCCATCAAACCAATCCATATTAATACAACAATAATTAATTTATACAATTGATATAGTTTAATTTTGAGATAACACCAAAATCGAATAAGCTAAATAGCCTTTTATTAATCAAAACAAAATAATGATAATATACTCACATGATTATATTAAATAATACAATATTACATTTAATCAACTAATCTAAGCAATCAAGCATTTTTAATAACATCCCCCAAGAAGACTTAATTTCGCCATCTCGCACAATGTTATAAAAGGTCACTTCGAATGAACTAGAATGAAGGTTTCTCTTTCCCACTTAACAACTTATGACATATGATATTTTAGTAAATGAAATACTGTAATATTAAATCATATAAACGACATAATAATACTGAGAATCAATTTATTATATCTTAACTTACATTGTATCCACAAAATAACTATTCACTATCTTCAATTTTGATTGCCTTAATGGCATAATTCACAAGAACGAACTACATAATCACATATAAAAATAGCATGCATATAATCCAATACACTTTTAAATACTGAAATAGATTATAAGTCTATAAATATAACTCTTTCTTTTGCATGCAAATTCTATATAGATAACTACTATTTTTCCTAAGTCAAATAGTAAACCTTCTACTTATCATAAAGTAATATTCCAAATCATTAAAATGATATGGTCAAACGTAAGATAGAAACATGAATCCCCATTTTGAGTGTTATCCAAAAATTATAATCGATGACCTATTAAAAAGGATTAAAGCAATCATGAATCAAGTAGAAGGGCATCCTCAACATTGAACAATGTTGTTGTTCAAATAAGTTAAGGTAACATAGTTACCTTCGAACCATTAAGAAAGTCACATAATCTCCCTACAAAATAAAACTTAATCATTTAAAATCCCACAACTACAATCATAGTTCTCCATACATTACCACTAGAAATAAACACAATATAGTTCAACACAAAAGCGTAGGATATTTCCCTTTAACAAATTTTATGCGAGAAACTATCAAGATCTTCCACAATAGTATCATACTTGTTTTAAAGTAACCTACATTCCATCCACATTTAGAAGTCGACTAGACGTACAACAATACACTAAAAATAAATTGAATAAATAAATATTAGATGACTTATAAATTATAAAAGGATTTTCCCAACCGAACCCATAATATTTTCAATCATGACATAACTCAATGAACACGATGGTGTTGTTCTAGAGAGGTAAATGTAAGCCAATAAACAATTTGAGACTGATCCGGCCGGAGACAATCATTTCTAATAACCATATCACATAAAACCCAAATGGGTTTTAATTAAATGACTTCACAGACCAAAAACGAGTTGACCCTAAATATTTTGTGCAAAATGAAGACTAGAAGAACACCTACTTATTTGGGACAAGGTCTCATTGCATACCTTTAAATGGTAATGTCATAGTATTTTATTTTCTAAAGAATATGGGTATAACCCAAATTTAAATAAAATATTATTCATATTAGCAATAATAGAAACCCAAGAGAAAGGCTTACAATAATCCAAAAAAATAGCAAAACACAAAACATTCCATTCATCATAGAAAACCCTTGAAAACACATTCACTAATAGAATACCATTTCATAAAACCAAACAAAACTAGTATAAATCTCATTCCAAAAACTTAGTTCAAGCCGTAAAGTATTATAGAAGCTCGATTTATGCAAATATCAAATAGGATAAGTTATTAGGAAGGAAATAGAATGATTCATGCCTATAAGTGGAAGAATGAAACCTTCTTCTTCTTTTGCCCACTTTCTTCAACAAACTCAAGCCCGATTCCACTTCAAATCACAACAAAACCCCAAATTATTTCCATTTCCTTTTATTGATAGAAGTCTTTAATATTTCCCAAAAATATCTCAACTAACAATTAAAATATGCATGCAATAGTTCTCAAAATAAATAGTGAAAATGGAAACAGGAAAACGCCATGCATGGAGAGCTCTAGAACAACCAAAACAACAATGAAACCACTATGCCCCTAAAAACTCAAAGTTTTCAACAAGAATTCAACCGATCCCCTCAAGGTCCATGGGGTAAGTTCAATTTCATTAATGCATGAGAAGAAACCATGTAATTCCATCTAAAATCATAGCTAGACCCATGTCATTTAAATTTGGCCATCCCCTCATATTTCATGAAACAAATTTATGCCACTTGTTTAGTAACAAGATAACTATGCCTCTAACTAAACCATTTCAAATTTGCATGGTCGACGATGGATCTTAAATAAAAATTAGTACAAGTATCATAGGGGTGGGTGTCCATAAAGATCATCAACTTAATCTTCACACATTATAGGCTCAAATACACATTCCCATAACTTATTAAGTTGGGTTTAATGGTGATCAAAACATTATCCCGCAATGTTAGCTTCTAACATAAAATTTATTACATAGACCAGACCCAAGGTGAGCATTAATGAAAATAACATGGTTCTATTACCTTTGCACATATAACTCCATTATCATACCTAGTTTTGTATACAATTGGCATTATCCAATCAATGCAGTATAACAAACATAATTCAGAACTATAAAGGTGCAAGTTAGGACCTAAGAACTTTTATTCCCAAAGTATATCAATGTAGTCACACATAGTAAAAAAATATCAACTTAGTAATGTTATACAAGCATGTTCTGTTAATTTAGTGCAACAAGTTCATTATTTCAAACAGAATTTACTACTGTAATAAATTAAGATCATGAACCATAACAAAGATTAAGATATATTCATGATGAAAAACATGTCTTTAATTCACTCCTTAATTATAAGCATGGTAAATAATGATAATTTACAAGTTGTGGTAAGTGGGTTGTGATATTCGGCATCCTGTGGAACATGCCAATATGTTGTCATATAGACGACAACGTATCGTAATGGGTCCCCATGTCCATGAGCTGCCCGATATCAAAGCTCGTTTATGACAGAGAAAAAAATAGTGGGGTGTGACAATCATAATCCAACCAAAATAATCCATTAATATTTAGAACCAACTACATAGTAAGAAGATGATACATAATATTAAGTACATCGATAAAAGAGTTATGTACACACCATATCAAATCATCATAATACTAACACATAATCAACCATGATGATAAAATAACTACTACAAAAGTAGCATACAATAGGTATTTAAAGGGGCAAGGACTTTCACTTTACCGCCCATGTACCCTCCTAATAATAGGCGTGCCCAAAATAGACTACATACATGCTTTTACATAACACTAATAATATATTACCCTACAAATAAGACTTGATTTAATCCTATTAATATCCTCCATGCATGCGCTTGATCTGCATGTTTATTCCAAAATAGCCTTTGTTATACTTTTCTTACTCAAGTACTCCATCTTTTCTTTTTCTATTTTTATCCCATCCTAGAAAATTGGCTAAGCCTATGTTAACCTCTATTCCTATGCATTCCTATGCACTCTCTTATTTCCCATCTACACACACATGATTGTGGGAAACCTTGAATTGTCCAAAAAAGTTCATTCCAACACATCTCTCCGAATATCTTGTGTGTATATTTTCATACATAAACCTTTATACCTCTTTGAACTTAGTCATTTTCAGCAACCAACATTACCCCACACTAGGTATTTTGTCCATCTTTGGCAACACCAACCAAACAATGCCTTTGAAAAAATTAAATAATATATTTTATGAATGAAATAACAAAGGATGTGGCTTATGCTAAATAAATAAAAGAATCAATCATCTTTATGGGGAAGGAGTATGGGAAATTACTTGACCAATATCTTCTCTAGCTCCCTCTACCCTTCTAATTCCTTATTTTCCTTTACCATCATGACATCAAAAATGTCAAGGACCTTTGTAGAAGTTAATTCATCAATCTTCCCCTTCGCTTTCTCGATCAATTTCTCTAGCTGCTTAGTAGCATCGTCCACCACATGTATCCTACGCATAATCCAAGGAAAAATATCCTCCATTCTATCCTTTAGCGAGGTCTTCAAAAGGTTTATCAATTCCCTTTTCTTCTCCACCTTAGCCAACACTTTCTCCCATTCTACCTTATTGTTCTTATTCTTGGTATGTAACTCCCTCAAATCTACTTCATCTTTAACAATATGCAAAATCACAACAAGATCAAAGTCTTGGCAAATCATTATACACAAATTCTACCATCCTTGCAACTTCCTTAGCCTCTACCACTAGTGCATCATACTACAACAAGGCGTTCCTCAATATGTTCCTTTTCATTCTTCTTCTTTTGGGCCAATGATTCTTTTGTAGATTCTATTGTGATAATTATTTTTTTCATGTGTGATACTATGTGCCAAGTCCTCTAGATAATGTAATGTTATCTCATACGAGGCTTGGAATTTCTCAACTAGATCCAAGCACATGATTATAATATCATCTGCAATACATTTAACCTTCTTATACACCATGTGTGTCCATCCCTTCTCTTCTCTCACTTCTTGTTTCAATTGTGTAATTTATCTTTCTTCTCGATCTCTTTATCGTTCTCCCTTATTTACTCATTTTTCTCGCTATCTCCTTGTGCATGTTCATTATGTGAAAATCCTTATAAAAATTCTCACTCCTACTTCAAGAAATAGTTTTAAGGTACATTACACACTTGTTCATTTGTTAACACCAATGTTTCAAATATCGATATGCTTCTCCTAGTGTGGACCTAAGTCAAGTATCATTTATTAACTGCACACTAACCTCAAACTTGGGATATTCTATGCATGATTGGAATGCCCAAGAGAGAATATTTCTCACACACAACATGACCTCTTCCTTTTTAAAGAATCACCAATAGAATAGATCTTTTGTGGCTAGTGTACTCTGCTATCTCAAGTGAAAAAATTTATTAGATTCATACACATACTGCATCAAAATGCCATGGGGTGTGTGCTTTGGATTTCTCTTTGTCCCACGAGTCCCTGTTAGAAAACCAAGTGCAAGGGAGCTATCCAAACCACATGTTCCTTCTTCATCAATACTCTTCTCCTTTTCTTCCTTGTGCTCTACTTTATACTTGATAATGTACTCTAGAATGTGCTCTACCTCATACTCAATATTGGGCTCAACTTCACGCTCCATAGTATGTTCCCACATATCCTACAAAATATGTGTAATAGGAACTCCATGGCCTTCTCCCTATGGTTCCTTAAACGGGGTCTCCTTATGATGCATATCGCGCTCTTCTTCATCCGACTCCTCGATCTCCTAAACTAAGGGGTCCTTCTACAATACTTCCTCCTCTTCATCTTTCACACCTCCTCTATGTCTTTACTATAAACTATCTTTGGTTTATTCTACACCAAAGATTTCTTATTTTGTGGCTTTTAGTTACTTTCTAGGTACTTGGTCTAGTCTCCTTGCATGTTGGTTCCTTCTTTGTACTTTCACCGTTATCATAATTCAAGTTTTATTTTTCCTCTTCTTCATCATCGAAGGAGTATCCTCATACATTATCTTCTCAAGAATTGGATTTTTGGCAAGTTAGGGGTCAGCAGAGATTTAATCATGACCTTCTTTGTTCCCTTGTGTCGATCCTCTTCTTCACTTTCTTCTTCTTCTTCTTCTCTAAGGTTAAGATTCTCTTCACACTCCCTCTTGGTTTCCACCATTTTCCTTCCCTTAGGTGCTTCAGGGGATCTTCAAGTTATTCTCCACATACTTCCCATCAACCATTCTTGGCTTCAAATAGATATATATCATTATGGCCTCCTAATTTCAAAATGCCAAAGTAAAAGAGTTAATATTGATATCATCTCGATATCATGGTATAAACATACATGCTCTTTCTAGTATAGACATACATTTTGCGTAATGTATGATATCAAATATTTATTTTTTATATATAAAAATTTAATTTACGTGCTTATGTGAACCTATTCACCGATGCTTGGAAGTATCATGTTGTAAAGGAAAATGGGATTTTACACCAAAGACTCTTCTTTCCATCCTTTAAATAAAATCTATCAAGGAAGAAATGTTGATAAAGGAAAACTCTACCTTTCCTTCCAATACCGAAGGTAGCTCACTGAGAATGCACCGATCTTACCCAAACACCTTGTGCATTCGTTTATACTTGTTATGTTTTGGAGTCTGTTTTCATGTGTCGAAGTGTTGAAGGATATACACTAAAAGTATTGTACACTCTCCATAGATTTTTCAATAGCAAGGCTTTGGGGCGTAACCCTTGAGAAAAATTTTGGCCTCGAAAAATGTTCCCGATATATAAGGAAACATACTCTTCTCATATGGGCAAGATTTTTGACCCATAGGTTTATGGGGTTGTTTTGGCCCATTTTTTTAGTAGCCACAATATTTTAAAACTATGTAAGTAGTTTCCTATTGAGGTAATTTTGATAGGTGAGACATTTGTATTGTAGATGTGTGAGTTCTAGTGTGAATTCGGGAGAGTTTGTTGAGAACAACTCCAACAAATCAGGTATTGTATTGAGAGAAAGAGGTGGCTTGTAATAAAATATTAGTAAGTGATTCTTAGTGGACATATCCTAAATTGGGTGGACCATGGTAAATATTGTCTTTTTGTTATGTTATTTTATTATTCTACACTTTATTTCAAATCTATGACATTATTCTGCATATTAGTTTTTACTATTGTGATTTTGTGTGGGATTATTCCATATATTTTATCCCTCATTTCCTAATATATAACACCTATCCACCTTTATCTTATCAGCTTAATTGATCCTATCACATGTGTTATCGGAGAACATCTTTGGAGGGGACTTGTATTCATCGAGAAACTTCCACATTTTCTCTTTTTACCATAAAACATAAGCAAGAGTATTGCGCCAATGGTGATATTTTCTCCAAAGCATGCCATTTCTCTTTAATCTCTTTTACAATAAACCCCACAAGATTATATCTAGTACCTTTGGCCATCTTCTTTGTGATATGAAACCATTACTTATTTACCTAGGTCCATCATTCTTATGCACCCAACTTTGTAATAAGTTATGTGGAAATTCCGACAACATGGTCGAAGAGCTTGGAAATATAAATGACACACCCTCCTCACTAATACTTAAAGGTGACAACAATTATATTTACCCCATCATCATCATCTAAGTCACTAGTGATTTCAATGCCTAAGCTCTAAAGACCAATAAACTTCCAAATCAAGTGTGCAAGTAAGGTGCATCCTTCTTCCCATGAATTAGAAATAGTTCTCGTGGATGCGTGACATAAGACACTAGTAAATTTTCTTAGGCTTACCAAAGTAGGGGAGCTCATAGAGTTGAAGGGATCCCACACTACTTATAAATTTATTTCCCTTACCATCATAAATGAAATTATCATTTGCGGTCCTCTCACTTGTTCTCCAAATGAATTCTATCTCTATTTCCCAATCATTGGACTCTTAGTGATGGTTAAAATCACTAACTATCAATTTTCTAACATGGGATACCCAATCCTACCCCATAATAACTTATTTTAGGTATTGCATCTTTGAATACCATTCTTATTAAATGTCCTCTTTTGTGGACTTCACCTTTCCCTTTCCCTTCAACTTGGGTGACATAGTTATTTTCTTCTTCGGTGTCATGTCTTCAAATTACACAAAGTCTCTACCCCCTTAACTTATATCTTCATTCCCTAGGTGCCTCGTAATTCCTTGTCTCCAACTATCCGTGCAAAAATAACCTCTTTACCTTGTTCCTCCAAATATGTGCCCTAATTCTAAAATCCCACCAAGAATCTTACAGCACTTTATTTTCTTGTAAAAACTTCCATAACACACTCAAGCCTCCAAATTCCACATAAAGGAGCTTTCTTACTTGGCCATGTACTTTCTCCAAGCTAGTTTAGTTGATTCATCCAGCTTTTCTCTCAAATTCATAAGAAATTACACCAATTTACTCTTGAAAATGCCTAAGTTCTTCACAAGGTAAGGTGAAAATGAACTCACTCGAGGCCCCTTTTATAGGATTCCAATTTTTATCACATTACATGCTTTCCACCTACCACCGTAAACCAAATTTAATTATTTTTTTCCTTTTTCACACACTTTTTAATACTACTTTAATTATGATTTTTGCTTTTTCGCACACCTTTTTGTAAAAAAATTAATTTTGATTTTTTTCCATGCAATTTTATCCCTTCTTTCTTTCAGGGTTCGTAGTTGTAACCTTCTAGCACGCTCACTACTTCCAAGGCCACATACTTCTTTGCATGTGATTTTTTGTACCGCAGACATAATCCTCTAAGCCATATACCAAGTAGTTCATCATGCTTCTACCTACCTCGCATTACACTACATTATCTTACTTCTTATGTTGTCTTCAATCTGAGAAATTTTCTTATGATCACCATACTTCTCATCTTTTGTGACAACTTTTTCCTCTTTTCCGTGTGTGCACCCTGCAACCAATACACCATCCTTCTACCATGGCATGCAAATATTCATCCACTTCAACTCACCTTCAACACTACTAAGGTCTCTTTATCACACATTAACACCTAGTTCACCCCACACTAAATACATGTGTGGTCCTCTTCGCATGAAATCAATAGATAATAATTAGCTTATTACGCGTAAGCACAAGGTAAGTGCATGATCGGAAAACATTTTTGAAAGTTCCCTAAACATCCCTAAATGGTGTCAATGCAGAAGATCATCTTGAGAGCTTTCCAATGACTATGAGAATGCGACAAAGGGACATCGGGAGCTCTAGATATGTCTGGTCAAAGTTTAGACAACAAGAAAGTCAACTCTGGTCAACTAGTCAATATTGGACCAATGGCACTACGACACGTGGCGAAAAGGCAAAGGGATTCGTTTGTTGGTTTTCGATCTCTGGTCTTCGATGGTCATAAAATATTGCTCGCCGGCCGCCGTGTGGACTATGGTATTATCGCCGACGTGGTGGGTCCACAAGCCACCATGAATCGAATACGATCGATTTGCCTATCGAGAGATGACAAGTGGAATATATGCTATTGACGAGTTAATTATTTCCATACCACATTACATGGGTCAAAATTATATTTACTTGGTAAGTCCACTATACATTCTTCCCAAATGCCACGCATATATATATATATTAATGTTCAAACATTAGTACAAACCACATAATACCCACTTAGCTACCATACATTATGCTAAGCCCCTTTGTAAAAACGGTTGTAGTGGAATCTTCCACATGGAGGAGACAAGGTGGTGAAGCGGTTGTTGGGGGCTTAAAGCCATGCATGGTATTATCTACGTGAAGAATGGAGGGGATAAGGGTTATTAAACCTTACCCAAATGAAATGGCACCAAATGTGGGATATAAACCACTAGCCCTAAGCGCCTAAAATGGGAATTAATCCCATTCAAACAAAAGCTGCTTATTTAGGTATGTAATACCATTTAAAATGCTAAGCGCCCACTTTGGAATGTTTTATCCCTTATCAAAATACTACGGGCTAAAGGTTTAAAAATAGCCTAAGGGATAATATGTAATTACATTTTTAAGGGCCCTATTTTTTGTATAAATAGGGAACCCATTCTTTTGTAATAAACACACACCAAAGGTAATGGAGAAGCTCATTACTAGTGCGCAGAAAGGTGGACACACACCCCAAGCTTATTATTTGTTAAGCTTATTGTGGGGACACACCCCTAGCTTATTATTTGTTAAGCTTATTATGGGGGGAAACACACCGCGCAACAGAGAGAAGCTCATTGCTAGAGCACGGAAAGGTGGAGACACACCCGAGCTTATTATTTGTTAAGCTTATTTGTGAGATGTTTCAACAAATATTGTTTATTGGCCTATTATTTTAGGCAATAGTAGATGGAATATTTGTGATTGGGAGTAAATTATAAACTACACAATAGGCCCATTGAGCCACACTCGATTACTTACAAATCCTAGATTTTCGACCGGAGTGCTAGCGTCGCATTGATAGCATCGGGAAGGCCGATCGAAGCTAAAGGAGATTGTGCATCGGGAAGGTGAAAAATAATTTGACTGATAATCGGAAGTTTTCGAAGAACTGGTGTACTAATAGGCAAGTAAAATTCCATTAGGTTTTCTTGTGAAAGTACTATTGTAACTTACAAGTTTTGACTAGTGGAACGGTTCGACCACGAACCCGGAGACGTAGGTAATTGCCAAACTCGTAATCAATCTATTGGCAATTGTCATTATTGTCTTGCATTATTTTAAATTGATTCCTTAAAAGGAGTAAATGATCGAGAAAATAATTAAAGCCTACAAGGGTCCGAGATCAGGTAATAATAATTTGATTATTTTCGGATCATGTTTGGTATCAGAGCTGGTTTAACTCCATATTTTTTTTTTCAGTAAATCTGATTAACAGAGTGATTGCTTCAAGATTGGTGTAGTTAGTTTAGTTTGTGTGAACAGGGTACACGTGCACTATGGGCAAGATGTCTAAATAGGCGAAGCTCGATGAAATTGAAGCATATAATCACCATATCCAAGAAGAAAATTCTCTCCTACGATCAATGTATTACTTCCTCGAAGTGGAGTATGCTCGTTTGAAAAAGAATTGCAAACCAAGGATGAGCTCTTGGCAAGGTTGCAGCAGTGTGGTTATTAGAGGAAGGAAATACCTTCAACTTCAGATGCAGTGACCATGGTAGATGACTGAACTGTAAGTTGTTCACCATTGGAATCTTCTTCTTCCTCCCATTCGGTTTCGGATTCAGGTAATGAAGTCTTTGGTTTGTTTGAAAAGCATACTAGAGGAATTGGATCCAAGTTACTAGATAAAATGGGATTTGATGGAAGAGGCCTTGGTAAAAATGGCCAGGTATTGGTAACCCAATACAGTCAAGGATTGTCCTCATTTTTCATGTTTGGGTTATCCTAGTGCGGGAATGGAAATTAGAGAATGCTCCAAGAACGCGATGGGAGACAAGCTTTTGAAAGCAAACCAATACCCCACTAGTCCTGCAAGAAGATTCTAAGTAGGAAAGTTGTGCTTCGTCGTCACAGGCAGGATGTGGTAAGAGAAATCAGTGAAGAGGTAATGAGATTCCACCTCCAGTTTCTTACCATAATCATAAGCACATTAAAACTTCGATCCACTTTTTCACTTAAGAAATATGGTTATGATTTTCAAGATGTGGAATTCCTTTCCATGTAATTTTTGTGGATTGCGTAATCATTCAAAGTAGTTAGATCTTGGAAGAGAAGGAAATTGATGAAGAAGTTGATGTCGTTCATCAGGAACAAGGCAAATTAGAAAGACCAATCTCGTCATGCAGAGTCAAGAAATGGTAGAAAGAGTTCCTCATCCCAGAAGAAGGAGATTAAGAGGAATTTTTGTGCTCATTATAAAAGGAATGGGCATCAGGTGGATAATTTTGGAAACTACATCCATCTCACCATCAAAGTAATGGCAAGCCAAAGATGGAATGGAGGCCTATTGCAAAGGCAAAGGAAGTTTCTACTCTACCACCAGTTGACAAGTCAACCCAGGACTAGGTAATACCTGAAAGTGAAAGTCCTTTAAAATGGGTAAGTCAACAATTTTTCAATTATATATTGCATAATTCAGATTGATGAATCGTATGCAGTATTAAGTTTGGAGATCAGATATTGTGAGAAAATGTTGAGAGAAAGGTTTACAATACTCAGTGGATTTTCTTACTTAGAAAATTTGATTAATGCTCCAAACATATCTCCTAATCAGCTTGTGAGTACCTATTATAGCTTGGATATAGGAATTAACTCATATAAAGCTTGGAGATTGATCTACCATTTGTGTAGACAATAGAGTTCTCAAAATATCAGCTCGGAACTTCATTCTGTGTAGAGGCATTATGACCGCAACAAAATGGTAGCTGAATCACCGTTGGCATTGATGTCGGGTCGGAACTTCATTCTGTGTAGAGGCATTGTGACCATGTGCAGTAGAATGGTACCTGATATTAGTATGTCAACAAGAGGAGCTCTCAAAGGATTAGCTCGAACGTCATTCGGTGTCAAGGCATTGTGACCACACATATGAATGGTAGCTGATCAACAGACTTAGCATCATGCATTGGAGGCTCAAGGTCTTGCAAGAGGCTTAGCATCATGCATCGGAGGCGTTGAGGTCTGTAACAGACTTAGCATCATGCATCGGAGGCTTGAGGTCTTGAAAGAGGCTTAGCATCATGCATTGGAGGTGTTGAGGTCTGTAAAGGGACAAGGCATTGTCCATCACCGACATCGGATCAATCATAGCTCTACATAACATGGAGTTCCTTCAAACCAGTTTGGATTCTTCTAATCAACTCGAGCCGTGGAGAGCTGTGTTATAGAGTAAAAAGAAGATCCTTTTGTCGATATCAATAAGCTTAGCACCGCACATAAGGAGCATTGAGGTTTCATTAAAAACTTAGCACCATGAAGCGGAGGCGTGGAGGTCTTCTTCAAATATCAGAGTGGCGCAGCGGAAGCGTCATGGGCCCATAACCCATAGGTCCCAGGATCATAGCAGAGTTGTCGAAGTGAGAAGGTTGGAGGAGAAAACCCAAGGGTCTACTACAGCAGCACTTCCGAGGTGACAACAGAGTTTTTCAGATTCAGGATAGTATGGAAGCTTTTTGGGACAAAAAGCTTTTCTCAGTGGGGAGGTGTGATCAAGGGATCATTTTTGAAAGTTCCCTAAACATCCCTAAATGGTTTCAATGCAGAAGATCATCTCGAGAGCTTTCCAATGACTATGAGAACGTGGAAAACGAACATCGAGAGCTCTAGTATGTCGATCAAAGTTTAGACAAAGGAAAAGTCAACTCGGTCAACTAGTCAATCTTGGACCAATGGCACCGCGACATGTGGCAAAAAGGCAAAGGGAATCGTTTGTTGGTTTTCAATCTCCGGTCTTCAACGATCATAAAAGATTGCTCGCCACCAAGCCATGTGGACCATGGTATTATTGCCGACGTGGTGGGTCCATAAGCCACCACGAATCGAATACGATCGATTTGCCTATCGAGATACAACAAGTGGAATATATGTTGTTGACCGAGTTAATTATTTCCATACCACATTACATGGGTCAAAATTATATTTACTTGGTAAGTCCACTATACATTATTCCCAAATGCCATGCATATATATATTAATGTTCAAACATTAGTATAAACCACATAATACCCACTTAGCCGCCATACATTATGCTAAGCCCCTTTGTAAAGCGGTTGTAGTGGAATCTTCCATGTGGAGGAGAGAAGGTGGTGAAGCAGTTGTTGGGGGCTTAAAGCCATGCACAGGTATTATCCACGTGAAGAATGGAGGGGATAAGGGTTATTAAACCTTACCCAAATGAAATGGCGCCAAATGTGGGATATAAATCACTAGCCCTAAGCACCTAAAATGGGAATTAATCCCCTCATTCAAACAATAGCCGCTTATTTTGGTATGTAATCCCATTTAAAATGCTAAGCGCCCACTTTGGAATGTTTTATCCCTTATCAAAATACTACGGGATAAAGGTTTAAAAATAGCCTAAAGGATAATATGTAATTGCATTTTTAAGGGCCCTATTTTTGTATAAATAGGGAACCCATTCTTTTGTAATAAACACACATCGACACAACAGAGAAGCTCATTGCTAGTGCACAGAAAAGGTGGACACACACCCCAAGCTTATTATTTGTTAATATTATTGTGGGGACACACCCTCGCTTATTATTTATTAAGCTTCTTGTGGGGACACACATCCGTGCAACAAAGAAGCTCATTGCTAGAGTGCGGAAAGGTGGAGACACACCCAAGCTTATTATTTGTTAAGCTTATTTGTGAGATGTGTCAACAAATATTGTTTATTGGCATATTATTTTAGACAATAGTAGACAGAATATTTGAATTGGGAGTAAATTATAAACTACCGAATAGGCCCATTGAGCCACACTAATTACTTGCAAATCTCGGATTGTCGATCGGAGTGCTAGCGTCGCATTGATAGCGTCGAAGGTTGATCAAAGCCAAAGGAGATTGTGCATCGGGAAGGTGAAAAAATTTGATTGATAATCGGAAGTTTTCAAGAACTAGTGTACTGATAGGCAAGTAAAATTCCATTAGGTTTTCTTGTGAAAGTACTATTGAACTTACAAGTTTTGACTAGTGGAACGGTTCGACCACGAACTTCGAGACGTAGGCAATTGCTTGAACTCCGTAATCAATCTGTGTGAAATTGTCATTATTGTCTTGTATTATTTTAAATTGATTACTTAAAAGGAGTAAATGGTCGGCAAATAATTAAAGCCTATAAGGGTCCGAGATCGTGTAGTAATAACTTGATTATTTTCGATCGGTGCAGCATGTTGGGTGACAAAAAGGGGTCATAAGTGGATGTCATATTGCAAATAACAACATAATATACACTTGTAGGGATTATTATCAATGCATACACTTAAATTTAGAAAAATTATATCAATATGAATCGTAGCATCTAGAATCTAGTTTCTAAGATACTCTATTTTTTTGAAAATGAACAAGTTTAGATATATTAAACACTAAAAATTCAATGACTTGGTATTTTTTAAAAATGCCTATAAGATTGTTGTCTCTGTTTTCCCGTGATTTGTATAACCAAAAATTGATATATATTTTTTTACTTTGGCGAGAATTTAGATTCCGCTATCTATCTTGGAATAGATTTTATTTTGTATTTTTTTAGTAATATATTATTTTTATGATTTTTTCCATGAAAGTGGTATGAAAACATAAAGAAAACAGAGCACTTTCCATTTTCTTGCCATAACTTCATCAAAAATATTGAAATCAAATAAATTTTTTTGAACATGTATATAACTTCACCATGATTGGAATGGTATAAGTTTTATCACATTCTAACAAGTGAAACAAAATTTTCAGTCTTAAATGTAGACAAACATTCACAGGGAAAAAGTGTCTTAAAGACCTACTATTAGTAAAACATTATAAAATGATATTTATCCTATTATATTCACTTTAAAATCAATATTTATACAAAGCTAACAGTCTCCCTACACGATGGTACCATTTTTATGAAATATTTTTGTCTTTTCAAATGGTTCAAGTCTCATGAAAGACCAAATTTGATGTTTTATTGTTTTTGATATAAAATTCAGGATTTGATATCCACTTAATTATCCCCCAACTTGCTGCACTTACCCCAAACTTTTTACAAAAAAACAAGGGAAAAAAATAATTGAAAGGGAAAAAAACAAAACATGAAAGGGAAATCTAATCTAAATGGCAATACTTCCTTATTACAAACACCAAGAATCTTATTTATAGTAGGGATTCATCCTACTCCCATTGAAGTAACCAGAAACTTGGTTCCATCCAATGCCTTCAAATGACATGTGCTTGATTCAAGTATATTGTATGCTACAAAATTCCCAAACAATGCACCTTAAACTTCCTGTGGTGGTGCACAAAATTGGAGTCATAGAGAAGGACCATATTTCCAACTTAAAATGATTTATTCTTAATGTGCACATCTTTTCATACCTTTTATTGTCCCTTCTCGGTCTTCTCAAGGTTGTAAGTCACAATTGCATGTCCCTCATCTAATTGCATTAGTTTCTTAATACATTATTGAATAGCTTTCTCATCATATAATCCACATATGCATGTAATACAAAGGGAGGGAAACATGAATTCTAATAGTAATACCGCCTCTGTGCAAAACCAACCGAAAGGGTGTGTTCTCGTTCAAACTTTTATATGTGTTTCTATAAGCCCAAAGTACATCTGACACTTTATCATCCCAATCCTTTCTTCCAACATCATAAATATTTGTAAGATTTTGTCCCAAAATATTGTTGAAAGATTCTACAGTGCCATTAGCTTGAGGGTGATAAGGAGTAGTTTTATGGTGTGCCACCATAAACTCTTCCAATAGAGATTTGATTATCTAATTTAAGAAATGAGTTCCTCTATCACTAGTAAAGCTTAATGGACATCCATACCTACTAATGATATTTTCTTATTATAACCTTGTTATTGTGGTTGCGGTGTAATATTTTGTAGGTGCAGCCTCTACCCACCTTGTCGAGATAATCTATGCGTGTAATAATGTAGCGCACTCTAGTATTACACGTGGATGGTGAAATAGGTCCTAAAAAGTTAATGGCTCACTTCTCAAATATTTTCATGCTCGCTATAGGTCTCGGGGAATCTCATCTCTATTTATAGGCTTTCCAATGTTCTGACAATGATCACATGCCTTCACAAAATCCTTAACTATAGACACCTAAATCCGGTATCTATACCTTTAATCTCCCACATGCACATATTTATTTAATCCATCCCCCTTAATCAAATTTCCACTTTAATATCTATCACCTTTAATTCACATTAATTAATTAAGCTTCAATTAATTAATTAATTAATTAATCAATTAATCCACATCCTTTGCTTCCTTCCTATGATGGACTTTCAATTTCCCATCCCTACATTTTTTTAACCTATCTCTACTATATCCTTACCTACACCTCATCCTTAAACATCCTCTTCCCGCATAATGATTTAAAGCACTAAACCCCATCCTTGAAAACATGAAATCATGCCAAAAGAAGAAACATTCTCTAATTGGGAAAACTTTACCTAAAATCAATGGTGACCCATCCTAGTTGCCATCGACCATATAAAATCGAGTGCTTTCTTCCAATTCATCGTGAGATACATTTAAATTCCTAAGATTCCTTATGACCTACAAACAATATCCTCGTGAAAATCATTCCGTAGCAATTACATACTTCTTAAATGTCCTTGGAACATGCTTGCATCAATCGTGATTAGCCTTTGTGAGATTTCTATAATTTTGTATTGCTTTAATAATATTTTATCATATTATCATTATTTTTATCATATTTAACCTTTTGTAGGAGAAGATCATCCATAACAATGCTTCGCATCTTCGCCATCAATCTTCCTTTTCAAACCCATACTTGTAGGTTTCTCTTTTGGATTTCTTTTACTCAACTTTATCCAACTCGGCATAGTTTCCATCGAGCCTAACAGTCACCATAGAATTGGCCTTTTACAACTTTCTCTTTCTATTCCAAAACCTTCTCCCATATCTACATGAGCTTGATTCCTTTCCTTTCTTATTACAATCCTCATCAAGTTTCTCTCACATTAAAATTAGGCTATTTACACTCCAGTCCACTATAGACCGTGGTCCTAGTTCTCAATCCTTCCTCATAATCCTTGTTTTCTATCATTTTCTTGGTTTCTTTTCCTTTAGATACCCTATATAGGTTGATTATAGCACATACCGGCCTTTGTTGCATTTGGATCACATCCATATTTTGCAAGGTCTACATATTCATCTTACGCTCTAGATATTCACTCCTAGGTTTCTCACGAACCAAACTAGGTATTGATGTACTTTCTTTTAATTAGATCATATGAGTATTCGATCCATCATATTTACTCTTAGATTTTTTATTCTTTTAGTTTTGACATATCATCGTATACCTTTTTGATGGGGATTGACATCTATGTGAAAGGAAGTAAAAATATTCTTGGATCCAACATTGTCTAGGTAGCCCCCACACAAATATATCTAATCAATATAATTTTCAGTCTATTCACGGATCTTCTTCATCCCGATTTGCAGTAAGTAGGGATCTATATACTATCTTACACCCGTATTCATTACATCAGATCCGAGGTAACTTAAACCCTTCCTCATTTCTAATTTTTCTAGTTTCTTCAAGAATTAGTGCATCACCTTCATTAAGAACAAAATTTTTGTAAACTTTCCTAGCATGCCTGTAGGACCACCCTTTAAGTGATCTCTTTTATTTATTTTGTTTATGATTTTTCTGTTTCCACTAATACTCTAGCATGAGGCTCCACTTTATTACTTGATCATTTTAGGTTTGTGATTGAGATTGTTCATCGGTCAAGAGTGTAGACAAATAGGAAAAGTGTTATCTAGGTATTCCTTGCTTTTTCCCTATTTTATCCTTTTTACATCGTAATTTTCCGTTCTTGTCTATTTCCTTAATGAATATCACACTTTTTTTGGGTTTAAAAATAACATTCTTTTTGCATCATTCTTTCTCATATAGTTTAAGTAGGGTTTAACCTTCTACATTCACACTTTATCACACACAACCTAAACCTCACAAATCAAATTAACACATCAAAACATCCCTTTTCTTGATTAAGTGATTGGGATTTCACCACCCAATAGGATGTCACCTCAAACTTCCCCAACCATAATAAACCTGAAATAAAACATAGTTTTCCTTCTCCTAGGTCCTTTGTTATCCATCCCCTTTTCTTTTCACACTTTATTAAATAAATTAAAAACATAAAAAGAACTATTTTTGGACTTTCTTGGGTAAAACTTGTTTCATGCCCGTAATTACTCATTTAGTAGGAAAATAATGGAACAAAAATTATCTTGAAAAAATATTTATCTCAACAAATGTTCACCACAATAGTTACCTCATACATGTCCTTGATTGCTTCTTTCATGAGAGATCAACCCCTCATTGATGAATCTCACCGAGAACCCCTCATTTACATTACAACTTTAAGTAAGACTAACCCATTATTACACCATCAATCTATCCCATCTAGGCCAACTACCCCACCATCCATTCCATCGAGTCTTTTGGACCTCTTAAGGTACCTCTTGATGATACCATATTCTAGGAGATTCTAGACGCCAATCCAAAGTGGCACTCCAATATTAGCTCCTTAGGAGATCAACTCAAATTCCCTTCAATGGTCCACCACTCCAGAAACTTCATCCTTATCAAACTAATCCCCAAACTACCTAGTTTGTAGTAAATGATATTTCTATAACCCATATTTATTCCTCTTCCACCAATCCCTCATCTCATCAAACTACCCAGATAGTCACACCTATTCCCATAATCTCCAACCGATCAACATTAAAATAAACCCTACTCTTCCTCACCTCTTCGGTCACTATTTCCACTAGTGTCCCTAATCAATATGCCAAAACATCATATCCCCTATCTAAGAAATATGAACTTCTCACATCTATCATGTCTTTTAATACTTCCAAATCCACTTTCACTGTTGCTTTACATTATTTAGTATCTAACCCTTTTCAACATTAGTTTCAACCTCGTTTTTACCCACATTCCCACTCAAGACTTTCTCTGTAAAACCGACCCAATCCCAACAATCATATCATAATCCCATCTCTCGTAAATAATTATTTCAAAATTACCCTTTAAATCATAGCCCATGATTTACACTCACCCCCAACAAATTCCTCAAACACCCACACATCCGCAAGTTATCAAAAAATCCATCCGACCAATTCTTACATGCAACCTCCACCTCTCATCCCCCAAAAGACTCTTTTGAATGACCCTATGTAAGATCTTGTGAATAGGTTATCCAACCTTGAAGCCACTACTCTAGGATCCAAAGTTTCATTATCCTATGAACAGATTTGTAATGATCCTATTCATCCATCCGTACTCAATTAAACCATATCCTCTACATTGATAATTGCCAAACTTCACCAAGTGTAATAACAAATAGGATCCATAGTAGCATCTTCATGCATTTATACATTCATGTTACCTTATCGAACATGATCAATAATTAATGCTTCACACTTTCCCCATGTCCTTGGCTAGTCCCACACTAGACTGGTATAATAGTATCCCTCAATATTCTATATTCTCCTTCTCCCAACTAGCACAACTATTTTTAGAACACTTTTTGATTAACATTACGTGCAAAGTAACTATCAATGATCTATACACTATCCAAAATTTTGAGGACGAGTCCATTGCAGACTTCATCATGTGATAGCAGACGACATTATAAACCAATTATCCTTCCCTCTCCCACAAACTAACTTTATCGATCTCTTCTCATGTTTCGTATTTAAGCATATACATTATTTTTACAAAATCATTCCAAACCTTCGAAAAGCCTTTACCATGGATCACAAACTTGAAACATGCACCATCGAGTAGGGCCATTTAAAATTAAAATCAAATAAACCTAAATATGAGTTTACCAAGCCTTCCATGTAAAATGATAAATCAAAAGCGGCGACCAATGTTGTCATTATTAAATCATCTCCTACACCTACATCTAGTATGTGGACTCAATAACAATCCCTTCAATGAACACTAACTACACTCCCCTTGGGGAGTCATATAGTAAAATATTTGATAAATTGATGGCAGTAAACCTTATCACACTTCCTCCTATCCGATCAAGTTGATGATTCAAGACCAAAATCTGGTTGGTATTGTGAAGACCATTATTGCAATACCACCAAGTTCAAGGAAATGACATAGAGAGATGTCAAAATTTTAGGATTTTATCCAAATAATCATCGATCATGATGATCTTCAAGTATAAAATCCAAATGATTCACCCAATCAACCACTTGACATATTTAAACAAACCTTCCCAAATCATACACCAACAAGCCAAGCCATCAAGACTACTAAAACCCAAGATCCCAATGTTCACACTATAAACACCCTAAACACTAATGATCAGGAACCTATCCCATCCAAAAATTCCTATCCTTTATCGTCAATCACATCCATTCCCTTTGATATCCTTCCTACATCTATTATACCTACATTTATCTTGATGTCCACTCCCACCTCTACAACTACTAAGACCCCATTTGTGAATATATCATTTATGCCCCTAGAGACATTCATGAAGAAACCATTCCAACCTATTTCCACATCTGGAATTGGTCCTTCATCAAATCCCTTACCTATCATATCCACCTTGTCATCTACTTCATCTATTCTAGTAGGCTTTACCACCTCACCTATAACCATTCCACCCTTTCCCGTCATACCTTCCGTAGAATCTATACCGGTTCCTACTCCCACTCTTTTACCGCTATCAAATGTTGTGGTCAGATCCATACCACCTTCCTCCTTCACAATAATTTCATCATTTGAGGAATTCATAAAATCGCATCACCTTGAAATTATGTTAAATGTTCCTTCTATGGCATCAACATAATCCCATCAATCTCCACCTTCCATAGATCACCTTAGATAAGTGTTAATTCTAGAACCCAATCTAACCATAACATCACCATCTCGACCCCCAAATTAAATTTTTTTCTCACCCCTCCCAAGAATACATCTTCACATACAAAATCTATAATCCCTCCTAGGGTTAAACCATCCAATCCATAATCATCTATTTCAGACAAAAACATTTCAACACACCAATTCAAAACCATTCAATGCTAAAAATCAAACCGAATTCAAGTAATCAAACATCAATATATTTGGGTTTCACCCCAAACATCCAAGCTATCTCACATGGCATATTCTAGCACTTCAGTTGGATCATATACCAAAATATTCCAAAACTTGCTACAAACCTCAACAATCACGCTTCCGCCTATCAAGGCCTTTGACCCAAAAGTAAAGAAACCTTTATGGTTCAATTCTCACCTTATATGTTCCTTTCATCATACCCTTGAGCATGATATTGAAAATTATAGAGTGGTCTTGGCCATTATCCATAACATCATTGAAGAGGAAAGGATTCTTCTTGACCAAGCCTATCCCTTCCTGCCATATCTAGTTTGAAATCATCATTTATCCTTCGTGTGAAAATTTATCTCGGATCATGTGATTCAAAACCAACCTTCAAACCAAAATCCAAGACCTTCATCTTCATTCCTCCTCCTAAGGATTTAACCACATCATTGAAATGAAAGGTTTCCATTTTAGCATCCCCTAGGCCTATTGAACAAAGTATCATTAGAAAAATTCATCAGGCCCCAGTCAAGATGTCACTTTACGAGCTCATCCAAAGCTTGCTAGATCATAGATAGGCTCTTACTGAAGCCTTAAAGCACATTCTAATACCCGGTGACCAATCTCAACCCTTCACATCGCTTTTAGGAGCGCTCATTACTCTTACAGAACTATCTCATTTGATGATACTGAAATTCTAGACATCCCATCAGAAGAACATGATCTTCCCCTCTTTATTATGGTCAGGATCAATGATAAATTCATTCAACGATCCATGATCAATAGTGGGGAAAGAATTAATATTCTTCCATCACATACTTTCGATGAACTCAAGATCCCAAAGGATTTTGTTTCCCATATGCCTACGATCCTCTAGGATTTCAATGATGTCATCACTCCTACCTTAGGAATCGTCATCCTCCCTATTTTTTTGGTGATAATCTCATCCATGAGGTCTTTGATATCATTGAAGGATAATTTCAATACAATGTTCCCCTTAAAAATGGTGTATCTATTCCATGTGTTAGGTATCCCTTACACTCCATCGTTCCCTTTAATACAAGCACGAGGGAAAGGTCTTGACACTTCCCGGGATGTTACTACCTTCCAAGGGTGCAACATGACCTATAGACCAAATTATGTACTCATTCCTAAGAATGATCCATCTGCACCATCCACCAGCTTAGTCATTCCCTCATCTAAACTCCCTAATGATGACTCCCTGGATAACGTAATGGAAAAGATTACGATGGGGGAGTATCATCTTCTCACACTCAACACCCTTCCCACTCCTCACTGTATCGGTAGACTCGATAAGGTCCAATGTATCAATCAAATCATCAAAGACATCATTCCTTTTATTCTACCGCATATTTAGAACAACCTCATCTATGGTGGTTTTGATACCCCCTCCTCTCACATAGATGATCTTCCACATGCCAAGATTTATACCGGTGGCTTTGGATTTCTTAACAAACCATATTTTTCCTATACATATCTCCATCCTTGCACATGGAAAGGATTTGGCCTAGGTTGTTATGAGCATGGCCCAAATGGCCTTTTTCTTCATCAATGTCGTATACCTTGCAAAAGATTTGGACTAGGCTACCGTGAGCAATCCCCTAATCCCATCACACCATCTGAGATACTCACGGACATGCCTTCTCCACCTCCTCTTTCTATTCTAACTTTTGAAGACATGTACATACCTTATCTACCTTCTCCATATCTTCGACTCCAAGACAGAACATACCTTCTCTACCTTCCCCATCATTTTAATCTCTTAAATACATGGAAATGCATGAAACCATTTCTATTTATTCTGATTTTTTTAGTCTCCACCATAAATTTGGGATAGGTCACTTATCAGTGTGAAAATCAGACTATGTCCCTTCCCCTTTGCCATCTAGACATGATAGAAGAAAACTCACCTACCATTAATGTCCTTAATTATGCTGATGATGATTCCATTCTTTCCCACATGGGTGTAGAAGAATCTTATCTCCAAAAGACCTTGCCATTCGACACACTTACTCTTCTCAACAAGGCCACCATCAATGTCAATATCATGACCCTCAAGAGCCTCCCATTCTCAAAGTGGGAAAATATCTTAATCCACACAATCTAGAATATATCACCGCATTTCTCTCCCATCATAGTAAGGCATTTTCATGGTCATATTCGACATGCCAAGTCTTAACCCTTCTATCATCATCCACAATATTGTCACCTATCCCAATGCTAAACCGGTAAAGAAGAAGCTTCACCACATGCATCCTCACATTTCCCTCCTTGTTAAAGAAGAGCTACAACACCTTCTTTCTATAAATTTCATCATTCCCATTGAATATCCCCAATGGGTTTCCAACATTTTCCCCATCTCCAAATCATCGGAAATCTTTGTATATGTATCGATTTTTGAGATAGTAAAAAAGGAGGAAACTTCCTATTGTAAGATAATTTTCCATAGCAGAAAACCATAGTGTATCAAACTAAAATAGCAAATAATTTTTCTTCGGAAAGTTGTCCTTAATCGGATATTTCTCCCCCAGTAGTGGTTAATCTTGACAAGAAATCGGCTACCACATTAAATTTTCCTAGATTATCCACAATGGTAATATCAAATTCTTATAAAAGTAATAAACATATAATAATCCTACCTCTAACCACTGGTTTTTTCATTAAGTACCTAATTTTTGAGTGATCTATATGTACAAATATTTTATGCCCTGTAATGTAAATTTTGAACTTATTAATTACATAGATCACATCAAGAAATTATTTTTCAGTGGTGGTGTAATTTATTTCATTGGGAGTAAGATTTTTACTAAGGTAGTGAATAGCATACATTTTCCCTTATTCATCTTTCTCGTCCCAAAACAACACCAATTGAGTTATTTGAGGCATTTTTTGAATTTGAAAAGGTTTCTCCCAATTAGGTCCTCTTAATATTAGGGGAGTGATAATTTTTTTAATCTCTTCAAAAGCATGTTGACACTTTTCATCCCAACAAAATTCACAATCCTTGGTAAGAAACCTAAACATGGGGGAAAATTTTTACTAAAATATTTGATAAATTACCTATAGTATCCAACATGTCTTAAGAATGACTTGATATCCGTGGAAGTTTGAGGAACAAGTAAGTCGGAAATAATCCTAATTTTTTTGGTCAACTTGAATTCCTCTTTTTGAATGTGGTGTCTAAGTACAATTCCCTCATCAACCATCATCAAGCACTTATCATGACTAAGATAAAAATGGTGTTGCTCACATATTGTTAATATTTTGTCCAAATTTTTCAAGGCATCATCAAATGTTTCTCCATACATAGTAAAATAATCCATGTATACTTCCACACAATTGTTGGTTAGATCTGTAAAAATTTCTAGTACAGACCTTGGAAGGTTGTTGGAGCATTGCATAGTCCAAATGGAAATACCCCGTAGGAAAAATTACCCCATGGAAAAGTAAAGGCGCTTTGTCTGATCCTCTGCAGCCACCTTGATTTGATTATATCCACTAAAGCTAACCAAGAAGTAAAAGTATTGTTTACCTCCGAAAGGTTGTCTAAAACTTAATCTATGAATGGTAAGGGAAAATAATCTCTAAGTTTAGCTTTTTTAATTCCCTATAATTAACAAAAATTCTCCATTTTCCATTCTTTTTAGGCATAATCACAAGAGGAGATACGCAAAGGATCGCCTAATATGGGGTAGATAAATCCTACTTGCAATATCTTTTTGATTTCCTACTTGACTATGTTCCTCAAGGCCGGGTTTATCCTTCTCTCGAGGTTTCCTAACTCGGTTTACCATTTTTAGTATAAATGTGATGGGTACAAATACTTAGATAGATTCATTTCATGTCTTTATAGTCCCAAGAAAAATTGTAGTATGACCTTTCAAGAAATCAAACAATTTATATTCATGATCATTTTCCAACCAGCTATTAATGTTTAAAATTTTACATGGTTGAATCTCACTTTGTTTGGTTCCAGTGTGTGATGAACAATTTTTTTGAAAAGGTTCCATTAGGGTGTTTAGTGGACATAAATGTGTTAACAACATATAATATGCATCAATGTCTCTAAATTTCCCCGAGAAAGAATACTTTGGATAAAGGACAAGTAGGCATGGTTATGATACTTATCTTGTCGTTGGTCAAACTCCTCATCACTCTTGTTTTTTAAACATTCCTTACTATTCCATGATATATTTGAGATTAAATCTACTGATTCTCAGTAGATATTTTTTCCCCTCTCGAATAGAAATCATGTTTCTCCAAAGTGAAATTATTTACATTTGCATGGAATTGTTGTGGTTTCAAAACTAGTTCAAGCTTCGAACTAAGTTTGAAGGTTCTAGAACTAATTCAAGGTTCCAAAGACAATTTGTGATCATTCAATGGATGATTAATCATATTCTCTACCTTCCATACATGATCTTGCAATGTTATCATAGCTAAAGAAGATAAATTTTGTTTATTATTATCATGATCATCAACCCATAATTGTTATTGATTATCAATAAAAGGTCGTGCAAAAGGATATAGGGAAATTTTCTTAGAATTCTTACCATTTGAGATGGTCATATCATCTTATCTCGAAATAAATTAAGGTAAAGAACTATAGCTAACCATGGTCCAACCAAAATAATGGGATAACCAAGTGTTTTACCTTTTGGTCGTAATATAAGGAAGTCCACTAGATACTCCCATGACTCCACCATAACTACCACATCTTCAATGATCCCTTCTAGTTTTGCTACCGACTGATCTGCCATCTGCAATATGGTTCTAGTAGGTTGTATACTTGTCAATGCTAATGTTTTCAAAGTTTCTACTATCATCACATTTATATTTTCTCCCAAATCAACAAAAATTATGTATATGTTTATTTCCTATAGAGATAGAAATAACAGGGCTTCCAGATCCCCATATTTGGGAAGTAAGAGTTTTCCTGCTAATAAATCAGCAAGTTTCCCATCTACCTTAATAGTCCTAGGGTACTACTTCTTCCTTCCAGGTATTTTCAAACATAAAATTTTGATTAATTTTTTTAATTCAGGAATGTCCTTGATTTCTTGCAACAATGGTATTTCAATATTTAGTTTCCTTAATTCCTACACTAGTTCATATTCCTTGGTCTCAATAACTTCCTTAAATCTTTCTAGAAATGGAGTTTCAATAGAGTTGTTATTTGGATGCTTCTCTTTTTCTTTTTCATCCTCCTTAGGAATAACTAAACTAGGGGTTTCAATTTCTTTTGTCATCTCAGTAATTATAATAGGTGGACTATTAATTATTTTTCCGATCTTGTTTGAATATCCTTACAAAGCTATGACATTAAGATCAGTTGGTTTTCCTTAGTCTATTTCATAGACATGAGTTATTTTTTTGTTTTGGGATTATCCACTAGTTGTCTTTAGTATCTATGTTTGAACCACATTTTTAGTTTGTAAACCTTGTCTTTGGAGAACCCATTATGGCTTGTTGATCTTTGGTTGGGATATGTTTTCCCTTTAGCATAGTTATTAGGGTTCTACCTAGGTTATGACCAAGTATAAGGGTTACTTTGACCAAACCATGGTTGCTAGTGTCCTTGAATGTACCAAGCTTGTCTTGCCAAATATTAGGGATTCCATGTTGGTTGAGGAGTCCAAGGTGGTTTTCCCTAATTTTTGTTACTATCTCGAGCTACCCATGGCATCACCAGGATTAGGAATAGATCTTGGTATGAACTACCCTTGGCTAGGTTGTCTTTGACAAAAGTTTACTTCTTCTATAGTGGATGAAGTGTTGGTTTGTTTAAGCTAAGTTTTTATGAATGGAAGACGAGAACAAAAATTAACTTCATGTTCCCTAGATTCACAAATAAGACACATTTACGTATTATCCAGAGGACAATCTCTTATTGCATGTTTCTTTTTTCATCTAGGACAATACATAGATAATGGTTCAATATTAACATTTGCTTTAGCTTAAAATCCATCCTTGGTGGAATTTAATTGAACTAGGATATTTGTTCTAAAGTTTTCTAGTTCATCCATAAGTTTTTTCATGTCTTGATTTACACTTTTCACAATTTTTCCTTTCCTAGGTCCACTCCTTGTTCTTGAATAAATTCTAAAAGTTCTTTAATATCATTCATTCTCGAATTGATTGATGTTTCCACCTCCCATTAGATTAAGGGATTCCCTAGATTCATTATCCAGACCTTTAAGAAAAATTGTTTTTCTTAGCTCTTCTTGAAGTAAAAATCCACACCTTTTGCTTACAAAGAGGAATTTATCAAAATAATCTTCCATACTTTTTCCTCTTCTTGTTTGATCCTAAAAATTCTTCCTTCTCGTTTCTCCCTCTACAACAGTCTTGATATTTGTCTAGAAAGGGATTTTCCATTTTCCCCAAGTGGTAATGGAATTGGATGTTAATCCCATAAACCACCTCATTCTTTGCATCTTTCGGGGTAGATGGGAACAACTTGAGTTTTTGATTTTCTATTTTGTAGTCATAGGTCTGACACAATACTTTAAATTCAAACAAAAATTGGTTAGGGTCCTCATATGACATCCCTCTAAATTTAGGAAAGTGTGCAGGTGAAATATTCTTCATAGGTGTATCATCATCCTCCAACCGAATTGGATAAGTAAAGGTCCTATTAGGTTCTCTTTCGCTTCTCATGCCATTTCGTAGTATATTCTAGATCTTTTCCCCAATTAATGTGGTATGTGATACACTTTGGAGAAGGTGAGAAGTCAAGAGTAGGAGGTTGACTACTCAATTGAGAATAAATAATTTCTCTTAATGGGTATTAGGATATAATCCTTCTCTTAAAAGTTTCACTTCCTTCCGGTGATTGATCCAAAATTCCAAAGGCGGAAGTTCCGCTTCTTGTCTAATAGGGGACAATTGTGCTTCTAATTCCTACTCAATTTCCTATTTGAACCAGAGGATGTTGATAATTCTTGTTGAGATATTTTTGGGAGAAATATACCCTTTGAGTCTCTTGGTCTACTCATAAATTTTATGATAACGTAGGGAATATTTTTCAATTACTAGATGTATGATTGTTGTTCTTGTTGACACCTAATTAGAAAATTCTAACTAATGGGTCCCTAGAAATGGCACCAAAAATGATGGGTGTCATTATTCCCTTCATTTAATCAACTCTTGGTTGATGTCATATTCAAACTAGGGGTGTGTCTGAAGCTATATGCAACAAGAAGAATCTTAGTGATCTAGTAATTGATTGTAGGTATTTATTATTTTCATTTTCCGGGGCTTTTAAAGTGTTTTAGATTTCTTGGCCCAAAGCCTTATTAAATATAAACTATAAGAAACTTTCTGAAATAAACACACATTTCTGAAATAAATAAATCTTCCAGAATTGAACGTACTGCTGGAAATAAACACTCTTTGCATAATGAAACAAATTGTTGGAAATAAACACACTTTTGCATAATGAAACAAATTACTGGAAATAAATGTACATTGTAGAATTAAAAACACTTTGCTTGAAATAAACACACATTTGAAAATGTTGTTAAAAATGCTTGAAAGAAATAGGATTTTAATCTACTACACCTGCAGGACGACTATGTAACAAGATTCAATCAAGAATTGAAAGCACTTACGATTTAATACTTAATGATTTACACAAATTGCTTAAAAATACAAATACCAATAAAATAAAGGATCCAGATCTTGGAGGAGTGGGCCCTTTCTCTACCTTGAATTATGAGTTGACAAAGTATGAAAATCTCAAAATGAAATAGCTTATCTTATTACCAAATTGTTCTATCTTACAAATCTTCACCGTGTATGTTTGTATATCTATATCATCTCTTTAATCTATCTTCAAGTCTTTATATATATTTCATCATCCAAAGATGCATTGAAAATCATAAGTGCTCAATATTTATTCATCCACCTATAGTATCTAGTGAAAAAATAGTGCTCAAAGTAGATGTGGAATTTAGAAACCTTCTTTAGACATACAACTATTTGGTCTTACATAAGTATTTCGGAGTGTGAAGAATCAATAATCTCTTGATATGTTCCTAATAAGAGGGCCCATTAAGTACTCTATCACCATATTTTGTCAAAATTAATAGATTCCCATTTATTCTAGAACTTGAGAAAGTCCTAACTAAAGGGAAACATTCTAAAATTAATCTGTGAAAGTTCCAAAGCTAGCATAGGAGTTTCAAAACTAAGTGTTGGAGTTTTGAAACTAAGTCTGAAGGTTCTAGAACTAAGTGATAGAGTTCCTTAGCTGAGTGATGGAGTTTCGAACTAAGCATGAAGGTTTTGGAGTTAATCCACATTGAAACCAATGTCCTCAAAAAGGTGTTGGTTGCTTCATACTTTGCTTATCTGACCAAATGTGACATGTTTTATTCCAAAATTGAATTTCCACACACTTTGTTAGGAATTATAGAGTTTTTAGATGTTAGAACTAAATCAAACAAAAGATGGAAAATTACATCCTAACTTATACTAGATCAAAAAAGCCACAAAATATAGTCAAACTTGATTAAAAGGAGAGTAAAATGAGATCATTCATTGCACATTGATGAGGCATATTTTGGCCTTATCATGAAGTTTAAAATTTATGTTGTGCTCTCTTCTTTACTACTTCAAAGATTTGAAACTACCTCCTTAATCATAAGACGTATGTCATTACTAGTTTTCATTTTCTTAAAACAATGCATTCCAAACCATATCATAATGATCATATCACCCTTTGACTCAAACTCATGACTAAGTTTTAGCTCAAGTTCATTTCTCAAAAATCTATTAAGGGTCAAGCTATTTCGACAAAAATCTACTAACGAGTCAAGCTTGTCGGAATCCATTAACCAATTTCATCACAAATATAACACTCTCAAATTCACTCTCTTCTTTGATGGCTCTAAGTGTTAGCAAGGGGGAGGCAATGGCATTTTTCTTATTCCTCCTTAGGAAAATCCTATTCCCCTTACATATAAACTCAATTTTTAGTGTACAAATAACATGGAAGAGTACAAGGCCCTCATCTTGGGTCTTGAAATGGTCGTATTTCTAGGTTTCCAACTTCTTGACATCTGTGGGGATTTAGAGCTTATAATCAAATAAGTCATAAGTGAGTATCACTGTAAAAATGATACCCTTTAAAAATATAGTAATGTTCATATTCTCCTTGAAGCCTTTGATTCCTATAAATCCAAGTTATTCCTCGGTCGACCAATTGTTTTGCTAATACAATGGTGTCCTTCACGACTCTCATCCGATGGAAAATAGAATAATCTAAGCTCCCTATCATCGTTCATTATTGTGATCAACCTTTATATGAATTACCCCAAGTTAATATTATTGAATCTAATTCATTAGACCTTTGGTATTCTCAAATATTTGGTTATCTATCTCAATCTATTATTCCCGCTTATCTTTCCAAAAACACTAAGAGGTCTTTTCTTGAGCACACTAACCGCTATGTGATCCTTGGTAAAATTCTTTATAAACAAAAATTTGATGGTGTTCTTCTATGATGTCTTAAATACCAAAAATACTCTTGATCCATACAAGAGGTCCAAAACAAGATTTGTGGTGGACACTTTAGTGTCTTAGTCATTGCTAATTGTGTTCTCCATCTTAGCTATTACTAGCCTTCCCTAAATCATGATTGTTGTGAATATGTTAAGAAATTTGAAAAATGTTAGCAGCATTCCAATCTTATTCATATTCCTAGTCAAGATTTGTAGCCATCTTAGAACCTTTGGCCCATTTCACAAAGGGGCCTTGATCTTATTGGTCTTATTAATCCTCATTCTTCACAACAAAATCATTCTATCATCACTAAAATTGAATATTTCACTAAATGGGTGGAATAAATCCCACTCACCTCAACTAAATCTATCCCAATCATTAATTTTATTTATCAACACATTATCTACCACTTCGACATTCCCCACAAACTTGTCATGGACAATGAAAATTCCTTTAAAAATAAATATCTCAAGAAAATTTGTAATGCATTCAACATCCAACTTAGATTCTCTTCTCCATATTATCCTCAAGCCAATGGCCAAGTTGAAGCTACCAATAAATCCCTTATAAACCTTCTTGCTAAAACTATTGATCAAGCAAGTTGTAATTGACATCTCTTGCTTCCATTTTCCCTTTGGGCCTATCATGCTAGCATGCATACCTCCATGGGGGTTGTTGGTTGCTCAAATGTGCACCTACGTCTCAGATCTCGGAAGGGGCTGAGGTGTTTAAGACCAAATGGAACCGTCCCCAAGTTGTGGGACCTTGTGAGCTTGGGACGGATCTCTGGAGAAGGCTAGTTCCTCTATCTATTTCTACTACTACTGCTACTCCTAGTGCTGAAAGGGGAAACTAAGATAAGAATGCCAAGGGACCAGGGAAAGAAGGATAACATGAAGTAAACTACACTAAAATGTGATAACACTAGAAAAGAGGGATGAACACTATCTATTCTGAGTGAGAATGACAGGGAATGCATGAAAGGAGGCTTGGCACAAGTAGCACAAAGAAATACACATTCAAAAATCATTCTCATGGAACAAAACCAAATATGGAACCATAGGGGACTGAAGTAGCACAACCAAAGACACAACACAAAAGAAAAAAGGCAAGAAGAAGGAATGTAAACATGTTAGGATAGAGAATAGTCACAAAACGATGCTTCTATTACTTCCAAAATGCACAAAACTATTACAATGATGAAGGAGGCTGATATCCACATGCAAGATCCATACATAGAGGTCTACAACTCAAAATATAGAAAATATGGTGTCCTTAGAAAAATGCATAAGGATCCAGAGTGTCCAACATAACAAATGATCCTTGATCTTACATTTATAGATGAATCCATGGAGGAAGAAAGGAAAAGGAGGGAAAACCCAAATTTGAAACACAATCACCAACAAAATGTATTAATGTCTACAAATTCTCTTAGAAATCTATGAAATATTCTTCCTCATGCCTATTTGACGTGTTGTAGACAAAGGAGGCAGATCATACCAAATTGGGTGGCTAGAGCAATCATATCTACTCATCAATGTTCAGACAGATGTTTTCCCATTTCTCACCTACCAAATCCGCTAGAATTTGAATTTTGAATTTCTGGCACTGTAGTTGATGTCAACATCTCTCTAACAAGTCTAGGCACGTGTTGATCTGAGATTTGTAGCAAAAAGATATGGTTGTTAGAAGATGTTAGAGTCATCGGCATACGTAAAACACGTGGCACGTGCATATTGGGCTGAGATGGTGGCCAAATGTACAACTATTTTTCATTTCTACCACATGTCAATCATTGATTTGTTGCAAGGATTTGGTGCCTTATTGGCACACTTTGACTGGTTACACATGACACACTTAAGCGTATCAAAAGATGATCTGGCATAGAAGGGTATGAGGGAAGGGCACGTGGAGAAAACAGAGGAAGGTGTAGAGGGGTGTGCGCAATGTGCACGGGAAATGAGGTAAACTTTTGAGAAGAGAATGTATGGTTAAGGCGTAACTATTACAAAGTAATGGGCACATCACGTGAAGGGCCAAGGACTTAGTAGTAAGTGCGAGGTGCATGGGATGGGAAGAAGATGACTAGGAAGAAGGTGAACGTGTGGAATGTGGGCACAAGGGAGAAGTGGAAGGAGAAAAGGAAAGGGGTGCATAGGTAAACTGTGACCAAGGGAATGTGCCAAGTGATTTTGAGCGTGCACAATTCTTCAATGAATAACTTAGGGCTAGAATGTGTATGCAAGTTATCCAAATTACTAGGAGAGCTATTTGGATAACATTTTGGTAACTTTTGGGGCCATCTTCCTACTAGATGAAAGAGATCAATAGCTTGAAGCATCCATTGGGCATGGAGTCTACTTGTTCAATTATGAAAATTCCCCTGTGATCACTTGAGAATCATTTCTGCACTCTATTTTGAATCTCACAACTATTGAGAGAAGCTCTGCACTCTGGAAGTAACAAAAGAGCATGCACAGGAAGCACGTGAGAGGAAAGAACTATGTATAAACAAAAAATGTGTGCGAGAAACACTTGGAGGAATTAAAACTACTCTAATATATATAACATGATGCAACAAACCTAATGGAAGGGTTTGAGATAGATCCCGTTTACTAGGATTTGCAGCGTGCTTCCATCTAGATGAGTTAACTCGAAAGAGTTAGCTTCTTTGCAGGACTTGATGATGTATGGGCCACTCCAAAGTGCATCAAAATTTGAATGGTGCCTGTCTTAGCTCTGTCAACATCCCATTTTAGAACCAAGTCCCCAACTTTGAAATCTTGAGGCCTAGCCTTTCTATCAAACCATTTCTTTATTGCTTGCTAATGTTGTTCCAGCTTGATCATGGTAGATTTTCTAAGTTCTTCAAGATGAACCAGCTCTTCCATCTTGATTTCTCTCTGATCTGCACCCTCAAATTCTAGTTGTTGGGAAAGCGCCAATGAATTTAGTTCTAGTGTCAAAGGAAGGGAAACCTCTTTTCCATAGAAAAGCTTGTAAGGAGAAGTTCCTATTGCCTTTTTATTGTGATTCTATCTTCCCAGAGTGCATGCAAGACCTTCGTATGCCATTGTCTTTGGCTGATGTTCATTGTGTGCTTCATGATTCTGATTAGGTTCTTGTTTGTTGATTCTGTAGACCATTTCCCTGAGGGTAATAGTTGGAAGAGGTTTTCAGGTAAATTCCTAGACTTAGAGCCCAATCAACAATTTTAGCACCAAAACACCTTTTCATTATCGAGATAATGGTTTGAGAACACCAAACCTTGTGACTAAACCCTCGAGAAAGTCAAGGATGATTGCGTTAGTTAATTCCTTAAGCGTGACAACTTCGTCTATTTGGTGAAGTAACTTTGTACATGTCGAACCTATTTATGTCCAGTGATTTGAAGGTGGATTGATCATGCCTATGAAGTCAAGACCCCATTTTGCAAATGGTTGATCTACTTGGATTGGTTGGAGGGGAAGCACTACTAATATTCTCTTTCCTACAAAGAAAGCACATTATTTACATTTTGTGACCCACCTGTGTGCATCTCTAAACAGGGTAGGCTAAAAGATACCTTCCATTATGATCTTCGTTGTTGTAGTCTTGGCGTAGAAGTGTCCATTAGAGAATTCATCATGAAATTTTATGAACACTTTTTCAGTCTGCGTGCCATTGATACATCTTAACAACATGCCATCAAGATTTCTTTTGAAGAGAATTCCATCAATCAACACATAAGGGATAGATTGTAACCTTAGATGTCTTCTCTTTTCTTTATTTAAACCGGGAGGGTATGCACCCTCGAAAGGAATGTGATCATGTCCTTCATCTAGTCACGTGTGCTAGGTCTATATTCTGTTCAAGTTCTACACGTGGAAGGTCTTCATCTAGAAATAATGAAGCCTCAGGTTCACTTTGCACATTGTCAAAAATATGCTTACAGAGTATACCGCCTCTTACCAATTTTGTGGCCTTGATAATCACATCATATTCCATGATTTTAGTCACCCATCATGCTCTCTTCTCACTAATTTCTGCTCCCATGATGAAGTCTTTGATAAATGAGTGGGAGACTAACACCTTGATATGATTTGTGGAAAACATAATTTTGAATTTCTTGAGCATGTGCATGATGGAAAATACTTGCTTCTCCATGTGACTGTATCTTAATTCATATTCCTTCGATGTTCAAAAGAAAGCCATTGGCTATTCCAACCCTTGTTCATTTTCATGTGTTAGGACATCAACAACACTTGCATCCATGCCATAAGCATAAAGGATGAAATCCTTTGAATAATCTGGATTAATGAGTGTTGGTGCACAAGTAATCTCTTTCTTGATCTTGTTGAAGATTTCTCTTCCTTTTGCTGTCCATCTAAAGGCTATGTCCTTCTTCAAAGATAAGGGTGATGGGCTAAACTAGTTCCTCATAAGTTACGGATAAAATTCCTATCAAAGTTAATAATCTTGTCAAGGAACGATCAGTAAGGCCTTTTGTGCACACCAAAGGGAAAGGGCTAGAATGGCTGAAACACGCCAGGATGAATCACGATGTCATCCTTCAAAACCACATGGCCTAATAGCTTGTCTTGTGCCACTTTATCACTTCTTGGGGTTAAGAAATATGTAGTGCCCACATTTTACGCACCCAAATACAACAGTAAAATACCAGGATAATTTTTTTTTGACTTACATTGCTCACTACACACAACACAACAAAGGCTCCAAGTACAGAAACTCGACTCACATACGACAATCACATAAGTCATCGACTCACATAGACCCATGAAAATGACATAGGCATGTCGATGCCACACTTTTCCCAATGAACAAATACTAGCAATGACCCAACCACAAGAAACATGACTTCAGGAATGGTGAACCCACAACACATCATTACTTTAAATGTATTTTAGTTACGATTAACATTCCAAGAACATTATTGTACAAGGATAAATTTCTCGTTTGTCCACCTATAGAAACTTTAAGTTCATTCCACATTTAATTTACAGTTCGACCATTTTAAGTTAGCTTCTTATTCTTTACAAAATTTCCATAACTTGCATACTTATTTGGCATAAATCAAATTGCATACAAAGTACTTAATTATCTTATTATTATGTTAAGAATATTCTCCTCAACATTTATTCAAATGTCAATACTTTTTTTACTCTTACAACTCAAGTGAAAGTGACTTGATATCCATATAGTAATAAAAGGATTTAACGGAGATTTAGATACAAGATAACTTTTTTTTTACCAAAAACATTCTTGATCACGGAAAAATCATTTCCCTACCATAGTTATTCCAATTCAATGACTTAATGAATTCCTTTTTATATTTATATATCTTTTGTTTTCTCGTAGTTTGATCACAACAATGCAATACATATTCTTTGAAACACAAAATATTTAATTGAGTTATAAGGTCTCCAAGAGTGGCAGTATCCCTAACCTCAAATCTCATTTTTACTCTTATATGCTTTATTTTCTACGTCACAAAATGGTCTTATTTTTAGCATTGTCTTGAAAAGGAACTACAAAGTGTTTGTCTAACCTCTTGAAGACATAACGGATTAGAAGACTTGAAGCTACACACAAACCCTAAGTTAACATCCAAATCAATAAGGTTTAGATTAATTCCAACTTCACCTAAGGATCTACCCATCAACTATAAATGAGGTTTTAAGCGAGAGGACAAATTTATGCTAAACCACCTTCAAGAAAGGACCAAGGTGTTATGTTGAGAGAAACCAAGGTAACACATTTGGCTGAGCGGAGCTAAGGAGTTCATTAATGAGAGTTTAAGACCTAGAACAACTAAGTCACAACCTCCATCTATGTCATCTGGATCCAACAGGATTTCATTCGATGAAGAAAATTAATTTTAAATCTATCTTCGGAAAACAAGGTAAACCACTAGGATACGAAGGAGGAGTTAGCTCTACACACTCCAAAAAGTTTGACTGTGTCACTCCTATCAGACGGGTTTATGAAATGTCACTAAACATACTGACTAAGACGATAAGCCCATTCTTGAGCTCTTGATTTTCCTAAATTAGGATGTTCCATCGAGAGCAAAGATTAAGTTCATCCTACAGTTTTCAATGTCTTCTATGGTAAGGAGTATCACACATGAAAAAAAAGTTATGCTCAATATTGAACAAGGGTAGAGTGTTTCGATTTAATTCTCTTTATTACATTTACAAGATATAAATGCACAAGATGACTCATTAATCATTTAATGAACACTAAATATACACTACAAGATATTACTTCAAATTCATTTACCTTATATAAATATCAAACCCTTTTACCATGTGTACTATAAATCAAAATTGAACTATGATTAAATGCACATTTCCTAGATGTCCTTGAAACTAGCATTTCATACATATCAACAAATTATCCAATATAACCTTCTGTATCAAGAGACTACATTATACATTTATTCTTTTAACAATGAACTATATAAATTACAATGATAATTAATGAATTACACATCACCTTTTTCGTCATCATTCTTTCATCCTGCAAAACCACGTGAGCATGATATCAATGATAATTCACTGGCATGGCATCCACCCTAACCTAACATAATTATCATTTTTCAGTTTCCCATTTACATATGATAATAATTACAATTTGCAATCGAAATAAAAGGTTTAGAGACATGTATTCATTACATTTCATTTTTCTTTCATTTTGTAACCCAGAGAGAGAGAAAGAAGGGAAGAGAGAGAAAAACACCATTTTGTCAAAAGTTCTAATTCACACAACAAGATTACACTATAGAGTTTTAAATAGTTATTTGCATGTGTTAAAAGTTTCCAGGGTGGTTTGGCAACCCTACGAGGGTCCCATAACTTTCTATTTTTACATTTTCTTACTAGCTACAAAAACGTTCAAAATAGGCTCGGAGGCTAAGAAACCGCTTCCAAAAGTTATCTTCCAATGAGAATGCACACCATGATTAACTTTATACATGTCCCCAAATATACCAAGAGTTCATAGCAACTGACGGAATTGGGAAAAAGTGAACGGTTTGCGTTTGGCGGCTAGTTTTCCGGGGCCACTGGTCGTAGTTGACCCAGTTGCAAAATGAACAAAAGTTAGCTCGAGGGCTCGAAAAACCATGTCCAAAATGACGTTCGATGGATGAGCACGCAATGAGACACTTCCTACTAGTTCCCCTATATAAGGAGAATTCATCAGAGTCAATGGGACTGAGAACTAGAAAACCATTTTCAAACGGCAACAAGTTTTAGAGCGACAAGTCAAATTGGTCCAGTTTGACCTCACAAACTACGACCGAGGCCTACAAAATGGCTTTGCCAAACTATCCAAAAAGTTTTTTCCCTAAACTAATGTTCCATGCAATTTTCTAGTATAAACACTAGAGGTTTGTGAAGACAGACAGAAAATAATTTCTCTATCCAGTTTCAAATGGCGGTTCAAAACAAAGCCAACTTTCTAGATTTAACAATTTTTACTACTTGTAAAAACAAAGTAACAAGGCTCCTATAAGAGCATCAAAAAGATCACATATGTTCATTCGGGGTCAATCCAAGGTCAAGGTGACTCCTTTCATATCAAGGAACATGAATGAAGCTTCAACATCTTGTTTTTAGAGTTACGAAGGGTACTTAATGAGTCTCAAAAAATGCAAAAAATTAACTATTTACAGGGAGAAGATCAACTTTATTAATGGAAAGTCAATTTCATCTTGTCGATAAAACAATATTGAAGCGATCCGGTGGGTAGGAATTTTTCTAAATCACCACGAAATGAGGTTGGAAGTTCATGTTTTAATGCGAAGAGTTATTTTGATTTCATGAGAGTTACGACACGACATTTCATTGTTTTTGCAACGAGTTGAAATAACATTTAACTGTATTAAAATCCTAATGTTTTGAAAATCTATTAAGTTGTAAAAGAGAACTAAAACATGATAATTATGAGAGGTAAGGGAAGATGGACCATGCCTGGAAGGGATGGAGTCGGTCAAACCCACGGCTTCGGTTCAGTATCTCGCTTGGCACTTCGTCAACTAGTTCACGAGCCTGGATCTAACCTCCACCACGTCACACCAACTTCCCGATCACTTGAAGTTTTCCAACAAATAAGTAGTTGCTTGTGTGTTTCTAAAACCTTTTGAATAGATCCATTATGTGCATATCTTGCAATCCTGGCATTCCATGAGACAACATTTCTTTGAGGCATTTTGTCAAACAGTTGACTTTTTGTGTATAAGCTTCATTTTGCATAGTTGTTGTCTACTAGCGCATTTCAACTGAAAAATCCTCTACCATTATGCTTTGATGGTTGTCTAAGGCCTTCTAAAGCTGTTTTTTTTCACTAGAGGCTGGGAAGATGCACATCAAAAGGTTGTGGAGTCTGCTTTACACGCTACAAATTCAAATGCAAAAATTTTCCAAGGCCTTTTAAAAACTCCAGTTTTTACACATCCCGCAATCATAGAGATTTTGAGACTACATTTCTTTTAGGCATTCTTCTGGCATAGCTCCCACGCCTTTTCATTCCATTTTGGCACACACAGATGGAAATACAATAAATGTAAACTGATTGGTTAGTCTTTCTGCATGAAAAATGTGATCAAAGATTTCAAAACAGGAAAACCCTCCCCATCTTGTATCTCGAATACTTCCATTTTGGCAATCCATGAGAAGTTGTCTAGTTGTTGTGGATTTGGTCAAACATTGAAAATTGCCTATTTGCTTGAAATTTCAAGGCCTTTTCAAAAACTCATTTTTTTACACATTTTCACGCAAATTATAGCAGAGGCTTGGGAGACTTTGACGCAGGAGGAGGAGGCCAATGTTGCAGCAAACAAAAGAAAACATAGCACTCCACATGACATATGGTGACCAGGAATTTCTACTTAAGAGAACAAAAAAAAATCCCTTCTCCAAGCATTTGTGCATTTCACAGTTTTCAAAACTCTTATTTTGGTGCAGGCTAGGAGTACAAGAATGGAAACTAGGTAGGTTGGACAAACAAACAAGTTCGAAACTTGACCCCTCCCTCCATGTGTGCTATGGAACTCTCTCTCACATTGAAAAATGAAAAAAACAAAATCACAAAGGAAACCCCCTAGTTCTTTAAATTGGTCAAACACTACCACAAAAAAATCATGGGCTTTTAATTTAAAAATTTTATTTTTTTTTTAATTTATTTTTGTTTGTTTCCCTTCTTTCTCAAAAAAAGTCATAAAACCTAAAACAAAGTAGAATAACAATAAACACGAATAATAATTATCACCATTAATGAAGATAACACAAATCTATTAATAATAATAATAAAAAAATAACACAAATTTATAAATCATAGCCCATCATAGACAATGAGTAAAAAAATAATAAGTACAAAATGACAATTCAATATATAATAATTATTATGTAGATGTCGCTCAAGTTTCCCGCCAAACCATAAAGAAAACAAAAACCACTTAACAAAAAAAAAAAAAAAAAATTAAAATAAGTCAAGTAATGCTAGAGTCCACGGCCTAAATCCTTTCCCTAAAATCAAGGAGAGGGAAGGTTTTAATTTTTTTTTCTTTTAACAATTATTTTTTATTTTATATTTATTTTTTCAGGATTATTTTTTTTTTAAAATGGGAGGCATTACATTCTCCTCCCCTTAAGAAAGCATCGTCCTCGATGCGACATACAATGAAGAAAGAGAAATGGTAAGCAACAAGGAATGAATGATGGCAAGGTATTCTAAGGTTAAGATTTCAGATCTAAAATCATGGTTACATGAGGGTGGCCTAGGAACATTTGGTAGAAATTTTAACTTTCAAGGTTTTGAGAAGATTGGTAGTTCCCTCTTATTCATTATTTCATTAATCTCTTTCTATTAACATTATTCTTAATTCAAGTCCTTTAAAATTTCATTTTTTGTAGAATTTTAGTTTATTCATTCCTGTGGGTTCCCATCATGAACTACAGTCACAACACCCTACCAGGGTCATACACAACAACAAAAATTTCACAAGCATACTTTTACATACTTTCACGACCATATCACATCACAAGGGTTTCACCAAACCATGGAATGACAACAAGTAGACCACATAGCAAATAATTTCCAACAATTATGTCATAGACATAGATCCAATACACACATATGATGACAAAACATAATCAACACGATACATATACAACGGTATCACATGACCCAAAACAATCCATGATTGTAACAACATAGTTCCAATCCAATATCCAATAGTCCATACTAACCAAGGAAAAGTCAAACCTCAAACATAACAAAGTGTCAAAAAGACTCACAAGGGTACACATAACTCACTATACCAACTCCACACATCACAAGGCATCACGAAAACAACTCCATATATATCTCCAAAAGCAACAAAATACAACTCCATATACCTCCCCAAGCATCACCAATAATCTCCATATACCTCCCAAGAGAAAGAATCATAGTGCCAAAACCAAGTCGGGTCACTCAACCATAGAGCCCCATCAAGAATATCAGGTCACTCAACCATAGAGTGCCATACGGAATAATGGTAGCTAACTTAACCATAGAGCCCCATAAGGAATATCAGTCACTAAAGCATAGAGTGCCAAAAAATAATATCGGTCACTCAACCATAGAGGCCCATCTCCTTTCTCCTTTTAAATGAGGTTGGGTCACCCTATGGCCCTAGGCACATAGAGCCCCATCACCCCCAACCCAAGTGACATAATAACTCGTGGTTCAACAACCCGCTAGTTATCTGTAACTCCTTGGGGCGTACCCCCATACAACGAAGTGGGTCCATAGGTTCAACCACTCCATGGTTAATCCCATGACCCTATTCCAACACATTACGACATTAGAACCAGCATAACAATCCATTCAAATGCCAAGTGGCAAAATCAAAAGCCTTGGGCTAGGCTATAAAAACTTTTAAATATGAAAATAAAGTTTTAAAACTAAGAAAAACAAATGGCTAATTAGCCATGGTTAGTGAAAAATCAAATGTTAATGCAATAATCAAATAAATGCCCAAAATATAAGAACATGTCAATCAAGAAAATGGTTGGTTCTAGCTAAAAGAGATAATGATCAATTTACGAATAAAATACGTATTGAGAAAATAGCACATTACAATCACTATGTGGCCTCATACCACCACCAAAGGGGTACTCATCGAGTTGCTGGCACTCGGACATCGAGCCTCAACTCATAAAAATATACATGTAACCAAAAATGAGTATATCAAATAATGTAACTGTCATCATCTCTGCCTGAATCATTCCTCCATACTCCCACAAGGATCAACATAGTCAAAATTACATAGGATTATTCAATGAACAATCCAATAGGAAAGAGTAGGGAACTCTAGTTGCATAAGTTGAGCCTAAGGTGGTGCACACCCACAATATACTTGAGCAAGCTCAAAGTATACTAAATAGATAGAAGTGGGTTTTCAATCTATATAAGACTCCACTTCCTCACTCATACTTGGCTCAAGATTATGAAAACCTGGTCCACGCCTCCTCTCTCCACACATACACTCTTGATAGTTTATCCCCTTAGGGTCATCTAGTGTAAGGTTCACAACATACACATAACTACATCACTAACACAATGGTGATTCACACACATTAACCATAACGTCTTACGCATGGTATGGTATATATATACAGGTATAACACAATCATTACTTTCACGGGTTACGATACATCACATTACCACATCCTGCACCCAAAGTGCAATCACTATACACTAGGGATCATACTCACCATATGCCCCTAAATCATGACATGAACCATCACATATTACATGAATTATACGTATGAGGAAAACAATGTCTAACATTACGACATATAGTCAATTGCAATACAACACGACGATGCACACAACTAATCACAATACGGTGATGACATCACGATAAAATTCCTTTCACTTTACATCAATTTTGTCATGCAATACATCAATACACCTTCACATTACATAATGCCAAAATTTTCTAACCCTCAGCAATCCACAATAACATTCCGTTCACAAACAACAACAAGGTAGTACATCACACACGGATTCCTCATTGAATCCATGAAAAGGAGAGTCAATACTCTCATCACAAGCACATCAATATGATAACAAATACGCACTAAGTGACATACACAACATGTGCGTTCAAAATTTCACAATTACGACATAGTTCACATCATGCACATATATCACATTACTCTTCCAATATCCACCACCATCATGTAAAATCATCACAACTCCAATCCATCCCAGAGGTTCGAGAGCATGAACCTCCACTCTGATACCATATGTAGTGCCCACATTTTACACACCCAAATTACAATAGTAAAATACCAAGATAATTTTTTTTTTTTTGACTTACATTTCTCACTACACACAACACAACATGGGCTCCAAGTACAAAAACTCACTCACATACGACAATCACATAAGTCATCGACTCACATAGACACATGAAAACAACATAGGCATGTCGATGCCACACTTTTCCCAATGAACGAATACTAGCAATGACCCAACCACAAGAAACATGACTTCAGGAATGGCAAACCCACAACACATCATTTCTTTAAATGTATTTTAGTTATGATTAACATTCCAAGAACATTATTGTGCAAGGATAAATTTCTCATTTTCCACCTACATATTCTTAAGTTCATTCCATTTAAAATATCGTTCACCATTTTAAGTTGGCTTCTTATTCTTTACAAAAATTTCCATAACTTGCATACTTATTTGGCATAAATTCAAATTACATACAAAGTACTTAATTATCTTATTATTATGTTAAGAATATTCTTCTCCAACATTTATTCAATGTCTATTTTTACCCTTACACTCAAGTGAAAGTGACTTGATATCCATATAATGCAATATTAAGATTTAACGGAGATTTAGATACAAGGTAGATTTTTACCAAAAACATTTCTCGATCACGGAATAATCATTTCCCTACCATAGTTATTCTAATTCAATGACTTAATGAATTCCTTTTTATATATATTATATATTTTTTTTTTTTTAGTTTGATCACAACAATGCAATACATATTCTTTGAAACACAAAAGATATTAAATTGAGTTATAAGGTCTCCAAGAGTGGTATCATCCCTAACCTCAATTCTCATTTTACTCTTGTATACTTTATTTTCTACGTCACGTTATGGCCTTAATTTTTTAGCATTGTCTTGTGAAAGGAGCTACGAAGTGTTTGTCTAACCTCTTGAAGACATAAAGGATTAGAGACTTGTAGCTACACACGAACCCAAGTTAACATCCGAATCAACTGAGTTTTAGATTAATTCCAACTTCACCTAAGGATCTACCCATCAACTATAAATGAGGTTTAAGCGAGAGGACAAATTTATGCTAAACCACCTTCACGAAAGGACCAAGGTGTTATGTTGAGAGAAACCAAGGTAACACGTTTGGTGCTGAGCGGAGCTAAGGAGTTCATTAATGAGAGTTTAAGACCTAGAACAACTAAGTCACAACCTCCATCTATGTCATCTGGATCCAACAGGGATCTCATTTGATGAAGAAAATTAATTTTAAAACTATCTTCGGAAAACAAGGTAAACCACTAGGATACGAAGGAGGAGTTAGCTCTACACTCCAAAAAAGTTTGATTGTGTCACTCCTATCTACCGGGTTTATGACAATGTCACTAAACATATTGACTAAGACGATAAGCCCATTCTTGAGCTCTGATTTTCCTAAATTAGGACGTTCCATCGAGAGCAAAGATTAAGTTCATCCTACAGTTTTCAATGTCTTCTAGGGTAAAAAGTAACACACATGAAAACAAGTTATGCTCCGATATTGAACAAGGGTAGAGTGTTTCGATTTAATTCTCTTTATTACATTTACAAGATATAAATGCACAAGATGACTCATTAATCATTTAATGAACACTAAATATACACTACAAGATATTACTTCAAATTTATTTACCTTATATAAATATCAAACCCTTTTACCAGGTGTACTATAAATCAAAATTGAACTATGATTAAATGCACATTTCCTAGATGTCCTTGAAACTAGCATTTCATACATATCAACAAATTATCCAATATAACCTTCTGTATCAAGAGACTACATTATACATTTATTCTTTTAACAATGAACTATATAAATTACAATGATAATTAATGAATTACACATCACCTTTTTGTCATCATTCTTCCATCCTGCAAAACCCACGTGAGCATGATATCAACGATAATTCGCTTGGCATGGCATCCACCCTAACCTAACATAAGTATCATTTTTCAGTTTCCCATTTACATATGATAATAATTACAATTTGCAATCGAAATAAAAAGGTTTAGAGACATGTATTCATTACATTTCATTTTACTTCATTTTGTAACCTAGGAGAGAGAAAGAGAAGGAAGAGAGAGAAAACACCATTTTGTCAAAAGTTCTAATTTCACACAATAAGTTCCACTATAGAGTTTTAAACAGTTATTTTATGTGTTAAAGTTTCCACGGGGTGGTTTGGCAACCCTACGAGGGTCCGCAGGACTTTCTATTTTTACATTTTCTTACTAGCTACAAAAACGTTCAAAATGGGCTCAGAGGCTAAGAAACCACTTCCAAAAGTTATCTTCCATGAGAACGCACACCACGATTAACTTTCTACGTGTCCCCAGATATACCAAGAGTTCATAGCAACTGATGGAATTGGGAAAAAGTGAACGGTTTGTGTTTGGCGGCTAGTTTTCCGGGGCCACTAGTCATAGTTGACCCAATTGCAAAAGAACAAAAGTTAGCTCGAGGGCTTGGAAAACCATGTCCAAAATGACGTTCGATGGATGAGCATGCAACGAGACACTTCCTACTAGTTTCCCTATATAAGGAGAATTCATCAAAGTCGACGGGACTGAGAACTAGAAAACCATTTTCAAATGGCGACAAGTTTTCTGAGCGACAAGTCGAAATTGGTCCAGTTTGACCTCATCAAACTGCGACCGAGGCCTACAAAATGGCTTTGCCAAACTATCTAAAAGTGTTTTTCCTAAACTGAATGTTCCATGCAATTGTCTAGTATAAACACTAGAGGTTTGCGAAGACGGGAAATAATTTCTCTATCCAGGTTTCAAATGGCGGTTCAAAAATGAAAGCCAACTTTCTAGATTTAACAACTTTTTACTACTATAAAACAGTGTAACAAGGGGCTCCTATAAGAGCATCAAAAAGATCACATATGTTCATTCGGGGTCAATCCAAAGGTCAAGGTGACTCCTCACATATCAAGGTACATGAATGAAGCTTCACATCTCATTTTCAGAGTTATGAAGGGTACTTAATGAGTCTCCGAAAAAAATGCAAAAATTAACTATTTACACAGGGAGAAGATCAACTTTATTAATGGGAAGTCAATTTCATCTTGTCGATAAAACAATATTGAAGTGATCCAGGTGGGTAGGAAGTTTTCTAAATCACCACAGAATGAGGTTGGAAGTTCATGTTTTAATGCAGAAGAGTTATTTTGATTTCGTGAGTTACGACACGACATTTCATTATTTTTGCAACGAGTTGAAATAACATTTAACTATATTAAAATCCTAATGTTTTGAAAATCTATTAAGTTGTAAAAGAGAACTAAAACACAATAATTATGAGAGGTAAGGGAAGATGAACCATGCCTGGAAGGGACGAGTCGGTCAAACCCGCGGCTTCGGTTCAGTATCTCGCTTGGCACTTCGTCAACCAGTTCATGAGCCTGGATCTAACCTCCACCACGTCACACCAACTTCCCGATCACTTGAAGTTTTCCAAAAAAATAAGTAGTTTGTTTGTACGTTTTCTAAAACCTTTTGAACAGATCCATTATGTGCATATCTTGCAATCTTGGAAAAACACATCCACACAACCACCACAGTTGCTGCAAGCACCAAGCAAACACCTTCACATAGCCACCACCAGTTTATTGTCATGCTAATGAAAAATTTTAGAGCTTCCTCAAGATAGTTGGGCCCGGCCATGAATGGCCATTCACACACACAAGAAAATATATTATTATTATTATTATTTTATCTTGCCCTGATAAAATCAAAGGCACCCATGTCCTATTCCAAGGCTTCCCATTTTGGCACATGCGTGAATGAAGGATGCTAAGTGTGTTGTGGAGTTTGGCTTTAAACTTGCCAACAGTATTTGCTTGAAAGTTTCCAAGGCCTTTTCAACAAACTCATTTTTTTGCATAGCTCCGAAATCATAGCACTCTGAAGCAGATTTCTTTGAGGCATTGTCAAATAGCTCGCATGCTTCCACATTTTGCATATGTATCTGCTAGGGCACTTGCAACTAAAACACACAAAAAAATCCCTTCTCCATAATGCTTTGGCGGATGTCTGCATCAGTTTCAAAGCTCTTATTTTGGCGCAGGCTGGGAGTATGCTAGCCAATGGAAACTGAGCAGGTTGGAGACCTGGTTGCTGCATACGTGAAACAGTGTGACTATCTCTTGAGGAAAACCCCACGCACTCCATGCCCAGCTGAAATCATGTTCCGTGAGAAGCTGTCTAGTTCTTTCATTTGGTCAAACACTGCCACAACGTCCCCAATGCATTTGCAACTTCAACATCTGACAAAATTCCTCTGTCCCTTTTTCTCAACAGTGTCCATGCAGGTTAGGGACTCATTTTTGACATAGGCTGGGAGGATGCTGCAAAACTAGGTTTTCACGGCTGCCCCAACAGCCAAAACGTCCTCCATCATGCCTTCTCCAACCCCTGGTGGGTGCGTAGAGCAGATCTAGAGCTTCCTCCCTCCATGGCGGTGGCTTCTCCCCATGACCAAACCATAAAGATGCAAACCAACAAAAAAACAAAAAGGAAAATAACAAAGTGGAGTCCGAGCCCTAAATCCGCCCCACAAGAAAATCACGGGATTTTTTTAATTTTAATTCTTTTATTTTATTATTATTTATTTTATTTTTTATAATAAAATGAGTCATTACAAGATACCCAAATTCTCTACATCTCTCAAATACCTTTCTCCGGATGCGCCATCCGATCACATTTCTCTACTTTGAGAAGATAGTTATATCATCCGGTAAACCAAGATTAACTCATTGATGTAACCTTTGAAGGCAATATCCATGGTGCACTTTGAAACATTGTGCCCACTTTTGAAAAACCAAAGGGCATTTTCTGATATGCATATGTTCCCCACTTGGTTGTAAATGTTGTTTTGAATTGATCCTCTTCCTTGACCAGGATCTAGTTGAAACCCGAATACCCATCTAGCATGGAGAATGTCTCACTTTGACCAACTACGGTCTGCAGAATCTACTCCATTAAAGGCAAAGGATAATGATCCTTTAGAGATGCCTTATTCAAATCTCTAAAATCAACACAGAGTTTGATTTCACCATTTTTCTTGTGCACTGGAACAAGATTCACGACCCAGGTGGAATATTTGATGGGAAAGATAATTTTTGCCTCAATGAGTTTGGATAACTCCTTTCTCATGAGGGGCTCTATTTTTGGATTGACTGGCCACTACTTCTGTCTGACGGGCTTTATACCAAGATCAAGGTCAATGGAGTGTTGAGCAATACTTGGATCAAAAACTTTGAGGTATTCATACTCCCATGAGAAAATATCACTGTATTTTTGACAGAGAGAGATGAAGGCCTATTTTTCTTCATGCACACAAGTCCTGCTAAGCAACAACTCTTTTCCATGCACAATAGTAATGGATGAGTAGTCCTCTTTGCGTGACGCGCATGTATCTTTCTTCACCCTTAAACTCATCATCAGGGCTGAAAATTTTCTCTAAGGTGACCAACCCTTTAGGTAACTTATTTTCTTTAGTTGTATTACTTGGTCACCATAGCTGTCATATAAGTCATCTTGCATACTTGATGAAAATTCAACTTCATTCGGATAAATCGGACAATATGCGTGTCACTATCGAACACTTTCCAACCGGTGTTATTATGCGGAATAGATGGTCGGATTACCATCTTAATGTGTTGAGTGTTTATAATAGCACAATATCAAATTTACACAGAGATAAACATGAATAATTTTGTGTTGTTATTCAATACAGAAAATTACAATTATAAAGGAGAAGATGCTCATATACTCAAGGAGGTTTCTCTAACAACTCTCCCTATAATAGCTCTCTCCACAAAAAACTCAACTAATATAATACGTGAGTTGTTTCAACAACTCACCCAATATAATAATCACCCAAACTTATAAACATAAATGTGGAGCACTAACTATATGAATTCCTAACATTCCCCCCCTTAGTGCGAACATGGGGAAAACTTGCCTTTGTACTTGCACCTGCTCATGATCTGGTGATTTTCACAGGATGATCACAAACCTCAAGGATGGTTTTGCAAATGGTTGACCAAAAACTAAAAATGGTGGTTTTGCAATTGGTTTACCACAAACCAAAAAATGATGGTTTTTGCAATGGATTACCAACAACCAAGAATGGTGGTTTTGCTATTGGTTTACCACAAACCACAAATGAAGGTTTTCAAGTGGTTTACCTATAACCACATCATGATATGCCAAGTACTATTCTTAGCCCTCATCACATCTCACTGCAGGGAATAACATAGGAAATTCTGCTGAAATCTGTTGCTCATACATACATAGAAAAAGATGACATAATGGAAATGGAACATTGGATCATGTTCCCCCCTCAATGTGAAATTTCCACTTATTGAAAACTACAAATTGTACCACACTGGAAGCACTAAAATCAAACTGCACACACACACACACATGTCACCAAAGATGATATGCAGCCCCATTGTTGGTAACTAATGAGAGGTCATTGAATGACCTCCAACCTCTGTGCCTCCATCCTCCATTGTCATGCTGCTAACTCGGTGGATTTTGAATTGAGGCTCAATGGTTTTCGTGGATGCCGTAACAGTACACCATAAGGCATTTTTTTAATTTTTAGACTTTTTTTTACACCAACTTATTAACATTACAAAATGACTATTAAAAATAAAACCTTAAATCACTTATACGACTCAAAACTTATATTAACTCAAAATGACGACTTCAATTTTGACTCGAATTTGAGAAGACAACACTTGACTTTGAAACTTTAGACTATAGAACAACAATTTGAATAACATTTCTATGAATCTAGAATATTGACAACTTGACACTTCGACTCATAAAAATGACAACTCAAAAAAAAAAAAAAAAAAAAAATTAATGACAATGACACATTTACGATACAAGCCACTAATTTTTAATATTGACAAGAGAACAACATAACTCTATAGTTTTGACTGGTGAATGACATTAGAACATGAGAGACCATGATAAACACTATAGAGATTATAAAATGAATTTTTCTACTCTTGACAACAATATGACCAAGACATGACAAATCACCCTTTAACAATCATTATTAGCACGAGAAGTATGACATTACAATGTTATTTGGCACATACTTTTAAACAATCGACACCTACACTCAAGGAATACTCACTAACTTGAGCATAAAATCTAATTAACTATTGGAAAGAGATGCGACTAAACAAAGAATTGACCTTTTTATTGACATAAATTGGTTTATGTCGAATTCGTTCACCATGTGCTTCAATTTGGCGCAAAAATCCAATCCAAGAAATTATTAGAATTGAACGCCATTGGAAATACCATGGATTTAGACCTAAACAAGTCTAGGCATGTACTCGACAAGTGTAGGATCGAGTAGAATATTCAACACGTCTTTGTTGAATATGTACAAATTAATAATCCAATGATGATGGTGCAGAAGTTGGACAAGCACACGTTGGATTTAAGAAAACTATGTATTGCAATGTCGCAGAGATGATTTATCAAGCATATTCCACTATATTCATCTAGATCTATCATCAATCACCATTATAAATATATATATTTTGAGTAGGTCAAATTGACAAAGAACAGATTGAACACGACTAATGTGTATACAAGAATTGTCAACTAGTGTTAGATTAACGGTGATGGAAGTTACGACTAGTAACAATAATTAATGATTTAGACACGAGAAATGATGAGGTAACTATCCAAATCCATGTTCAATGTTTCAATTGAACAATAAAATTGTCACCTCTAATATGCAGATTTATAGAAATCTTTTTCATAAAACAACAAGACTTTATCTTTAAAGGCTGAATCTATACAATTTTTACACAGATAATCTTTTCCATCATAGGGGCAACCGACCGATAGCATTATGGCTCTGCCCCTTATGAATTCTAAAAAACATATTGGCTCGATACCAAATAATAGCACAAAGATGTCATTTACATAGAGATAAACACGAATAATTTTGTATTGTTATTAAATACGGAAAATTACAATTATAAAGGAGAAGATGCTCCTATACTCAAGGAGGTTTCTCTAACAACTCTCCCTATAATAGCTCTCTCCACAAACAACTCAACTAATACAATACGTGAGTTGTTTCAACAACTCACCCAATATAATAATCACCCAAACTTATAAACATAAATGTGGAGCACTAACTATATGAATTCCTAAGAGTTTCCTTTGACAAAGTCCTCAATAGGAGAAAACTATGAACCGAGCGTGGCCATTTGGTCATCTTCTTTGTTCATTCTACGTGGGACTACCTGCAGATTAAGGGCATCAAAGCTCTCAAGTAGGTCCCAAACTCTATATTTATAAGCTTTAAGAATCTTATTCTTTTTCTAGCATTTGTTGGTGACCTAGTGGATGATCAATTCTGTGTCCCCAAAGATTTGCAACACTTTAATTTTCTTCTTTTCAGCAATGAGCAAGCCATGCACCAATGCTTCATATTCTACCACATTGTTAGAGCATGCAAACTACAACCTATGCACGAAGAAGAATTTCTCATCCTTAGGGGAAATGAGAACCACTCCTACTCCCGTGCCATTTCTACTTTTGGATCCATCAAATTACAACTTCCATAGACCAGTTTGAACTTTGTCTCTCATGATTGCATGCGGAAGCGTAGCGTATTCTTCTAGAATGTAATATGTACCAAGTCTAGTTCCATAGGATTCCAGCTATTCAAAGATAGGGATCAAATTTGTGATGCCTTTCCACCCATTCATCAAACACTAGGTCTGGAATAGAGGGTGGAAGAGATTGCTCTTCAGGAACTGAAACTTGTTCTTCTTGGATAAGACAATTGGCTTAGAGAGGGGATGGGACATATGACTCTACAGGATAGGAAAATATAGGCTCGGCACTTGTATGGTAAACCGGGTACCATACCTTGTCTAGATTAACATATGAGTCGAATTAGAAGACAAGTAACCACCCACCTTGGCGTAGATTCTCTTGATACACATAGGGCAAACAAAGGAGGCAGGGTTAATAATTGACACATCTTGAATAATTGTCGGGCTTGGGCATACATGAAGGGTTAACTCAAGATCGCTGATGACTCCTATGGTTGTTATGATTGAGCCATCATGTTGTAGGACTCCTTTAGACAAAGGGCTATATTTCAAACCTAAGACATCAACTATCTTCTTAGGCATAATAGAAGTACTAGTGCCTAAGTCAATCATGTAGTTATGCACTAGGTGTTTGCCTATAATCAAGGACATATAGAAGGGTGGGGTTTTTAACAACTTTAATTACTTGTTTCTCCTCTTCTTGGTATATTTTGATAGAAGCACATGGCTTTTGCATAAGCCAAGGTTAGCATGCGGGAGTTACACCGAGCTTCATGTAATAGATCCTACTAAGATGGGATAGTCAGGGCATCCCACATTGTGACATTTATGTTTGTTCTCTTCATCTGGTCAACAATGCTAAATGGAAGCCCCCATCTTGTGCATTTGGGGAACAACATCCCTTCTTGACTATTCAGCACGAAATCCTAAATTTTAGTTAGGGTAGAGGCTTGGCCTACCAAATGAGAAGCACATGTTGTTTTCAGACAGAGCTTTACGAGGGGCCTCCTACATAGGGATTTGAGCACTTTTACTACATGATGCCTTGTCGAATTCCTTATTCTTCTATGGATATGCTTGCATTGTTGGGGTTATAACCTGCATGCCTGACTCTAACATTCTTTTCTTGTATCTTGTGTTGTCCACAACTTAGGCGCATGACTGATCTGTTTGCATCTTCTACAACTTGGTTAATTGTGCAAAATTTCCACACGCTAAAGAACATCATATTATACTCCAGAGGAACTTCTAGTCTATCTAGATTATCTACTTCATGGGTGCTTGTTGAGGGATCACAGGATGAAGCATTCTAGATCATGAAGGCTTGGCGCACACAACATTAGCACAATGATATTGATTATGAGGCATGTTGTAAGGGAAGTAACATTATGACTCTTGTGCCAAAGTTATTCTAAATTGGAACAAGTGCTTGGATCATCTTGGTCTTTGGGAGAGAAGTCACGGGAGGAAAAACTTGCAAGGGAAGATGTGCATTAGGCTATCATCTATCATTCTACTTGATTGGGCGTGTATCTTTGATTTCCATATTGATTCTGCCAGGGCTTGATTACCTTGGCCATGTGCCTAATTAGAATTGCCTCTATAGGCTTGTGCCTACTATTTTTCTAATGATATGACCTTGTTTGATAAATTTCTAATTAAGGCCTTCAATTCTTCATCTTCCTTTTATTGTGATGGAGAATAGGATGTTAAGGCAACAGCGCTACGTTATTTTCTTAGGGATAGGAATAGGGGCCATAGAAGGTTGGGCGCTGTGACATTTCTAGGAACCAGGGCATAGGTGGTCTAGGAGCTAACTTTCCTACCTAAATGAGACTATTTTCTACCCTTACTATGATGCTATAAGCAACTCAAAAGTCCTACCTCCCATAGATTAGATCATAACTATAATATCATTGTTGATCACCTTCGGATAGTAAAGGAAAGCATGTTGGGTTGTAGGTCTTACCACAAGAGGAACTCTGTCCCAATTCTTCTAAACTATGATGTTGAAATCATTCATTTTCTCATTGGGCACCCTCCTTGTTGTTGTCAGTTTCTCCACCAATGATAGGTGATCGACTTATCATCAAAGTAATTGCAAAGAGTTATTCCCAGCTCATCCCAAGTGGTGATAGATCCAAGTCTCAAGCCTTGGTACCATTGAATTGCTTTACCTTTGAAAGAGGTCGCAAGAAATATGACTACTATATCATCATGTGTGATCAGATAGAGTGAACACACATTTGCTACATCCTAGATATGCTCCTAAGGGGTGACTTGATTCTCACCAATAAAGTAAGGAATACTCTTGAGCATGCCATTTGACATATCATGTTGCATGGCCAGGAGTAAGGGACTCCCTCCATAAAAGTTTACAAATTTTCTTAATGGAGGGGGTTGTTGATGCGCCATTATAAGGTGCACAGGTTGTGTGTTTTGAGGAGTTGAATGGGTGTGGTGTGTTGGAGATAGGGATGCACGCGTGGGATTTCTAGAATGAACTATTCTCAAGGATAACTAGAGGTATTTGAAAGAATATTTAGCTGCTACACTTCTTCTTGTGTGTACTCTTCTCATGAAAGGCACTTAGGAATACTTTGAAATAGAGATCTTAAAATATTGGGATTCACCAGATGTGTTTGAAATGAGCCTCTTCAAAGGCTAAAACACTAAGTTCACACACCAGAACTTAGAGATATGAAATTTGATCTTTCAATGTTGGTCCCACTGGTGTGCCAGAAACTGTTGGTTGCTCAAACATGCACCCATGTCTCGGATCTCGAAAGGGCCGAGGTGTTTGAGACCACAATGGAACCATCCCCAAGTTGTGGGACCTTGTGAGCTTGGGATAGATCTCTAGAGAAGGTCGGTTCCTCTATCTATTTCTCTACTGCTACTGCTACTCCTAGTGCTGAAAGGGGAAACTAAGCTAAGAATGCCAAGGGACCAGGGAAAGAAGGATAACATGAAATAAACTACACTAAAAGGTGATAGCACCAGAAAAGAGGGATGAACACTATTTTTTTTGAGCGAGAATGATAGGGAATGTGTGAAAGGAGGCTAGGCACAAGTAGCATAGTGAAATACACATTCACTAAATCGTTCTCATGGAACACAACCAAATATGGAACCATGGGGACCTAAAGTAGCACAACCAACACACAACGCAAAAGAAAAGGCAAGAAGAAGGAATGAAAACATGTTAGGACAGAGAATAGTCACAAAATGATGCTTCTATTACTTCAAAAATGTATAGAATCATATACATGATGAAGGAGGATGATATCCACATGCAAGAGCCATACATAGATGTCTCAGTAACTCAAAATATAGAAAATACGGTGTCTTTAGCAAAAAAATGCGTAAGGATCCAGTGAGTGTCCAACATAACAAATGAGCCTTGATCTTACACTTATAGATGAATCCATGGAGGAAGAAAGGAAAATGATGGAAAACCCAAATTTGAAACACAACCACCAACAAGAAGCATTAATATCTGCAAATCGGCATAGAAATCTATGAAATATGCTTCCCCATGCCTGTTTGACGTGTTGAAGACAAAGGAGGGAAGATCATACCAAATTGGGTGGTTGGAGCAATCAAATTTGCTCATCAATGTTTAGAAAGAGATTTTTCCCATTTCTCACCTACCAAATCCGCTAGAATTTTAATTTTGAATTTCTCACACTATAGATGATGTCGAAGCTCTCGACAAGTCCTATGCACACTGATCCGAGCTCAGAGCGAAGATATAGCTGTTAGAAGATGTCGAGTAATCAACATATGCAAAACACATGGTGCACATGGATTAGCTGAGATGGTGGCCAAATGTATAACTATTTGTCATTTCGCCATGTTTCAATCATTGATTTGTTGCAAGGATTTAACGCCCTATTGGCATGCTTTGACTAGTTACACGTGACACACTTAAGCATATCAAAAGATGATCTAGCATATAAGGTTGGAGGGAAGGGCGTGTAGAGAAAACAGAGGAAGCCACGAGAGGGGCACGTGTGATGCATGTGGGGAGATGAGGAAAACTGTGAGTAGAGAATGTATGGTTAAGGTGCAACTATTACAAAGTAATGGGCACGATGCGTGAAGGGCCAAGGACTTAGTAGTAAGTGCAAGGCATGTGGGATGGGAAGAAGCTAACTAGGAAGAAGGTGAATGCATGGAATGTGGGCATAAGGGAGAAGTGGAAGGAGAAAAGGAAAAGGGAATGTAGGAAAAGCTGCGGCCGGGAATGTGCCAAGTGATTTTGAGCGCATATAATTCTTCAATGAATAACTTAGGGCCAGAATGTGTATGCAAGTTATCAAAATTGTTGGGAGAGCTATTTAGATAACATTTTTGATGACTTTTGAGGCCATCTCACTGTTAGATGAAATATATCGGATCCTCAAGCATCCATTAGGCATGGAGTCTTCTTGTTCAATTATGAAAATGCCCCTGTGATCACTTGAGAATCATTTCTACACTTTGTTTTGAATCTCACAATTGCTGAGAGAAACTTTGCACTATAGAAGTAACAAAAGAGCATGCGCAGGAAGCACACAAGAGGAAAGAACTATGTACAAACAAATAATGTGCATGGAGCACACTTGGAGGAATTGAAACTACTCTAATATATACAACATGATGCAACAAACCTAATGGAAGGGTTTGAGATAGATCCCGTTTACTGGGATTTACAATGCGCTTCCATCCAGATGAGTTAACTCGAAAGAGTTAGCTTCTTTGTAGGACTTGATGATGTATGGGCCACTCCAAAGTGCATCAAACTTTGAATGGCACCCGTCTTAGCTCACAAGATCCCATTTTAGAACCAGTCCCACAACTTGGGGATGATTTCATTGTGATTTCAAACACCGCGACCCTTCTAAGATCCGAGATACGGATGCACGTTTGAGCAACCAATAGGGGATACAAATTTTTCTCTTGTTTACGGTTCCAAATCCATCCTTCCTCTTAAAGTTCAAATTACATATTTACGTGTGTCTCTTTGTGAATTCATCTCTCGATGAAGACTATTGCCAAAATTGTCTAACACGACTCAATTTTCTAGATGAGCATCACCTTATTGTTCTTGAACACCATCACGTTTATCAAGAGTGCATTAAATTTTCATACAATAAACACCTTGAAGAACGTGAATTTAATGTCGATGACCTCATCCTCAAAGAAAATAAGATTATCAATACTCTATAAAGGAGCCGACATAGAAAGTTTTACCCTAACTGGATTGAACCATACATTAGTGCACACAAGTATGGGTCAAGAGCCTATTATTTAGCCTCCCTTGACAGTAAACTAGAAGTGAAACCTCTTAACACATTGCACTTGTGACCATTCTATTATTAGCATATTTACCAATGTTCCCTTAGCCATATCTTCTTAGATAATTCCTCCATCCTAGTCCCTTCCATATCTCATCGTGATGATTTGGAATTATGTGGTCTTCTTTCACTTCCTAGATGTGACCTTAAATATGGGTACCACAGCTCTACATATAGCATATTCCTTATGGATATTTTCTCCCCTTTGGTGAGAACTCCACAATCATTACATCCATCACCCACTATTCACCTTTTGGAACCATGAAAAGGATCCAGGGGTGTCTTTTTACTTTAATTATCCCATCTTAAGTGGTCTACCTAGCTAGTTCCAAATCTCCCCATGTAAAATTCAAAACTCATGGATGATCTTTTCAAAATCAAAGTTATTGAGAAAAAATGATCCCTTAAAGGACAGTTTTCATCCAAAAAAATATATAAAAAAGTATGCAAATCAAATTCAAAAGAAAAGTATATCGCTCCTTGAAGGAAGGCTATCATATTATTAATTCCATCTCGTATATTATATAAAGTAGACCATACCCTTAAAGGATAGATACTTCTATGGAATTTGAAGGCTTCCCACATTTATCAACTTTCTTCTAGCAAACTTCCCGCATTGATCGGTTTACTCTAATCCCTTCCAAGAGCTAGGGCATAGTTTTAGGGAACACCATTTTTGGAGAACCTTTGTACAAGTAGATTACAAACTTCTTTGTTATGTCAACATTAGGTTTTGAGCCCATCTCATCCATTGTTTCCTTATGATCATTGATATAACTGACTATCGTTAGTTATATGCTAACATTTTTGGGGTTACATGTGCCTTGCGTCACACCCGGATATCCTTCTTGTTTACCTCTAATACGATTAGAGGCATATTCTCCTCCCAAATTAATTGATATGATGTAGATTCATTTATCTCTATAGGTCGTTATCATTATGGTTGTGTCTTATCTTACTCCTCATTTGATCTTATCTTCTCTTTCTCATCCTAAGTCCCACTGGGCCATACATATTTTCCCTTTGGGACAATCCTCTTAACCATTTGTTTCTTTAAGTCCATATTCATGGCCATACTCATCTTCCCCCGATAGTTATATTATAATATTCAAATTATCCCTTTTTTGGGAATACATTATTTTTCCAAATTCCACACTCATGGCCATATTCTATATTCTCCCTTTAGGGAATTCTATTTCCATATTCGAATTCCTATCCTTCTCATTTAAAAGTCCACTTCTATGGCCATATTCACTCTTCCTTTAAGAATTTTCTCTCACTAGCTTATTTAGCTTCCACACAAATCCCATTTTGTGGCAATACATTTTTCCCTTGGGGCATTTTCAATTAATTGTTATCACCAAATTACAACACCCTCTGAATTTCTAGCATGTGATTTTATTGGGTAATCAGTGTAACTGGGTAACATGGAATTATCTCAAGGTGTGGGACCTTGCAGTTGAGATAATTCTCTAGAGTAGGTTGGTTCCTCTTCCTAATCTAATACTAAAATTACCCCTAATGTTGGAAATACACTTATCTAATCCTATTCTATGATTCCAAGGGACTAGGGAGAGAGGAAAATGCATGAAAAATGGGAAATCATACACTAAGGAGGTGATAGCACCAAGAAAAGGGAGTGAGATACATTGTTGAGGGAGAAAATTGAAGAGAAATGCAACTGAGAGAGGCCATGATAGCTTTGACACAGTCCTAAAATAGCATTTAACACCAAATCCCCATGAAACACAACAAAATCCTAAAAATAATAGAAACATGCACAAAATAGAACAGAAATAACAGAGAGCAAGGAAAGACAAGAAAATAAATGCAAGGGTTGAGAGAACACCACAAACACAGATTTTATTGCTTCAAATGGTTGCACAGTCCATTATATCTACAAAATAGAGGCACAAATACATTCTACAGGCCCATGGGAAGGATTACAACTCAATGGAATTGAGAAACCAAAATGCAAGAGTTTCCCTAAGTCCCAGAATATCTCCCCCTCAAAATGAGAAGAGTTTACAATATATAAAAGTGAATGAGAGAAGAGAGAAAAGTGAAACTTGGATTTCAATCTCACCCAAAAAAATTCATTGAATGCTCTAAAAATTGCATGGGCATCCTTATAAATCATTTCCCCATGTACTCTAGCTTCTGGAAGAAGAAATGGGTACCATACTTTCATTAATTGCAGTGGTTGGGCACGAACTGTGCATTTTTGTGCTGAATATTTTTCCAATTTATCACAAATCTAACCTTAATAAAATTTATAATTACCATTCCCATTACATATAAAATGTTGAGACCTTTCTAACAATATAAAGTTTGTAAAAATGGAGCAACGGGTCAAAAGTTATGGTCATTTTTGAGCGAAAAACTACAATTTTCCTTTGTTCCACAGATTTTCCTATTTTCTACGAGTCTTCTTTTCTACAACACTTTCCATAGACTTCTTTTCTGGGCACTTTTCATGGACTTATTTTTTTGTGGCACTTTCCATGCGACTTAGTTTTTGTGGCACTTTCTGCGGACTTCTTTTCTGGAATTAGTTTTCTGTCACGCTTTCTGCGGACTTCTTTTCTCAAGTGCTTTATATGGAATTAGTTTTCTATGGCGCTTTCCACAGAATTTTTTTGTGGTACTTTCGTAGACTTATTTTTTGAGGCACTTTTCATAGAATTCTTATCTCGTGGCACTTTTCACGAAATTCTTTTGTTTTCTAAATTTTTCACTAACTCCTTAGAATTTTCTGGGTTAGGGAGTTAGGAAAAATGGATTGAAGCCCCCAAAAAAAATTAAATTTCACCATTTTCTCTAGTTCCAATTTTCTCTAGTTGTCCATTTTACCAAGGGGGAAAAATGGATAACAATTTGGTGACTCATGGGGACATCTACCTGCTAGATGAGCTAATCAGTGGCCTTGTAGCATCCATTGGGCATGGAGTCAAACTAACAAACACAATTCTAATATGAAACTCTAAAATTTGGTCCTGAGCCACTTGAAACACTTGTTGAAACTGGAGCACTTGTTGATTTGGAAAGCACTTATGACTTCTGTTAAAATTGGTTCCTCTCCTGAAAATTTCCACTTCTAATGAGTTGAACTATGCAAAAGCAACCAAAAGCACCAAAACTATGTACAAAGAGGAAAATCATACATGCTCCAAGTGGACCATGCAGAGTGTACATAAGTACTTCTTCTACTAAAAGTAACCTACTCCTACCAACAAAACACTATGTTAAAAAAACTTAGAGGAATGAGAATTCTAAACTAATATGTACAAGGGTGAGAATTCACTTCAGTAATAATGCTTGAGATAGATTCCATTAACTAGAATATGTAATTTTTCACCATCCAACTTATCTATTTTGAAAATGTTGATACTTTTGCATTCTATGATCATGTATGGACCACTCCATATTGCATCAAACTTGGAATGTTTGCCTAGTTTTTCCTGATCTAGCATCCCATTTTAGCACCAAGTCTCCTTCTTGGAATGTCCTTGATTTTTCCTTCTTTTCAAAGCTCATCTTGATCAATGTTTGATATTTCTCCATGGTTTTCATTTCATGTTTTCTTATTTCTTCCAACTCCGTGAGTTCCGCATACCTGATTTCTGTTGGCTCAAACTCAACTAGCTCTAGCTGCTTGAGAAGCTATAATGCTGGAAACTCAAGATATATAGGAAGCCTTGCTTCTCTTCCGTAGACTATCTTATATGGAGAGCTTCTTGTAGACCTTTTGGGTGTAATTCTATTAGCCCATAGGGATGATTTGAGCTTTGTGTGCTAGGTCCTCTAGTTTTCATCAAGATTCCTTCTTATGATTCTCAATAAGTTTTTGTTCATGGACTTAGCTTTCCCATTACCCTGGGGGTAATAATTAGATGAAGTGCTGAGATATACTCCATTTCTAACAGCCCATTCAGTGATCCTTGTGCCAAGAAAGGCCAAAGCATTGTCTGATATGATTGTGGTAGGTACATCAAACCTTGTGACTATCCCTTGTAGAAGTCTAGTATGCTAGACTCATTGGATTCCTTGAGTGTTACCACTTTGGTCCACTTGGTGAAATAGTCTGTAGTTGTTAGTATCCACTTGTGGCCTTGGCTTGAATTTGGATTAATGACCCCAATGAAGTCTAATCCCCATTGTGTAACACCTCCAACGTGGTCGGTACTTATGATGACTTCTACTTTAGAAGGTACAACCATTGAAAGGTGATTTTGTCTTAACACGAGTGTACTCTTATGACTTTAGAAATACTAGTTGTAGTAGAAAATAATTCATCTATTGAATAGGTACATTCTGTCATGTTTTTGCTGAATTTAATGGAGCAATCCACCTCCTTATGTAGAATTAATTCACTACTTGAATTGAGAAATTTGGTTTCTATTTTCATAAATTATTCTTTCAGAACAACATTACCTTGGATCAATTCCATTGATCCAAGGTATGCTTTTAATTCATGACTTTTTGGTCATAATGACCAAGTCAGTAGATCAAGTGATCTCTAGATTCTGACTGTGCTAAGGAAAGGATGAAGTCTTCAGATCCTATTGTATATTTGAATTTCGATGTCATGGCTGGTTCTTCTTTTGTTAGTAGAATGAAATGCTTGCTTTGATTGGGAACCTATTTTAACTATGTTCTAATGTTAAGTGACTATATCCTAAAGCTAATTCTAACCTATGTCATTGCAATCTTTTATTAAATAGAATGTTATATTTTTCACTAAAGACCTACCTATGGACCTATGTTGATTTCCTAAACTAATGTTAACCTAACTTAGGTATGGCTAACCTAAGAGGTCCTAAGTGATGACATATCAATTGGGTTGGTTGGTGGCATCATTTTCTAGACATTTATTGTGATTTAATGCGTCTTATCTCTTTTTATCCAACTTTGGCATGGGCATGAGAAAATATAGGGAAGGTTGAGTTGGCACCTCTGTCGAGTTTGGTTGCATGCAAAATTTAAATTTATCCATTGCTAAATATGGAGATGGTGGTGGCATGGGAATTGGAGGGAACTGACAGTCCTTTGTGTATTTTTTTTTGAATTTGGAAAAACTACTTAGGAAGGTGCATGAGGGGTTTTGGTTGTTTTGATCTTTTGGTTCATTTTCGAGCCCGAGTTCTACATGAGGTTGTTTCTGCTCTTTGAACCTCCAGTTTGATTCTTGCATGACTATTATTTTTTCATTACATAAAACTATTAATGGACACTGTGAAAACTATAAAAAGAAAGGAGAAGTGTTGAAATTTATGTTGATTTTTTGTGGAAAGGAAGAAGCTATTGAAGTTCTACTTGGAAATATTATGTGAATCAGTGAAGGAGAAGCTCTATTAGGCATGATAGGATCTACCCATTAAGTTGTTTTTATTTTACTTAAATGATTCATTAAAAGAAATATGATCTTGGGAATAATATGGTTTTTGCATGGTTGATTAGATCATCTCTGCATGTTATTTTTGTGTTGTTTAATGTGAATGATTTTTTGACTCCACTTGTATGAGGAAAGTGTGATCTGGGTATTTGTTCTTCTTGATTTGATTTGTTGGGTTATGCTTTACTCCTTCTGCATGATCTTGAGATGAATTAAAAACTATTAGTAATCTTGTTTGAGCTATGTTAAACTTGTAAGTAACTCGGTTGCTTAAATTTTTGGAACTTATTCTAAGAGATCTTGTATCACCATTGTGAGAACAATTTAGAGGATAAACTATTTGAATATTTTGATTGTTGTTTGATCTTATATGAATATTTTTGGGGAATAAACTTCTGCAACTATGGCTATAGCATATTCTTCTGAGTTCTGATGGAATGATCAAAATTTGAGAATGTTTCTAATTTCTTATCACCTCTGTGATTGTGATTCTTGATTTTATTTTTAACCTCCTGTTTTAGTCATTTTCCCCATTCTAGAGGAAAGATAATTGTTGGGTTTTTCTTGGCAAGTGTTTAACGTTTCATGGAATTGTTAGTTCTTTTGGCTATTATTAAAGGTCTACAATATTTACTTCCACTCTTTTGTGAAATTTTTCGGTTCACTAAGCCTGATTATTGGAACCCATGAGGGAAATGTTACTCAGTTTTCTACTCTTTAGAGTTTTGGGTAACTAATGAAAATTATGGCATTTGATGCTAAGAGGGGAAAACCTCCATGGGTATTGGTTTACTATTTTTGGCTTTCATTGTCATTTAGATCTTCTGGGTAGTTCTATGGATATTTTTTTATGTACTTAGTTAGCCTGTTTATTCAACTTTGGGCCATCAAACTCATTTTCAGTTCTTTTACGAACTAAGGAAAATGTATCTTTGTGAAAAAGGAATGCGTTCTCTAGACTTAGCTATATCGTTATGCACATGTATTTGATTTAAGGATATGAGTTTTATGATTTTTTTGTAGTCTTAGCCTTCTGTCATCTTTTTTCATTCCTTTTTGAGTACTTGGGGGAAATAATTACTTGTTGTCTTTGCGGATATTGAAGCTATCAATACCGTATCCTTGAATGTTGATGGGTAATGGAATGATTGTTTTTCATCATTATTTCTTCTCTTGGTTTGTTGTACATTCAATTCAAACCTTGGTAAGTTCTCTATTTGGGGATTTTGGTATGAGACAGAGAGACCGAACTTGTCAATTTCATTCTTGGCTACCTTTATGGTCTCTTCCTAATCGTGCTTAGAACTATGAGGAAGTAATTTCTCTCTCTCTTTCCTTTAATCTTCTTTCTACTTCAAACTAGATGAAGGTGTTTTCCTTCTTTGGTCTGTTCCATTATTCAACTCTTGGACCTGTTTGATAAGATTGAGTTCAGGTTGTGCTAGGGAAGTATAGCTGAAGTAGAGAATAATTGGATGGATTATTGCATTTGGTTGGAAATATTTTGAGTAAATATTTGTGTTTAGTAGAAAATATTTGGATGGTTGATTGAGTTGAAGCTGATTGTTAAACCTTACCATTCTACTCTCTTGACTTAACGATATTAATGTTGTATCTTTTTGGGATTGAGTGTAGTCCCAATTACATGCTAATTTGATCTTACCCTCTGATGAGGTCTATTTTTCATTGTTGGAATTTAACTTAAATTGGTTCCTAATTATGAGTTTGAGTATTAGGATACTCAAATTAGAGACACATTTTAAGTTATGTTGTTTGGATCATCCTAAACTTATTCTTATGTTTTTAATTTTGATTATTGACATCTCAAATTTTAGGATGAATTTAGGTGAATGAAATATCAAGATGGAAGTATTGTTGTTTTTATCTACTACTGAACTATGCCTAAAAGATAGTTAGGATAGTTATCTTCTTATGTTAAATAGGTTTAACTAAGAAGGAAACATGTAAAGTAATGTATGAAAGAGGTAGTGAGGTTATGATGAAATGTTACTTATTTGAATTATTGTTTTAATTCTTTTGATAAAATACAATAGTATGGAAGGTTGAAGTTGTTTATTTCATGACCTAATCTTACTTTTTTATGGTTTATCAATTTTTTCTCTTTTATTTGAGTATGGTAACTCCTTTTGGATAGGTCTTTCGAATTACTTGGGACTGTTTCATAACAACAGTTCTTTTTATAAAACAATTAACTGAAAGCACATCATTTTAATGTTTAGTGCTTATCATGCTCAGTTCAATGAACTGACCCATGCTAGAAATTTTTCATATGGACTTCGTAAGTGATGAAGGAGAAATATCTTTAGGAAGTTACATTTGTTTATCAAAGAGACTGGATATTTTTATGATGAAATATGGTTCATTACTGAAATGTATTTGATGGAAAAAGAAAGTTGTACTTGAAATTGATCTTATTATTGTTGTTTGACATTAGTAATGTCTGAAGTGTTTGGACTTGTAAATGTATGAATCCTCTTGATGAATAAAATATATGTGAAATTTATTTTACTTGATGTATTTCCTTTTGGCATTCAGTGTGTGGAAATTCTCTACTTTTCTATCAGTAACATACTCTTATGGTTTGGAATAGAATAAATAGAGATAAGAGGTGTTAGATGTACTACCCTCTCTAGTGAAAATGCAACTTATTAAGTTGACATTCTTACATTATTATCCAACAATAACACTATGACTATGTTTAATTCATATGTTTGAATGAGAATAAAACTTGATGTTAATTTACAATGTACTATGAGGTTTTAAATGAAAATTAACCTCTATAAGAAAAAGGGAAGACAACTACCATGTAATTAATCATAGACTTGTCTTAAGACCTTTTAGGAATGAATACAAATGTTACCTTTAGATAGTGGAAGGTGTGCTTTCTCTTGAATAATTCCTTAACCAGAATAGGAATGTAGGAAAGGAAAATAAATGGGATTAGACTTCATTCCATTGAAGTCTAATATAAAAAGAACTTACTTGAACTTATGTAAGCTAAGGCTTGAGTAAGTAAGTAAGAAAACATCTCTTTAATATGTGTTAGATCTGTTATGTAAAACATAAATTAGAATGTTAATGGTATAAAAACATAATTTATGAAATGGTTAGAGAGAATATGTATCTACATGCCTACGCTTCTATTACAGATTTAAGTTGGAACACTAATTATCCATGAACCTAGTTTTTGGTAGGGTTATTGCAATTAATCCTTAATGAAGTAATAAATAAGTCATTAAATTTCTATCTAAGGTATGTTTATTCAGATGAGGAAACCTGATACGGATGTTAACACATGCCAACTACAGTGCAGTACCTTCAGGAAGACTAGGGTCTACACAAGGATACTATGTTGTAGTTGACATGTTTCAACACCCTTTTGAGTTTATTCAACTAGAATAACATAAATTCTGACTTGATCACAGTTCTACCCTAGGTAGAGATAGGGGCATGACTTAGTGTCGAGGTCAACTCATGTTTACTTAGGATAAATAGACACACCCAATTGACATAATTTGATTAAGTATGTCTAAATACCCTTAGTCAAGGTGCAAATATCCACACTATGCCATGTTGCTAACCTTGGCTAGGGTTAAAACTTGAACGAGTGGACTGACAAAAGTCAATGAAGACCATTCTAGATAACAAATCAAGTAGGGTGAAGGATGTATTCTATTTGACGAGTATGTCATCTAGGAATATAAAAATGAACAATATGTTTAAAAATATTTGGCCAAAGTATCGCAAGTTGTTGGTTGCATTGTCCTATGTCACCTAGTTTAAGAAGCGGGATTTCAGATGAATATCGGTAACAAATACTTAGATAGGTATTTTAAATAGAAAAATTGATACCTTTAAACGAGCAAGAGAACCAAATATACATGGTATACACATGATAAAGTTAACATGAGAGATCGGTAGGATATTGAGTCATGAAATGAGAGATTGGTGTTTCATGGATTCATTTAGAGCTACATATGGTATTCTATTATGATATTGATTGGCTATGAATGTGTTTTCTAAACTATGTTAATTTAGAATAGAGAACATTATGTAAAAAAATTCCCTTGTTTCTAAAGTCTTAAAATGGGAATGTTACACATTGCGTATGAAAGGATGATCCACCGAGATTGGATGAAGGGGTAGCACTACTAGTTTTTCTTTCCTAATGAAGAATTCACATTTCTTGAATTTTTTAATGCATGCATAGTAGTAAATAAATAGTGTAGGAAAATAATAACCCAACTTCATGATCTTGAGGGTTGTTACTCATGGAGCAAAGTGGCCTCCCACTTCTCCATCATGGAATTCATGTAACACCTTCTCAATCTAATTTTTCCAATGCACCTTAAGAGAACTCCATTCATATCTTTCTTGAACAAAATTCCATCCACAAGCACATATGGGATGGATTAGATCCTGAAATACCTTCTTTGTGATTTTATTAGCTCTAGAGAGCATATGCATGTTTGAAGGAAATTAATAATATCTAGATTCTAACAAGGAGAGGGCATACCATCCACAACTTGTTCTTGGTTATCCTAGATCACTAGGACAACTCCTCCTTCATCTCTCGACTCAACATACCGATTAGAAGCTAGCTTCTCAACAAAACATTTTCAGCAAACCAATTTGGCTACCTTGATCTCTACATCATACTCCATGACACAGTGATCCATCCCGCACTTTTATCATTCAAATCCTTGCTTAGGAAAAAATATCTAACCCCGACATGAGACAATAGTAGTTGAATCTTATTGTTGGAAACCAAGTGTCTAAATTTATTTAGGCTCCTAATGACAGATCAAGACACACTTTTCAATAAAAGAGTACCTTATATCATAGTTTTCCAAGCTCTAGTGAAGAATGTTACAGCTACTCGAATCATTCTTTGTTCAAATGTACTACAAGATGGCTGAGATTGTATCTGAACCACTGAAGGCATATAGGATGAATTCCTTTGAAATATATAGGTTTATGAGATTTGGGGCCTAAGATATGGCTTGTTTGGTTTCCTCAAAACTATCTTTACCCTCATCTATCCATTTTAATGCAAGGTTCTTCTTCAACATCATCACTAGTGGCCTAAGAAGAGTGGAAAAGTTAGGTACATATCTCAGTGAACAAAATTAATTCTCCCCAAGAAACTTTAGAGATCCTTATTGTGACTTAGAAATGGTATAGCACTAATAAATTCAACTCTTTCAGATCAATGGTTATCCCTTCCTTTAAAACAATGTGGCCTAAGAGATTTCCTTTGTGATCCAATAATACACATTTTTGGGATTTAAAGACAATCAATCTCTTACATCTTTGGAGAACTTTCCCGATAAAACTTATTTATTTTTTTAACATAAAATGGTTAGAATGAGAGAAAATTCTACAAACAACCCACCACCAAGTGGAGAATAAGCAACTGCCCAAAACTTGATTAGATCCTTATTTCCTATTGGACACAAGATATCGTCTCGTTGTATTAGTATATCAAGTAATGGGTAATGAGGAGGATGAAGAATATGTTGGTAAGAAAAATTAGCCACCTCCTATGGACACCACCAATATGGGGAATTTAGGTGTTGATAACAATAATGCTACTAAAGCTAATGCAAATGCACCCAATCAACTCGAGAATAAAAACACAAGATTGGTAGCTGAACTCACTAATGATATAAAAAGGATAATTATACCTAATTTTGATGGCGCTTTACACTGGGATATGGAGCTAAGAACTAGCTCAAGAAAAGGAGAAGTAATTTTCTATAAGGAACTTCTTAGAGGAAACTAAAGAAATATGGGGAGCTTATCATCTTTCTTATGAGGCATCTTCTTGGTGGGACATCCATAAGGTTGAGTTAAACATTGATGAAACAAAACATCACTTGGGATCAATTTAAAAATTATTTTAGGAAATGATGGCTACCCCAACGTTTCTATGATTAGAAAATGACTAAATTTCAGAACTTAGCTCAAGGAAAGTTAATTGTAACAGAGTACTAGGAGAAGTTTACTAAGCTCCTTAAGTACGTGCCTTAGTATCAATCGGTGAGAATTTCAAGATATGGAAATTCATTATGGGGTTAAATCCTATTATAGGTGGTGAAGTGGATGTTCACATCCCAACCACCATGGAAGGGGTTGTTGAAAAATCCATAAGGCAGGAGAAGAAATTAAAAGCAATCTTTGCCCATAAGGAGGAAATCAGAAAGAAAGTTCCTAATTATTCTTTGTCCCTTGCACCCAAAAAGGGATCATGGAAAAATTTTGGCGTGAAAAACAATTTTTTTCTGATAATAATATGAAAATTGTAGCAAATAAACATGTTATTAATGTATGAAACAATTTTGTCAAGAACAATAATAATGGACAAAAGTCCTATAGAGGAAAAAATGATAACTTTAAGGATGGAAATAAATTTGAGCCTAAGAAAGGACCTATAGGAGGTCTGCTACAATTATGGCAAGGATCATTATGCAAATCAATGTCCTCTAAGGAAGGATGACCATAATCAGCAACATAAGATACATGCTTTGTGAGAGCCGATAAATAAGTTGAAAAGTAGGTTATGACTATAGAAGTGCCAGGTAAGTTATTTGGTATACTTGTTACTATAATTTTTGATACTGAGAGATACTGAATGCTTTATTTCTACTAAATTAGCTTCAAAATTAAAAAGAAAAGATGGAAAAATGGATAAATCATGGGTTGTACATTATGGAAATAATGTTGTCCACATAATTAGTATGTGTCTTTTTGGAGAAGTCCTTGACTTGCCTAGTTTTTCCACTGAATTTGATCTTTACATTGCTCCTTTGGGGTCTTATGATGTAATCATAGGTGTTAACTAGATTTCTAAACATAAGGAAAAGGTTGATTATTTTGAAAAACATATTAGTTGTGTGGATAATGTATGAAAAAACAAGACATTCGGAGGGAAAAACATGAGATTTCGGTTAGAAAATTTTCAGCCATGCACTTAAAAGGGCCAATAACAAAGGTTGCATTTTGTATGTAGTAAAAATTATGAAAAAATGAAGGGGATAGTGACTTTTTGGAAAGATACCCATTACGAAATTTTAGCGATGTGTTTTTGGAAGAACTAGCCAGTCTTTCGCTCGAGCAAGAGTTTAATTTCATGATTGAGATCAAGCCAGAACCGACCTATTTCTAAGGTACCATATCGAATGACTACCATTGAATTGGTAGAGCTTAAGGAACAATTATAAGAACTGTTGTCTAAAGGTTTGATAAGACCAATTGTTTTTCCTTGGGAGCACTTTGGTCATTTTTGTGAAAAAGAAATATGGAACACTTAGATTGTGCATTGATTATAAGATGTTAAACAAGGAAACAATCAATAATAGATATCCACTTTATATAATAGATGACTGTTTGATTAGATGCATGGTATATTAGTATATTCTAAGACATATCTTCGATCCGGATATCATCATTTAAGAATTAAGGATGAAGATATTCATAAAAAAACTTTTAGGAAAAGGTACGAGACATTATGATTTCACGGTTTTACCTTTTGGTGTAACAAATGCACCTACAAATTTTATAAATTTAATGAATAATATCTTTGAAGAATACTTGGAAAAATTTGTGCTTGTATTCTTAGATGATATTCTCATATATTCTAAAATCATTGATGAGCATCATGAGAATTTGAAGATAGTTATGGAAATCTTAAGAAAGAGAAGATTATATGGTAAGTTGTCCAAATTTTATTTATACGAGACATAAGTGCACTATCTGGGACATGTCATAAGTAAAAATGGAATAGTTGTAGATCCATCAAAAATTGTTGTAATAACTGAGTGACTTGCACCTAAGAATGTACATGAAGTCAGAAGCTTCATGGGTCTTGTTGGTTACTATAGAAAGTTTGTTAAAGACTTTTTAAATGTCTCTACACCAATAAATTCGTTGTAAAATAAAGATAAGAAATTTTTGTGGATTTGAAAATGAGAATCTACTTTTAAGACTTTAAAGAATCAACTTACATCTGCACCTATTTTGGCTATACCTGATCCAAATAAAGACTTTACTATACTAACAGATGCTTCGGGAAGGGATTGGAGGTATTTTATTGTAAAATGAACATGTTATAGCATATGAAATTAGAAAACTCAAGTTACATGAACTAAACTATACTCCCCATGACCTAGAGATTGTTGTCATTGTTCATGCATTTCAAGTATGGAGGCATCATCTTTTAGGAAGACCTTTTGAATTGAATACTAATCATCTTGGGATAAAGTATATTTTCACTCAGCCAAATCTGAATGCAAGACAATGAAGGTGGTTAGAATTTATATCTCAATATGATTTTGACATAAGTTATATAAAAGGAAAGGAAAATAGAGTGGTAGATGCACTAAGTTGTAGGAAACATATTTCTACACTTGTAATGTTGAGAACTCAATTTAAAGATGAAGTAAAAAGTGCTATGGAATATGATTCTTATTTTCAGCAAATGAAAACAACACTTTCTACTGAGATCCAAATGATATGAGATATAAAGGTTTTCACTTTGATAACGAAGGAATCTTGAGATATGATAATCAAGTATATATACCTTTAGGAAATGAATTAAGAAGGAAATTGTTAACTAAATTTCATAATTCACCCTTTTCAAAACACCTGGCATTACGAAAATGCTTGATATAAATTTTTTTGGAAAGGGATGAAAAATACGTAATTGATTTTGTGACACACTACTTAGAATGTCAGTGTGTTAAGGATGAACATATGCATCTAGCTGGTTTATTATACCCTCATAGCATACCTCAAGTATAAATGGCAAGTAATTAGCATGGATTTTGTTCAAGGGCTGCCTATGTCAAGAAATAAGCATGATGTTATTCTTGTTGTTGTTGATAAACTAAAAAAGTGGAACATTTTATTGTTGGTAATCTTAAGGATGATTCACATGTTTTAGCAAAAATATTTGTGCATGAAAATTTTAGATTACAGGTGTGTACCATAATTGATCATATCGGATAGAGATCCAAGGATGACATCTAGATGTTGGCAAACAATCAATGCAACCTTAGGAACTAAATTGAATTTTAGTTCAACATACCATCCTAGAAATGGGTGGGAAAATTGAAAGATTTAATCAAGTTTTGGAAGATATGTTATAAATGTACTTGCATGGATTAGCAATACAAATGGGAAGAGTACATTCCATTAGTTGAATTTTCTTATAATAAAACATATCACACCTCTCTAAAAATGACACCTTTCGAAGCAATATACGAAAGGTAATGTAGAACTCCAATAAGTTGGGATATCATAGAGGATAGAGAGTTAATTGGAATATATATCCTTATTGAAATGGAACAAAAAGTTAAAATGATTCGTGAGTGTTTAAAGGAAGCAACAGATAGGCAAAAAAATTATGCAGACTTAAAAAGGGTTGACATAAAATTTTAACTTGGTGAAAAGGTCTTTTTGTAGGTTAAACTGAAAATGAGTTCTATAAATTTTGGCAAGGTTGCCAAGATATCACCTTGTTAGGTGGGACCATTTGAAATTGTTAAAATAATCAATCCTGTAGCTTATTGTTTATCTTTACCACCGCTTTTATCACAAATACATGATGTTTTTCATATTTCTTTACTTAAGAAATACATTTCAGATTTATCACATGTGTTAAATTGGAATTCCTTGCAGGTCCAAGACCCAGGAATAATCATGGTTAAACCCATTTGAGTGCTTGGAAACTCACCAGTTGCACTTAAGAAATCATGAAATAAGTCAATGCAAGGTCCAATGGGACCAGTTTAATGAAGAAAGTGCAACATGGGAAAACCTTGAAGATATGAAAACTACTTTTCCACATTTATTTGAATATAATTGATTTTTTTGATTGATAAAACTTGAAGATTTTATTCTTATTATATCAATAAACCTGTTAGTTTTGGGTAGATACTAAATTCTTTAGTATTGAAACAACTATTTTAATGTTGAATAATTATGAAAATTTGAATTTCTCAAATTTGGTTCTATTATGAACTTATGAATGAAAGAATTATAATTTTGTTATATTCTTGATTGAATTTATTTGACTAAGTTAATCATCGGGATGATGATGCTTTTTAGGAGGGAGGTATGTAACACCTCCAACATGACTGATACCTATGATGACTTCTACTTTATAAGGTACAAACATTGATAGGTGATTTTGTCTTAAGACGGTGTACTCTTATGAATTTGGAAATCATGTTTGTAGTAGAAAATAATTCATCTATTGAATAGGTACATTCTGTCATGTTTTTGCTGAATTTAATGGAGCAATCCACCTCCTTATGCAGAATTAATTCACTACTTGAATTGAGAAATTTGGTTTCTATTTTCATAAATTCTTCTTTCAGAATAACATTACCTTGGATCAATTCCATTAATCCAAGGTATGATTTTAATTCATGACTTTGTAGTAAAATGACAAAGTCGCTAGACTAGATCGAGTGATCTCTGGATTCTCGACTGTCTAAGGAAATGATGAAGTCTTCGATCTTGCTCTATATTTGAATTTAGATGTCATGGATGGTTCTTCTTTTGTTAGTAGAATTCAATGCTTTCTTTGATCGGGAACCTATTTTAACTATGTTCTAATGTTAAGTGACTATAGCCTAAAGTTAAGTCTAACCTATGTCTTTGCAATCTTTTATTAATTATAATGTTATGTTTTTCACTAAATACCTACCTATGGACCTATTTTGATTTCTTAAAATAATGTTGACCTAACTTAGGTATGAATAACCTAAGGGGGCCTAAGGGATGACATGGAAATTGGGTTGGTCGATGGCATCATTTTCTAGACATTTATTGTGAGTTAAAGCAGTCTTATCCTTTTTTAGCCAACTTTGGCATGGGCATGAGAAAATATAGGGAAGGTTGAGTTGGCACCTCCATCGAGTTTGGTTGCATGAAAAATTTAAATTTATCCATTTCTAAATATGGAGATGGTGGTGGCATGGGAATTGGAGGGAATTGACATTCCTTTGCATTTAATGTTTTTGAATTTGGCAAAACTACCTAGGAAGGTGCATGAGGGGTTTTGGTTGTTTTGATCTTTTGGTTCATTTTTGAGCCTGAGTTTTGCATGAGGTTGTTTCGATCTTCAAACCTCCAGTTTGATTCTTGCATGATTGTTATTTTTGCATTACATAAAACTATTAATGGACACTATGAAAACTATAAAAATAAAGGGGAAGTGTTGAAAGTTTTGTTGATGTTTTGTGGAGAGGAAGAAGCTATTGAAGTTCTACTTGGAGATCTTCTCGTGAATTAGTGAAGGAGAAGATCTATCAGAATGATAGGCTCTACCCATTAAGTTGTTTTTATTTTACTTAAATGATTCATTAAAAGAACTCTACTCTTGGGAATAATATGGTTTTTTCATGGTTGATTAGATCATCTCTGCATGTGATTTTTGTGTTGTTTAATGTGAATGCTTTTTTGAATCCACTTGTATGAGGAAAGTGTGATCTGGGTTTTCGTTCTTCTTGATTTGACTTATTGGGTTATGCTTTACTCCTTCTGCATGAGTTTGGGATGAAGTCAAAACTGTTGATAATCTTGTTTGAGTGTGTTAAACTTGTAAGTAACTCGGTTGCTTAAATTTGTGGAACTTGTTCTAAGAGATCTTGTATCACCACCGTGAGAACACTTCAGAGGATAAATTGTTTGAATATCTTGACTGTTGTTTGATCTTGCATGAATCTTTTTGGGAATAAACTTCTGTGACTTTGGATTTAGCATATTCTTCTGAGTTCTAATGGAATAATCAAAATTTTAGAATGTGTTTGATTTCTTATCACCTTTGTGATTGTGATTCTTGATTTTATTTTTAACCTCCTGTTGCATCGTATGCCCTGTGCTAGAGGAAAGATAATTGTTGGTCTTTTCTTGAAAGTGTTTAACATTTCATGGACTTGTTAGTTCTTTCAACTATTATTAAAGGTATACAATATTTACTTCCACTCTTTTGTGAAATTGTTCAGTTCACTAAGCCTGACTATTGGAACCCATAATGGAAGTGTTACTCAGTTTTCTACTCTTTAGAGTTTTTGGGTAACTAATGAAAATTATGGCATTTGATGCTAAGAGGGGAAAACCTCCTTGGGTATTGGTTAACCTCATGGTTTGTTGTACACTCAATTCAAACCTTGGAAAGTTCTCTATTTGGGGATTTTGGTATGAGACAGGTAGAGAGACCTTTGTCAATTTATGTTCTCGGTTACCATTATGGTCTCTTCCTAATCGTTCTTAGAAGTATGAGGAAGTAATTTCTCTCTCTCTCTCTTTCCTTTAATCTTCTTTCTGCTTCAAACTAGATGAAGGTGTTGTCATTATTTTCTTTGTTCCATTATTCAACTCTTGAACCTATTCGGTAAGATTGAGTTTAGGTTGTGCTTAGGAAGTATAGATGAAGTAGAGAATAATTGGATGGATTATTGCATTTGGTTGAAATATTTTGAGTAAATATTTTTGTTTAGTAGAAAATATTTGATGGTTGATTGATTTAAAGCTGATTTTAAAACCTTACCATTCTACTCTCTTGACTTAATGATATTATTGTTGTATCTTTTTGGGATTGAGTGTAGTCCCATTGCATGCTAATTTGATCTTACCCTCTGATGAGGTTTGTTTTAGTTGTTGGACTTTAACTTAAATTTGTTCCTAATTATGAGTTTGAGTATTAGGATACTCAAATCAAAGACACATTTTAAGTTATGTTGTTTGGATCATCCTAAACTTATTCTTATGTTTTTAATTTTGATTATTGGCATCTCATATTTTAGGATGAATTTAGGTGAATGAAATATTGAGATGGAAGTACTGTTGTTTTTATCTACTGCTGAAATATGCCTAAAATATAGTTAGGATAGTTATCTTCTTATGTTAAATAGGTTTAACTAAGAAGGAAACATGTAAAGTAATGTATGAAAGAGGTAGTAGGGTTCTGATGAAATGTTACTTATCTAAATTATTTTTTAACTCTTTTGATAAAAGACAATAGTATGGAAGGTTGAAGTTGTTTATATCATGACCTATTCTTACTTTTGTTATGGTTTATCACTTTTTCTCTCTCTTTTATTTGAGTATGGTAACTCCTTTTGGCTATGTCTTTCTGAATTGCTCAGGACTGTTTCATAACAACAGAGTTCTTTTTATGAAATAGTTAGCTAAAAGCACATCATTTTAATGTTTAGTGCTTATCATGCTCAGTTCAATGAACTGACCCATGCTAGAAATTTTGCAGATGGACTTCGTAAGTGATGAAGGATAAATATCTTTAGGAATTTAAATTTGTTTATCAAAGAGACTGATCTTTTTATGATGAAATATGGTCCAGTGTTGATATGTATTTAATGGAAAAAGAAAATTGTACTTGAAATTGATCTTGTTATTGTTGTGTAACATTAGGAATGTATGAAGTTCTTAGAATTGTAAATGTATGAATCCTCTTGATGAATAAAAGATATATGAAATTTATTATACTCAATGCATTTCCTTTTGGCATCCTGTGTGTGGAATTTTTCTACTTTTCTGTTAGTAGCATACTCTTATGGTTTGGAATAGAATAGATAGAGATCAAAGGTGTTAGATGTATTACCCTCTCTAGTGAAAATGTAACTTATTAAGTTGACATTCTTACATTGTTATCCAACAATAACACTATGACTATGTTTAATTCATATGTTTGAATGAGAATAAAACTTGATGTTAATTTACAATGTACTATGAGGTTTTAAATGAACATTAACCCTCTATAAGGAAAAAGGGAAGACAACTACCATGTAATTAATCATATACTTGTCTTAAGACCTTTTGGGAATGAATCCAAATGTTATCTTTGGATAGTGGAAGGTGTGCTTCCTCTTGAAGAATTCCTTAACCATAATAGGAATGTAGGAAAGAAAAATAAATGGGATTAAAATTCATTCCATTGAATTCTAATATAAAAAGAAATTACTCAGAACTTATGTAAGCTAAGGCTTGAGTAAGTAAGTAAGAAAACATCTCTTTAATGTGTGCTAGATCTGTTATGTAAAACATAAATCGAATGTTAATGGTATAAAAACATAATTTATGAAATGGTTAGGGAGCAGATTGTATCTGCATACCTACTTCTATTGCAGTTTTAACTTGGAACCCTAATGATCAATGAACCTAGTTGTTCGATAGGGTTACTAAAATTAATCCTTAATGAGGTAATTAATAAGTCATTAAATTTCTATCTAAGGTATGTTTGTCTAGATGAGAAAATCTCATATGGATGTTGTAACATGCCAACTATAGTGTAGTACCTTCAAGAAGACTAAGGTTTTCACGAGGATACTATGTTGTAGTTGACATGTTTCAACACCCTTTCGAGCTTATTCAACTAGACTAACATAAATTTTGACTTGATCATAGTTCTTCCCTAGGTAGAGATAGGGGCATGACTTAGTGTTGAGGTCAACTCATGTTGACTTAGGATAAATAGACAAGCACAATCAACATAAGTTGATTGATTATGTCTCAATACCCTTAGTTACTGCAAGTAGTCCTCCACACTAGGCCATGTTGTTAACCTTGGCTAGGGTTAAACCTTGAACAAGTGGACTGACAGAAGTTAGTGAAGACCATTATAGATAACATATCAAGTAGCGTGAAGGACATTTTCCATTTGATCGGTATGTTATTTAAGAATATAAACATGAATAGTATGTTTTAAAATATTTGGCCAAAGTATCACAAGTTTGCTAGTTGTGTTGTCCTATGTCACCTAGTTTAAGAAGTGGGATTTCAGATGAATATCGGTAACAGATACTCAGATAGGCCTCTTAAAAAGAACACTTGATACCTTTAAAAGGGTAAAATAACCAAGTATACATGGTATACACATGATAAAGTTAACATGAGAGATCGGTATGATACCGAGTCATGAAATGAGAGATCGGTGTTTCACCGAGTCATTTACAACTGCATATGGTATTCTATTATGAGATTGATTGGATATGAATGTGTGTTCTAAATTATGTTAATTTAGAATAGAGAACATTATGCAAAAAAAAAAATTCCCTTGTTTCTAAAGTCTTAAAATGGAAATGTTACACATTGCATGAAAGGATGATCCATTAAGATTGGATGAAGGGGTAACACTTGCTAGTTTTTATTTCCCAATGAAGAATGCACATTTATTACACTTTTTAATCCATGCATATAAATCACTAAATAGTGTGGGAAAATAATAACCAGGCTTAATGATCATGAGGGTTGTTACTCATGGAGCAAAGTGGCCTCCAACTTCTCCATCATGGAATTCATGTAGCACCTTCTCAATCTGATTTTTTCCAATACACCTTAAGATAACTCCATTCATATCTTTCTTGAACAAAATTCCATCCACAAGCACATATGGGATGGATTGGATCCTGAAATACCTTCTTTTTTATTTTCTTAACTCCGAGGAATAGGCATGTTTGAAGGAAATTAATAATATCCTAAGTCCAACAAGGAGTGGGCATACCATCCATGGCTTGTTCTTGGTTATCTTAGAGCACTAGGACAACTCCTCCTTCATCTTTTGACTCAACATACTAATTGGAATCTAGATGCTCACAAAACCTTTATTTGTGGACAAATTTGGTTACCTTGATCTCTATATCATACTTAATGACACGAGTGATCCATCCTACCCTTTTCTCATTCAAATCCTTATTTAGGAAAAAATCTCTAACCCTAACATGAGATAGTAGAAATTGAATCTTATTGTTGGAAACCAAGTGTCTAAATTTCTTTAGGATCCTAATGACAGCTAAGACATGATTTTCAATAAAATAGTACCTCATCTCATAGTCTTCCAAGGTATGGCTTAAGAATGATGCAGGATACTTGAATCCTTCTTTATTTAGTTGTACCAAGATGGTGAGATTGTATCTCGAACCACTCAAGGCATACAGGGATGAATTCCTTTGAAAATATAGGTTTATGAGAGGTAAGGCCTGAGATATTGCTTGTTTGATGTCCTCAAAAATATCTTTACCCTCGGATGTCCATTTGAATGCAAGGTTCTTCTTTAAAATCATCGTTAGTGGCCTAACAAGAGTGGAAAAGTTAGGTACAAATATGTGAACAAAATTAATTCTCCCCAAGAAAATTTGGAGAGCCTTCTTGTGACTTAGCAATGGTAGAGCACAAATAGCTTCAACTCTTTTAGGATCAATGGTTAGCCCTTCCTTTGAAACAATGTGGCCTAAGATATTTCCTTTGTGAGCCAAGAATACACATTTTTTGGGATTCAAAGACACTCTAAATCTCCTACATCCTTGGAGAACTTTCCTATGGTGAAAGAGGTGATTTGCTACTTTTTTGAACATAATGATATCATCAAGATAGATAAACACTATCTTATTAATCAACCCTTTAAATTCCATATCCATAGCTCTCTTGAAATGTAGCTCCAACATTTGATAGTCCAAAAGGAATTTTCTTATAAGAATATGTGCCCCACTTTGTGGTGAAGGTTGTCTTGAACTGATCTTCTTCCTTCACCATGATTTGATTATAACTGAGTAGCCATCCAACAATGAAAATATCTCCAAACTAGCTACTACTTGCAAGATTTTCTCCATGGAAGGGAGTGGGTAGTGGTCTTTAAGTGAAGCTTTATTTAGATCCCAGAAATCCACACACAATCTAATTTCTTTGTTTCTCTTCCGCACTGGCACCAAATTTTCTACCCAACTTGAGTGCTTGATTGGAAAAATTATACTTGCCTCGATGATTTTTTTAATTCCTTTCTCATGAGAGGTTCAACATGAGGATTTATTGGCCTTTTCTTCTGCCTAATGGGCTTGGATTTTGGATCCAATTCAATGGTATGTTATGCCAATTTTGGATTGAAGCCTTTCAAATCCTTGTAACTCTAGGAAAAGACATGCAAATTCTTGACAAAGTTGGATAAAATCAGACTTCTCTGTTGAGTACTCACCTTGCCAATTTGTAGCACCTTACCTTCACCTATTGAAATAGGCTCTGAATCTTCACCCTTGACTTGAATATTCACTTTCTCTTTCTGGAACTGGTCATTGGGGTTGAAGATCGATTCAAGAGTCACCAAACCTTTGGGGAGTTTTTTATTCTCAGTTGAACCACTTGGTCACCATACTACTACTCAAGTTTGTCCTAATTTCCGGGAGAGAATTCGTCTTCTTCTTGCAAGAAATTTATGATTTTTTTATCATTTTTGAATACTTTCTAGCTTGTATTATTATCCGTAACAACTTTCCTTACAACCACCTTGATGTGAGGTTGAGTTCTATCTTTCTTGATATTTTCAACAATGTAAAATGCTTCCCCAATTTCTGCAAGTTTTTCCACAACATCATTCTTCTTCCTTGGAATGGAACTTATGTTAAATGCCTCAAAATATTCAATAAGATCCCATAATCAATTGTTGTATCTTTTTAGAATATTATTTTTAGCAGCATTGAGCCCTCTAACCTTATTTACAATGAGTTTGATGTCCCCAAAACTTGCAATTTCTTGATACCCCTTTTCCTTGCCCAATGCAATCCATGGATCAATGCTTCATACTCAACTGTGTTGTTTGATTAAGTAAAATGAAAACAAAAATATGATTAGTATTTTATGACTTAAGGTGACACAAGCATCTCTCCTCCAACACTTTTTCTACTCCTTGAACCATCAAAGAAAAAATTCCATACTTCATTGTTCATATTTACCATATGGTTTGGTAATGCTAGGGAGAGGTGGGTTTTCTTCATGTAAGAAATAAATTCCCAACTCATCTTCCTCCATTTCCTTGTAAGGATCAAATGCATGCATTTTTTTTTCCCACTCATCAAGAGTTAAGTCTAGAATGCCTCCAAATTTGGTATTTTTCTGAAATGCTTGGGAAATCTTCTTGGTCAAAAGATGAGCAATTTTCATTGATTAGACTTGGTACATGAGGCTCAATATGAAAGTTTGCAATAGGTTCAAACCAGATTGTATCCTTATCTCCATACCTCATTCTGAATAGCATATGTGACCAATCAGTAGACAAGTAGCCTCTAATTTTAGTGGTGAAGTATTGAGATAAGCATAGAGAAAAGAGTGGTGGCAAGTCAATAACTGACACATCTTACAATACTGTGACATTTGGGCATGCATGTAGTGTAAGGCTCAAACCTTTGATCACACCAACAATTTTCACTGCTATTCCATCTAATTGCACTACACCTCTAGAAATGACTTCATACTAAAGGCCCAACTGATTAGCTATTTTCTTGGGCATTACAAAATTGTTTTCTCCCGAATCAATCATGCAATTGTGTACAAGATTGCTCCCAATAATTAGAGAAATATAGAATGGCAGAGGATTCATATTTTTACCTGGTTGACCTCCTTGACTTCCTTCTTATGGAGTTGCATTAGTGAGCACATTTTCTTGATTCTTGGGTGGCTCATTTGATGTTGACCAATTTTCCATGGTTTCTTGCAATAAATCTCTTTGGCCCAGGATTTCTAATGACTCCCACATTGAGATGTTGACATTTGTTTTCTTCATTTTTTCTATGATATTGAACAAAGATGATTTATCATTATACTTCCCCTTATTTGGCATAAATTTCTCTTGCGTGTGAGCTACTACAACTAGTACATGAGTGGGTCTAGAAGGCACTGGGATGATTATGCACATTTGGAGTTGTACTTGGATTGTTAACTCCTTGTAGAGTGATAGAGGGCTGAGTAGCACTTGGATTAGATGACTTCCCTTCCTCTAAATTCCTCTTTTTAGACCTTGTGTTTGCTACCACACCTTGAGAAGGATCTTGATTTATGCCAAAAATCCTTAGCTTACCAATTCACAAGCATAGTTTCACTTGGAGGTGCTTCTTGGGTAGTTTCCTATTGCTGAATTTCTTCTTGATTTGTTTCTTGAGACACACCAACCATTTTCACCATCAAATCTTGGTTCAGAGCACCATTGAAACATGTTGACTAATTGTGAGGTTGATTACATGGGAAACACCATTCATATTCTTGTGCCATGTTATTTTGAGTTGGAACCAAGGCTCTGGATGTAGAGGAAGTATTAGGATTGTAAGGTTGAAATTGCCTATTAGTAGGAGGTTGTCCTTGGTTTTGATTAACATCTTGAGCAGGTGGCCTATTTGGCTAATATGGAGGTCTATTGGGTTGGGCTTGAGGCTGATATGATATGAAATTTTGATCTTGTTGCCTCTTAATTGTTACCAACTCATTGCCTAAGTTTTGTAATTGTTTCATGACCTCTTGAAGCTCATTTGAGGTGTTAGGAGAAGAAGTAGAAGATTCATTAGAATTCTGATTTTTGGGATGGGAATGGGAGCTAATGTAGGTGTTTGGCTAGAACTTGGATTCCCCATTTCCAGATAGAGAGGCATAGGTGGCCTAGGTGCAAGTTTACCAGTTGAATTAAAACAAATTCAGCTCTAATAGCGGTGTTTTAGGCTGAAGAAAATTTGTACCTCCCATAGATTGTATCATCATGGATATATCATAATTTAAATCTTTTAGGAAGTATAGAAAAGCACCTTTAGCTGTCGGTCTCACGGAAATTGGAATCCAATCCCATGTCCTTTGAAATATGAAGTTGAAATCAGCCATTTGTTCATTTGGTGCCCTTTTGATTGTAGTTAATTTCTCCAATAGAGATAAGTTGTCTCGCTTTTCTTGAAGCCGCCATCAAAAGCTATGCACAATTGATCCCAATTATTAATTGATCCTGCTCCTAGGCTCCTGAACCATTATAAAGCCTTTCCTTTGAAAGAAGAGGCCAATAATTTAACTACCACATCCATCTCATTGACCTCATGAATAACACAGACATTTACAATGTCTTGAATGTGGTCAATTAGAGTTGTGTGATTTTCCCCAGTGAAGTATGGGATATTCTTCAATGTTGCAACTAGAATTGGGTTTTTGCATTGAGAGCAAGTGGGTTGCTACCCATAAAATTGACAAAAGGATTTTTGTGGTGGTGGTTGTTGATGATCCATTTTGATTGGTCTGAGAACTCTAGTTGATTGAATAAATGGCCTACCAGGTGGAGGTGTTGACAAGGTTTTGTTTGGTGGAGATGGAGATCTCTGAACTCTTCTTCCCCTTCTTTCTCTGCCTAGAGATAGCTACAAATACTCAAAAATACCTTCTTCTCTTGTTCTTGATCGGGTTTGAATTCTTCTCATGAACTTGAAAAACTTGGGTTACTAAAATCACTAAATTATTCCCTTTGGAGTCATCGATGTGTTGTTACAAATCCTCTTAAAGGATGAAATTTACAACAAGAGCACACCAATCTTGCTAGTAAAAAATGAAGACTTATTTGTTATCTCACCGGGTATTCCAGAATCATTATCACTAAATTATAAAAACCTCTAAATTTCTAGCATATGAGCTTACTAGTAAATTAGTGTAATCGGATATCATGGAATTATCTCAAGGTGTGGGACCTTACAGTTGAGATAATTATCTAGAGTAGGCTGGTTCCTCTTCCTAATCTAATACTAAAATTACCCCTAATATTGGAAATACACTTATCTAATCCTATTCTATGATTCCAAGGGACCAAGGAGAGAGGAAAATGCATGAAAAATGAGAAATCCTACACTAAGGAGGTGATAGCACCAAGAAAAAGGAGTGAGATACACTGTTGAGGGAGAAAATTGAAGAGAAATGCAACTGAGAGAGGCTAGGATAGCTTTGACACAGTCCCAAAATAACATTTAACACTAAATCCCCATGAAACACAACAACATAAGCCTAAAAATAATAGAAACATGCACAAAATAGAACATAAATAATAGAGAGGCAAGGAAAGACAATAAAATAAATGCAAGGGTTGAGAGAACACCACAAACACAAATTTTATTGCTTCAAATGGTTGCACAGTCCATTATATCTACAAAATAGAGGCATAAATACATTTTACAAGCCCGTGGGAAGGATTAAAACGCAATGGAATTGAGAAACCAAAATGAAATATTTTCCCTATGTCCAAGACTATCTCTTCCTCAAAATGAGAAGAGTTTACAATATATAGAAGTGAATGAGAGAAGAGGGAAAGAGAAACTCAAATTTTTGATCTCACCCATCAAAAATTTCATTAAATTCTATGAAAAGGGAATGTGCATCCTTACAAATCATTTCCCCCATATAATCGGCTTCTAAGAAGAAATGGGTATCATACTTTCATTAATTGTGGTGGTTGGGCCTGAACTATGCATTTTCATGTTGGAGACATTTTCTATATTTTTCACACATCTAACCTCTCGTAAAATTGATAAGTACCATTTCCATTAAATAGAGGTATTTGATACATTTCCAATGATATGAATTTTGTGAAAAATTAAACAACGGGTCCAACGTTATGGTCATTCTAAGTTTTGCACAAAAATTGTCATTTTCCTTTATTCCAAGGATTTTCCTGTTTTCTACGACTTTCTAGTTTTATGTGGAATTTTTTTCTCGTGGCACTTTCCATAGACTTAGTTTTATGCGATGCTTTTCATAGAATTAGTTTTATGAAGTGATTTCTGTGGACTTATTTTTGTGGCACTTTCCACGGACTTAGTTTTCTCAGCGCTTTCCACTACTTCTTTTTTGCGGTGCTTTCTCTAGACTTAGTTTTCTATGGTGCTTTCCACGTGACTTAATTTTTGTGGAAATTTCCATGGAATTAGTTTTCTACGGTGCTTTCCACATACTTATTTTCGTGACACTTTCCGTGGACTTATTTTCTGTGGCACTTTCCGTGGACTTCTTTTTGTGGTATTTTCTGCATACTTGTTTATTTTCTCAAGTTTATCATTAACTCCTTAGAATTTTCTAGGTTAGGAGTTACGAAAAATGGATTGAAGCCCCCAAATAAAACTAAATTTCACGATTTTCTCCAGTTCCAATTTTCTCCAGCTTTCCATTTTACCAAGGGGGAAATGGATAACATTAATCATTTGTCTTTTTGTTACAATACTCTACTTCACTTATTTCACTAGCCACTTTTCATTTCACCTTCCGGGCCATATTTTTGCTCCCCTTAGGGCACCATTATTTTCATCCTTGTGGATGCATACCTTTTCGCTTGATTCCTTGTGTATGAAGGATTTCACATACTTTTCACATATAGTTGCACATACTTTGATGACTTTCCTATGACCCATTAGTCATCCTGGCTTGCATCCATAGAATGTTGTAGCCCATCTCCATTGAGACCACAATTTTCCTCTACTAATGTGATATTGGAGTCACCACCATAGTTTTTATTGATATTGTGATCCTTTTTTGCTTGGGGCATTTTTCCTTGGTTATGCCTTCACCCATCTTTTCTTCACCCACCCACCCTTCATCATCTACCTTTTTTAAACATGTCATCGATTTCCCTTGATGTCATCAATCCCCCATTTAAGGGGGAGCTCATCATCTACCTTTCATCAATCTTAATCCAAATTGTTTTTTTGTCTCATGTCTTGTTATCTCAAACTAATCAACAAAAAGGGGCATAATGTCGACACCTAAATTTAGTATCTATACCTTTAATCTCCCATGTGCACATATTTATTTAATCCATCCCCCTTAATTAAATATACACTTTATTATATATTACCTTTCATTCAAATTGATTAATTAAGCTTAAATTAATCAATTAAGCTACATCCTTTGCTTCCTTCCCTAATGGAATTTCTATTTCCCATCCCTACGCTTTTTATAGCCTATCTCTACTACCAACTCACCTACACATCATCCCTAAACATCCTCTTCCCACCCAATGCTTTAAATCAATCAATCCCATCCTTAAAAACATGAAATCAAGCCAAAAGTTGAAAAATCCTCCCATTGGGGAAACTTTCCCCGAATTCGGTGGTGACCCAGCCTAGTCGTTGTCAACCCTATAAAGCTAAGTGCTTTCTTTCCATTCATCAGTGAGATGCATGTGAATTCCAAAGCTTCCTTGTGACTCGCGAACAATCTCTTATGTTAGATCATTCTAGAATAAATTATATACTTCTTAGACATCCTTGGAATGTGTTTGCATCAATCATGATCAGCCTTTGTGAGATTGTTATCATTTTGAATTACTATAATAAGATTTTATTGTATTATTGTTATTTTTATTGTATCTAACCTTTTACAGAGAGAATATCATCCACAACAACACTCACAAATTCACCATAAATCTCTCTTTATAGATCCATACTTGCAATTTTCTGCTTCAGCTTGCCTTTCCTTAGATTTATCCAACTCTGTCATAGTCACCATCGATGCTAACAGTGTCACCATTGACTTGACCTTTTGTAGCTTTTCCTTTTATTCCAAACCCTTCTCCCTCTCTCGCATGAGCTCTATGCCTTTCCCTACTTGTTATAGTCATCATATAGTTTCTTTGTTATATTAAAATCAACCTATTTGTACCCCTTTTACCATCGATTAATGTCCTAGTTCTCAATCCTTCCTCTTAATCCTTGTTTCTATCATTTTCTTTGTTTTTTTCCTTCATATCCCCTCTCCAGTTGATTCTAGTATCTATCATCCTCTGATGCATCTAGATCACATCCAAATTTTAAAAGGTATAAATATTCATCTTACACTCAAGAAGTTCACTTTGCTAGGTCACCGTCGACCTAGACTAGGTATTACTTTATTTTATTTTAATCGGATCATATCGTATTCGATCCTATTGGTGTGTGTGACATACCTATTCATCATCCACATCACTTGGTGAGTCATCTCGCCTTGTGAGAGTCATAGGTCTTAGGAAGTCAAATGACAAGTGTCGATTATATCATAGAATTTGTCATTTTCATTTGCGTCGTAATGCTTCATAGGAGTTACATTTATTATTTGGAATTGTAACTCCTCCTTTAGTGGCATCATATACGCGCTATTCATGTCATATGTGTTAGTGGCGTCATTGATGTTCTTTCATTGTTTAGGCATGGGGGTTACACAACACACCCTATTTGTACTTTCTTTTTTTTCGATCTATGAGAATAAACAGACTTGTTTTCTTATTTGCATATTCTTTCCATTGTTTAAATATTACTTATTGCATTGGAGTTTGACGTTACCATCGAGTGAAAATTCGTTATGGTGTATTGTTTTTTATATCGGTTCTTGTGAATCCCTCTTTCATGGTATCGAGAAAGTTTCGAAAAAACATGCACTCTTCATTTATCAAGTTGTTTATTACTTCGGTTTCTTCTTATTTTCTTGTGTAAGTTTTTCAATTATTATTTTGGGAATTGTATTTCTCACCTCACGTTAAGGTGTTTCAATAATTGAAAGTTTGAAAGTATTTTGTTGGTTTGCTTTATCATGTTTCTGAGTTCATGATTACTTCTCTACTCGTGAGCTCATGTTTTCCTTGGCGTGGACCTGTGGTTCATTGTTGTGATTCGGCATTACCTACTCGTGTATCGGTGTACTCTGCATTGCATTGGTTTCATTTCTTGTTCCATTGGCTTGTGCACTTGGCTACTACATGTTCTACGTTGGCCTATGCATTGATCTACCATTCACTTAATTTTTGGTATTTATTTGGCCGATCCAAATGGAACATGGCTTACTTTGTTTGTTTGTGAACTTAGTCTACAGGCATCCATTCATTCCACATATCTTCTCGTTTTGTTGTGGCTCATGTAATCGTGTTCTTATCTTGTTAGCGATTCAATCTATGTTGAAATAATAAGCTTGTACTTGACGACGTGTTTTCTTTGGCCAAGTTGTTGTATTTAATGTGCCTTGGAATTCTGCTACAATGTGCTCATGGTCAACCTTGGCTTGACATGCCCTCCATTTATCTGTTCGGGCCTCCTAGTCTATGTTGTGGTTCCATCTTTACTGGTTTGAGGAGGATTTGTTGTTTGAAAGTGCTATCTCGGTCATCATTTCTCGAGAATCTCTACCACTCAAGTTACTTTTCTCTCTCGAAGGGAATCTTCCTTATGAACACTTTGATAGTAATTTCAACTCTACACCCATTTGGATTCCTTCCTGGTAAGCGGTTAAAATGATGTGGCATATCTAGTCTATCTTGCACTCAAACGACACACCCTATCAACTCGGTTTGTATTACACGCATCGACCGTTTCAACTCGGCTATTAACTCGACTCCACCACCCTAGCTCGGTCAATGTGGCCCTTTATCCTTCCTTTTTTTAAGGATTGATTAATTTTATCATCTCCTTTTAAAAAAATTTGAGGTTAAAAACATTTATTTAATTGGCATTGTAATTTATTTTTAGATATTTTTTGGTTGTATTATTATCCTTCCTTTGAGTGTCAAAGACGGAGGGTGAGGTATGGGGTTGGCAGGAGGCTAATCCCCCCTCGTAATTAAAAAAAACCTATCTAAAATTCAATGTCATTTCCAAAGAGCATACATATGACACCCTTTGCATGTGTTTAGGGAATTTTTTAATCCGTTTGTAGGCTTATTAGCATTTTTCCATCAGTTGCGGGAATTGTTTTTTGCTATAACTTTTGACTCATTGCTCGGTTTTGAGAACTTCTTTAGTCAAAGTTGCATGTTTTTTCACACTCTAGATGATGGGATTATCATTTTTGTAAATGCACTATTTTATAAAGTTCCACATTCTCTGGGGTGTCTTTATATTACTTAATTCATCTTATTTTGAATCATCTTGAGCTTTGCTTTCTATCCCTTTATTACTTGTGGAATTGTGAGCACATCTCGCCATAGTCTTACGAAAAAAGGGATTCTTTCATGAGACGTGAGACACTATTTCTCACAAGGATTTTTCTTCCCTTCTTGTTTTCACTTGTTCTTGTGTTTTCTTATAGTGTCGAATCATGCACCAAACGAACCTTGATTGTTGTCTCCACTCTTGCATGCTATTACACTAATTGCAAGGTGAGTGAAAGATTGGTTTTTGCACACACAGTCGCATCTGATTGTAATCAATGCACTAAACTATAAAGTGCCTAACTCGGGGGTGTGATATTGTTATGGGGTGGTTGTTTCCTTTCTCTCTCCTTTCTTCTTCCTTCGTTGGTTCTATCTCTTTATTATGGATATCTCTAAAGAACCGGTGCTCACACCTTTTAATTTCTTCAAAGGAAATCTAAAATTATATTGGTTTTTCAAGTAAAGTGGTATAATGTGTCACCATGGGGTTATAGACCAAACCTAATGATGAACCCGAAAATATAAGTGGTTCAACCATTGTGATGAAGCCTTAGGTATTCTTTGTATGTCCATCTCTCGTGAATTTATCTTCCACATCGAAACTTCCTCGAATCCTAATGCAGCGTGGAAAACAATCGATGGTATGTTTAGGAAGCAAGATGACATGAGAGCATATGATTTGGAGAAATAACTACTAGGGTTAAATACTAGTGACTTTGAAAACTTTCCGGCCTTCTTCTCAATTTTTTCCACACTAGAATGCTTCTAAAGGAATGTAAAGTGGAAAAGAGAGACTCTCAATTGATCTTGTCAATTATTTCTAGGTTAGGTCTTTAATACTCTATCTTAGTTACAAATTTCCACGCCACGAAAGCCACCTTGGGTAGTGCTTGGAAAATTCCCTCCTTTGATAGTTTTTTTCCCAACTCATTCGAGAACAGAAAACTCATTCAAATGGGGACTTCCAAGTCACATGCCCTTGTGGAAAATAAGGGCAAGAAAAATGAAAAGAAGAAAGAAACAAAGGACCAACCTAAGAAAGAAACCAAGACCAACCAACCCCTAGCTAAGCCCAACACTAACACTTTGACTTCTGAGCCTAAAGCGAAGAAGGAAAATTTTAAATGCTCCTATTGTAAGAATTCTGGCCACGATGAGCATCATTGTTTTTGGAAAAAATTGATCACTTAACTCATTTTCTTGAGAAGAATAAAATAAGTGTTCCTAAATCTATTTAAAAAAATGCTCAGAAGGGTGAGTCTTCTAAAGCAAAGGAGTCTAAAAATGAAAAGAAGAAAGGTAAGGCCCTCATAGCTAGATCAACTCCATCATCAACTTGGATTATCAATTCCGTGCCTCGCACCACATGGCTTCTTCAGAGGTTGAATTCTCTAGCATTGAACCATATGGCATGTCCCAAATCACGTTGGGTGATGACACTCATGTGTCGGTTTCTGGTAGTGGATCAGTAGAGATAGAAGGTGGAACATTTAACCAAGTATTGAGTGTTCCCAATCTCTCTACCAATATCCTATCGGTTTACCAAATCACCCACCTTGGTGAAGGAATGCAAGTGGAATTTGGTCCTAACTCGGTGATCATTCATGAGCTTAACTCTAACTACATCAGGGTGAGGGAAAGGCGATCACGCTCATAGTTGTATACCTTTTCCCACTTCTCTTCTTATTTGACTCCCAATGCCTTTTTCACTCATGCAAATGAGGTTAGCAAGATATGGCATGAGAATTTTGGGCATAAAATAATCATTACCTTCAACAATTGAGCCAAAAAAAATGGTCAACGGTTACCCCGATTTAAGTTTTCTAAAGGTCTTTGTGAGGGTTGTACCCTCTCGAAAGCACCCCGAAAAAAAAATTGATAAGGGAAAATCTTGGAGAGCTACTCGTCCCTTAGATCATGTTCATAGTGATGTTTCTGGTTCCTTTCCATCTCCTTCTTTCACTAGAGCTCTATATACACTAACCTTCATTGATGAATTTTCAAGTTATACTTGGGTATATTTTCTTAAGATTAAGTCTCAAGTCTTTGAGAATTTTTAAAAATTTAAGGCTCTTCTTTGAAACAAGCGAACGGTCTATTAAGGTTCTTTGAATTGACAATGGAGGCAAGTATGTGAGTAATAGGTTTGAGGATTTCTATACTTTTGAGGGAATTGATTTACAGCAAGATATTACTTTTATTACAACCCTTCCCAAAATGGAGTTATAGAAAGAAAGAACCAAAATCTAAAGGAGATGGCTACTTGTATGGTTCACTTGAAGTCCCTTCCTCCATAGTATTGGGCTGAAGCAGTGAATTTTGCTTGTTACATTCAGAATCATGTTCCACATAAGGAAGTAAGAGGGATGACACCCTTTGAAGCCTAGTTTGGACACAAGCCTGATGTTGAGCACTTTTGAGTCTTTGATCCAAGGCTATGGTTTAGATTCCCAAGAAGAAACACAAGGAATTGGATCCATAATCCAAACCTTGTATCTTTGTCGTCGTATCCTAATGGCATGAAGGGATATCGATTTTTGAACCCTATAACTCATAAGCTCTATATTGAGAGGAGTGTGAAGTTTGATGAGTCATCCTTGACTTTTACTTCCACTGAGGTTATTTTTCCCACTGATTCAGATTCTAACTCATCAGATGATGATGTTGTTGAGCGAGTTCCTCCTCTCCCTACTCCTCCCGATCCTCAAACTTTTGAGTCTTTTGATTCTGATAGTAGTGATGATGAGGACTATGTCCCTTCTCACTCGAGTGAAGAATATTCCGACTCTAAGCTTGAACCTTCGGGACCTCTTTGGGCTAGGAAAACTTTATAGAGTGTTAGAGATTTAGTTGGAGATCCTTTAGATGAGAGATGTACATGCTTGAGTTTCATTGGAACCCACGCCTTTGCCTCTACCTCTGATCCACCATCTTTCTAGGAAGCTTATGGGATTCCAGAGTGGGATTCTACTATGGATGAGGAGTATTCCTCACTCATAAAGAATCAAACTTGAGATCTTACCCCTCTTCCAAAAGGAAGAAAAATCATTCGGTGTAGGTGGATATATTGAACAAAGTATGGAGCCAATGGAGAAGTCGATAAGTATAAAGTGTGACTTGTAGATAAGGGTTTCTCCTAGGTAGTTGGGGTTGATTACTCAGAAACCTTTTCCCTGGTTGTGAAGATGATTTCCATTCGACTAACCCTTTCCATTGCTATCGCTAATAGATGGGAATTCAACCAGATAGACATTAAAAGTTCCTTCCTTCATGGGGACCTAGAGGAAGAGATCTATATGGAACAACCTCTGGGTTATGTCCATGATCCATCCCTTTTTTTCAAGTTAAAGAAGTATCTCTATGGCCTTAAACAAGACCCTTGGGCTTGGTATGCCAAGATGGACTCCTTTTACTTGCATCAAGGTTCACTCGGTGTTACTCTGACCCAAATGTGTATATTATGTAGTAGGATGACTCCATGCTTATTCTTGTTCTCTATTTTGATGACTTGTTGATCATGGGTAGCTCTTCCTCTATCATTGATTCTGTGAAGATCTCCTTGGCCAATAATTTCTCCATGTCTACTTAGGATTGCTTCATTACTTTCTTGGGATCCAAATTTCACAATCTACTCAGGGAATTATGATCTCGTATCCTAAGTACTCTCTTGATTTTCTTTCTTAGTTTCACATGTCTAATTACAATTCCTCACCTACTCCTTTTCTTTCTAGGGTCAAGTTGGTTTCTAATTGCTCTTCCCCCTTGGTTGATGGTACCCTTTATCGGCAGCAAGCAGTGAGGAGCTTGATCTAGCTTACTCACATTCGACCGATCTTTCGTATACTATCGAGCTAATCCAAATTTATCTAGAGCCTCATGAGCTGCATTTAAAAGTAGAAAAGTAGATCCTTCACTATGTTTGTGGCACTCACATGATGGTGTTCATTACTTAGAGGGACCGAGATTGAGTTGGTTAGATTCACAAACTCGATTGGGCTGATCTAGATCATCGAAGTCTACCTCAAGCTATAGTTTCACTCTTGGTTCAGGTCTTGTCAATTGGTCTAGTAAGAAGCAGAATGCCATTTCCATATCATCGATAGAAGTAGAGTACATAGGAGCAGTTAATGATGACCACAAAATCTGTTTGGTTACAGGGTATCTTGACAAATTTTGGCATCCACTTTTAGAGGCCTACCATTATCTACTATGACAACATGAGCACTATCTCGATTTGTAGAAATCCAGTTCAGCATCAACGGATGAAGCACATTGAGATTCACATGCACTTCATATGGGAGCTGATACATGAAAACATCATCGACATACAATATGTTTAGACAGCTGATCAGGTTGTAGACATATTCACCAAGCCCTTCACTGAGGTGAAATTTCTTCACTTGCGGTCTCTTCTTGGGGTGAGGTTTACTGCAACTACCCATATTCTTCGGGCTATATAGTCCTCCTTCTTCTCTTCTTCTTTCCAAAAAGATGTTGTTTGTATATGGGCACCTTATCAGGCCTTTAGTTGTCGGGCCCCATTGACACATCTTTCTTAGTTGTCTAGGGGAGTCTTCTTTTCTATTCTAGCTTACCATGACCTCTTCCTCAACTTCGATGAAGGGGGTGTTGGTGTGTGTGACATGCCTAGTCATCTTCCACATCACTTGGTGAGTCATCTCACATTGCAAGAGTCATAGGTCTTAGGAAGTCAAATGACAAGTGTTAAATTCTGTCATAGAATCTGTCATTGTCATTTGTGTCAATGTGTCATAGGAGTTACATTCCTTATTTAGAATTGTAACTCCTTTAGTGGCGTCATATGCATCATTCATGTCATATGCATCAATGACATCATTGATGTTATTTCCTTGTTTATGCATGGGGGTTACACAACACCCCTATTTGTACTTCCTTTTTTCAATCTATGAGAATGAGCAGACCAGTTTTCTTATTTGCATATTCTTTCCATTGTTCAAATCTTGCTTATCGCATTAGAGCTTGACATTACCATTGGAGAGTAACTTCATTGTGGTGCATTGTTTTCAACATTAGTTATCATGAATCCCTCTTTCAGATCCATCATATTTTCTTTCAAATTCTATATTCTTTCATTTTCTACATATTATCAATCTACCTTTTTGTTTATATTATTTTTTTAACAATGGGGGTTGACATCCATGAAAGGAAGTAAAATATTACTGGAGCTGAAATTGTTCAGAAAACCCCCATATAAATCTATCTAATCAATATCATTTTTCATTTTATTTACAAGTTTTCTTCATCCCGATTTATAACAACATGGATCCATCATCTATCTTTCACTCGTACTCATCGCATCACATCCAACATAACTTAAATCCTCCCGTATTTCTGATTTTGTTATTTTTTTAGTAGCTAGTGCATCACATTCATTAACAATGAGAAACTTGGTAAACATTAACATCCTTGTATAAAATTTCCCAACAAAGTCCATCCATAAGGATCTTGTGTGTAGTCGCATTTCTTGCATAGTGTATGTACGCACCCAAAATTACAAAGTACTACATTGTCGAAAAACGGTTATAAAAGTCCCCAGTGATGATTCAAAATCCTTTTAAGAAGATGTTTGAGCTCTAAAACCATTCATAGTATATATTTGTAGCCTAGATAGCCTTAAATTTTTCATGCATTTTTCCATCTCCTTGTTTCTTTATGTGCTTGTTTTGGCCTTCGATTCTAGGATCGCCACCCCTGCCTGGGCAAAGGTTCATAAACCACCACCCCGCATAGGGCGGCGGTCCTACCCAATTTTTCTAGAATCTTCATGTGTGAAATTACATGTGACAATTCACTTACATTTTCTTTTGAGCGCATCTATGAGCTGAATTTGCTAAAAATAGATTCATTTTCTTGGTTCTCCTTGCTCCTTCAATTTTTAAATAGATTTAATGAGTAGAACTTCCTCTTCATTTCCTTTTGCATGAAGTAACCTCCTATCCTCCATTCCTATATATTTCATGCTTGTATTCAAGCAAAAGGCCCGAGAATTTTTGTATCTTGTATTCTTGTGCTACCATAATCTAGCTAGAAATTGCATAGCCAAGCTTAGATATCTTGTGTTATCTCTCTTTTACTTGCATTGCGTCCGATTTCTTCTAAGCTACCATTTCTCAAGCATCTTCCTCTTGTTATTGTTCTTTGAATTATAAATCCTTTTGACTCACATAAACACTCACAGAATGAAAGAAAAGAACTGAGGGGACAGATATTGATACTACTAGATTTGCTAAGGTTCTTGCTCTTCTAGGTTGGAGTTGTGTATTTGTTTGCTTTTTTATCAAATTGTCAATTATGAATTGTTAATTTCAATTGCATATCAAATAGAGTAGAAATCAATCCTCTTTCATTTATAAGTAATTAGTTAATTTCCAAGAGGGTTTGAACATTTCATAGAAATCCCCGGTGACAGATCCTCTTCTTCCCATCCTTGTGGATCTGAAGAAGAGAATATCTGTAGGAGGTTGTCTACACATCATAGATCATTTGGAAAATTTATTGTTTTAAGTTAGTTTAGTTTCAATACACTTAAACAGTGAATAACCACACCAGTTTATCTCTCTTGTTTATTTTTAGTGTAGAAGTATATTTTAATTATTTAGATTAGAAGCAAATTGTTGTTTGTGATTGTAATATTTTTGGGAATATGGGACTGCAAAATAGTTCTATAATTTAATATCAAACAAAATCATGCACATATGATCTAAAAAATTCCCCACAAAATCTACAATTGTGGAAGTATAAACTAGAATAATCCAAATCTCACAAAAGTATGCACACATAACAAGCATGTACCATGGTTCACCTAATGTGGGCTACATCCACCAAAGATAGAGATCTCATATATATATATATATATATATATAACAAGAGATTACAAACCAACTCTTCTACACAAGAGTAAATGTATCTCTACAAGAGTATCTTCTCCTCCCGGATCCCCAACTAGATCTAAATGAGTATGCTAAACCGTGCCTCCATACCACCACTTGTGTCTCTTCTAGATCTATAACCAGATCTACCCGAGTGCACTACAACCGCACCTCTCAAACATAACCAGATCTCACATACCTAAAGCTACCCCGAATCCGCCATCAGTGCAACCAAGCTCACTATATTGTGAATATGCAAACAAGACCTCTAGAAAGATCTACCAATGTGCAACCCTAACCATGCACCAAGAAGTAAGTCTCTCCTCCATCACTAAAACAAACTGTAAACATGAAGACAACTTCCTCTACCATGCTAGATTCCTATGGATCAACAATACAACATGATCTCATGGATCTGTAATACAAGATCTCACAACATGTGGATCTACAAGAATAAGCAATAACAAGATCTCACAACAACCTGTGGATCTAACAAGAAGAAACCCTAAGTGCTTTGCATACTATGCAAGCCATTACATGAGACTAAACAATACAAAGGAAATATAGTAGAAGATAATACCATCTTCTCACCAACAGTGTACCTGCACTTTCCTTCTGTTCAGCTTCTCTCCATGAAAGCTCTTGTCTTCATGTAATTTTATTTTTCTTCTTCTTCTTCATCCTTTTAACCAAGGATTATGCTCTTCTAATCCTCAACCTAGGAGAGAATCAAGGATCTAATTTAATCCTTCTCTTAATTTGTCCCCATTCTAAACCCTAGCTTTCATGCTTATATAGGAGTATATAAAGTTAGGGAACCTTAGCCATGCAATTACATCCAATAGTTTTTCTTTAAAATAAAAATCTATATTTAAAGCCCATGACTTAAAAATAAAACACTTCACATAGGTAATCGGCACCGATTAGACCTAACCATAGCCAATTCCTCTTTTTATTGACCAACGTCGGTCCTACTCGACCAATGCCAGCCCACTCTAACCGATGTTGGTTACTATGTTACACGATCACTTTCCATTGCATGCTAATTGTGAAGAAATCTATCTCCACAACCTAACAATCTCCCACTTGGAGATAAATTTCTGAACCTCTGTACATGTACATGTACATCACCATCCTCTACATGCTATGAAGACCGCTATTCTTTCCTTCAACAATTCTCTCAAAGAAAAATAAAACCAGAATATAAAACCATCTTCTCAAACCAAGAAGATAAAACCATGACTTACCAAACCTACACAAAGCTACAACTGATCCATGACACCAAGCCTCAAGCTCCCACTAAATCGTAACACCATACCAATTGTTGGTATTAGAAAAACAAGCCAACCTAGCTCCTCATGCAACAATCCATCATGACTAACACACCTACAAGAGATCCCACTCAAACTGAAGTTATTGAGCCTCAATCACATCTATAGCCATACCTATAAAACCAACCATGTTCTCCATCCATCTATCCATGTCTCCATGCAACCACCAATGCAACTGACCAAGACAAGTCAAACTAGAATATGTGAAACAAAACAAGATCCTAGGTAAAGACAACCCAAATGAGTTCTACCTACAATAGTGGGTGATCAATCCACAAACCTGCATAACTCAAAGAATCCAAACACTACAATATGCAAATCCAACCCTACATAAACAACTAGCATGTCCAAGACAATCATCTGTAGATAACATCTCTCAAGGAGTAATATAGTAATCAAAAGGAAATAAAAACACCCCCTACTCATGCTCAAAACATCCATGTGCAAATCAAACATCTGCATCATCATAAACTCACAAAACTAAATCTATCCAACATGTACAAACTCACCATGTACATCCATCCATATCACCAGCTCTCTAGAAGCTCCAAGTCTACCACCAACTAACTCCAAAGCTGAATATGAATCATGTGCTCATCAATGTCAATAATGAACATCCATGCTAAACCATGCCACTAATACCAAGTGAAAATACCAGTAAACATGTCATCAACATTCTCTACACAAACCAATCAAGATGAAAGTAAAAACAAGGGCACCATCTAAAAATGGTAAATAAACACTCTTCACAAATCTGTGACCAAACCGACCACGCTTCCCCTAATCGACCACGGTCAACACCGACACCATGGTTACCGGATGACTAACCACGGTTAATCCTAACCGACACTCGGTTTATATAATAGTCGAGTTTCTCCTTAAACCCTTAAAACTCTAAAAAAATTCTCTATCATCATCACCCACTGAATCTATCCATCAACTATAATCCGACAGGATATCTAGGCACCACAAAATAAACTAGAAGTGACATCACAAAGAAATAAACTTAATATACCTATAAAACCATTACGCCTCCAAAACCAATTTGTGCCTCTTGCCACTCGAATAGTTGTAATCTCCTCTCACTCTGCATGTGCATCATGTATCTAATCTCCGCAATGCCAAAAAAACCATGGCTTGCTTCCACCGAACATGAAATTCCTTGCACTTCCTCTAACACCGAGCTCAAAATCTAATATGTTAGTGAGAAATAAAACTAGATGAAAGAAAATATAAAATGATTCCCTTCTTATCGAAGAATACTTTCTACATCATAGAAGTTTGGACTTCTTGTGAAGTAGCTGAATCAACTTCTTTCCATCTCGTATGTACTCAACATCTCTCGTTACCTACAACTATGTCTAATCATGAATTTTCATTGAGGATCTCATCCTTAGACTAGAAACCCTTGTCCTCAAGATTCCACACAACCGGGAAATAAAAGTCAAACAACACCAAGAAACCATGGTGTAAATTTGTGCACACAATCCAAACATAATATCAGTTGCTCCAAATGAAAGAAATAAAACATGAACCATATAGAGATACCTGACTCAAAGTCTCAATGGACTAACCAAGCCAACTCCGTCCTCTTTCTGATCCAAACCATGAAGTGATCTACACCATCTCTACCATGTACACTTTGTGCAAGAAACTCAATCCTCCAAACTAGGACAAAGAACCATCTACCCTCTCTTGCTGCAAAAAACCCTATACAGATAAGTTGCCACAGAGACCAACCAAAGTCATCCCATAACCAATCATGGTTAGATGACTAGTATCGGTTCCTTTGTGACCAACCTCAGCTCTCAGACTGATGTCAATGTTGCTGGAACAAACCCAATGCCACACAATTTAGAATAGAACACCACACCAGGTACCTACTTTGACCGAAGCCGATAGTTGAGCTAAGCCACCATTTCAAGAAGCATCCAAATCTCATTAAAAACAATACAACAAATCCATGAAATAAATTACATCAAGATGAAATACATCACCTTACCAAAGACCCAAGATACTCAACCACATCTTCAACTGAAGTACATGCTTCTCTCGATGGAAGCCCCTTCTTCATTTTGTGTTATTGCCTCTCTACCGAATCCCGTACATCTAATCGCACTTTTGAAGAATGCATACATGTTCCTTTTCTCTATCTAGATCTACAATCCAAAACCATGCATGTGTAATTAAACCATACACTCAACAAACAAGATACATTCCATGCATCTCTTCATTTCTTCATATATGTGATTTTCTGTTTATAACCAAGTCAGCTCAAGAACCAACCACGGTCACCCCAGTAACCGACCACACGACCTCGACTGCACGACGCCTGGGCCAAGCCACTTAATCAATACCGGTCACCGTGTACTTTAGCAACCTTACACTTCCAGCTCCCACTTGAGATTCAATCTCTTCCTGTAATTTTCACATCAGGAAAAATAAACCCTACTCTCATACATGTCAGTAATAACTACTAAAAAAACAATGAAGCAAACCCTTTCTCTAAAAACTAAATCCATCACTCTGATACCATTTTTTGGGAATACGGGACTACGGAATAGTGCTATGATTTAATAACAAACAAAATCATGCACACAGATCTAAAAAATTCCCCACAAAATCTATAGTAGTGGAAGTATAAACTAGAATAATCCAAATCACACAAAATTACCCACACATAACAAGCATGTACCATGGTTCACCCAATGTGGGCTATGTCCACCAAAGATAGAGATCTCATATATATATAATATAACAAGAGATTACAAACCAAATCTTCTGCACAAGAGTACATGTATCTCTACAAGAGTATCTCCTCCTCCCAGATCTCCAACCGATCTTCCTGAGTACACTAAACCGTGCCTCCATACCACCACTTATGTCTCCTCTAGATCTCTAACCAGATCTACCTAAGTGCACTACAACCATGCCTCTCAAACATAACTAGATCTCACATACCTGAAGCTACCCTGCATCTACCACTGTGTAGCCAAGCTCTCACTATATTGTGAATATGCAAACAAGACCTCTAGAAAGATCTACCAATGTGCAACCCTAACCATGCACCAAGAAGTAAGTCTCTCCTCCATCACTACAACAAACTGCAAACATGAAGACAACTTCCTCTACCATGCTAGATTCCTATGGATCAACAATACAACATGATCTCATGGATCTGCAATACAAGATCTCACAACATGTGGATCTACAAGAATGAGCAATAACAAGATCTCACAACAACCTGTGGATCTAACAAGAAGAAACCCTAAGTTCTTTGCATACTATGCAAGCCATTACATGAGACTAAACAATACAAAGGAAATACAATAGAAGATAATACCATCTTCTCACCAATAGTGTACCTGCACTTTCCTTCTGTTCAGCTTCTCTCCATGAAAGCTCTTGTCTTCATGTAATCTAATTTTTCTTTTTCTTCTTCTTCTTCTTCATCCTTTCAACCAAGGATTATGCTCTTCTTCTCCTCAACCTAGGAGAAAATCAAGGATCTAATTCAATCCTTCTCTTAATTGTTCCCCATTCTAAACCCTAGCTTTCATGCTTATATAGGAGTATATAAACTTATGGAACCTTAGCCATGCAATTACATCTAATAGATTTTATTTTTAAAAATCTATATTTAAAGCCCGTTACTTAAAAAATAAAACACTTCACATAAGTAATCGCACCGGTTAGACCTAACCACACCCGATTCCCCTTTTACTAACCAACGTCAGTCCCTACTGACGATGCCGCCCACTTTAACGATGTCGCTTATTGTGTTACCAGTCACTTTCCATTGCATGCTAATTGTGAAGTAATCGAGCTCCACAACCTAACAATATTTCAGTGTTGTGACTTGTTTAGATTAGTTTCCTTTCAGAAGTAGCATGATTGTTAATGTCATTCAATTTACATGGACACTTCAAACTAGATCAATACTTAGATCTATGTTATGAAAACAAACCATAGGGAATTTACGATACCCATTCATAGCCTCTAAATCTCCCCTTTGTCAACTCAACTACCAGGAGATCACACTACTAGATCTTAGTCATTGATCCTCCTATAGTTAGCCACACACATTCAAACATCGGCTGCTCTGGCACGACCTTGGGGGGTCGAGTGCGGTTGAAGGTCACATGTTCATTTTCATCCATACAAATTGGTGAACCCGACGTGAAGAGCTAGTCTCTAAGCGTTTCCACTTTCTTCCATCCTATTCTCGCGTGTATTCTTATACCCCCCGAATATGTCGGGATATGACGAGTAAAGTTGACCCATCCCATGTTTTGACATGTACCATTACCAATCAAATATCCCACAACAATCACCTTCACTTTCAACATGGGTAGACAACCGCTCATCCACTTAAAACCCTTTACTTTAGGGAACCAATGTTGGTTATGTTGTATGCATCAAAGAATTGGATCAGTCACTCGATTTATCCCCTTGAAAAATCAAGTTCAAATAACATGACATTCACTAGTGAAGCGATTTTATCTCCTCGGGTATTCTTTTGACATCCCATTACTCATGGCAATCCAATAAACTCCCCCATCTAGATGAGGAGTATTTAGCACAATATGCTAGGAGTGAGCAATAATTCCAACAAATGAACTAATCTTTCAATATGTTACAAGGACAAGGTGATGTCCCGCTTCAAAATAATAGCGTTACCCCACCACCAACAAATAATACAACCAATGAGGGGTGGAAACATCGTGAACAATTCATAGCGGGATATCATACTCCTCAACAACCTCTAAGGGTTTAACCAAAGGTATCTAAGAAAGGTATCGCCCCATCAATAGGTAACATCATTTCAACTTTGGTTTATGAATTCATAGAGTTAGAGCTTTCCTAGAATACATAGAATTCATATACGTGGGCAAGCATGGGCTCCTTTCTACCCACGTAACTATGGGCAACTATCGACCGCACGAGAATCTACCGAAACTACATGAATACTCCAAACCATGGGGACTTGTTAATCGAGACGGGTACCTTGGGTATGCCTCTTCAAGCCACATGGATATCTACAATAGGCACCAGCCGTAAGTGTGTTCTCAAATGTTATACTAGCCATAAATGTAATGTTCCTTGGCTTCACGCTTTCACTCCATATCAAGGTAATCAACCCCTTCTATACACATGTATTCTAAATCTCCACAGGGGACATGTACACCTACCTGTGTCCATATGGAAAACCATAGGGGATGTTATACACCTCGCCAAATGTCTATGTTGTCCCATTTTCATAATCCAATGTAGCCCCCACCTCCCCAACAAGGGTCTTCAATGGTGTAAACATATGCAATGGGGACTTATTCTCAATATCTCAAAGAACCCCTAGATTTCTCCATTCGGGTAGTCATGTTCCCGAGACCCTTACCTATCTCCTGAAGTTCAAATGGGAGGGCAATACAAATTTCCACATCAAGCCTTATGTGACAGCCATTCAAGAGTCAGCTCCCATGGGATGCATTCGTTTGCAAAATTTTCCTAAGACACTTAAAGGTATTGCTATCAACTGGTATCATAGGATACTAGAGGCTTCAATACACTCGCTCAAATAACTTATGTCGAGTTTATCAAAGATTTTTATATGAACAAGATTTTGTGAACAGAATCGAGATAATTTCTTCATATAAAACAAGAACATAATGAATCTGCAGTCAATTCATTCGAGAGGTGGCGACATGTTCTCTACTCTTCCGCAAAGTCTCCCAAACATGGATCAAATGGAACTATGTGATTTTTTCCTTCACTCCCTTAATAGAGAGATGAAGGAAGAGGTTCAAAATTTCCCTCTAAGGAGTTATGAAGAGGTGCTAAAGGGTGCTCTTCTGGATCGACTCAAGCGGTTATAGACAATGGTCATAAGACCTAAGGAGAAAATGGGAAGTTAGTTAACCCTACTCAAAGCACTCCTGGTTACTCCAACAACACAAATAACAATCAAGGACCAAAGATCCTTAATAAGAATCATGGAGTCATGACCAATGGTGTAATTGACCAGCCCAAAAAGCCTAATGTTGTTAATCCCACTGGTACAAGTGCAATGAATAACAACAAAAATGGTAATAACAATGGCAATAATCAGAGAAGCAAAAATTTCTCACCCTCGAAACATTATGGATTTTAATCATCCCTAAAAATAGCAACAACCTCAGCCATAAAGACAAATGCGACCCCAAGCCCTAATCAATACTCCACCAATTCCAAAACTAAGGGAAGGGGCAAGGGTTCAAAAGTGTTAGTTATAATAGTCAAAACCAAACAAAAACTGTGTTTCGAGACCATAACAAGGAACAAACCAAAATCCCTGGATTATGATCTTGACCTATATTGTGGTTTCCACAGGTCCGCAGCATGACACAAGAACTCGTCATGATTGTAATAAGTTTTTGTAATGTTTTCCAGATTACCAAAGATAATTATTTATCGACATGTTTTTGGCCAACCTAACCGCACCTAGTCAAAACACCTATATGGGACCGGTGTCTCTACGTAACACACAATTGGGAATATTCAATTATCCTCTCCCCATGCATCCAAAGGATGGTTGACTCGATCCTAATGGTTTGAATAAAGGTATTGTATATCAAAGGGCTTTTCTTCCGGTATATCACTTGCCAATTTGAATTCGAGATTCACACCAACTAGTTAAACAAATTGGAAAGTGCTATACCGTAAGAAAACTAGTTCCCGCAATGCAATTAGAAGTTATGGGCTTGATTATCCAAAATGAGCCCCTTTCTCATTTTGTGGCTAACTCCTTCATTCTTCCCTCTCTTATGCCTCGCCATAATTTTTTGCTTTTAGGCACTCAAAACTTTCTAGAAATGGCACCATTGGATAGAGATTTTTCTCAGCTTTCCATAGAAAGGTAAATTTTTCCTCCTAACTCCATGTATTTTTGAAGTTATGGCTCGGTGGAGTTTTTGTGGAAATTTTCCCCTGGAAGGCCCGCAGCCAATAATATGGTGCCATGTGTCCAAGGAAGTGGTGGGGGTCGAGGAAAACTTGGATTTTTTACCAAGTGTTTGGAAAATTTCAAAAGGAATATTTCACCCCGCATCGCTGCCACGTGTCCAAGGGGGAATTAATGACTAAGTGTTTCCTTAGGCTACGTGTCCATGTGTCCTTAGGCCAGGGGCAAAAATGAAGTTAAATTTTGGCTAAATGTGTTGGTGAGGGCGCAAAGTCAAATTTTTCCCGCAGGGTCCACATCCAATGGCTTCATGCCACGTGTCTCAAGAGCCCGCGGACTGCAAGGAATTTTTAAAATTTTGGTGAAGTGTTTAAGTTGGTCAAAGGAAAATTATTGGCCCATGGCTCACCGACTAGTCGAATCGCCCACGTGTTCCACGGGGCATCGAAGTTTCGAGCACTGGGGGGAAAGATTGGGATTTTCCCATAAGGTTAGCGCAAGGAGGAAGGTTCCCCCAAAAACCCATGTCTAAATGAATCGTGCCACGTGGCACCGAGCTTTGAAGGTGGGGAAAAGTTGGAAATTTTCCCAAAGAAAAAAAGAAGGAAATTTCAAAAGAAAAGTCCCCCCCAAACGCGAGCCAATGGATCTTGCCACGTGTCCAGTGGCGGCAAAAAATAAAGAACAGGCCCGCAGGGAAAAAGGGAAGTAGAAAACCCATAGCCAATGGGGTTTTGCCATGTTTCCAAGTCATAAAAATGGTCAAACAATGATGAAAAATTTAAAAGGAATCCCATGGTGAATCACGTTTTGCCACGTGTCCCTCAGGTCATCGACCAAGGAGAATTTTGGAAAAATTTCCAATGGCCAAAAGGGTGGAAAATGAGACATTAACACCCGTGGCCAATCGAATCATGCCACATGGCACCTAGAATAGTGGAGTGTGGGATTTTTGGGAAATTTTCCCAAATGCAAAAGTGGAAAATTTCAAATTTTTTCGCCCACCAATCCGTTTTGGCCCTGTTTTGCCCTAAAATTTCAAATGGCCATAACTTTCGATCCAGAGCTCGATTTTTCATGTTCTTTATATCAATGGAAAGCTGGTGAAATTATCTACAAGATTCTAGGGTCAATTTTGTATTTTGATGGATTTTGAGAGATAAAATTGAAAAATGCCTCTGGCACGTGGTCATGAACAGAAATGACGTTTCAACCACCATTTTTAATGAAGAATGGCTCGCATTCTCTCCCAGCATGGTGAAAAATGTCAGGGAATGGACCTGTAAGGATGCCCATGCTATTTTATTGCATTTTTGGTTGGTGGTTGAAGCTCTCCCACGTTTTCCCACGTTTCTCTCTCCTGGGGTCGCTTTTGCACTGTAAAAGCCAGATTTGGCTCATTTTGGAAGGTTGAACATTTTTCATGTATTGTAGGCTCCCTCTTTCACCTTGAAAGTGATTTTGTGGAATATCAGACCTCTTCCAAGACTACAACCTATTTTTTTCCTCTCAGATGTTGTAATGCAAGTGTTTTTGATGTTGAAATGACAATGCAGGCTCTGTGAATGAGTTTTAATCCTTTGTTTGTGTTGTTTGATTCATTTCTGACCTTTCATTATAGTTTATCAGTTTGTGCATGAATTTTGTTGCATTTCCATGATTTGTGTCAATCTGTAGAAGCAAAAATGCTCACCACTCCTTTGGTGCATCACCTTATTAGCATTAGTTTCAGTTTTTTTGCATTCTCTATCTCTATCCCCTTTGGAATTTAGAGTAGGATCTTGAATTCAAACCCTCTATAACTTGCAAGTAATATACCTGATCAGAGGAGTTGAGGAACCAACCTCTAATCTAGAGATTCTTTTCCCATTTTTACAAGTCCCACACTTGGGGAAAAGATTCAATGTTGTGCAATCACACTGGATGTCCAAAATGTCAAACTAGAAGTTTGATCAACATCCAGGGGTGCTTGCTGATTTGCACCAATAGTTTTGGCACGCCCGGTGGGACCTTAGAGGTCTTCATCTTCATTAAAACAAATTGATGTGCATTTTTGCAAGTTTCTTGCTTAAAAGAGCCCTAAATTGCACATCTGCGACTCCAAGGAAGAAGAATCAACTAGTTTTAGTAGTGCAGACCTGAAAACTCATGAGAAGAATCACCACAAGGTCAAGAGTTGGAGAAGAAGAGGTGTTGTTTGAGTATCTGTAGTTATCTCCAAGAAGAAGGAAAAGAGGGAGGAGAATTCAAAGGTCTCCATCTCCACCAAACAGAACTCTATCAACTCCTCCACCTGGTAGGCCTTTCATTCAATCAACAAGGGTTCTAAGGCCAATCAGAATGGCACAAAACAACCCCTATGTCAATTTCACTGGCAGCAGCCCACTTTCTCTCAATGCACAAAATCCAATCCCAGTTGCAGCATTGAAGAACATTCCATACTTTACTGGAGAGAATCAGACCACTCCTGGTGATCATGTTAAGGATATTGCTAATATTTGTGCAATCCATGAGATTAATGAGATGCAAGTTGTTGTCAAACTACTGGCATCTTCATTCAAAGGGAAAGCTTTGCAATGGTTCAAGAGTCTTGCCTCAGGTTCTATCCAAAATTAGAACCAACTATGTATAGCCCTCCATGAGTAGTTTGGAGAAAAGGGAGATAACTTGTCCCTTTTGGAACAATTGACAACCATCAAGAGAGCTCCCAATGAGCAGCTGACTGACTTCAACTTCAGGTTTCAAATGACTTGGGAGAGAATTCCAATGGCAGTAAGGGCCAAAGAAGGCTAAGGTGCTTTTCTATATTACCTTAAAGCTTTAAATTCTGATATTTCTATGTTAATTCAATCCATGGGGGCACAACTATCCCTGTTGCTTATAAAGATTGCCATTAGAGCTGAAAATTGTTTGATTCAAGCTGGCAAGCTAGCTCCTAGGCCTCCAATGCCATTGTTTCCAAGTTTAGAGAGCCCAAATACTAGTCAAGTGCCTATTTTAGCCCCTATTCCCACTCCTAGAAATCAGAATTCAAGTGAAGCTTCTACTTCATCTTCTAGTGCCTCAAATGAACTTCAAGAAGTCATGAAGCAATTGCAAAATTTAGGCAATGAGCTGGTTACACTCAAGAGGCAGCAAGCCCAAGGTTTTAGACCTCCTTTCTAGCCTCAAGCTCAACCTAACAGTAGCCATACCAGCCTCAAAGACCACCCAATCTAGTTGCAAATCAAAATCAAACAAGACCTCCTACCAATAGACCATTTCAGCCCTATAATCCCAATGCTACATCTAGCCTCTAAAGCAATAGTGCCAGTGCAAAACAACATAGCTCAAGAGTATGATTGGTGTTTCCCATGCAATGAACCTCACAACCAGTCTATGTGCTTTCAACGGTGCCTTAAATCAAGCATTAATGGTGACAACTACTGGTGTGGAGGGTGAAGGGAGTCAAGGAAATAACCAACAACAAGAAACATTCCAGCAACAATCAGCTCCAAATGATACCACACTTGTAAACTGGCAGGCAGAAGATTTTTGTGGCATGAATCAAACAATTCCCAAAGTGTTGCAGCCAACACAAGGTCAAAAAGGAGAAATTTGGGTGAAGAACAGCCATTGGCTCCAAGTAATCCACAATCTTCTATCACTCCACAAATTATTGGCAAACAAAATGCAGTTCCAAACACGCAAGGACTGCCTAAAACAGCTCCTAGGCCAACTCAAATGCCAGTTGTTGCTGCCCATGTGCAAGGAATGAATGTGCAGGCCAAGGGATAACAGAGAGAGATGCTTCATCTCCATTCAACATCATTGATCAGATGAAGAAGACAAATGTAAACATATCAATGTGGGAATCACTATCCATCCTAGGCCAAAGAGATTTGCTACAAGCTGCCATGAAGGACTGGTCAACTTCAAATCAATAAGTCCAAATGCAAGAGAAGGTACTCACAAATGCTTCCCAACTTGAGGGGAATCATGGAGGACAACAAGGTAAAATGTTGAAGCCCCCTCCATTCTATGTTTCATTGATCATTGGAAACCAATTAGTACACAATTACATGATTGATTCCAAGGCAAGTAGTTCAGTAATGCCCAAGAAAATAGCTGATCAGTTAGGGAATTCAATATGAAGTCATATCCAAAGGGGTAGTGCAATTGGATGGGACAGCAGTAACAACAATTGGAGTGATAAAAACTTGAGTCTTACTTTGCATGCATGCCCCAACGTTGTTGTTTTGCAAGATGTCTCAGTAATAGATCTTCCACCACTCTTTGCCCTATGTTTGTCAAGGGATTTCACAGCCAAGATTGGAGGTTACTTATCTGCTGATTGGTCACACATGTTGTTCAGAACAAGATATGGAACCAAGGCCACAATCAGATCTGAACCTATTGCAAACTTTCACATTGAGCCTTACACTCCAAGCCAAATCAATACCAATTGTTCAACGATTTGATCAAGAAGATTATCCAAGCACTGATGAAGCTGACACCAAGGTTGGAAGTATCCCAGATCTGACTCTTGATGAATGGGCAAACAAGGTGCATGCTTTTGATCCTTATCAAGAAATAGAAGAATCTGAGTTAGGAGTCTATTGCATGCATGAAGAAAATCAGCCTATCCCTAGCATCACCAAGCCAGACCACAAGGATGACAATGAGGTATGGCAGTTGTTTTTTGATGGATCAAGGAGTAGACAAGGTGCAGGAGGGGGAGCTATGCTTGTTTCACCTCAAGGAGTTAAGTATTATTCAGCTTTTAGATTTCAGTTTGCATGCTCTAATAACACTGCTGAATATGAAGCCTTGATACAAGGATTGCATTGGTCAATCAAGAGAGGAATAAAGAACTTGCAAGTCTTTGGTGATAGTGAGTTGATTGTCAACCAAGTTAAGGGGCAGCATGCTGTCAAGAATGATCTACTCAAGTGTTACAAAAATAGGGTGTGGGACCTCATTGAAGATTTTGAGGGCTTTGGCATCAAATCCATTCCTAGAAAAGAGAACCAAGCTGCTGATAGGCTTGCAGCAGTTGGGGCAGCCTTTGACGTTGTTGAAAGCATCCAAAAGAGAAAGGTACAACCAAACATCCATGTGATTGTAAGGCCTTCAAAGGCTGCATAACAATGTAAGTTGGCAAGTGTTTGAAAATGATCAACAAATCATCCATTTCTTGCAAGAAGAGGCTGAGTTCTCAGCTAAAAATCAGGAAAAGTTGGAACAGCAATATGGTGACCAAGTGGTATAGCTGAGAACCAACAAACTACCAAAGGGACTTATTACTTTGGAGTCCATTTTCAATCCTAATGATTAGTTTAGGAAGGAGAAAGAAAACATCCAAGTCAAGGGAGAAGATTCAATGTCCATCTTGGTGGAAGAAGGCAAAATCACTCCAAGTTGGTAAGATGACAACGAGCAAGAAAGGTATGAGTTCATACAACTTTTTCAAGAATTCCCTGATGTGTTTTCTTGAGCTATGAAGATTTGAAAGGTTTCAATCCCAAGTTAGCTCAACACACCATTGAATTGGATCCAAGTACTAAACCCATCAGAAAAACAAAGGCCAGTCAATCCACACATGGAGCCTCTCATGAGAAAAGAATTGAATAAGTTGATAGAGTCAAGAATCATATTCCCTATCAAGCATTCTAGTTGGGTGGCCAACTTGGTTCCAGTTAGAAAGAAGAGTGGGGAAATCAGATTGTGTGTTGACTTCAGAGATTTGAATAGAGCATCTCTCAAGGATCATTATCCACTTCCTTCTATGGAGCAGATTTTACAAGTTGTTTCGCTCTGAGAGGTTTTCATTACTTGATGGCTATTCAGGGTACAATCAGATCATGGTGAAAGAAGAGGATCAGTTCAAGACAACCTTTACAACCAAATGGGGAACTTATGCATACAAGAAAATGCCATTTGGTTGTCCAACGTTGGAGCTACTTTCCAAAGAGCAATGGACATGGCGTTCAAGGATTTGATTAACAACATGGTGCTGATATATCTTGATGATATCACTATTTTTTCAAAAAATGCAGCAGACCATCTCTTTCATTTGAGACAAGTGTTCCAAAGGTGCAGAAGATTTGGAGTATCCTTGAATCCTAAAAAGTGTATTTTTCTAGCCCATGAAGGAAAAATCCTTGGCCACATTGTCTCCAAAGAAGGATTAGCAATTGATCCAGAAAGAGTTGAAGCCATAAGAGCACTACCATTTCCAAGCCACAAGAAGGCCCTTCAAAGTTTCTTGGGAGAATAAATTTTGTTCGAAGGTTTGTCCCAAATTTTGCAGCCCTAGTCAAGCCTATCACCAAGATGTTAAAGAAAAGCATGGCTTTCAAATGGACAAAGTAGAAGGCAAAGAAAGTTTTGAAGCAATCAAAGAAGCCATCTCTCAAGCCCCAACTCTCATTAACCCGGATTTCTCCAAGGATTTCATCCTCTATGCATTTGGGGGTGATGATACTATTTCTGCAATTTTGGTACAACAGAACAAAGACAATGATGAGCAACCAATTGCTTTCTTCAGCCAAAGCCTAGAGGACTATGAGGTGAGATATTCTTTCATTGAGAAGCATGTTCTTGTAGTAATCAGGAGCTTGAAGAAATTCAAGCATCTAGTTTCAAACAACAAGGTTCAATTGTTGGTTTCTCATGTGGGAGTTAAAGACTTCCTCCTCAACAAAGACCTGAATGAAAAGAGAGCAGGTGGATTACTCATGTCATGGAGTATGACATTGAGATCAAAGTCACCAAGTTGGTTAGAGGAAAAGGGTTGTGTGAGCAGCTGGTCTTGAACAAACACAAGGAAGCATGCAATGAGAAGGAGGTTGTTTTGGTGTTGCAAGACAGCCATGAGAAAGGAAGCACTCAAAAGGAAAATGATGGTGTCCTCACTCCTTGCTGGACCCAAGACATAATGCACTTCCTAAGCACAGGTCTATGCCCTCCAGAGATGAACAAGACCAAAAGAAGACACTTCAGATTGCAGGCTGTCCCATATGCCCTTGTTGATGGTGTTTTGTTCAAAAAGGATGTGAATGGAGTGCTGCTGAGATGCATTAGTACAAATCAGATTCATAGGGTGTTGGAAGAGTTCCATGGTGGATCAGCTGGTGGTCATTTTGCACCAAGAGTGATAGCTCTAAAGATCATGAGGGCTGGCTATTATTGGCCCAAGATTTTCAGTGATTGTTATGCATGGATCAAGAGGTGCAAGAATTGTGCATTCTTCACGGGTAAGAGAGGCTAGCTGCCCTTCCATTGCATCCAATTTCAGTTGACCAGCCATTCATGCAATGGGGTTTGGACTTCATTAGAGTCATTAATCCCAATTCAAGCCAAGGGCACAAATGGATTTTAACAGCAACATATTACTTCACCAAGTGGATCAAGCAAGAGCACTCAAGGAAGCAATGAATCTAAAGATCCTAGACTTCTATGAGGGAATAACAACCAGATTTGGCATACCTGCTACAATAATATCAGATAATGCATTGGCATTCATTGGGTCCAAGGTAACTGAATGGGCTGTCAAGAATGGGATCTACCTAAGTACTTCATCAAACTATTACCCTCAGGGTAATGGCTAGGCTGAATCTACAAACAAGAACTTGTTAAGGATCATTAGGAGGACTCTTGATGAAAATCAGAGATCTTGGCATACTAAGTTGAAATCAGCCTTATGGGCTGATAGGATAACTCCTAAAAGATCTACAGGTAACTCCCCATTCAAGCTTGTTTATGGAAGAGAGGCAATTTTTCCCATGTCACTTGAGTTGCCAACATTGGAACTCATGAAATAGTTGGAGTTGTTGGAGTTTGGCCCATGGAGGTTAGATATGCAGAATTGATGGAGCTCCAAGAAATCAGAAATCAGGCATCCCAAGCAATGGAGAAGGATCAAGCTTTGATCAAGAAGACCTTTGATAGGAAGGCCAAGGATAGATCTTTCCAAGTTGGAGATCTAGTGTTAAAATGGGATGCAGACAGAGAAAAAAACCGGAAGGCATTCAAAATTTGATGCCATTTGGAGTGGCCCATACATGGTCACAAAGTGTAAGGACAACAATGCTTTCCAATTATCTTCATTGGATGGCGAAGAACTGCAGATTCCAGTCAATGGAATCCATCTAAAGCATTGCTACTGAAGGGAATTCTCCACCTTGTACATATTAGCTTAGGTTTTCATTCCTCCAAGTGCTTATGCACATTGTTTTGTAGTAGATTAGCTTTTCTTTCCCTAAGTGCTTTGGCACAAGCTTGTTGTTCCAGAAATGTGTTTTGTAGGCCTTGCCCAATCAAATGATGTTCCACCCTCCATCTTCCTCCTTGCAGTGTTCTAGCTAGTTGGGGTACCAAGCAGAGAATTTAATGACTCCATGCCCAATGGATTGCTTCAGGCAACTGGTAACTTCATCCAAGAGTGATAGATGACCCTCTCGAGTCACCAAAATTGTTATCCAAAATGAGCCCCTTGCTCATTTTGTGGCTAACTCCCTTCATTCTTCCCTCTCTTGTGCCTCAGTCATAATTTTTTTCTTTTCAGGCACTCAAAACTTTTTGGAAATGGCACCATTGATAGAGCTTTTTCTCATTTTCCGTAAAGGTAAAGTTTCCTCCTAACTCCATGTATTTTTGAAGTTATGGCTCGGCGGAGTTTTTGTGGGAAATTTTCCCCTGAAGGCCCGCAACTAGTAATATGGTGCCACGTGTCGAAGGAAGTGGCGGGGGTCGAGGAAAACTTGGATTTTTTACCAAGTGTTTGGAAAATTTCAAAAGGAATATTTCACCCCGCAGGCCCGCCATCAAATTGGATCGTGCCACGTGTGTCCAAGGGGGAAAAAATTGAAAAATGACTAAGTGTTGGCGCCATGGAAAAATCTCCAGGAAAGGCCCGCGCCCAACCACATTGCACCACGTGTCCTTAGGCCAAGAAGTGGACCATGGAGATGAAGTTAGTAATTTTGGTGAAATGTTTGCGAGGGCGCAAAGTCAAATTTTGCCCGCAAGGTCCGCATCCAATGGCTTCATGCCACATGTCTCAAGAGCCCGTGGACCTTGAAGGGATTTTAAAATTTTTTGGTGAAGTGTTTAAGTTGGTCAAAGGAAAGGAAAGTTATTGGCCCACCCAAGGCCGCCAACTATCGAGATCGCACACGTGTCCAGGGGCGTCGGAGTTTCGGTCCTCATGGGGAAAGATTGGGAATTTTTCCCAAAGGTTAAGCGCAAAAGGAAGGTTCCCCCAAAATCCCGCATCCAAATGGAATCGTGCCATGTGGCACCAAAGCTTTGGAGTATGGGGGGAAAAGTTGGAAATTTTCCCAAAGAAAAATGAAGGAAATTTCAAAAGGAAAAGTCCCCCCCAAACGCGAGCCAATGGAATCTTGCCACGTGTCCAGTGGTGGCAAAAAATACAGAACAGCCCACAGGGAAAAAGGGAAGTAGAAAACCCACATAGCCAATGGGGTTTTGCCATGTGTCCAAGTCAGAAAAATGGTCAAACAATGATGAAAAATTTAAAAGGAAATGCCCACGGTGAATCACGTTTTGCCACGTGTCCCGGGTCATCGGCCCGATGGAGAATTTTTGGAAAATTTTCCAATGGCCAAAACAATGGAAAATGAGACATCAAGAGCCCACATCCAATCAAACATGCCACGTGGCACTAGGAGTGGTGGAGTGGGAGATTTTTTGGGAAATTTTCCCAAATGCAAAAAGTGGAAAATTTCAAATTTTTTGCCCGCCAATCCGTTTTGGCCCTGTTTTTCCCTAAAATTTCAAATGGCCATAACTTTCGATCCAGAGCTCGGTTTTTTCACGTTCTTTATATCAATGGAAATATAGTGAAATTATCTACAAGATTCCGGGTCAATTTTGTATTTTGATGGATTTTGGAGAGAGAAAATTGAAAAAACACCTCTGGCACGTGGTCATGAATAGAAATGACATTTCAACCACCATTTTTAATGAAGAATGGCTCGCATTCTCTCCCAGCATGGTGAAAATGTCAAGGAATGGACCTATAAGGATGCCCATGCTGTTTTATTATGTTTTTGGTCAGTGGTTGAAGCTCTCCCATGTTTTCCCACGTTTCTCTCCTGGGGTCGCTTTTTGCATTGTAAAAGCCAGATTTGGCTCATTTTTGGAAGGTTGAACATTTTTCATGTATTGCAGGCTCCCTCTTTCACCTTGAAAGTGATTTTGTGGAATATCGAGACCTTTTCCAAGACTCGCAACCTATTTTTTTCCTCTCGATGTTGTAATGCAAGTGTTTTTTTGATGTTGAAATGACAATGCAGGCTCTGTGAATGAGTTTTAATCCTCTGTTTGTGTTGTTTGATTCATTTCTGACCTTCATTATAGTTTATCAATTTGTGCATGAAGTTTTGTTGCATTTCTATGATTTGTGTCAATCTACAAAAGTAAAAATGCTCACCACTCCTTTGGTGCATCACCTTATTAGCATTAGTTTCAGTTTTTGCATTCTCTATCTCTGTCCCCTTTGGAATTTAGAGTAGGATCTTGAATTCAAACCCTCTATAACTTGCAAGTAATATACCTGATTAGAGGAGTTGAGGAACCAGCCTCTAATCTGGAGATTCTTTTCCCATTTTTACAAGTCCCACACTTGGGGAAAGATTCAATGTTGTGTAATCACACTGGATGTCTAGTGACTTCCACCTCATGCTTCACCCCGAGTAGCAATTTAAATGAAACCAACTTCACATTTTCACTTCACACTAAATCCTTGATTCGTAATGTGCCATAACGTCAATGTTGACATACGTAGAAGCGAGGACCAGCTTGACTCTTCGAGACTCGTTGATGGAGATGAGTCAATCTTAAGTTATTTAAATGCTTTGGTGGAGCTGCATCTTACCTATCATGAGGTAGACCTTTCCCTAATTCCATGTTCCTCTTCTTATTTTGGAAATCCAATGATTGAGTCCTCTCCAGAAAATATCTTGATATTTACAAGGTAGAAGAAGAAGGGGACTTGGAGTTACCTCTATCCCACTTGAGTTTGAAGAGGGTAACACTTCCTTAATCAAGGGAATGATTGATATAAACATCGGAATGGAGGAGGAGACAAAAATCTTAAAACTAGGGTCCTCTTTAACTATGGAGGAAGTAGAAATTCATACCCAAATCCTAAAGGAGCATCGAGAGAAATATTTTGCATTTAGTTACAAGGAAATGACAGAATTACACCACACATCATAGTTCACAATCTTGTCACTAAGCCAAACAAAAACCAATTAAGTAGAAATCAAGACCTATGAAGACAAAGGTGGCCCTTATGGTAAAAGAAGAAGTAATGAAGCTTCTCCAGGTAGGATTTATCAAACCCGTTGATTATTCACAATGGGTATCTAACATTGTCCTCATTCTCAAAAAGAATGGGAAGATCCATATTTGCATAGAATTTTGGGACATTAACAAGGCTTGTCCCAAGGATGATTTTCCGCTACCATCCATTGATGTTATCATTGATGCAACAACTGGATTTGATTTTTGTCTCTCATGGATGGGTTTTCGGGATATAATCAAATCAAAATCTCTACCGAGGATCAAGCTAAAACTACATTTATAACTCCTTGGGGAACTTATTGTTATGTCATCATGCCATTTGGTCTTAAGAATGTTGGTGCTACATACCAATGAGCAATGACCTACATATTCCATGATCTTATTCATAAAATTATGGAATCCTATGTAGATGACCTATTGGCCAAGGCTAGGAAGTGTTGCGATCACCCAGAGGTGCTTCGTATCATTCTCTCACACTTGATTGAGTATGGTGTCACATTGAATCTGAAAAATGTGTATTTGGTGTAATAGGTGGTAAGCTTCTGGGCTACATTATATCTTCACGAGGGATTGATGTGTACCGACAAAAATATGGGATGTGTTAGAAATGGTTCTGCCATCAGACGAGTCTAGTATTAGATATTTTCTTGGGAAACTCGGTGCAATCTAAAGGTTCATCCTTGACTTGACCTTTGTCGTTCATCCAATCAAAAATTTGTTGAAAAAGGATTATAACATTGATTGGATGGAAGAATGCGATGAGGCCTTCAAGGTATTTAAACAATTATTTTTTTCCTCCCACGCTAATTCCACCTAGGTCTTATCACCCTTTGATCTTATATTCATGGGCTACGATGTTTTGCTTTCCTATATATTAGCTCAAGAGGATGATGACAAGTGGGAATAGGTAGTTTACTTTATCACTCGGATGTTACTTGGATTATGAGACATGCTACATGCGGTAGTAGAAAAATAATGCCTTGCCATAGTTTTTGTAACCAAGTGCTTAAGACATTACATGCTTAATCAAGAAACAAGGGTCATCATCAAGTCAGAACACTTACGGACATTCCTCATGCAAAGATCCTTGTATAAAAAGGTTGGGAATTTCATTACATTAATGGGTGAGTTTCGCTTAACCTTTGTAAATAAAAAATCTATTAAGGTTCAAATCATTACAGATTGGTTGGCATGGTAATCCATTAGATGGGGGTGATTTGGTAGACTTAGAATTTCCCGATGAATGCATATATTTCATTTAAACCAAGCCGCCTATCTCTCGTATTCCCTTGGTACACTAACATTATCAAATTCATTATGGACCACACTTACCCGAAAGGGGAAACATAAAAAAAAAAGAAGGCAAGCTTATGGGTCATTACCGCTAAGTACGTTATCCTAGAACATGTGCTTTACCGTAGAGCCTTTGAGGGAATGTTGTTGATATGTGTTGACACTCAAGAATCTAAAAATATTATTTATGATTCACATAGTGGGGTATGTGGAGGTCACCTCGGAAGCGATGCCACTATCCTGGAAGATACATCGATGGGCTATTTCTGCCCACCCTAGAGCATGACACAAGAGAGAGTTTGTGTATAGATGTCACAAGTGTCAATATTTTTCTCACGAGATCCACATACTCGACACAAGCTTTACAACCAATCGCAAATCCATGGCCCTTCTCCACATGGGGCCTAGATCTGATAAGGAAATTCTCTCCCTTGTCAATAGATGGCCATAATTTCATAATCATGGCCACAAAGTACTTTACCAAGTGGGTAGAGGCCATGCCCCTTACCACCGTACTTGGCTCTGTAATCGCTAAGTTCATCCTGAACCAAATCATTTGTAGGTATGGGGTGCCACAAGTCATTATTTTTGATAATGGCACATCTTTCAAAAATGACGAGGTGCGTGAGTTGTGTACAAAGTTCAAAATAATCCATCACATGACTTCTCTCTACTACCCATAGGCTAACGGACAAGCTGAGGCTACCAATAAGACTTTAAAGTCCATCCTTCTAAAAAATGTTAAGGATAATAAAAGAGATTGGCACCTAAAGCTTTTTCCGACCTTGTGGGCCTCACCAATGTCGGTTAGAACACCAAAAAGGGCAACCCCTTTTCCTTAGTATTCAAAGTGTTGAGGTAGTTCTGCTACTTGAAGTCAAAATACCCAACCTCTGCATTTCACTACATGGGATCCTGGGAGAGGAGGGTTATCGATAATCTCAACTCTCCCAATTAGAAAGTCTCGATGAAGCTAGATTAAATGATGAGCAATGAAACAAAGGTGTACATTGACCGTATGGCTTGGAAATAAAATAATAAGGTGTACGCACATTGAATCTATGAAGGAGATTTGGTATTAAGACTCAATAGATGAATAGACAAGAATACCGGTGAGGGAATAAAGTTTAGACCTAGATGGTTAGGTCCATATCAAGTAGTCAAAGACTATAAAAATGGTGCATTCTACTTGTGTACACTAGAAGGTGAGGAGTTTAGTGAATCCGTAAACTCTCTTCACCTAAAGAATTACTACGCATGATCCATCAACATTCTCATATGTACATTATTGCATTTTCATTTCATTTTCATCTGTTTGTTCATTTTGTGAAAAGTGTGATCAAGGAGCTTATTCTTATAGAAATTTGTAAAAATTCTAAGGATATTTGAAAACATTTAAATCATGTCTCTTCAAACCTTCATGGTATCATCGGTTGTTCTGGATCATTTATCAATCCAAACAAAATAAGACAAAGTTTTGACAAGAACCATACTAAGGCCTCGCATATTTGTTTCTACTTTTGGTCTCTTCTTAGGATAGGTGTCTTTTACCTATGGTATGTTCTAGAAGCTTCATGATGTCACATATATCTTGTATACATCTCTTTCGAAATAAGAATACTCTAAATATTTTTCCCAAATAAATAATTCAAATTAAAATCAACAAAACAAATTTATTTTACATATTTCTTTGCCCTACCAGCCTTCGGTGTTGAGCTTGCATCTCTTACTAGTGACGTAGGGTTAGGAAAGGAAGAAAATGCCCTTACTCACCTATGCCTTGTCCATGGTGATAAGCATGTGCTTTCTACTAGTAGCATGGGGCAAGGTGTAAGGGGTCTCTTTAACAAATATGAAAGTCATAAACAATTAAATCAAATACTATGAAATATCAAGGTGATGAGCTTTTGTCTAAAGGTTTGATTAGACCAAGTGTTTCACCTTGGGAGTGCCCATAATATTTGTGAAAAGAAGGATGGAACGCTTAGGTCATGTGTATTGATTATCGGATGTTGAACAAAGCAACAATCAAGAACAGATATCCACTTCCTAGGATCGACAATCTATTTGATCGATGCGTGGAGCAAAGTGGTTTATTCTAAGATAGATCTTCGATCCGCTATCATCGATTAAGGATTAGAGAAGAAGATATTCATAAAACAGATTTCCAAACAAGGTACGGACATTATGAATTCATGGTTCTACCTTTTGGATTAACTAATGCACCCGCAGCCTTTATGAACTTAATGAACAATATTTTTCAAGAATATCGGGACAAGTTTGTACTTGTATTCTTGGACGATATTCTCATTTATTCTAAAAGCGTTCAGAACACAATGAGCATTTGAAGATAGTTTTGGGAATTCCGAGAAAAAGAAAGTTGTATGGTAAGTTATCCAAATGTTTTTCTTTGATTCGAAGTACACTATTTGGGTCATGTCATAAGTAAAGAAGGAAATGCTATAGATCCTTCAAAAAAGTGGCAATAATCGAGTGGCCTACACCAAATAATGTGCACGAAGTAAGAAGCTTCATGGGTCTTCTTTACGTTACTATAGAAAATTTGGTAAGGATTTTTCTAAAGTAGTCGCACCAATAACTTCATTGCAAAAGAAGGATAAGAAATTCATATGGAATGATAAGTGCGAAGCGGCTTTCAAAAGTCCGAAAGACAAGTTGACTTTTGCACCTATATTAGTGCATGCACTTAATGGGAGTTTTACTTTGTTGTAACGGATGCTTCTGGGGAAGGCCTTGGAGGTGTTTTCCTTCAAAGTGATCAAGTCATAGCATATGAAAGTAGAAAACTTAAATTACATGAGCATAATTATGCCCCTCATGATTTGGAACTTGCTGCCATTGTTCATGCACTTCAAGTTTGAAGACACTAATTACTTGGGAAACCTTTTGAGTTGAAAATTGATCACTTAGGACTGAAATATATTTTTACTCACCTAACTCAATGCCGATAGAGAAGGTGCTTAGAATTTTTATCACAATATGATTTTGATATTGGCTATATCAAAGGGAAGGAGAATAGAGTAGCTGATGCTCTAAGTCGTAGGAGGCACATTTCTGCTCTTATAACATTAAGAACTCACTAATGATATAGAAAGGATAAGCCCACCTAAGTACGATGGCACCACATTAGGAGATGGAGCCGAGAACTGCTCAAATAAATGGAGAAGTACTTTGCAATAAGGAACTTCTCGGAAGAAACCAAAGCTATTTGGGGAGCCTATCGCCTTCCCACGAAGCATCTTCATGGTGGGATAGCCGTAAAGATGAACTAAACATTGATGAGACCAATATTTCTTGGGATCAATTTAAAGGCTATTTTAGGCAAAGTTGGTTGCCACAACTTTTCTATGATCGAAAAATGATAGAATTTCAGAACTTAGCTCAAGGGAAGCTAACGGTGGCCAATACTTGGGAGAAGTTTACAAAACTCCTCAAGTATGTACCGCAGATCAAACCGACGAGAAGTTCATAATATGGAAATTCATCATGGGATTGAATCTCGTGATAGGGGAGAGGTCGATGTTCACACCCAACCACTATGGAAGGAGTTGTTGAAAAGGCCATAAGGCAAGAACAGAAATTAAAGGCTATTTCTCGCTCATAAAGAGGAAGTGCGGAAGAAGAATGCAAACCCTTCTTCAACCTCTCTTGCACCCAAAAAGGGACCATGGAAAAAGTTTGGAAACAAAAGTAAGTTTCCAGGGATAATAGTAAGAAAGTAAAGGGCAACTAAGCTCATTGAAATGTAAGGGATAATTTTGCTAAAAATTATAACAATGGGCGTAAGCCCTATGGAGGAAACGTGACAATTACAAGACTCGGAGGCAATTTTGAGGCTAAAAAGGGACCTGTAGGAGGTCACTACAATTGTGGAAAAGACCACTACGCAAATCAATGCCCTTTGAAGATGGATGATCGTAATCGCAGCATAAGATACATGCTGCAAAGAGCGCATGCATACAAGTGACACCTATAGGGGTAAGTTATTTGGCATACCCGTCACTATTATTTTTGATACAGAGCTACTCGAATGTTTTATTTCTAATAAACTTGCTTCTAAAATTAAGAGAAAAGCTAGAAAAATGGATAAATCTTGGGTATGCAAAGATGGTAATAACTTTGTTCGTACAAAGAGTATGTGTCTTTTTGGGGTAGTCCTTGACTTACCTAATTTCTCCATGGAAGTTGACCTCTATGTTACACCTTTAGGATCGTATGACATTGTCAACGGTGTCAATTGGTTAGTGACCATAAAGCAAAAGTAGATCACATGAAAAGAACATAAAATGTTTAGATGATCACTGGAAACAACAGAGATTCAAGGGTGAAACGGGAAATTTCAATTAGAAAAGCTGTCATCTATGCAGCTTAAAAAGGCTAAAAATAAAGGATGCACCCTTTATGTAGTAAAGATATTTGAATTTTCAGAAGAAGATGATGATTTCATGAAACAATTTCCTCTATTACAAAGTTTCGTGGATGTTTTTCCCGTGGAATTACCAGTGGTTACCACCCAAGAGAGAATTTGACTTCACCATCGAAATAAAAACGAGAATGAACCTATTTCCAAAGCACCTTATCGGATGACTACTAAAGAGTTAGTCGAGCTTAAGGCATAGTTGCATGATGTTTTCCATATTTCTTTGCTTAAGAAATACATTTTAGATCTGTCACATGTTTTAAATTGAATTCCTTGCGGTCCAAGACCCGGGAATAATCGTGGTTAAACCCACACGAGTCTTTGAAACTCACCAATTGCATTTGAGAAATCGTGAAATACAACAATGTAAGGTCCAAAGGGACCGCTTTAATGAAGAAAGTGCAACTTGGGAAAATCTTGAAGAGATGAAGATTTCTTTTCCTTCTCTTTTTCAACGAGAATGAAATCATTGACAAAACATTTCTTATATGAACTTATATTTTTTAAGTTTATATAAAAGCCGATGGAGGCAAACATTATTCAAATTTGAATAAAATGTGTTGTGACATTGATTTTTGGAACCATTCAAGTTGGAAATAGTCGCATTGTTTTGTGAACTAATAAATTGGTTGACCTGAAGGTTAATCGAATATGTAATCATCGGGACGATGAATCTTTTAGGAGGGAAGCATGTAACACCCTGGACTGTAGTTACTTCCTCCTGAGCATACAAGTGTTGATATGTGATTTCTTTTGTAAAAAGGATGTGTTCCTTTGATTGAGAAGTCATGCTTGATATGTACTGTATCTTCTTTGAGATTCCAGATCTTTGACTGAGTCGGAATATGATTGGACTCTTTTATTTCTTTCATTTTACACCTGAGTTTAATCTGATCTCGGAATGAATTATGGAGTTATCCATCTATAAGACCTAGCCTTGGATCAGTGGTATTGATCCAAGTGGTGCTTTAAGTTTATTCGTGATGAATTAAAATTATAGACCTTAAGCAGGTTGCAGTGGTCCGGTACATTGAATAAGCTAGTCCTGAGTATAACTCAGGCTGATCATGTTAAATGAACTGGTGCCCGATATCGTAATATACCTAGAAGGTCTTGATCATGGACCAGGTAATAATTCAGTTACATATAATTCAATAGCCTAATGGCAGTGCAGGAGTGAACCCTGTTCGTGAATGTATGTTGTAGGTTCTTTTTCTGAGCATTTGAAATATTAGACCTAAACTGGATTTATTAAGGTTAGTAACCTAAAACTAAACTTTAACCTAGGGGATTAGATTAGTGTTAATCTAACCTAGGCCTAAGCTATAAACTAATGTTCTAAGTTAGTATCTATGTGCTATGAGGTTAGACTAAGTGTTATCCTAAGTCCTAACCTAAGTTACTAACCTAACTATTGAACAAGGAAGAAAGGGGACATATGGAAGGGTGCGAGCCATGGGCGCGGTTTCAATGGCATTAAATACATGGATAAGCATGAAGGACAGGTAATTTGGTAGAAGTTTTTAAACGGCTAGCTAGAGCCGACGTGGCAGGTCGCCAAAGTTGGAAATGGTCTTCGAACTGGTTTTATCCATCGCCAACTATGGCGGTCGGTGGCAATGGAAATTTAGCGGGAAATTTGGAGTAAATGCCATTTATGAACTCGGTCTTCGAGCTCGGGTTTCACGGGAAGGCATGCAAAATGGAAAGTTAGTAGTTTGTTTGGTTTTTCATGCGCTCCGGTTTTCCCTCTGTCTGATCACTGGTTCTTCGCACCAGTCTTCTGGGAGTTGCATGGAAAATATGAGTGTAACTCGCTCTTTCCTCTGGCAAGGAAAATTTATAAGTCATGGAAATAGAAAATTTTTGTTGGTGGATCTAACTTGGAAAAGGAGGAGAAGGTTCGAGCTCTTTCAGTGGTCTGCTTCGAAATTTTAAGCAAATAACCAGGCATGTTAGGCCCTAACCCTTAAAAATCTTGCTCTCTTTCAAATGATTTCATTAGAACAACTCTGTTCAGATGATTTTTGGAATTAGATGGTTTTTATGGTAGCTTGGTGTGATTTTGTTACTGTATCTTCTTGCTGGTTCGATTTTTCAATTTAAACCTTGATGGGTGTATTTTATGTTTCGAACTGTTGCAATATTTCATTGTGTTTTGCATTCCGGCTTTAATTTGTGAAATATATGCAAGAAAGTATACTAGACCTGCTCTGTGAGAGCCCATGAATTGTTCTCTTGATGGGTACAGGTTACTGTTGATACTTGTTGTTAATGCTTACTGTTGATGCTTGTTGTTGATACTTGTTGGAAAGGATACTGATGGACTTTTTGTTCAGTTTAATTGGACTTCTTTGTAAGTTCTGTCGAGGTTATTATAGGTGGTGGTTACTGAATCTTGTAGGGGTTCGCTATGATATTTAGGTTATGTTGAATGGAGAACTGACTGTGTTTCAGTATTTATTGCGACCCTGTAGAAGTTGTTTCTCCATCCCTTGTGTTGCAATTACGGATTTAACTCGATGATAGTTGCATTATATTTATTGTATTCAAAACGACTCTGTGGAGTACATTGAATGATTCGTATATTATGGACCACTGTTGAAGCTATATATCTTTGAATATTGGTAATTTGATTTTGTCGGAGTCTTGAAGGAGTAACAGGTAATACGACCTCTGTTATTTTGTAATGAATTTTTGGTACAGACTCTTTGGGTGTATTTTTACGTTTCCTTTCTGTGTAAGCTTGAGCGAAAAATATTGAAGAGGCTCAGTTGGATTCCTTGTTACGAAATCAGTATTTAGCTTTTGTATAAGCCTGATTTTGAATGTTTACCATTGTTGGCACAGTTGGAATCATTAACTATTATTTATCTTGTTACTGTTGTTCGGATTCAGTTGAATCCTTGATAGGTAACCAGTGTATCTGCCTCTAATTAAGCCTGATTTGGTACACTGTTGTTTTTTGACACTGTTGGGTTCCTTGAGTATAGATAGATATCATGTATCTTGGCTCTGTAAAAGTGGGTCGTGAATACCATACTTCAAACTCTGAATGCGTCCAGATGTGAATACGGTATGTTATGTTTCCTTTCTGATTATTCCAGTTAGATGAGGCTGTGCATGTTGTGGGAATTTTGTATGATTATCTCTACATAGTCTTAGGGAAACATCAATCGCTTAATGCCATGGAGTCTATTGTTATTTGCGATAAAATAGAAGTTCTTTGATTTCGACCTTGGGTCTAAAAGCCTTACAGTGTTTAGTAGGGACTAGAATGGGCTGTAGGTTGATGTAAGGGATTGTTGGCGTGTTTACATCTTCTGTTGCATGGATATCTATTCTTGAGCTTGATTGAACTTAGGAGTTGTTGACTGCACCTCAACAGGCAATGGCAGTGAATATCTTCTTGTTTTTCACTTCGTGTGGGAGGTCATGCAGAGTCTGTTTGGTAGATAGTCATCACTATTTGGCGTGAGAGCTACTGTACTGTAGTTTGTTATATTTTAAACTTTAACAAAACAGTGGTGCTTTTGGTGGTCTCGTCTGATTTATTCGCATGTGTTTAAGGTGAATGCTTTGCTCTTGGAAAGATGGTACAGTCATGAGCTAGTTCTGAGGGAAATATGTATGATTCATTTATTTCTCTTCTGTTATAAAGTATAGGTTGATATAATTGTTTATCTAACTTTTGGAGTTGTTCTATCATGCTGATGGAATCATGAAAGGTTATTCATTTATTATGTTGAATATATTAGTCCGTCTGAAGTTGTTGTCCTTGGTATTCAGATGGATAGTTGGTTAGATGCATTTGTCTTCTTGGTCTCTAACATTTTGATGAAATATTTGAAAGGTATCTGAGACTATTTAGTGACTATAATATGAGCTACGCATTTATAGTCATGTTGTTTTACAAAAGCATAGTCTGAAATGTGTTTACTTGTTTGGTGTTTTGATCTCATTTAAACAGTAGGTGTTTAATTAAAACAATTGATGGATTGTAATTGTTTTAAGAGTTAGTGCTTATCATGCTCAGTTCATCGAACTGACCCATGTTGACAATTTTTGCAGATGGTTTCCGTAAGTGGTAAAAGCACGCAGATCTGATAGGATGATCAGATTATTTAAATTTGATTTTATGTTGAATTACAGCTTGATTTTCTAAATGTACTATATGAGGAAAGATGTTCTTCTTCCGTTGAGTATTGTATCAAGTATGCTGAATGCATAAAATGTATTTGTTTAGCTTTGAAAGGAATGGAAATAAATATTTGTTACTTATGTGTTTGTATTCTTATTTGATAGTTTGACTTTCTTCGGTTCAAATACCTGGAGGGCATTGTTATCATTGTATAATTTGGAGACTTTTGTGATTGTCAATGTAAGCTTGCAAGAATATGAGACTGAATTCTTATGATTGTTTAGCAGTTCCAGTATGTTCTATCTGAAGCTAAATTGAAATTTAGATCACTGTCTTTCTGAAAGATAGGGTTAAAATAAACCTAAGCAGAACGCTAAACAAGCTGAATTAAATTATTAATCCCTAGTCTTGATTAAGCCAGGACAACATTTAATTGGATTCTTAATCATTATATCTTGATACTTATAAGTACGATATAAATTCAGTAATGAGAACTGAAATAAACCAAAAAGGGGTTCTGTTGGCAATCACATGTGAAGATTATGGGTTATTGCCCAATTTCGTGATTTAGAATTATGTATATTCTATGAACTCCTTGATGGAACCTTAGTCTTAATAATTTCATTGAGTAATGGGTTTTTATGAAGGGTCATTCTAAGGTGAGAAACCCAGGGGTTTGGGAAAGACTACTCTTAAGGGAGCGTCTTATGGTATAATTTAACTCAACGTATGTAACACTTTTTGTTAAGTAGGTCTTTTCGAGGCGGATCTAAAGGTTGATGGCACAAGTCAACTGCAGAGTTGTACCTTCGAGAAGATTAGGATCTTCTCGAAGTTACAACAATGCAGGTGACTTATGACGACACCCTTTGCATTGATCGTTAAGATTTACACCTTAAACTTGAACAAGTTACTCTGGGACCGATTAGGAATGTGGTCACGTTATAAGGCTGCCTAGGAGATTTGGGGTATCTTGACACACTGGTTTAACTAGGGTTGAACCAGTATGTCATCGTATCCCTAGTCCTCATGGGCATCCATATAACGTTGTCACCTTACTAATCTGTTTCCGAGTGAATAATTTGGGATAGGAGGGACTGACAGAAGTTAGTATAAGACATTCTATATAACTTAGGAATGGGGTGTAGGACGTATTCCAGATTGACGAGTATGCCGTTAAGGAATACGAGACATAAGCAGTATGTTTCAAATCTTTGGCCAAAGTATCGCAAGCTTTGATTGCGTTGTCCCGAATTCACCTAGTCTAAGGGATGAGATGCCGATGAATAATGGTAACAATTATTCGATTAGGTTCCTTGACAGAGCATTCTGAATCCCAGAATAGGGAAGAGAACCGCAAGAGTGGTGTGTTAAATAAAAACGCCAACTCTTATTACTCATGAATAGATCGGTAGATTACCGAGTCATGGAATGAATAGATCGGAGGTACTCCAGTCATTACAAATGAGCATATGGTTTTCTGTTATAAGAATGGTTATTTGATTTGTGAGTTCTAAATTATGTATTTAGAACCAGAAGCATTTATCAAAAAAAAAAAAATTGACTTGTTCTAATGTATAAATGGAGGACGTTACATCTTGGTATCAGAGCTGAAGGTTGCAGCTCTTGGGCCTATTGTGTCCATAATCTGATAAAAACCTAAATTTTCTTGTAACAGAAAATGGTTAGAACAAGGGGGAACGTTGCGAATAATGTTCCACCTGATGGAGGGGCGGCAACAACCCATAAACTTGATGAGATCCTTGCTGCCCCGTTGGACACAAGAGATCACTTAGTCAGCTGTACTTGAACAATGCAGGTGATGGGAAATGAGGAGGATGAAGAAGCTGCGATAATAACAATCAGCAAGCTCCCGAGGACAACCTTGACATGGGAGTTGATGTTAATGCTGGGAATGCACTGTCCAACCGAAAAACAAAAAGGCCAGTTGGCGTGCAGAAACTCACTAATGATATAAAAGGATAAGCCCACCTAAGTACGATGGCACCACATTAGGAGATGGAACTAAGAACTCGGCTTAGTGAAATGGAGAAGTACTTTGCAATAAGGAACTTCTCGAAGAAACCAAAGCTATTTGGGGAGCCTATCAGCTTTCCCACGAAGCATCTTCGTGGTGGGATAGTCGTAAAACTGAACTAAACATTGATGAGACCAATATTACTTGGGATCAATTTAAAGGCTATTTTAGGCAACGTTGGCTGCCACAACTTTTCTATGATTAGAAAATGACAGAATTTCAGAACTTAGCTCAAGGGAAGCTAACGGTAACTGAATATTGGGAGCGGTTTACAAAACTCCTCAAGTATGTACCGCAAAGATCAAACCGACGAGAAGTTCGAATATGGAAATTCATCATAGGATTGAATCTCGTGATAGGGGAGAGGTCGATGTTCACACCAACCACTATGGAAGGAGTTGTTGAAAAGGCCATAAGGCAAGAACAGAAATTAAAGGCTATTTCTGCTCATAAAGAGGAAGTGCGAAGAAGTCTCGCAAACCCTTCTTCAACCTCTCTTGCACCTAAAAAGGGACCATGGAAAAATTTTGGAAACAAAAGTAAGTTTCAGGGGATAATAGTAAGAAAGCGTGGGCAACTAAGCCGATTGGAAATGTAAGGGATAATTTTGCTAAAAATTATAACAATGGGCGTAAGCCCTATGGAGGACAACGTGACAATTACAAGACTAGAGGCAATTTTGAGCCTAAAAGGGACCTAGGAGGCACTACAATTGTGGCAAAGACCACTACGCAAATCAATGCTCTTTGAAGAAGGATGATCGTAATCAATGAAATAAGATACATGCTTTGCAAGAGCGCATAAGCAAGCTGAAAAGCAAGTGACACCTATAGAAGTTCTCGGTAAGTTATTTGTCATACCTGTCACTATTTTTTTTGATACAGGAGCTACTGAATGTTTTATTTCTAATAAACTTGCTTCTAAACTTAAGAGAAAAGCTGGAAAAATGGATAAATCTTGGACTGTATAGTATGGTAATAACTCTGTTCATACAAAGAGTATGTGTCTTTTTGGGCAGATCCTTGACTTACCTAATTTCTCCATGGAAGTTGACCTCTATGTTACACCTTTGGGATCGTATGACATTGTCATCGGTGTCAATTGGTTAGTGACCATAAAGCAAAAGTAGATCTGCTATGAAAAGAACATAAAATGTTTAGATGATCAGCTGAAACAAAGAGAGATTCAAGGGGTGAAACGCAGAAATGTCGGTTAGAAAACTCACGCTTATGCAGCTTAAAAGGCTAAAAATAAAGGATGCACCCTTTATGCGGTAAAAAATATCTGAATTTTCAGAAGAAGATGATGATTTCATGAAACAATTTCTTCTATTAAAAAGTTTCAAGGATGTTTTTCATGAGGAATTACCAGGGTTACCACCCAAGAGAGAATTTGACTTCACCATCAAAATCAAACCAGAATGAACCTATTTCCAAAGCACCTTATCGATGACTACTACAGAGTTAGTCGAGCTTAAGGCACACACAGCCATGCATGAGATTTTGTCTAAAGGTTTGATTAGACCAAGTGTTTCACCTTGGGGAGCACCCGTAATATTTGTGAAAAAGAAGGATGGAACGCTTAGGCTGTGTATTGATTATCGGATGTTGAACAAAGCAACAATCAAGAACAGATATCCACTTCCTAGGATCAACGATCTATTTGATCAGATGCATGGAGCAGCGGTTTATTCTAAGATAGATCTTTGATCTGGCTATCATCAGTTAAGGATTAGAGAAGAAGATATTCATAAAACAGCTTTCCGAACAAGGTACGGACATTATGAATTCACGGTTATACCCTTTGGATTAACTAATGCACCCGTAGCCTTTATGAACTTAATGAACAATATTTTTCAAGAATATCTAGACAAGTTTGTACTTGTATTCTTGGATGATATTCTCATTTATTCTAAAAGCGTTGAGGAACACAATGAGCATTTGAAGATAGTTTTGGGAATTACGAGAAAAGAAAGTTGTATGGTAAGTTATCCAAATGTTCTTTCTTTGATTCAGAAGTTCACTATTTGGGTCATGTCATAAGTAAAGAAGGAATTGCTGTAGATCCTTCAAAAATAGTGGCAATAACTGAGTGGCCTACACCAAAGAATGTGCATGAAGTAAGAAGCTTCATGGGTCTTGCTGGTTACTATAGAAAATTTGTTAAGGATTTTTCTAAAGTAGCTGCACCAATAACTTCATTGCAAAAGAAGGATAAGAAATTCATATGGAATGATAAGTGCGAAGTGGCTTTCAAAAGTCTGAAAGACCAGTTGACTTCTACACCTATATTAGCTGTACCAGACCCTAATGGGAGTTTTACTGTTGTAACGGATGCTTCTGGGGAAGGCCTTGGAGGTGTTTTGCTTCAAAGTGATCAAGTCATAGCATATGAAAGTAGAAAACTTAAATTACATGAGCTGAATTATGCCCTTCATGATTTGGAACTTGCTTCCATTGTTCATGCACTTCATGTCTAGAGACACTACTTACTTGGGAAACCTTTTGAGTTGAAAACCCATCACTTAGGACTGAAATATATTTTTACTCACCCCTAACTCAATGCCGAGACAGAGAAGGTGGTTAGAATTTTTATCACAATATGATTTTGATATTGGCTATATCAAAGGGAAAGAGAATAGAGTAGCTGATGCTCTAAGTCATAGGAGGCACATTTCTGCTCTTATAACATTAAGAACTCAGTTTAAAGATGAGGTAAAAAGTGCCTCTGAATCAGATGCATATTTTCAACAAGTAAAAGCAGCACTTGCTACAGAACCAAAGGATATAAGGTATAAAGGTTTTCATTTTGATAATGAAGGGATCTTGCGTTATGAAAACAAGGTATACGTACCTATGCTGAATGATTTGAGGAAGAAGTTGTTAGTTGAATTTCATAATTTGCCTTTCTCTGGACACCGGAATCACAAAAATGCTTGCTGATTTGAAACAGCAATACTTTTGGAAAGGTATGAAAAAGGATGTTATTAATTTTGTGACTCATTGTTTGGAGTGTCAGCGGGTTAAGGCAGAACATATACACCCTACTAGACTGTTATATCCTCATAGCATACCGCAAAGATACAAATGGCAAGTAATAACCATGGATTTTGTACAAGGATTACCCATGTCCAGAATAAACATGATGTTATCCTGGTAGTTGTAGATAAACTGACTAAGGTATCTCATTTCATCACTGGAAATCTAAAGGATGATTCACCAGTGCTGGCCAAAAGATTCGTACACGAAATTTTCAGATTACATGGTGTACCAGAATTGATTATATCTGACAGGGATCCAAGAATGACATCAAGATTTTGGCAAACACTTAACGCAGCTCTTGGAACAAAACTAAACTTCAGTTCTACATATCATCCGGAAATGGATGGACAAACTGAGAGGGTAAATCAAGTGTTGGAGGACATGTTGTGAATGTATTGCATGGATCAACAATATAAATGGGAAGAGTATCTTCCATTAGTTGAATTCGCATACAACAACACTTATCACTCATCTCTTAAAATGGCACCATTTGAAGCACTTTATGGAAGAAAGTGCAGAACTCCTGTTAGCTGGGATAGTGTTGAGGATAGAGTGGTAATTGGACTAGAGATTCTCACAGAAATGGAACAACAAGTTAAGCTGATTCGTGAATGATTAAAGGAAGCAACAGATAGGCAGAAGAGCTATGCTGACCTTAAGTGGGTTGATCAAAGGTTTGAGCTTGGTGAGAAGGTTTTTCTTCATGTTAAACCCAGAAAGAGTTCTATAACTTTTGGCAAGGCTGCCAAGTTGTCACCTCGATTCGTGGGACCCTTCGAAATTGTCGAAATAATCAATCTTGTAGCTTATCATTTAGCATTACCACCGCTTTATCTCACATGGATGATGTTTTCCATATTTATTTGCTTAAGAAATATGTTTCGATCTCACACATGTTTTAAATTGGAATTCCTTGCAGTCCAAGACTCGGAATAATCATGGTTAAACCCACACGAGTGCTTTGAAACTCACCAATTGCATTTGAGAAATAATGAAATACAACAATGTAAGGTCCAAAGTGGGACTAGTTTAACAAAGAAAGTGCAACTTGGGAAAATCTTGAAGAGATGAAGATTGCTTTTCCTTCTCTTTTCAACGAATGAAATCATGTTGACAAAACATGTAACACCCTGAACTGTTGTTACTTCCTCCTGAGCATACAAGTGTTGATATGTGATTTCTTTGTAAAAAGGATGTGTTCCTTTGATTGAGAAGTCATGCTTGATATGTACTGTATCTTCTTTGCAGATCTTTGACTGAGTCGGAATATGATTGGACTCTTTTATTTATTTCATTTTGCATCTGAGTTTAATCTGATCTCGGAATGAATTATGGAGTTATCCATCTATAAGACCTAGCCTTGGATCAGTGGAATTGATCCAAGTGGTGCTTTAAGTTTATTCGTGATGAATTAAAATTACAGACCTTAAGCAGGTTGCAAGGTCTGGATGCATTGAATAAGCTAGTCCGGAGTATAACTCAGGCTGATCATGTTAAATGAATTGGTTCCCGATATCGTAATATATCTGGAAGGTCTTGATTGCAGACCAGGTAATAATTCTGTTACATATAATTCTGTAGCCTAATGGCAGTACAGGAGTGAACCCTGTTCGAGAATGTATGTTGTAGGTTCTTTTTCTGAGCATATGAAATGTTAGACCTAACTGGAATTATTAATGTTAGTAACCTAAAACTAAACTTAACCTAGGGGTTAGATTAGTGTTAATCTAACCTAGACCTAGGCTAAGAGCTAATGCTCTAAGTTAGTATCTATGTTCTAAGAGGTTAGCCTAGGTGTTATCCTAAATCCTAACCTAAGTTACTAACCTAACTATTGAGCAAGGATTAAAGGGGACCTATGGAGGGGTGCGAACCATGGGCGGTAGTTTCTATGTTATTAAATGTGTGGATAAGCATGAGGGACAGGTAATTTGGTGGAGGTTTTAAAATGGCTAACATGAGCCGATGTGGCAGGTCGCCAAAGTTGGAAATGGTCTTTAATGTGCTTTTGTCTATCGCCAACTATGGCGGTCGGTGGCAGTGGAGATTGAGCGGGAAAATGGGAGTAAATGCCATTTATGGACTCGGTCTTCGAGCTCGGATTTCATGGGGAAGCATGCAAAATGGAAAGTTAATGGTTTGTTTAGTTTTGCATGCGCTCTGGTTTCCTTCTATCTCATTCACTTGGTTATTCGCACTTTTTCTTCTTGGTGTTGCATGGCAAGTATGAGCGTAACTAGCTCTTTCCTCTGGCAAGGAAAATTTATAAGTCATGAAAATAGCAAATTTTTGTTGGTGGCTCTAACTTGGAAAAGAAGGAGAAGGTTTGAGCTCTTTCGTGGTTCCGCTTTCAGAATTTTGAGCAAATATCCAGGCATGTTAGGCCCTAACCTTTAAAAATCTTGCTCTCTTTCAAATGATTTCATTAGAACAACTCTGTTCAGATGATTTTTGGAATTGGTTGGTTTCTATGGTAGTCTTGTGTGATTTTTGGCACTGTACCTTCATGCTGGTTCGGTTTTTCAATTTAACCCTTGATGGGTGTTTATTGTATTTCAAACTGTTGCTATATTTCTTTGTGTTTTGTATTCCGGCTTTAATTTACGTATTATATGCAAGAATGTATGCTAGGCCTTCTCGTGAGGATGCATGAATTGTTCTCGTGATGGGTACAAAGCAATGTGGTGCTTGTTGTTGATACTTGTCGGAGGGGATACTGATGGACATTTGTTTGATTGTTCAGTTTTATTGAACTTTTTGTAAGCTCTGTCATGGTTATTATTGGTGGTGGTTATTGATTCTTGTTGGGTTTCGTTTTGTCATTTAAAGTTATTTGTGAATAAATAACTTGTTGTGTAACTGTATCTCATTGCGATCCGGTTGAAGTTGTTTTTCCTTTGCGTTGTGGTTATGGGATTCAACCCGTTGACAGTATGCAATATGGATATATGTATTTATTGTATTTGAAACGACTCTGTAGAGTCCATTGAATGATTCGTATATTTTGGGACCACTGTGGAAGCTATATATATTTGAATTTTGGTAATTTGATTTGTCTGAGTCTTGAAGGAGTAACAGGTAATGCGACTTCTATTATTTTGTAACGAATACCTTCGTTTTACAAGGAATTTTTGGTTCAGACTCAGTTGGGTACTTATTATGTTTCCACTCTATATAAGCTTGGAGTGAATATTGTTATAAGGGTTCAGTCGGATTCCTTGTTTTGAAATCAGTATTTAGATTTGCTTATACCTGATTGTGAATTTCGACCATTGTTGGCATGGTCGGAATCTTTAACTTGTATTTATCTTGTATATCGTTTTCTGTAGAAGCTTTATCGTGAATACTGTTATACGGATTTAGTTTTAAATCTTTGATAAGTAATCGTGTCACTGCTTCTGTATAAGCCTAATTATGAACATGTAATGTTTTTGGCTTTGTTGGACTTCTTTAAATAGCTTGACATCATGTAATTTGGATTTTTATTTAGTGGGTCGTGGATACCATACTTTCAACCCTGGATGCGTCCAGAAGTGACTACGATATGCTATGTTTCCTTTCTGATTAAATTCCGCTTAGATATGGTCATGCATGTTATGGGGATTTCGTTTAAAAATATCTCTCGCATAGTCATAGGGAAACGTCATTGCTTTAATGATTATTGAGTCTCTTGTTAACTACGAGATAAAAGAGAAGATCTTTTGATTTCAACTTTGGATCTAAAAGCCTTACAGTGTTTAGTAAGGACTAGAATGGGCTGTAGGTTGATGTATGGGATTGTTGGCGTGTTACGTCTTCTGTTGCATGACTATCCTGCCTTGAGCTAGACTGAACTAAAAGCCGTCGACTGCACCTTGACAGGAAATGTGGTGAATCCCTTATTGATTTCCGCTTCATGTGGAGGGTCTTGTGGAAGGTCTTGTGGAGTTTTTCTGGTAGAGGGTCATCACTGTTTAGCGTGAGAGCTACTGTACTGCTGGATAACTATAGTAGTTTGTTATATTTGATCTTTACAAATCTGTAGTGCTTTTGATGGTCTCGTCTGATTTATTTGCATGTGTTTAAGGTGAATGCCTTGCTCTTGGAAAGACGGTACAGTCATGAGCTAGTTCTGAAGGAAATATGTATAATTCATTTATTTCTCTTCTGTTATTAAGTATATGTTGATATAATTGTTTATCTAACTTTTGGAATTGTTCTATCATGCTGATGGAATCATGAAAGGTTATTTATTTATTGTGTTGAATATATATAATCCGTCTGATGTTGCTGTCCTTGGGATTCAGATGGGTAGTTGGGTTGATGCATTTGTCTTCTTGGTCACTAACGTTTTGATGAAGTAATTGAAAAGTATCTGAGACTATTTAGTGACTATAATTTGAGCTATGCGTTTATAGTCATGTTGTTTTACAAAAGCGTAGTCTGAAATATGTTTACTTGTTTAGTAATATGATCTCATTTAAACAGGGTGTTTAATGAAAACAATTGATGGATTGCAATTGTTTTAAGAGTTATCAAGTTATCATGCTCGGTTCATCGAATCGACCCATGTTGACAATTTTTGCGATGGATGCCGTAAGTGGTAAAGGCATGCAATCTCGATAGGATGATCGATTGTTTAGATTTGATTTAATGTAGAATTACAGCTTGATTTTCTAAATGTACTATATGTGGAAAGATGTTCCTTTTGCCGTTGAGTAATGTATGAAGTATGCTGAATGCATAAAATGTATTTGTATAGTTCTGAAAGGAATGGAAATAAGTATTTGCTACTTATGTGTTGTATTCTTATTTTGATAGTTTGACTTTCTTCGGTTTATATACCGGAGGGGCATTGTTATCATTGTATAATTTGGAGACTTTTGTGATTGTCAATGTAAGTTTGCAAGAATATGAGACTGAATTCTTATGATTGTTTAGCAGTTCTAGTATGTTTTATCTGAAGCTAAAATTTGAAATTTAGATCACTGTCTTTTTGAAAGATAGAGATAAAATAAACCTAAGCGAGAATAACGCTAAACAAGCTGAATTAAATTATTAATCCCTATTCTTGATTATGCCAGAACAACATTTAATTGGATTCTTAATCGTTATATCTTGATACTAGTAAGTACGATATAAATTCAGTAATGAGAACTGAAATAAACCAAAAGGGGTTCTGTTGGCAATCTCGTGTGAAGATTATGAGTTATTGTCCAATTTCGTTGATTTAGAATTATGTATATTCTATGAACTCCTTGATGAGACCTTGGTCTTAATAACTTCTCTATGTAGTGAGATTTATTGAGAAAGGTCATTCTATGATGAGGATTCCAGGGATCGGGAAAGACTAACCTTAGGGGAACGTCTTTTAATATAATTTAACTCAATGTGCGTAACGCTTAATAGCAAGTAGATCTTTTCGAGGTGGATTTAAAGGTTGACGGCACAAGTCAACTGCAGGGCTGTACCTTCGAGAAGATTAGGATCTTCTCGAAGATACAACAATGCAGGTGACTTATGACGACACCCTTTGCATTGATCATGAAGATTTACACCTTTAACTCGAACAAGTTACTCTGGGGCCGATTAGGAATGTGGTTACATTATAAGGCTTCCTAGGAGACTCGGGGTATCTTGACACACTGGTTTAACTAGGGTTGACCCAGTATGTCATCTTATCCCTAGTCCTCGAGTGCATCCATATAACGTTGTCACCTTACTAATCCGTTTCCGAGTGATTAACCTTGGGATAGGAGGGACTGACAGAAGTCGGTATAAGACATTCTACATAACATAAGAATGGGGTGAAGGGCGTATTCCGTTTGACAAGTATGCCGTTAAGGAATACAAGACATAAGCAATATGTTTCAAATCTTTGGCCAAAGTATTGCAAGTCACGATTGCGTTGTCCCGAGACACCCGGTCTAAGGGATGAGATGCCGATGAATAACGGTAACATTATTCAGCTTAGGTTCCTTGACAGAGCATTCTCAATCCCGCAATAGGGAAGAGAACCGCAAGAGTGATGTGTGAAATAAAACGCTAACTCTTATTACTCATGAATAGATCGGTAGATTACCGAGTCATGGAATGAATAGATCGGAAGTACTCCAGTCATTACAACCGCATATGGTTTTCTCGTTATTAAGAATGGTTATTTGATTTGTGAGTTCTAAATTATGTATTTAGAACCGTGAAGCATTTATCAAAAAAAAAAATTGACTTGTTCTAATGTGTAAAATGAGGATGTTACATCTTGGTATCGAGTCAAGGTTGCAGGCTCTTGGGCCTATTGTGTGTCCATAATCTAATAAAAACCTAAATTTTCTTATAATAGAAAATGGTTAGAACAAGGGGGAACGTTGCGAATAATGCTCCACCTGAAGGAGGAGTGGCAACAACCCAGAAACTTGATGAGATCCTTGCTGCCTTGTTGGACACAAGAGATCGTTTAGCCTGTACTTGAGCAAAGCGAGGTGATGGGAAATGAGGAGGATGAAGAAGCTGGTAATAACAATCAGCAACCTCCCGAGGACAACCCCGACATGGGTGTTGATGTTAATGCTTTGGGCACCTACCCAACCAGAAAAAAAAAAGGCCAAAGTTGGCGTGCGAACTCACTAATGATATAAAAGGATAAGTCCACCTAAGTACGATGGCACCGCATTAGGAGATGGAGCCGAGAACTGGCTCAGTGAAATGGAGAAGTACTTTGCAATAAGGAACTTCTCGAGGAAACCAAAGCTATTTGGGAGCCTATCGCTTTCCCATGAAGCATCTTCATGGTGGGATAGCCGTAAAGTGAACTAAACATTGATGAGACCAATATTACTTGGGATCAATTTAAAGGCTATTTTAGGCAACGTTGGCTGCCACAACTTTTCTATGATTAGAAAATGATAGAATTTCAGAACTTAGCTCAAGGAAGCTAACAGTGGCCCAGAATTCTCGGGAGCGGTTTACAAAACTCCTCAAGTATGTACCGCAAAGATCAAACCGACGAGAAGTTCGTAATACGGAAATTCATCATGGGATTAAATCCCGTGATAGGGGAGAGGTCGATGTTCACACTCCAACCACTATGGAAGGAGTTGTTGAAAAGGCCATAAGGCAAGAACAGAAATTAAAGGCTATTTCTGCTCATAAAGAGGAAGTGCGGAAGAAGACTGCAAATCCTTCTTCAACCTCTCTTGCACCCAGAAAAGGACCATGGAAAAAGTTTAGAAACAAGAGTAAGTTTCTAGGAGATAACAAGAAGAAAGCAGCAAGAAATAAGCCTCGCTAGAAACATAAGGGATAATTTTGCTAAAAATTATAACAATGGCGTAAGCCCTATGGAGGACAACGTGACAATTACAAGGCCGGAGGCAATTCGAGCCTAAAAAGGACCCGTAGGAGGCTGCTACAATTTTGGCAAAGACCACTACATAAATGGTGCCCTTTGAAGAAGGATGATCATAATCAGCAGCATAAGATACACGCTGTAGTAGCAGACAAGCAAGCTGAAAAGCAGGTAACACCTATAGAAGTTCCGGGTAAGTTATTTGGCATACATGTCACTATTCTTTTTGATACAGGAGCTACTGAATGTTTTATTTCTAATAAACTTTCTTCTAAACTTAAAATAAAAGCTGGAAAAATGGATAAATCTTGGACTGTACAGTATGGTAATAACTCTGTTCATACAGTGAGTATGTGTCTTTTTGGGGCAGTCCTTGACTTACCTAACTTTTCCATGGAAGTTGACCTCTATGTTACACCTTTGGGATCGTATGACATTATCATCGGTGTTAATTGGTTAGTTGAACATAAAGCAAAGGTAGATTGCTATGAAAAGAACATAAAATGTTTAGATGATCAGCTGGAAACAACAGAGATTCAAGGTGTGAAACGGGAAATTTCAGTTAGAAAACTGTCAGCTATGCAGCTTAAAAAGGCTAAGAATAAAGGATGTACCCTTTATGCAGTAAAGATATCTGAATTTTCAGAAGAAGATGGTGATAACATGAAGCAATTTCCTCTGTTACAAAGTTTCAGGGATGTTTTTCCTGAAGAATTACCAGGGTTACCACCCAAGAGAGAATTTGACTTCACCATCGAAATCAAACCGGGAACAGAACCTATTTCCAAAGTGCCTTACAGGATGACTACTACAGAGTTAGTCGAGCTTAAGGCACAGTTGCAAGAACTTTTGACTAAAGGTTTGATTAGACCAAGTGTTTCACCTTGGGGTAGGCCTCTGTGATATTTGTGAAAAGAAGGATGGAACACTTAGGTCATGTATTGATTATCGGATGTTGAACAAAGCAACAATCAAGAACAAATATCCACTTCCTAGAATCGACGATCTATTTGATCGATGTGTGGAGCAAAGGGTTTATTCTAAGATAGATCTTCAATCAAGCTATTATCGATTAAGGATTAGAGAAGAAGATATTCATAAAATAGCTTTCCGAACAAGGTACGGACATTATGAATTCACGGTTCTACCCTTTGGATTAACCAATGCACCCGCAGCCTTTTATGAACTTAATGAATAATTTTTTCAAGAATATCCGGACAAGTTTGTACTTGTATTCTTGGACGATATTCTCATTTATTCTAAAAGTGTTGAGGAGCACAATGAGCATTTGAAGATAGTTTTGGGAATTCTAAGAAAAAGAAATTTGTATGGTAAGTTATCCAAATGTTCTTTCTTTGATTCGAAGTTCACTATTTGGGTCATGTCATAAGTAAAGAAGGAATTGATGTAGATCCTTCAAAAATAGTGGCAATAAATCGAGTGGCTCTGCACTAAAGAATGTGCACGAAGTAAGAAACTTCATGGGTCTTACAGTTACTATAGAAAATTTGTTAAGGATTTTTCTAAAGTAGTGCACTAATAACTTCATTGCAAAAGAAGGATAAGAAATTCATATGGAATGATAAGTGTGAAGCGGCTTTCAAAAGTTTGAAATACCGGTTGACTTCTGCACCTATATTAGTAGCTGTACTGACCCTAATGGGAATTTTACAGTTGTAACGGATGCTTCGGGAAGGCCTTGAGGTGTTTTGCTACAAAATGATCAAGTCATTGCATATGAAAGTAGAAAACTCAAGTTACATGAGCATAATTATGCCCCTCATGATTTGGAACTTGCTGCCATTGTTCATGCACTTCAAGTCTAGAGACACTACTTACTTACTTGGGAAACCTTTTGAGTTGAAAACTAATCTCTTAGGGCTGAAATATATTTTCACTCATCCTAATCTTAATGCCAGACAGAGAAGGTGGTTAGAATTTTTATCACAATATGATTTTGATATTAGCTATATCAAAGGGAAGGAGAATAGAGTAGCTGATGCTCTAAGTCATAGGAGGCACATTTCTGCTCTTATAACATTAAGAACTTAGTTTAAAGATGAGGTAAAAAGTGCCTCAGAATCAGATGCATACTTTCAGCAAGTAAAAGCAGCGCTTGCTGCAGAACCAAAGGATATAAGGTATAAAGGTTTTCATTTTGATAATGAAGGAATCTTGCGTTATGAAAACAGGGTATACGTACCTATGTTGAATGATTTGAGAAAGAAGTTGTTAGTTGAATTTCATAATTCACCTTTCTCTGGACACCCGGGTATCACAAAGATGCTTGCTGATCTGAAACAACAATACTTTTGGAAAGGTATGAAAAAGGATGTCATAAATTTTGTGACCCATTTTTGGAGTGTCAGCAAGTTAAGGCGTAACATATATGCACCTCACTTGGATGTTATATCCTCATAGCATACCTTAACATCCTCATTTTAGACAATAGAACAAGTCAATTTTTTTTTTTTTTTGATAATTACATCCTGGTTCTAAATACATAATTTAGAACTCACAAATCAAATAACCATTCTTATAACAGACAACCATATGCAGCTGTAATGACTCGAGTACCTCCGATCTATTCATTCCATGACTCAGTAATCTACCGATCTATTCATGAGTAATAAGAGTTGGCGTTTTATTTAACACTTCACTCTTGCGGTTGTCTTCCCTATTCTCGGGATTCGAATGCTCTATCCAAGGAACCCAACCAATAATTGTTACCATTATTCATCGGCATCTCATCCCTTAGACTAGGTGAATTAGGACAACGCAATCAGCAGCTTGCGATACTTTGGCCAAAGATTTGAAACATACTGTTTATGTCTCGTATTCCTTAACGGCATACTCGTCAATCTGGAATACGCCCTTCACCCCATTCTTATGTTATGTAGAATGTCTTATACCGACTTCTGTCAGTCCCTCCTATCTCAACTTATTCACTCGGAAATGGATTAACAAGGTGATAACGTTATATGGATGCCCACGAGGATTAGGGATACGATGACGTACTGGTTCAACCCTAGTTAAACCAGTGTGTCAAGATACCCCGATTCTCCTAGGCAGCCTTGTAACGTGATCACATTCCTAATCGGTCCCTGAGTAACTCGTTCGAGATCAAAGTGTAAATCTTAGCGATCAATGCAAAGGGTGTCGTCATAAGTCACCTGCATTGTTGTAACTTCGAAAAGATCCTAATCTTCTCGGAGGTACAACCCTGCAGTTGACTTGTGCCGTCAACCTTTAAATCCGCCTCGAAAAGATCTACTTATTAATATGCGTTACGCATGTTGAGTTTAAATTACATTAAAGACATTCCCCTAAGGTTATCCTTTCCCGATCCCTGGATTCTTCATCTTAGGATGACCTTCCTCAATAAAACCCATTCACGGTGGAGATATTAAGGCCAAGGTCTCATCAAGGAGTTCTTAGAATATACATAATTCTAAAACAACGAAATCGGTCAATATCTCATAGACTTCACATGAGATTGACATCTGAACCCCATTAGGTTTATATCAGTTTTCATAACTGAATTACTATCATACTATTTGTATCAAGATATAAATGATTAAGAATCAAATTAAATGTTGTCCTGTCATAATCAAGACTAGGGATCAATAATTTAGTTCATCTTGTTTAGTGTTACTCGCTTGGGTTTACTTTAACCCTATCTTCCCCAAAAGACAAAGTGAACTAAATTTCAATTTAGCTTTCGATAGAACATACAAGAACTACTAAACACTCATAAGAATTCAATCACATATTCTTGTAAGATTTCATTGGTATTCACAAAAGTCACCAATTATACAATGATAACAATACTCTCACGACATAAGAACCGGAGAAATACTAACTATCAAGATAGAAATACAATCACATAAGTATCAACTATCCATTTCCATTCCTTTCAAGACTAATCAAATACATGTTATGCATTCAAAGATACTTGATACATTACTCAACCGAAAAGGAACATCTTTCCTTATATGGTACATTTAGAAAATCAAGCGGTAATTCATTATAAAATCAATTTAAACAATCGATCGTCCCATCGATCTACATGCTTTTACAACTTACGGCATCCATCTACAAAAATTGTCAACATGGGTTAGTTCAATGAACTCGAGCATGATAAGCGAACCTTTAAAACAATTGCAATACATCAATTGTTTTCATTAGGTATTTTTTAAAGGACCCTAATACATATATCAGTCTCCGATTCTCGGTGATTAAGAGAATATTTGGGATAAATTTTGGCATATTCCTCAACATTGAGGAGCTTTAACAAGTCTTAAAAATAATCACTATCTAATTTGATCACGACCATCTCGTCATCATCCCTCACTATTTAGAATTATTTATCATAGTGTGCAATAGCAATGAGTACAAACTTTGGGAATTACATCGATGAAGGGAAATAAATAGCCAAGAAAATTCCATTGTCAAAGATACCTTAAATGCCCACCTTCTTATTTGGATCTCTAACCCTCTCCAAAAATTCGGATAGGTCAATATGTCCAAGATCCATATCTCCAATATTATCAACATCCGACGTGATGCTTAAAGGGGAGCTACCCTTGAAAAATTAATTTCATCTTCTCTTTTCAACTTGAAGACAATACAGACATTATACCTTGGAGAACCCTCAAAAATCCTCTGGAATGAAAATTGGAAGTTGAGAGCGGAAGTTCACCCCTTTGGACGCAACCCTACAGCTTCCAAACTGCACTTCCAACATGTAGTTCCACCTTGAAGTTCCACCAATGGAGGTTATAACTTATTTTGCAACCTTGCACTTCTACCACTAACTTCCGACACTTCACTTCCGCCATGAAATTATGACTTCAAGTTGATACTACACTTCTAACATGGGGTTCCAAACTCGTATAGTGATTGTGAAACTCTAACTTATGATGGCGTAAGTCAAGCCCTATTTCTCATCCTTAAATCTCTCGAAATGGTTCCTCTGCATCAATTTCTCATTCGCCTTTCCATAAAATGAGGTTTTTGAATTCTAATATTTAGAAACAATAGAACCCATGAAAGTGAGAGAGACATAGAATAATAAATTCTATGACTCAAAGATAAAACCCCAAAAAATGACACAAAAGAGAAAATGTGAAGGGCACCCATGGAATCGAGATGAAAATGACAAGGAAACCCTAAAAATGAAACCATAAGGACTTGTAAAATACAAATTACAAAATTACATAAATGCCACATAAGAAAATCATGAAAAATTTCTCAAAAAATCCACCTAAGAAGTACGGTCGGAGTTCGAGATGCATTACAAAGTTAGTGTACCAAGTTGTGACGTGAAAATAATAAGTAAAACTCACCCTTAAATAGAAAAGTACAAATTGAGTACTGGTTGGTGACACATGTGGGTAGTTGAAAATAAATTTGTACCTACCTTCAAGTTTCGAAGTTGGAAGTCCGGATGCAATTTGTATGCAAACTATGCTTCGAGTTCCAAACCCAAAATACCTTCAAAATGGTTGGAGTTTTAAAATTGAAAGTTTGAATATAGTTTGCATGTAAACTTCACGTTGGGTTCCAACTTCCACTTTGCGAGTGGGGAATTAGACTTCATAACTCAACATTTATCTTACATGAAAACTTAACCCGGAGTTCTATCTCGGGTTTCGGGTTTCAAAAGTTAGCATATAGTTTTCATGCAAACTTCATGTTGACTTCCAAAATCTGAAATCTAAAGAATATTTTTAACACTTAGGCAATTTTTTGACAAATTTTTTGAAAAAATAGAATGTGGTATAAGGAAAAACTTACAATAAATTTTTGAATGTCCTCCTAGTAAGGGAAACTTGGAAAGTTAACAGCTTCTCCTAGGTTATTTTTTAAAGTGTGAATAACTAAGAAAACCCCTATGGGTTCCCTTGTGTCCCTTACCACCAAGATAGAAGGCTAAATGCATAATATATAATGTACCCAACATGTTATTAGTGAGATGTAGTGTACCTTATCTATGTGACCTAACCCTTTTGTAATTTTTGGAGTGACCTTTATCTTTACAAAACTTTTCTCTATAACCTTTGAATTCTTGTAAATGGATGAATCTAGAATATTTGGCATAGTTTAGTGCTTAAAACTTGTACTAGGTACTACCTTAAATGATGTGCAACTAATTTAGGAACCCTTTGAGTTATTTTAGAGAGATATTTGCAATAGTATATTGTGAGAGTTCTAATTCAATTATAAAGTGATATCGACTTGATTATATAACCTCTCATAGGTGAAATGTTATAATAAGGTATACCTTAGGAAGATGAAATGAAACAAAGTAGATATTGAAATTTAAATCAAATATGACAAATGTGAAGGGGAGGGACCATATATGTCTATCAAGACTAGACCCTACATCCAAACCATTTTGTATGTTTTTGAACCAGAGAGATGAATACCAAAACTAAAATTTGTGTCATGAATATCGAACTTGGATACTTCTTCAATGAAATAATATTCCTAAAATTAATGACAGATAAAAGTGTAAAGATAAGATAATTGTAAAAGATCTAGAGAGATGAGGAGATTCGATTATGAATATGATCATTTAACTTAACAAAGAAATATGATAAAATTTAGCATTGCAAAAGGACATGTTACCAACTTTTAGTGTTTAGATTCCCATCTTTAAGTGTTTTATTGAAAATTTCATACTTAAAGGAAAAACATATCTGAGTGTGCACAAAAACATTATCTTTTCCCAAAAAAATTCTTGATGTGTTGGTGTTTGCATGGCCCATGATGAAACTCAGTAACATAGATTGTTGTCAATATATATAATAGAAAGTGAACTTTAACTCAAAGATATAGATAATTCTTGTAACTCTTAACATTGAAAAAATATTCAAATGAGATGAAATATATGGAAGGAGCAAACATGTATTTATTGTGGAGGGATGATCTCCCATTTTTTCATGCCTTGGAAAATTGATATTTATTGTAGGGATGTCATAGGCTTGGGGGTGATCAGTCCCAAATTTTTGCCATAGGAGAGAGTAGAGAAAAGGAAGGATTTAGACTATAAATAAGTTATGTGCTTTTAAACCTTCATTATTTGAGAATATGATGAGAGAGGAGAAAATAATATTCTACAAATATTTCACTTTATGTTCAATGATTTCCAAATTTGGGAATCTAGTGAGAGAATAGGAAATGGTATTTTATGAAGCTCTCAAGTTTTCTTCAAATTTTTACTAAACCCATGGATAATGTTGTTGTAGATGGATCTAGGACAAATTTATACAAACTTGAAAAAAAAACCTCGGAAGGAATGGAAATTTCATGGCCCTATAAATTGTTATAGTGACTAAAATGATCATGTATAATTTTGAAACATTAAAGAGGAGAAGGAGGTCCAAGCCCCAAACCCTACTTTACAACTTAATATCAATAATTTCATGGAGAAGGAAAAAATTACTCATTTGCCTTATAAATTTCTCCAAATTGTGTCTTATATATTTACAACAATGTAAAAATTGTATAAACAACTAATAAAACCTATAGAAATTGAAACATTGAGTGAATCTTCCTCTACCTAGAAAAGTAAAAATGTTCAATACTATACAATGGTCCCCACCATATCATACAATTTTTTCCATGTTTGAATTTTGTCACATTTTAGAATTTGTTACATTTTTAAAGATCTAAGTCCTGCTAATTTTTTTCATGCATCCTTTAATTTGTATCTAACTATAGAAATGTACTAATGAATTCCTTGTTTTGAGGTACATGTGTTAAAACATTTGAATGCATGGATCAAAATAATAGATGTGTACCCATGTACCATAGTTATGATAATATATGTAGGATCACATATAAGGATGGAATAGTTGACACCTTTGAGAACATGCTCCCACAAAGGGGTTACACATGGTGACAACCATGGTGTGGAGAAAAAGTAATATGTAATAAGAATCAAGTATGAATACATGTGTAAATACACTCATAACAAGAAATAAAAAAAACAATTATGTCCTAATCCATACTTGAAATGTATATAAACACCATAGCAATAGTAAACATGTCAAAAATTAAGTATCAATAAAGAATTTCATGGAAAAAAAAAGTAGTGTCATCATCGTAGTATAATCCAAGTGTGTCATAAGCTAGAAATAATAGAGAGATAGAAACAACAATGTACAATCAAGAAAACCATAGAATATGGAAACAAGTCATATGTAGGAATAAATATGTAAACATTGGATACTCACGGTGTCATAAGACAATCATAGTAGAAGGAAATATTGATATCCAAGAGTTTCACACCTCGATTCCCCTCCCACAAAGTGTCAAGGATGAATTTTATGTTTTGGAAAGGTATATATAATTCACACAAGCATGGGAAACCTAGATCAAGTCTTGTGAAAATGAGCAAGGTCCTACCTCTCTTGAAACAAATTTATGCACATAAGAAGGTGTAATATGAAGTTCAACATGGGTGTGGTAAATTCTTCTCTTAGGTTTCATTCTCACTAGGTCTTTGTGGCCAAAATATATGCTCACAATATCTCAATACAAGGGAGAATCAATGTTTATGATTTATATGATGACATTTTCTGGTTCATTCCTAGATTTTGGTGGGACTTTGCATGAGAGTGCAAAATGATAAAATGGTGGAGAATAACCTTAGAAAGGTAAGCGGGAGTGCATGAGAAGATAGTGAATTAATCAATCACTGCACATATGGGAGGGTGTAGGTGTGAAATATTACATGCAAAGAGCATCACCTAAAATCACCATATAATTATGTTATCTCTGAAAAACATCACCCTCTAATTTGTCAAGTATGAATGAATGAGAAATCAGTGTTTTTGGGTAACATGGGATTTTCTCTAAGTGAGTGACCTTTTTTTGAGACAAATCTCTAGCGAAGTTTGGTTCCTCTGCCTATACCTAATGCTAAACTTCTCCTAAGGAAGGAAATGTAACTATCTAATCCTATTCTAACAATCCAAAGGACTAAGGGAAGAGACATATGCATAAAAATGGATATCCTAAGCTATCATAGGTGATAACACCAAGAAAAGGGGGAAATAAACTCTCGGATGATTGAAAATGGGAGTAATATGAAGGAGGAGAGGGCATGTATGAGTTCCATGGTCCAAAACAACATTCAAACTCTCGTTTCCATAGAGCACAACCAAAATAAACCCTGCAAGAAAAGAATAAGTATGCACAACACACCATATAAGAAATATAGTGGAAAGATGATATAATAAACACAAGATTGGGCAAAGAATGACCATAAAAATGGCTTTTATTGCTTCATAGAGATGCACATTCCATTACAATGAAGGCAAAAGGCATGACTCACCTTGAAAATTTCCAAATAATAGGCTTGCAACTCAAAATATGTGTGCAACACTTATAGAAGGATGTACTATCATTCCAAGAGGGTCCAACCTTTACAAATGCACATTCTTATACAATATTTAGAAGATGGGAAAGAGAGAGATGGAAAGATAGGGAAACTCATATTTCCCCTTTTAACCACCAAAACACATGCATTAAATGTCTGAAAATAGGCATGGGTACCCTATCAAGGCCATTCCCCCATGATACTTTTCTTATGGGAGAAGGAATAGGCATCATACTTCATCAAATTAGGTGGTTAAGATTCGGGGTGAAAGATATGGCCATTTAAATTTTAGGGGATTGGGAAGGTCACGGTTGGTTCCACGTGGGTCTCCACAGTTTGAAATAATCCATTTGTTCCAAGTGCATCCAGATCGTCTAATCGAGGAACTTGAGGAAGTTTGGATCTATTATATATGTGCTCATTGGGCTTGTCTTAACCGCATCGGTGCATGGTTTGTGCTTGGGGAAGATAATCAAAGTTTGAGTGGAACTTTGGAATTGTTCTACTTGTTCCATCGGTTCATGTATCCTTTGTATTGTCTATAATACACTTTCCTTTGATTCACTTTACTCGTGTTATTCGGCTAACTCACCCATGCAGGGAATTGGTGATGTGACGAGAATGTTCCTTATGTTCCCAAAAGATCTAATTTAATTTCAATGTCCCCAATCATTCAATATGGGTGATGCAAAAATGTGGTGAATAAAAGGAATGAAGGAACTGTTATCACAAAAAAAAACACCCTCTCGATTTTCTTACAAGTGGATTTAATTACAATAGGTGTTTTTGGAAAACAAGGAATTATCTCTAGTGTGGGACCACGAAACTAAGATAATTCTCTAGAGAAGGCTGGTTCCTCTTCCTAATATAATTACTAAACTACTCTTAATAAAGAAAATACAACTATCTATTCCTATTCTATAATGCTAAGGGACAAGGGAGAAGGGAAATGCATGAAAATTAAGAAATCCTACACTAACAGGGGTGATAGAACCAAGAGAAGAGTGATTGAGACACTCTTTAATGAATGAAAATTGGAAAAACAATGGAGATAGAGAGGGTATGTAGAACACCATATTCTATAACCACACATTCATAACACCATCTATATTAAACATGACCATTTATAGCTTGCAAATGACCAAAAATGCACAAAAATACCTTTAAATGAAATGTAGAGGAAAAAGAATGCAACAAAACACAAGCAAGTGTTAAATAATATCCACAAAACTTGATTTATTTCTTCATATGATCACAAAGTCAACTATAATGAGAGATAGAGGCATGAACCTCTTGTAAAATATGCAAAAATGGAGGTTTGAAGCTCATATACACCTGCAATAACTTGTAGAGAAGTGGAGGAGCATATAGAGAATGTTCAACCCCTAAAAAAGTTCTCCATTACAATATATAGAAGAAAGAAAGGAGGAAGGGAAGAGGGAAATCCTGAAATCTGGGATTCACCCACCAAAAAAGGTAATAAATGATCTAAAAATGGCATGGATGAACCTGCAAACCCATCTCGTCCTTTAGCTTGCTGGGAAAAGAAAAAATACCCAAAATTCCATTAATGCCTTCATATTTACTTGGGATGTGGTTTTTTTGAACCTGGAGAGTTTTCTTGTATTTTCCCACCAACTCCACCTACTTTTCATTTTTTATTGTTTTTGAATGAAGTACTTGGAATTACGGTTCCAATGATTCCATTTTACCTAATTTATGTTAGAATCATAACTTAATGAGAGGGGGTTGAATCAATCGTACAAATTTCTCATTCACTTAACCATTAATATTAGCAACCATTAACACTTAACAATTCACATACATGCCACCATTATTTTTTTAGTATGCACAAAACATCAAAATAACCAAAATACATAAGAAGAGGCACATAGACACAAGATATAATTGGGAAACCCTCTTGGGGAAGAAAATCCACTGAAACTCTACTTATATTACACAAAGAAAATAGATTTAGTGAAGCACCAACTTCACAAGGAGCACCAACCCCTAGTTTAGTAGAGCACCAACCCTACAAGGAGCACCAACCCCTAATTTAGTAAATCAACCACTCTAAAAGGAGGATACAACCCCTAGGATTAATAAGCACAAACTCAGCCTCTTGAATATGTTTGATCTCTAATATTTTTGCTACCACAATCGAAGGAGATTACAAATTCAGCTCACAAACCATAGGTCTCTAACCTTTCTCTTTCTTATTCTTTATCTACTTGTCTTTCCTCTAAAAAATTTATCTCATGTTGTCATATATTCCTTAATATTAAACACATAATATCTTCCCTCAAATCATGCCTTCATACTTGCAAAACAATCTTCTCTAGGTTGCACTACTCCCCATACAAGAGTAGCTCACAATGAGCTTAAACTCCACTTTTATATGAAAATAAACTAAAAACCCAAAGGATGTCAGTATCTCATGAAAAATCAACCCATAAACCTTCATTAAATTCAAATAATATCATTAGAATAGCCACATATGTCCCATTTAGGTCGTCCTAGCTAAAACCCTCATTATATGTGCCAAAAATGGCTCAAAACCCCATGGGCACAAAGATACAAATTCCCTTACATCAAAACCATACATAATCATGAACCATAAAACATTACACATAATTAAAATATAATTTTACATTCATATGTGGTCGTAAATTTTCTCAACCAATTAAATTATTTCATTTAATGGGCCCAATACACTTTGTAAATCACAAAACAACTCTTTTCTACACCCTTCAAAGACTCTGGAAATTTCATTAGGCCACCAAATCACTTCAACATGAGAAAACCATTCCATGTAACAAATTTTTGTTAATTTTCAAACCTTTATAACACTTCTAATCAAGTTATAATCCTTGAATCAACCTCCTTCTCAAACCACAACTACTTTTGTCTTCACCAAATCCACCTAGCAAAAACTCTATTTGCAAATGTTAGCTAATTAAAATATTTATACAAATATTAAAGAACTAAAAATAAATTCATTTGATTCCTATTTTATACCTCTTCTCATTTCATTAGATATAAATCATCACACAATCCATATCATGCTTCAAAACTCCAAACTTGCACCAAAACACATCATGTCTTGCACTAGAAAAAATATTCTTGTCCAAAGAAATACCTATAAACCCTATCAAATCACCTCATAATAAGGTAAAAATAATATAAATGGAAACATATGTGAATCTTCTTACCAAAAATAACTTGAATCATCTTCAAAATCCACATGTAGCTCAAGATATAGAAATTTTATCAACCCTACTTTTTGAGACTACAAAACTACCCTTTGACTAGTCAACTTGAATGGACCTCGAATGAAAGTGTAACTAAATTAAAATTTCCTTAGACCTCCATGTACATAAATATTATCTCACATACATCATGCACCATCAATTTAGCATGCTACTCCTTTGGACAACCTTGTCCCAAAACCTTATTCTTCAGAAATTGACCTATTTGAGTGGGGCCCACTCATCACCATGACCTCAACCATACATTTCTGGAAATATAAGAGAGTCCTATACAACATCCAATCATAAATTTTTATGTACCAATAAAAAATTTGTCACTATACCTCTCTTTGTAAAACGACTCCTAACTAGGGTTTAACTAGGATTTTAGACCACTTTACCTTCTTAATATTTGTTCATAACACCATGACGATAAATGGACCTAAATATTTTTAAAAACTTTATAGAATCACTATATAAACATATCTGAAATCCACAATGTCCCATGCAAAACACACAATTCAAAATGAGCATCAAAAGTTTGAATTTGAGATGGATTTTCACTTGTTCTTGACCCTGTCTCACATAAATTGTCATAACTTACAAAATTATCATCCTATAAACCTAATTTTTTTCTCAAATCACCATGACATATCACACTAACATATCCAATCATCATAATTTCAATTCCATACTTCAATATCTCCATTCATTAAGACTTACCTTTGTGTACATGTTTGTTTCTCACTGTAGAAACTAGGGTCAACTGAAAGAATGCAATAACTCATCATGAAGTTCCTAAAAATGACCCAAAAATACCTAATATGCCATTATATACCTTAATTCATGATTCCATGAGCTTATATAGCTCCAAAACACATTGTCACACCTCCAAGCAACCATACCTTCTCCTAATGAGCACTTGTAACATGGCTAAACACATGTATTTACATCATACAAGTGTTGTGAGTGCCAAAAAAACCCTCCAAACCTTATATTAATCATTTCAACATGCTTTTCAAGCATCCAAGAATCTCATACTTTCATGCAACATCAGCTAGGCACTTGAATAGGCTTGTAAGAGTAAGCAATCCTCACTAAATCTCACTATATCAGCACATACACATCTGAACAAGTATGTCAACATCATTTATGTCATTATATTACCCTAAAACATCATCCACTTTGTCATTAATTTGGTTTTGCATCAATGACAACACCTAATAGGACCACATGCCAATAATCTCCCCTTTTTCATTGATGGAAAACATCCTGAACTTCTCCCCTTTTTACATTAATGACAAAGGCATACCTATAGTAGTATACACTTCAATTTCTTTAGCTTTATATCATCATGTTTTGGCTGGAAACATCAACCAAAGGTCTCAAACTAGCTCAAACTTTGAATTTTTCTCAAAAGCTTATTTTTTCCTTCATTTCAAGCATGCACACATGCTCCTCCTAGGACAAGCATATACATCATCTGAAAACATCAATAAAGCATGAATACATCATCCAATTACATTTTTAGGATAAAAACAACATTCTCAACCTTTTAGGCATGTGAAATAGGAAATATCTTCCTTATCCCTCATTTTAGCCTTGAAGAAGCAAATGTAGAAAGACAACATTTGTAACATAATCCTTAGGAACATGCCAAAAATGTGATCAAAGATCACAAAAATCCATCATACCTTAATTTTGAGCATACTCCATCTTTTCTAGGCATAACTTAGGCTTGTCATATACACTTTTCTTGCTATCAAACTGAACCAAGGACTCATTTCCCTAATTAGACTCCTCGATGCATTTAAGATCAAATTTGGTGAGAAAATTAGCAGCAATTAAGTTATGGCTCAACATTCTATCACTCCCCTTGAGAAAATACCAACATAATGTAGTAGAAAAGCACAAATTTGAGTAGCTTACTTTGATATTTGGCATGAAATCACTTTGAACAAATTCTTCCTAGTCCTAAGTTGTCTTCACCATCATGTTAGACTAACATAATGAATTCAAGAATCAAATACACTATGATGACATCAACTACATAGCTCAAATGCCTTATAAACTTCATATAATCATCTAGAATTAGTCTTACTTTCTCCCCCTATCTAGCAAGGCACTTACAAACCTATAACACCATATTTTGCTCAAAAGGAAATATCTTCCTATAGTACCTTGACAACACATACCTCAAAGACATCTTCATGACATACCATCACTTATTCCTTCTTCATCTTGGAATGATAATACTATAGCTTCTAACTTATTCTCATTGAGTCTAATCACGGACTTAGATAACACTCGATACAAATCACAATTTACACTTTTGAGTCATTGTAGGTATTCATTGCATAATGTATCCGAGAGTGCAAAACTATCGATTCAAATTACTTTTGAGACATAACAGGATGTAAGACACATGTAACAAGTTATTTCAGTCTACAATACTAGGCTTAAGTTCATGAAGATTTATCCTTTCATACATTTGACGCAGATCTACTAACCCTAGATAGGGTTTAGTCTTTATACAAGTTTTAAGCTACTTAAAACATTGTCATTGTTCTTTGAATTCATGAATTTTATTTACTTAGAATTTCATAAAATTATGATGAGAAATTGAACTAAAAACCTTCTTTCAATCTCCTAAGTGACACCATAAAAGAAAACTAAGAATACTTTCCTTTCCACTTGCATGTAAAATCAAGCTCATAAGTGATCTCCTTGTTTCTATTATCATCTTCAGACTAGTACCATACTGAATTAGTCCTCTATGAATCATTTATGACCCCTTGAGTGTGCATATATCCTTAAAAATTTCCCTTTTCATCTCTCATTTATTCTCATAATTCTTGTTCTGGGATATTACATCATAACTCATCTACAAGACCCCTAATACTTCAACACATTATGCAACCTTAAACCATATTGATGATACCACACATGTCCAAAAGCACCACACTATACCTTGATACTTACACTTTCCACTCATTCATTTTTGGCCTCAAATAGTTATACTTTTCTAGAATCTCATACTATGATTTCAAGGATCATATCATCCTTTACAACCCCGATTACTATAAGAGATACATTTTTCATCTTCTACATTGTTAATTATGACATGAGAGACAACTTCATAGCATTATGCTCATTTGAACTACTAGACACACCTGATAAATTTAATTACACCTTATGATTAACTTTATGGCAACATTAACCACTTAGACTTGACTCTAAACACCACATATACCATATATAGAGACAAAAACATAGATTTTTTTATGAATATGATTGAACTTCACACATAAGAAAAATGTTCTCCTCTAACTATATCTTCATGATAACTTTCCATTGGTCCTTAAGTCCATCACAAACCTATTTCAAACATGTAGATCAACTCTTTTCCATACACTGTTATGTAACAACAACTAGGGTTTTAACATCAAAACCTCATTGTGATATATTTACAAGATCAAATCATATATACTTGCATATGTTTACTTATGAACCTTTGAATCTTTCAGCCTCCTTAGAGATCACTATTCTCAGACCTTTATACCTATAGATCACACTTCAAAAGATGTAATTCCTCAACATATAGGATTCAAACCACTGATCTCAAGTAACATGAGATACCCCATATATGTAGCTTGCCTAGATAGTATTAGGTCTTCTTTGCACTATCACAGAGTTTGATCTTTATACATCTTGGGAGAAACAAAATGGTCATGGCCTCAACATGTCCTTGGAGTTTCTTATCTTCATGCAAACATAATATCTTCTTTACTAACTCACTCCAGATTTCATGACTGGGAGGAACTTTATCACTCACTTTATTACAACTTGCACTTTCCTTAATATGCTTGAATACCATGACATAAGTACCATTAGTACTTCCTTACCTGTAGTACATAACTCTTTCTACTATAAACTTCATTCAAAATCTACATAGATAGCACAAGAACTTTATGATTTCTATGACACTCATTCATAGTATAACAACTCAACTGAGCACCCTGAGAAACACACACAACTCTAATATCCCCCTAGGAGAATGTATACTTCTTAAAATATTTGTATCTTAAAACAACAATAATAATGAGATAGGTTAGCATAATAGATCATGGTTAGCTGAGAGACTTCATGGAGAATTCAAAACACATTGTTTACTTGATAAGGTAACTTTCAACTCATATTATCTTGACTTGGGAGCACATTTTTGATATTGAAATATTGAACTTCAAGGACCTTACATACATGGTTTTGACAGGAGTATAAAATTACAATATCCTGGTACATCTTTCATGATATGAAAAATTTCTCATGGGCATCAACAAGACCCTTATACTTTCTAAGAAAATCCAAGCCTTAACATGCCTCTTTTCACATTTTCTTTGATATAGATCTTGACTTACAATGTAACTAGACTATTATGATGACTCAATTCAAATGAAAAACACATGAAAAGCCATTTACACTTGTAAACAGAACTCACACCATGATAAGAAAAACCTCTTAATATGAATCAAAGATAGGATTATCATTTCCATTATTTTTATACTTACAAGATTATAGACATGATTACTAGCTTTTGAAACATTGACATTACCACTTTGATAGTCAAGACATGTTGAGAAACTCCTCTTTGAAGAAAAAATAGTTTTACACTTTTGAAAGATAAAGATACATTAATTGAGAGTTAGAAACTTTTGACAAGACGCAACATATGTACCACTCAACAATATGAATGTAACCTTTGATATACATAGATCAGAGTCTCACAATAATAAAATGACAGTCATGTCATATTTTAGAACCAAAGACTAGAAGATCTACATGACACTTCAAGAATGTGACTCATGAGGACAATAAATTCACTTAGACAAGGCAACTAACATGATCAAGAGACATAAATGAACACACACTTAGACTTAGACACCTTATAATGAAAAAATACTAAAAGCATCATGAAGATATTATTTGACATACCTTATTCCTTTTGAGGTGTCCAATACACCTAGCTCCTTCAACTTTTCATGTATTGTAGCATGGAGAGACAAATGATCTTCTTCAATTCTAATCCCTTTAACTAAAGAAATCATCCTTGACTATGCTTGGGCCTGAGAAAAAAAAATTTCCACCTTGATTCCATTAGAATCCTTATTCTTTGTAAGATTTTACTCTTGAACCTTCACATCCTGGAGATCAATTCTCTTGTCCTCATATATAGGACTGATATTCCTCCTCAAAGCACTCTTCCACTTTTCCCATCTATAGCTTGAAATCTGCTGGTAGCTTTTGGAGTTTCACCAAGATGATAGAATATAACAATGTGTCTATGTTGGTGACATTTGAAGAATAAAAATCATTATTCTTTATTCTAGGTTAAAACACACTTATACACAATCTTTAGCTCTATGTCCATACTCACAACATGAGTAGAATTCTCCCTTGAAGATACCTACACCATTCTCAAAAGATTTTTTCCTGAAATCTCTAGCTCTATGACTAAAATCATGACAAACAAATCATGAACCATTGATTAAAGAGCCATACCTTATAGAATTAGATTTTCTAATGGGGTTAGATCTCTTAAAATCAATCCTCTTAGTCATTTTCTCATCTAATTTTGAACTAGGACCATCTTCATGATCTTTCTTACCTTGAAACCCTAGGTCTATTTTCTCATCTAAATCTCTTTGAACTTTCAAAAACTCAATGAGAGTGCAAAATATATTCTAAAATATCTCATACATCTTCAACTCAATAGTTGCATCCTTAAAATCTGATTCAAGGGATTTCAAATTTTCTTCATACTTGGAACAAATATCTTCTTTCTCCTTTAGGGAATTAGACAAATTTTCCATTCAAGATTCCAAATCCTTGGTGGCTTGATTATGATTTATCTCCATATCCTTTACATGTATTTCATGGGCCTCAATACATGATTGACCTTTGATTCCTTCTTCTCAATATGGCCTCAATATCTGAATACTTACCCATTGTTTGTGCTTCAAAGGATCTCCTTCAAGATGCTAAACTTACTTCACAAGGACCTTCTCTGATACCAATTGTTAAAATAAAAATGGACTTAGAGGGGGTGAATCATTCCTACAGATTTATCATTCAATTAACCATTAATATCAACAACCATTAACACTTAACCATTCACACACATGCCACCATTATTTGTTTAGTATGCACAAAAAATCAAAACAACTATAATACATTAGAAGAGGCACATAAACACAAGATATAAGTGGGAAACCCTAATGGGAAAAAACCCACTAAAATTCTAGTTATATTACATAAATAAAATTTATTTAGTGAAGCACCAACTTCACAAGGAACACCAACCCCTATTTTAGTAGAGAACCAACCCTACAAGGAGCACAAACCCCGATTTAGTGAAGCACCCACTCCACAAGGAGGCTACAATCCCCTAGGATGAATAAGAACCAACTCATCCTCATGAATATGTTTTATCTATGATATTGATGATACCACGAGATGATGGAGATCACAAATTCATCTTAGAAACCCTAGGTCTTCAACTTGGCTCTTTCTTCTTATTTATCTACTTGGCTTCCCTCTAAACACTTCATCTCATGCTGTAGTATCTTCTTAAATATGAAAAAATATGATCTTCCCTCTAATAATTCCTTCATACCTGCAAACAAATATTCTCGAGGTTACACTACTCCCCATGCAAGACTCGCTCACCAAATGAGCTTAAAATCCACTTTTATTTACAAATCAACTCATGCAAACCAAAAAGAGTTTGGTACCTTAGGAAAAATTCAACCCATACACCTTAATTAAATTTAAATAACATTATTACAATGGTCACATATGACCCATATAGGTCGACCTAGCTAAAAACCTCATTACATGTGCCAAAAATGGATCAAAACCTTGTGGGCACAAAGATAAAAATTCCCTTACATAAAAACATACATACTCATGACCCATAAACCCTTACACATGATTAAAATATAATTTTACATTTATATATTGTCGTAAATTTTCTCAACCAAATAAATTAATTCATTTAATGGGCCCAAAGATACACTTTCTAAATATCAAAATAGTTGTTTCCTACATCCTTAAACACCACGAAAACTTCATTAGGCCTCAAAATCACTTAAACATGAGAAAAATATGTCATGTAACAACTTTATAGAAATGGAATAACCTGTAGATAAATTATAAGCAAGTTATAATCCTTTAATCAACCTCCTCTTCAAACAATAGCTACATTTCTCTTTCACCAAATCAATCTACCAAAAACACGATTGCAAAGGTTAGCTCCTAAAAACATTTCTAAAAATATTAAATAACTCAAAATGGATTCATTTTATTCCAAATTAATCCCTATTTTAATTACATCTAATATAAATAATCACCCAATCCATCTCATGCTTAAAAGAACTCAACAATTACATCAAACATATCTTGCCCTACACTGGAAAAAATATTCTTGTCCAAATAATGACATGGAAACCCTATCAAATCACCTCATCATGATTAAAAATGCATATCACTAGAAACATATCTAAATCATATTTCTAACAAAACTCTAATCATCTTCAAACTCTACATGTAGCTCAAGATATAGCCATTTCTACTGAACCCTACTTTTTGAGACCACAAAAGCGCCCTTTGACCAGACAACTTTGAATGAACCTCAAATGACCATGTACCTTCATGAAAATGTCCTGAAAACTCAATTTAAATAAATATTATCTAACATACATCATTCATAATCAATGTAGTATGCTACTCCTTTGGACAACCTTGTCCCAAAACCTTATTGTTCAAAAATGGCCTTTTTAAGTGAGACCCACTCATCACTATGATCTCAACTAGAAATTTATGTAAATATAAGAGATTCCTATAAGACATCCAATAATATATTTTTAGGAAACAATAAAAATTGATTCACTATACCTCTCTTTCTACAAACTTGCTCTTAGCTAGGGTTTAACTAGGGTTTTAGACCACTTTACCTTCTTAACATTCATTCATAAAAATGTGATGATAAACTAACCTGATTATTTTTTGAAACCTTATACACTCACCATAGAAACATATCTTAAATAAAAATGTCCCATACAAAGCAAAAATTCACAACAAGCATCAAAAGTTCAAATTCGAGTTGGATATCACTTATTCTTGACCATGTCTCACATAAACTATCATAACTTGCAAAATTCTCATATGAAAAATCCTAAAATTTTCCTCAAAGCACCATGACACATAAAAATAACATCTCTAATAATCATAATGTCGATTCCATACATCAATCTCTCTATTCATTAATATTTACCTTGTGTACATGTTTGTTTCTCACTATAAAAGCTAGGGTCAACTGAAAGAATGCAATAAATCATCATGAAACCTCTAAAAATGACCCAAAAATACCTAATATTCCATTATATACCTGAATTCATGCTTCCATGAGCTCATATATCTCAACACACATTTTTACACCTCTGAGTAACCATACATGCTCCCAATGAGCACATGTAACATAGCTAAACACATGTATCTACATCATGAAACTGATATGAGTTCCCAAGCACCCTCAAAACCTACTATCCATCATGTCAACATGTTTCTCAAGCATCCAAGAATCTCATACTTTCATGCAACATCACCTAGGAACCTGAATAGGCTTGCAAGAGCAAGCAATCCTCACAGAGAATCTCACCGTATCAACAAAAACACATCTTAACTTGTATGTCAACATCATGTATACCCTAAAAAATCATCCAATTTTTCATTAATGTTGTTTTTCATCAATGAAAACACCTAATAGGACCACATGCCAACAATTTAGTGCCTTGGGGGCGAGTTGTTCCCCATCAAGCTCGGGAGTCCATTGGCTCGTTTGCCACTCGGCCTTCGAGATTTGAATTATGCCCACATTCCCTAATGGGTTATGGTATTTTATTTTCTTGATCCTACAAGTATCTCACCACATAGCTCAGTGAGCTACCTCATGTCAACCCTTCCCTTAAATGTCCCGAGCTATCCTTATACCTCTAAGCTCGGCTTCCACAAACAAGTCACCATCTGTATCGATTGGCCTTATAACTCCTAGCTCTAAGTTTCCCATGTTCTTGGTATGTGGAGAAATCATATCCATAGGGAACTTACATCCCCATAGAATTTTGTTCCATTCGGACCTTATGGACCCGAAACCTCGATTCGGCTATAACTAACTCCCAAGCCCACTTTGCTTGTATTGCGGCTCTCATCGCATTACAGGAACTCGTCCCCCTATAATACTTTTTTATGCAGGTCTCACAAGCCTAATATGTCTGATTCATGGGAAATAAACTCCTGTGGTCGTGTTGTGTAATGATATTAGGCTCTCGAGGAACTCATGTCCCCGCGACCCATTCTCGCTTTATGACTCTTTGGGCCTACAACTCGCCTCTTGACCAAAATAAATAGAGATCTCCCCATCAATTCCCTTGTGATATTCACTCTCCTCATCAATCTCACGATAAAATTGATCAAATTTCCAACTCCTTTCATAGTTCAAAGGACCCCACCAAATCACCGAGTTAACTCATCCGTATACGCTCACCCGTAGCTCAACTATGTGCTCGCCCAACTACCTAAGAACCCAATGCAATTTTTCACTATTTTCTCCAATTTTATCCAACTATTTGGGTTTCTTAGAAACAAGAAATGCCTTAAGCTTGAAATAACACCCTAAGCATAAAAATACCTCTTGAACATGAAATTAGCTTGATTTTTACAGCTTTCTCATTAAGATCCCACCAAAGCTTCTCGGGCTCCAACTATCCCAATTATCTATTTTTTCCAAGGGAAAAAGGGATAACAATTATGGCGACTCAACGGGGCCATATGCTTGCTAGATGAAGTGATCAATGGCCTTATTGTATCCATTGGGCATGTATTCATCTTGAGTAACCTAAAATTGATTTATTTCTTGTCCGAATTAACCATCTCACATTATGAAAGTCTTCTAAAAAGGGTTTTATGTGAGTGAAAAATTGTTTTGAACTTGAAATTCACCATTTTCCTTCAGTAAACTGATTTGAAATTGAATTTTCCACCCTTGCACATACTCGTAACATTTTCTAGATTTGAAGATGAACAACGAAACTACTTGGGCTACTCACAAATTCATAATATTTTCTTGAACAAGATCCAATGAGTGCGGAAAACTTAGTGAGGTTGATATTCTTCTTGAAAATAATAAAAACCTTGAGTAAATCGGAGGAGGGATGCCCACTAAGGCTTAGAACATACAAGTGTTATGAAACATGCCCTATGAAATGCTTCAAGTTGCCCCTAAAACTAATTTTCTGATCGAAGAAGAGACACTAAAAGCTAAAAATGCAATTGATCTAAAGAGACAAAAGAATGAGAAAACTAAAACTATCTCTAAATCTGATTTTTAGTTTCTCTGCATTTGAAATTTCTTGGATATGGTAACTATTTCCTGTAACTTTGAACTTCTTCCAACAACACCTTCTTCTCGGAATCATGATGAACTATGCAACAAGACCATCCGGAAGAAAAAAAAACTATGTAAAGCACTTAGAGAAGGGAAACCTATTCTACTAATAAAACATTGTGTTGAAAGCACTTCAATAACAAACCTTCTAAACTAATATGTAAAAATATGATATTTCCACTTCAATAACAATGCTTTAAATATATTCCATTGAATTGAATCTACAATTATTCCCTATTCAATTTTAATAGTTGGAAATTATTATTTTTATTACATCCCAAGATCATGTAGGGACCACTCCATATAACATAAAACTTTGAATGTTTACTTGGTTTAGTCTAGTCAACATCCCACTTTAGAACCAAATCTCCCTCTTGGAAGCTTCTGGTTTTGGAAATTTTGTCAAAAATCCTCTTGATTAGAGCTTGATCATTTTCCATGGTTTTCATTTCTTGGTCTCTCAGCTCCTCCAACTCCATGAGTTATACATATCTAACTTCCATGGATCCAAATTTAGATAACTCCAACTTCTTGAGAAGCTCCAATGCTAGAAATTCAAGAGATATAGGTAGCCTAGATTATTTTCCATATATTAGCATGTAGGGAGGGCTACCAAAGGTGGATCTCTTGGGTGTGATTTATGAGCCCACAAGACTTATTTCAGTTTGATGTGTCATCTCCTCTTATTCTCATTCAAATTTTTCCTTATAATCCTCTAGATATTCTTTTTAGTGGATTCAACTTGACCGTTACCCCAAGGGTAATAGTTAGAGGAAGTTATCATATATATATATATATATATATATATATATTTTTTTCTTAAACATCCCGATCAGAAATTTAAGCCCCAAGGAATGCTAAAGCATTATCATATATGATAGTAGATGGGACACCAAACCTGGTTACAATTACTTTATAGAAATCTAGTATGCTAGACTTATTTTCCTCTTTGAGTACCACTACTTCAGTCCACTTGGTGAAATAGTTATTTGTTGTGAGAATCCACTTATGGCCTTGGATTGAGTTTAGATTGATGAACCCAATGAAATCTAATCCCCACTATATGAATGGTTGATCTATTGAGATTGGGTGGAGAGGAAGTGCTGCAAATTTTTATTTTCCTATGAAAAATGCACATTTCTTGCACATCTTGATCCATGCATAGCAATCACTAAATATAATGGGCCAATAGTAACCAGCTTTCATGATCCGAGAGTTGTGACTCATGGATCAAAGTGGCCTCTAACTTCCCCATCATGGAACTCATGCAAAAATTTGTCAATTTCATTAGTTCCAATGCACCTTAGTAATGTTGGGTTCTTGAAATGATCCTCTTCACAACCAAAGTTAGGGGACAACAAGTCCATCCTCTTTAATGGGAGAGGTTATCTTATTGAAAGCAAGTAACAAAATTATATACAAATGTACAACTTTCAAAGCATGGAGTCCTTGATACTTTGAAACATTTTATGCCCAAAGATCATAAATACGAAAAGATGGAAGAATTAAGGAGACGAGGAAGGAGGAATATAACAATACCTTCGGGAGATATAGATGGCGAGTATCACCTTATACATATTAAACAAGGGAGATGCGAATAGAATCATTCGCTTTTCATTACCAATATAATTCCAGAGACACAAAGTTCTAGAAATCATATAAACAAGAACACAGTTTCTTATCATAAAAGATGGATGATTCCCAAGTTTTAGACACGAAAAGAAGAAAAGTAGAGGAAGAAAGGGGAAAAATTCTATATTGATTACTTTAAATCTATTACTTTACAGAGTACCAGGATCCAACCCAAACAATAGCATGGAGAAGCCATTAAATAGTTTCCAAGAATGGTTACATCGGTTACAAAAATGATGAAAACTGATTCAAGAAACCGATGTCTGAGTCTCTCCAATGCCTCGGTCATTTCCATGTCTAGCAGCAAAACCAGATGCATTGAATCATGGGCATCCATGTGGGAGAGATTTAAAATGAAGCGGGCCTGCGGACGCCTTTTGCATTTTGTGCCTTTTGGAGAAATGGAATTTTGGAACATTTTGGCCCACCCACCCACTTTTGATACAGTCTTGACATGTGGCCTTACTTGAGTGGGGACAGAGTCATGGTTCACTTTTATAATTTTACCTCTTTTTAATGTGGGCTCAAAAACACAAATTGCTCCGTCGGCCCACCTCCCACTTTGACCTTCGATGCGGGCTTAATATTTGACTTTTTCCCTTGGCATGGGTGGGGTTGCGGGTCACTTTTTAACTTTAAGCTCCTTTAATGAAAACAAGGCTCAAATTATAGAATATCCCCGATGGCCCACTTTCCCACTTTGACTTTCTATGTAGGATTAATATTTAACTCTAGACACGTAGAGAGCCGACGCGCCCATTTGGAACCTGCGTTTGGATTTTGCCTTTGAAATTGCACCAGGACTAACACGTGGAGAGCTCTACCAATTCTCTTATACTTAGCTGATTTGTGCCTACTTCCCACTTGACTTATGTTGACCCTTAGACACGTGGAGAGATGGCGCTCATTTGATTTTCTGATTTGGATATGCCTCCTGAAAATTATGTCGGTGATGTGTGGCTCCTTTTACCGGTCCTGGAATTTTCAACAGCCAACTCTATCTCTCCTTTGACTCTGACCATGTGGTGATCTCGGCACTCATTTGGAAACTAGCCTATGGATTTTCCTTTGAAATTATGCCGAGGATGACACGTGGAGAGATCCGCCGATTATTTTATACTTAGTCAATTTAAACAATCGCTTTGTCCCTTTTTGGACATGGAACACATGGAGGACTGGTACAACTTTGAGAACTACCCTTGGCTTTGACCCTTAAAATTGTGTCAATGAGGCACGCGGCGATGTCCACTAAACCTTCCATAATTAGCCAATTTAGGCTTATTTTGTCTTCATTTTAGACACAGGACACACGGAAAGCCTGTGCTTATTTGAGGACTATCCTTTGGGCTCTACTCTTAGAGTTGCATCGTTTGGATGCATGGAGGCTTCCGTTGTCACTTGAAACATGGCCATGCCACATCCAATCAGAGATGTCCACGTACTACCCATGGATGTTGGGGAAAACATTGGAGGGAGGATACACCCATCGTTCCCGATCATGGGAAGAAATAAAAGAAGGGGAAAAAATCCACCATTACGCCTAAATTTCTAATTATTCTCCATGGAATGGAAAATACAAAAATACCAGGCTCGACAAGATCCAATACTCCAATGTACTAACTCAAAATTTTCAAAACTTGACTTCAAAAAGAGGGGAATTTTAGGATGACATTTCTAGGGATTACTTGACAGAGGAGGAGGCAAGACCAAGAACCATAGGAAAACTCGGGAAAGTAGACTAGTTCCTTATCCATTGGGAAAATAGAGTCAAAGGTAAACCAACACAAAAGACAAAACACATGAAAAGAAAACAAACCAAAAGGAAGAACAAAAACAAAACACAAAGGAACAACCCAAAACCAAAACACTATACAAAATATATAGAAGGACCACCTAGTCACCTAGGACTTGAAAAACTTCAAATACTACCCACTATAAGGAAGTGGGAGAGGAGAACCATCCATATAATCCAAATAGAATGAATTTTCTCTAGCAAAGTGCCTAATTTTAAAAGGACCAAGCTAAAGGGAATCAAACTTACCATGGCTTCCTCAAGGTTCATGCCTTTTATCCCACAATAGAACAATGTCTCCTACTTGAAAATCTCTTGGGTCTAGATTTCTTTTCAAACAAAGCTTTCACCTTCAGTTGATGAGTTGATATCCTATCAAAAACTTGCAACCTATCTCTTCATTCAACTTCTAGAGATACATGATCATCTTGTCCAAGGAACTAACAAAACTTGAATCTTCAATATCCTTCATTAAGTGTAAGGCTAGTAATTCCACTATCACTAGTAACTGAGCTTCAACACCATACACCACTTGAAAAGGAGACATCTCAATTTCTCTTTTGGGTGTAATTCTATCTACCCAGAGAGCATCATAGAGTTTCTTGTGCCAATTCCTCTGAGAGTCATTGACAAGCTTTCGAATGATGGTTACCAAATTCTTGTTTGTTGATTCTACTTGTCCATTCCTTGGGGTATTAGTCTAAAGAATGAGTAAGGGAAATTCCATAACCGTAGCAGAAATCCATCATCTCAGAAGAATAAAAATTTGAAGCATTATCAGTCACAATCTTGTTTGGTACCCCAAACCTTATCAATATGTTCTCCTTAATGAAATTACACACTACCTCAGAAGTAGTGCTTTTGACTGGGATGGCCTCTACCCACTTTGTGAAGTAGTATGTAGTAGTTAGCAGCACATGAGAATTCCTAAAGCACCGGGAGGGTGGGTTAAGAGTTCCAATGAAATCCAATCCCCACTGTTGAAAGGGCTCATCAATCACTACTAGTTTTAGTGGCAAAGCAACCAACTTAGGTCTCCCAAAAAAAAAGTCCGACATAGGAATCACATTTACCTACCCATTTGAATGCATCTCTAAATAATGTAGGCCAATAGTACCCAACATGAAGGATTTTGTGGATAGTGATGGTAGAAGAGAAGTACCTCCATAGCCTCGATCATGAAAAGTTGAGAACAACTTCTTCATTGATCTTTGTCTACACATTTCAAGAATCTTCCATCTATGCCTCACTTGAACAAAGCATTCTCCCATAACACATACTTGTGCGAACTTATCTTTATAGCCCTATTCTCCTTATCACTCAAGTGAGATGGAAAATCTCCATAGGTAAGAAAATGTGTAATATCTACATACCATTCATCTGTTGAACTCGAGGAAGATGACAATAGGAACATTAACTGCTTTCTTTAGACAATGTTGCATCAACTCCTTCAACAATAAGTTCACACAAGCCTTTACCCCAAACTAGCTTAGTTGGCTTAATATCCAGGTCATATTCCTATACCTTTGCTACCCAATTACCTCTCTCTTAGTTCCAAACTCTGTTGTGTGAGAATAGAATTAATGGTTGTATCAAGAACAATCACAACAGAGAGTGATAATTAAGAATATAAAAATGAAACTACTTGACAACTTTGACCACTACAAAAGCATGTTTATCCATCATAGTATATTTCAACTCATGAGATTTCAGAACATATCTCATGAAGGCAATAGGAATCTCATGATCCTCAGAATTCTTCTGAGTCAGCACAACAGCTAGGGTAAACTCTATAGCATAACAATAGATGATAAAGTCCTTATTGAAATCAGGACATGCCAAGATGGGGGTTTTAGCAATGGCTTGCTTAATACCTTCAAATTCCTCCTTACCCTCAGAAGACCAACCAAATTTTTTCTTTCCTTTCATCATGTGAGAAATGCTCATAGTCAACTCTACAAAATCAAGGATGAATCTCCTCAGGAAATTAATCTTACCAAAGAAAGAGTGAACACCCTTTTTACTTGTGGGAAGAGGAATCTATTGGATTGCTTGAACTCTTTCTAGATCTATCTTGATTCCCTCTTTGGAGACAATGTGCCCAACAAATTGCCTTCAAAGTGACATAAAAGAAAAAAATTCATTGGATTAAGAGAGACTCCATGTTCTCTACACTTTTGGAGGAATGCTTCAAGATGCTTGAAAGTGATCTACCCTTATTTTGGAGAAAACAATCAAATCATCAAGGTACACAACCACACACTTTCCCTTCAAACTACCAAAATCCAAGTCCATTTCCCTCTGAAAGGTGGCACCAGCATTGATAAGACCAAAAGGCATTCTCTTGTAAGAAAAGGTGCCCCAAGGAGTAGTGAAAGCAGTTTTGTGTTGATCTGGGGTACTGACCTCCACTTGATTATATCCAGAGAATCCATCCAACATAGATAACATCTCAGAGCCTGTAACAACTTGCAAAACCTGATCCATCATGGGAAGAGGGTAGTTTTCCTTCAGAGAGGCTTGATTCAAATTCCTAAAATCCACACAGATGTGAATCTCACCATTCTTCTTCCTGACAGGCACAATGTTGGCAATCCACATTGAATGGTGTATAGGAAAGATGATTTTTTCCTTTAGAACTTCTAGATCTCCTGAAAAATAGTTCCAAAGCAACCTTGGGATTATACTTGCCTTTAATTCTAATTGAATGTTTGATCCCAAGTTTCAAAGGGATAAAATGTTGCATCTCCTTTGGCTAAAAATCCTTGAGATCATCATACAAATAGGCAAGGACATTAACATACCTTTTCAATAAATTTAGTGCCTTCTTCTTTTCCTCTTGAGTACAAATTTCACAATGTTCACCATCTTAGGTTCATCAAGACTCCCAATATTCACTTTTTCACACTTAGCAAACTGCCAAGCTCCTTGGGAAGTTTTAGACTTAATGTACCTGTCATGCTTATCAAACAGGTCCTCCAAACTCACCAGCCCTTTAGGGATCTTGTTACCTTTCAAATTTGATGCACCATCTTGATCCATCTCTTCATTAATATCCCTTCATTAGAGGAGATACACACTCTCTAGGAAAGGTCTCACTTCCTTCAAAATACAGCTGGTCAAAATTATCCCTAAGCTCCAAGAAAGAGAGCAAATGCTGATCATCATTGAAAACCTTCCAGTTATTTGCATTATCTAGTATGCTGGGCCTATGAATCATTTCAATGGTAAATTTCTCCTGAGAGAAATCTGGATGAGGAATCAGCAAAGATCCTGAGATAGCTAGAGAATCATCTCTAGTGTTCCTTTCTCTTGGCACAACTTCAATGGAGAAAGCATCAAGAAACTCAATGGAATCCTAGACAAGATTCCTATAATGTTTCAATCTCCTATTCTTGACTTGAAAAATATCTCTGACCTATTTCACAATAAGCTCTGCATCACCACAAGCACAAATATTCTTCACTCCCATCTCTTTTTCCATGCTCAATCCTAGTATGAGTGCCTCATATTCAGTTGTATTGTTTGTATTTTCAAAACAAAGCTTGAAGGAGAAAGGATGAATGTTCCCTTCGGAGATGTCAACACCACTCCAGCCCCAAAACCAGCTGAAGAGTAGCTTCCATCAAACTCCAGAGTCCAAATGCCATTGGGGTCATGAATAACTCCCTTAGGAAGCCTTGCCTCATCTTGTGACATGATCATGTAGTTCCCATGCCCTACATCCTCATAGAGTATATGTGCTTTTGGGTCATCAGTCTTTTGCACAATGTACTCAGTCTATTTCTCAGGTAGCAGCTTCTTCATTTTTCCATTGACTAGGATCAAAGCATGTGACCAGTCCATTTGAATCTCACCTCCTACCTCCTTATAGAAATTTCTACTCAGCAACATCCCATAAGAGGGAGGAATATTAGCTACCAAAATGGTGGCTAAGACCCTTTTCTCTGGAAAAGCAGCAAAAGCTACTTGTGCATATTTAATTCTACCAACCAAAGGTACTTTCCTACTTTCCATGGAATAACAGGAACCAAAGGCACGTGTTAGGGTCAGACCCAGAGCATGAGCTACCTTTGCAGGCATTACATTATCTGATGCTCCTGAATCTATAACACAATTACTGAGTTTATGGCCAGCTATGAGAAGAGTCACATAAAATGGTTCAATTTTCTCATTAGGGGAAGTGACTGTAGCCACAAGGCTTGATTGAGGTGAGGAAGAGGGGGTGGGAAAAAGGCCTTTAGAAGTATTGATGAGACTTTGGATTTGGAATTTACAAAGTTTACCATTTTAGCAAAAGCTTTTGGATGAGTCTGGTAAAACTCTACCTCTGAAATTTGGATTTTAGTATTTTTTAGGTGATCAATAATATCAAAAGATCCAAAGGTAGATGGGGCATCATTGCTAGGAACTTGAGAGACTCTTGATCTATCAATTTTAGGATCTGAAGGAGAAGGAGTTTTGGAAATAGAAGTAGAAGAAGAAGGATTGGAATTACTCACCTTTTGTGTGGAGGTAGTGGGAATAGGAGCTCCTCTTCTTGTAATCACTGGAATAGTTATAGGAATCTCCTTGACTTCTTGGTAGGCTGCACCACTTTCTCTTTTCTATTTTTTTCTCTCGAGTCATAACAACATATGACTCACTATTCATATCAGCCACTCTCTCATCATATTCATCTTCATCATCCATACCTTTAGTGGTGAGGAAATGAACTTGTGATCCACCAAGCTCTCTAGTTCTTCAACTTCTTCTTTTGGTTCTTCATATAGTTCATTACACTCCTCATCATCAGGTTCTTTAACTTCACAAGTTGCATTGACCAGAACCTTGATGGGTGGAACTTCAATATCCAATCTGGTCTGAGAGGAAGGTAGGCGGTTCCTGGGCTGAAAATTATTCCTTAACATCCTGGTAAGGGGAATGTTGAGCCAATTGTTTCTTGAGAGCAATAAGATAATTTTCAAGCTTTTGTACTAATTGATCAGAACTGGATCCAGGGGAAGAGGAAGAGGAAGAAGCTTTAGATTTGGAGGATTCTCTTTTCAGTTTACTAGACATGATCAAATCATCCTCAACACTGATAGCTAAACATTGATCAACATCCAAAGTTGCAAGGTTATCTCTCCTTAGTGCATAACTCACTTCAGGAAACTGGGCATTGAGGAAGAAGCACTTTTGGATTTGATCCACTGGACGAGTGTTCTATGGAATTTTATTAATTAGCTTGTTGAATTTAGCCACAAACTCCCTCATGGGCTCAAATGGCTCCTTCTTGATATGAGAAATTTGTGCTAACAGAGCATGGACATCTTCAACAGGTTTGAAATGCTGCTCAAACTAAGTTGTCATGGTATTCCAATTAGTGATAGACCCAATAGGAAGATGGTAGAACCAATCAACAACATTGTCTTGCAATGTCTCCACAAAAATCTTGACAGAGACATCTTCATGTTCAACTCCAAGAATCCCACATGCAACAATGAAGGTTGCAATGTGTTCATCTGGATGAACCTTCCCATCACCCCAAAACTTGGGAAAAAAATTCCTGTTACCCCTAGGTAACTCATGTAATGGTTGAGGAAGAGAAAGAGGCCCAACCTATTGTCCCCAAGGCAAAGGAACTGCCATTTTGGAAAAATTGACTGAAGGGGAACTGAAACACCAGCAAGAATCAAAGCACGAAGATTAGGACTGAGATGTTCCTGAGGAACACTATCTTTAGAATTTCTGTCTTTAGTAGGAGGTGCACTTGTAGAATGATTCCCTCTGTTCCTTCTTCTTGCTAGAAGAGAGAATTTTGTTGCTCCAAAAGTTTAAAATGGGAATCCTCAACCCCGAGAGCTTTCCTCCCACGTGTATACCGTAGATTCTCCAGACCAACAATGATCTTGAAGTTGTTATTTTAGAAAGGATCTGTTAAAATTAAATCCCCAAAGAGTTTCCAAAAATGTTGGGTTTTAAAATGATCCTTTTAACAAACCACAGTCAGGGGACAACAAGTCCCTCCTCTTTAATGGGAGAGGTTCCCTTATTGAAAGTAAGCAACAAACTTATATACAAATGTACAACTTTCAAAGTGTGGAGTCCTGATACTTTGAAATGTTTTATGCCCAAAGATCATCAATATGAAAGGATGGAAGAATTAAGGAGATGAGGAAGGAAGAACATAACAATACCTTCAGGAGATATAGATGGCAGAGTATCACCTTATACGTATTGAACCAGGGAGATGCAAAATAGAATCATTTGATTTCATAACCAATATAATTCCAAAGACACAAAGTTCCAAAAATCATATAAACAAGAACACAAAGTTTCTTATCATAAAAGATGGATGATTCCCAAGTTTTAGACACAAAAAGAAGAAAATCAAAGGAAGAAAGGGGAAAACTTCTGTATTGATTACTTCGAATATATTACTTTACAGAGTACCAGGATCCAACCCAAACAACAGCGTGAAGAAGCCATTAAATAGTTTCCAAGAATGGTTACATCGGTTACAAAATGATGAAAATTGATTCAAGAAATCGATGTCTAAGTCTCTCCAATGCCTTGGTCATTTCCATGTCTGGCAGCAAAACTAGATGCATTGAATCGCATCAATCGCCTTCGTCCTTTAAATTCGATGGGAGAGATTTAAACGAAGAGGGCTTGAAACACCTTTTACATTTTGTGCCTTTTGAGAAATGGAATTTTGGAACATTTTGGCCCACCCACCCACTTTTGATATAGTCTTGACACGTGGCCTTACTTGAGTGGGGACAAAGTCATGGTTTACTTTTATAATTTTACCTCTTTTCAATGCGGGCTCAAAAACACAAATTTCTCCACCGCCCGCCTCCTACTTTGACCTTCGATGTGGGCTTAATATTTGAATTTTTCCCTTGGTGTGGGCGGGTCTATAATTCACTTTTTAACTTTAATCTCCTTTAATGAAAATAAGGCTCAAATTCTCAAATCTCCCCGATGGCCCTCTTTCTTTTCTACTTTGACTTTCTATGGGCTTAATATTTGACTTCTGGACACATGGAGAGTTGGTGCCCATTTGGAACCTCGCTTCTGGATTTTTCCTTTGAAATTGTGTTAGGATGACACATGGAGAGCTCTACCAGTTATTTTATACTTAGATGATTCGGGCCTACTTACCACTTGACTTATATTGACCCCTAGACACGTGGAGAGATGGCACTCATTTGAGTTTTTACTTTGGATACGCCTCCTAAAATTACGTTGAGCTGATGCATGGATCCTTCCACCGGTCCTGGAATTTTAAATGGCCAAATCTATCTCTCCTTTAACTCTGACCACATGGAAATCTTGCACTCATTTGGAAACCGGTCTCTTTGATTTTGCCTTTGAAATTGCACCAGGCCGACACGTGGAGAGCTTTGCCGCTTCTTTTATACTTAGTCAATTTAAACAATCGCTTTGTCCCTTTTTTGGACTGGGACATGTAGAGGAGGACACAAGTTTTAGAACTACCCCGGCTTCAACCCTTGAAATTACATCAATGAGGCACGTGGTGTCATCCATAGAACCTTCCATACTTAGCCAATTTAGGCTTATTTTGTCTTCATTTTGGACCTGGGACACATGGAGATCTTGCACTTATTTTAGGACTGTCCCTTGGGCTCTGTTCTTAGAGTTTCATCATTTGGACACATGGAGGCTTCCGCTACCACTTAAAACATGGCCATACCACATCCAATCACAGATTTCCATGTACTACCCATGGATGCTGGGGAAAACATTTACAAGGAGGATACGCCCATCATTTCGACTATGGGAAGAAATAAAAGAAGGGGAAAACTCCACATTATGCCCCTGAATTTTTATTTTCTCCACAAAATGGAAAATAAACAACACTAGGCTTGACATGATCCAATACTCCAAGGTACTGACTCAAAATTTTCAAAACATGACTTCAAAAGAGGGGAATTTTAGGACGACAACAAGTAAAAAAACTTTCACATCTTTTCTAAACAAAATACCATCAATAAGAACATATGGAATGGATTGGAGCCTGAAATATCTTATTTTTACTTTGCTTAATCCTGAGAGAATTTACCTATTAGAAGGAAGTGCACCAAATCTTGAGTCCAAAAAGGAGTGGGTATAGCATCTATTGTTTGTTCTTGATTATCTTGGAGAACTAGAAAGCTCCTCCTTCATATTTTGACTTTGTATGTTGATTTGAAGCCAACTTTTCACACAAGCCTTTTCCTCTAACCAATTTGGTTACCTTGATCTCTATATCATACTCCATTACCTAGGTAATCCAACCAGCTCTCTTTTTGTTTAGATCATTGTTGAGGAGGAAATCTTTCACTCCGACATGAGAGACTAACAAATGGATTTTGTTGTTTGAAACTAGATGTCTGAATTTCTTTAAGCTCCTTATGACAACAAGAACATGCTTCTCAATGAATGAGTATCTTACCTCATAGTCCTATATGCTCTGGTCAAGAATGCAAATAACTCTCTTCTGATCCTTCGTGTTCGGTTGTATGAGTATTGCAGATATTGTGTCTGAGCCACCAAAAGCATACAAAATGAATTCCTTTGAGAAGTCTAGGTTGATAAGATTTAGATATTTTTATATTTCTTGCTTAATAGCCTCAAATTTATCTTTCCCCTCACTTCAACTTAAATTCCACGCTCTTCTTCAACATCATTTTTGGTGGTTTGAAAAGATTGTAAAAATCAGGCACAAATCTTCTAACAAATTTTATCCTCCCTAAGAAGCTTTGGAGAGCTTTCTTATGACTTGGCAAGGAAATGCCAGAATGTCCTCAACTCTCTCCAAATCAATAGTCAATCCCTCTTTAGATATAATGTGGCCTAGGATCTTACCCTCATGAGCTAGGAATATGCATTTCTTTGGATTCAGAGACACTCCAAACTACCTGCATCTCTCAAAACTTTCCTAAGATGGGAAAGATGATCAACTACATTCTTGGAAAATATTGTAATGTCATCAAGATACACAAGAACCATCTTGTTAATCAGCCCCTTAAACACCATGTCCATGGCTCTCTGAAACATATCTCCAATATTGGATAATACAAATGGAATTTTCCTATAAGCATATATGTCCTATTCTTGTGTGAAGATTTTCTTAAAACTTATCCTCTTCCCTCACCATGATCTCATTGTAACCCGAGTAGCTATCTAGAAGTGAAAACCTATCTGAACCAACTACTACTTATAATATTTGTTCCATTGATAGGAGTGGGTAGTGATCATTGAGAGAAGCTCTATTTAAGTCTATAAATTCCACACATAACCTTATTTCCCCATTTATTTTTTGAACTAGCATAAGGTTTGCAACCCGGACAAGTGCTTGATAGGGAAAATGATGTTTGCCTCAATCAGTTTGTTCAATTATTTCTTCATTAGAGGATTTATGTGAGGATTAATTGGCCTTTACTTCTACCTAATGGGTTTAGCTTCTAGATCTAGTTCAATAGTATGTTGAGCTAAACTAGGATCAAATCCTCTAATATCTTCATAGCTCCATGCAAATATATCAAGAAACTCTTGAAAAAGTTGTACAAAATCATGCTTTTCTTGTTGAGTACTTACCTTTCCAATTTGGAGTAATTTTCCTTCCCAACTGAAATGGACTTTGAATCTTCACCTTTGACCATGATGTTTTCTTTCTCTTTCCTGAACTAGTCATTGGGATTGAAGATTGATTCCATAGTTACTAGACCCTTAGGTAGCTTGTTTGTTCGAGTCTAACTACTTGATCTCCATACTACTTCTCCAATTTTTCTTGGTTTCTTGAAGAGAACTCAGCCTCTTCTTGAAGGAAATTGATGATTTTTTGGTCACTTTCAAACACCTACCAACTTGTGTTATTATTTGGAATAGTTGGTCTCACTACCACTTTGATACGAGGTTATGCTTTATTATTCTTGATATCTTCAACAATGTCAAATGTTGCCCCAATTGTTGTAAGTATGTATGTAGCTTCATTCTTCTTTCTTGGTATGGAATTGATGTTAAATGCTTCAAAATATTCTATGAGATCCCATACCCTATTCTTATAGATCTTGAAAAGATAATTTTTGGCTTCATTTAGACCTCTAACATGATTCACAACTAACTCATTATCCTCAAATGATCACAAATTCTTGAAAATTTTCTTCCTTACCCAATGTAATCCATGGATAAGTGATTCATACTCTATTTTTTGTTTGAACAACTGAATTAAAATATGAAAGCAGAGTAGTATTTAATACCTTTGGGAGACACGAGCACTACTCCTCCTCCTATACCTTTTCTACTCCTTGAACCATCAAAGAACATTTTCCAAAATTCATTCTCATCTTCATCATCTAGTTTGGTGACACTAGGAAGAGGTGTATTTTCTTCATGCAGACAATAGATACCCAATTCAGCCTCCTCCATTTCCTTGTATGGATCATATCCATGCCTCTTATGTTCCCATTCATCAAGTGTCAAATATGGAATGCCTCTAATTTTAGTCTTTTCCTCTTGAGTGCTCGAGAAATCCTCTTCATAAAAAATTATGCGATTAACATTGACAAGGTTTGGCATATAAAGCTCAATGTGGTATGTGGTAATTGGCTCTAACTTGATAGGAGATTTAGCTTCATATATGGTCTTGAAGATCATGTGATACTAATCAGCTAACAAGTATCTGCCATCTTAGCAGTGAAGTCTCGAGCTAAGCATAAAGTAAAGAGTGGGGTAGGTTAATCATATATATATCTTGAGGTATTGTGACATTGGAACATGCATGCAATGTAAGGTTTAGACCTTTGATGAATCCACCAGTTCCCACTATTATTCCATCTAGTTGCACCACTCCTTTTGAAATAGGTTCATACTTGAGACCCATCTGATATGTTATCTACTTTAGCATTACTTGAGCTACTTTCCCCTGAGTCAATCATGCAGTTGTGCACCAAGTTTTCTCCTATGATCAAAGATACATAAAATGGTGGAGGTTTCATGTTTCTGCTTGGTTGACCTCCTTCTTCTTGCATTGCATTGGTGAGCACCTTTTCCTAATCCTTGGATGACTCATTTGAGATGGAAAAGTTAGTCATGGCTTCCTATAAAAATCTATTTGTCCCATAATTGCCAATGAATCCCACATGTAGATAATTACATTTGTTTTCTTAATTTGATCATTAATATTGAATGGATTTGGATTGTCCTTTTGTTTCCCTTTGTTCACCAAAAATTCTCTTGTACACGAGCTTATACAACAGGTCCCTTAGGTTGATTTTGTGAATTTAGGACTATGTTTGAGCTTCCAACTCCTTGAAGTGTGAGAGAAGATTGAGAAGGATTTGCATTTTATGATTTCTATTCTTCTATAAAACTTTTCTTGGAGCTTTTGTTTGCCACTTCACCATGAGGAAACTTTTGATTTATCCCACAAAAATCCTTTTCTTTCCAATTCATGAGTGAAGTGTCACTTTGAGGTGCCTCTTGAGTGCTTGTTTGTTGTTGATTTTCTTCTTCAATTGTTTCTTGGGAGACATAAGCACCTTGCACCATTAAATCCTAATTCAGGTGTCATTGAAGCATGTTGCTTGGCTATGTGTTTGACCACAAGGAAGAACCACTCATAATATTTTACAATTCTTTTTGGATTAGAAATAGAGATTTAGATGAAGAGGCTACATTAGGATTATAAGGTTGGAATGGCCTAGCAATGGGAAATTGACTTTGGTTCTAATTTGCAGCTTGAGCAGGAGGTCTATTTGACTGATATGGGGTTTGTTTTGTTGGTATTGAGGTTGATAAGGTCTTAAAATTTGGGCCTAATACCTCTTGATTATCACCAAATCATTCCCTAGATTTTGCAATTATTTCATGACCTCTTGGAGCTCAACTAAGGTGCTTGATTAAGTAAAAACCTCATTATAATTTTGATTTCTAGGAGTAGGGATAGGAGCTAACTTAGGTGTTTATATAGAACTAAGATTTATTATCTCTAGATAAATAGGAATATGTAGCCTAGGGGAAATTTTACCAACTTGAATTAGATAGTTTTCATCTCTAATAGCTAGTGCATAGGATCCTAGAAAAGTTATACCTCCCATAGATTGCACCATAACAACAATATCAGAATTAAGGGCTTTTAAGAAGTAGAGAAATGCACCTTCAGCAGTTGGTCTTACAAGAATTAGAATTTTGTCCCATGTTCTCTAAAACCTGAAGTTGAAGTCTGTCATGAGTTCATTTGGATCCCTCTTTACAAAGTGGTCAATTCCTCTAATAGAGATAGATTATCTTCCCTCTCCAAATTGATCACAAAAGATTGTGCACAATGCATTCTAATTTTGAATTGATCTTTTTGTTATACTCTTAAACCATTGTAAATATTTTCCTTTGAATGAGGATGCTATAAGTTTCACAGCTACATCCATGTCAACAATTTCATGGATTACACACACATTTTCAATGTCCTAGATATGATCAGCTGGAGTTGTGTGATTCTCTCTAGTAAAGAATGGAATACTTTTCAAGGCTTCCATTGGAATAGGATTTTGTGCATTAAGGGAAAGTAGAATGTTTCTTGTGAAGTTGAAAAATCCTAGATTTGGTTGTGGTGTAGCCATTATGATAGGTCTAAGAACTCTAGTGGATTGTAAGAAGGGCCTACCAGGTGGAGGTGTTGAAAGAGTTATATTTAGTGGAGATGGTGATCTCTAAACTTGTATTCCCCTTCTTCCTCTACCTGGTGATAGCTTTAGGTACTCAAAAACTCCTCCTCTTTTCCTATACCTTTTTTGGATCCTTCTCATGATGATGAGACACTCGGAATACTAAAACCAGGTGAATTTTGATGTTTGGAGTTGCTATATGTGTTGTTGCATAGCCTCCAAAGGATAGAATTTTACCAAGATACACATATAAAGTTGATAAAAATAAAATTATTGACCTTTTTGGTCCCACTTTGGGTGTGCCAAACTGGTATCACTAAAAAATAGTACCCTCTAATTTGCTTTCATGTGGATTGAATCACAATTAATTTTTGGGAAACATGGAATTATATCTATGTGTGGAACCATGAAACTGAGATAATTCTCTAGAGAAGGTTAGTTCCTCTTCCTAATCTAAGCACTAAACTAATCCTAATGAAGGAAATGCAACTATCTACTCCTATTCTATGATTCTAAGGGACCAGGGAGAAGGGAAAATGCATGAAAATGAAGAAATCCTACACTAAGGGGGTGATAACACCAAGAGAAGGGTGATTGGGACACTCTCTAATGAATGAAAATGGGAAAAAATGAGATAGAGAGGGTATGTAGAACACCATAGTCTAGAAACACACATTCACAACATCATTTCCATTAAGCGCGGCCATTTAGAGATTGCAAAAGAACAAAAATGCACAAAAATACCTTTAAATGTAATGTAGAGGCAAAAGAATGCAATGAAACAAAAACAAGGGTTGAATAATAGCCATAAAACTTGATTTTATTGCTTCATATGATCACACAGTCCATTACAATGAGAGATAGAGGCATGAATATTTTTAAAAATACCCAAAAATGAATGTTTGAATCTCACATAAACCTATAGAGAAGTGGAGGAACATATAGAGAATGCTCGACCCCTAACAAAAGTTCTCCAATACAATATCTAGAAGAAAGAAAGGAGGAAGGAAAGAGGGAAATTCCGAAATTTGGCCTTCACCCACCAAAAAAAGGTAATAAATGGCCTAAAAATAGCATGGATGACCCTATAAACCCATCCCTTCATGTTCTTTAACTTGCCGGAAAAGAAAAAATACCCATACTTCCATTAATGCCTTCATATTTACCTCGGATGTAGTTTTTTTAACCTAGAGAATTTTCTTGTATTTTCCCACCAACTCCACATAAGTTTCATTTTTTATTATTTTTGAGTGGAGTGCTTAGAATTACGATTCCAATGAGTCCATTTTTATCTAATTTAATGCCTTGGGGGTGATTTTTTCCCCATTGGGCTCGGGTAATTCCATTGGCTCATTTTCCATCTTGGCCTTCGGGCTTTAAATTATGCCCATAGTCCACAATGGGCTGTGGTATTTTATTTTTCTTGATCCTGTAAAAAACTCACCGTATAGCTTAGAGATCTGCCTCATGTCAACCATGCCCTTCAATGTCCAAAGTTATCATTATACCTCCTAGTTTGTCTTACGTAGACATGTCGCCATCCGTATCGACCCGCCTTATAACTCATGTCCCTACGTTTCTTGTGTACTTTTTGTGTAGATAAATCAGCTCAGTAAGGAACTCATGTCCCCATATAATGTTGTTATATTGGGTCCTTGTGGGCCTGAAATCTCTAATTCAATTGCAAATAACTCAATATCTTGTTTTGCTTGTATTATGTCTCCCATCGTGTTATGAGGAACTCAACCCCTCACAAAACTTGTTCCACACAAGTCTCATGGGTGCAATATGTTTGATACACCCGTAATAAATTCCCATGACTATGTTGTGTGGTGATTTCAAGATCCTCAAGAGTTCACATCCCCGCAACCCATTTAATTTAGACCCTCCGGCCCGCAACTCGCATGTTTCCCCATTAAATGGCAATATCACCATCCATGCCTCAATGATCTTCACTCTCTTTGTTGAGCACACAAGAAAATCAACCGAATTTCCAACTCCTTCTACCATTCAAAGGAACCCTCAAACTTTTCAAGTTAAATCATCCATATCAACTCGCTCGTAGCTCACTAAGAGCTCACCGAGCTACCTAAGACCCCACCGCAAATTGTCACAATTTTCTCCGGTCTTATCTAATTTTTGGGTTTTCTTGAAAAGGGAAAATACCTTAAGGATTAAATAACACCTTTAGCATAAAAATACCTCTTGAACATGAAATTAGTCTAATTTTTCCAATTTTCTCATTAATATCGCAATGAATCTTCTCGGGCTCCTACTAGCCCAATTATCTATTTTTGTCAGGGGTAATAATGGATAACATGAACTATTCCTTTTTGCCTAGAAAGTCTGATTTAGCCGCACCAAAGCTTATTTTTCCCAATTTTGAGATTTTTTGGCTAAGTATGGGAATGAGGAGCTTAGCAAGGAGGAAAGGAAAGCCTTGGAACATTGAATTTATCCAGTTTTTTTAGTTTTTATCTATCCAAGTTCAAGACAATAATGTCAGTTATCAAAATAACCTAGGGGTATTTTGGATAAAAATTTATTGATAAAGATATATTACAAGATTTAGTCCTAATCTAACCAAGTTATAAAAAGTATAAAAGAGGAGAAGGGAAAAGAAGAAAGAGAAATGGATATGATGGTATGGAAAAGAGACCTTTTTGGTTAGAAATGGAATATAGAAGAAACCATAATCCATCTCAACCCAACATTCTCTCAATCAAGACATGAGAAGGTGCAATATTCTAAGGAATGTGTTACAAAGTAATTAGGAATGTACCACCATCGAACATGCAAGAAACTATATGCACCCAATTTTTCATGGTTCTAAAGTAAAAATACCCAATGATGATGAAAAGGATCTCCAAAACATTGAGATATGTTATGAAATACTGTGACCACCTCTTAACCCTCTTTTGACCCTTCATACTCCTTTTCATCTCTTTTTATCCCTTTTGATCCCTCCCAGAGTATTTTTTTATCCTTTTCTTATCATCATAGCCCCCATTTCTCACCGGAATAATGCTACTGCAATGGATACACAACCACCACATTAGTTACGAAAAATGTCACGGTGGTTCTTTTTCACACCATGATAATTATGTAACCATATGTAATTTTTGTGTTCTTCCTAATGGTGGTTGTGTCTCCTACCATGACGGTTACATAATTGCTACTTGTAGGAACCAATAGTTCTATCTCATGTGAAACTTTAGTTCAAACTCAAACTTTCCATTCATTATTTTTTATCTTTTTTTCCACCATATATGTGTTTGGCCTCATTTTTAATTCCCAATTCATCAATCCTACCCCCATCACTTGATCTCACCATCTAGGTATCTAATATAAGCCACATATTTGATTTTTGATCTATAGATAAGGTTGAGATCACTTAGAGGCTTGATATTAAGAAAATTTAAGTGCTCATTTTTTGTCACCCCATATTGTTGAAGCTATATTTTATATAAAACACTACTATTACTATATTGTTGATCTAAGAAGATAAAAAAACCTAAAGGAGACTTACTCCAGTACCAAGTACACTAAGGATTGTGTATTACTACTTCTACTTAAAACAAAACACAAGGTCCTCCAAATTATTTTTTTCTTCCCCTTGAACTAGCCATAGATAAGTTTTTTTCCCTCTTGAAAATTGTATCAAGCCTCTTCTTCTCTCTAACTAAATGCACCACTACACCACCCATCTTCATGAGCTCAAATGGAGTATTTTTTTGAAGATATAAGTACAAAAAAATTAGATCATATCCAATCTGAATATAGAAACATGTTGGATATAAATCAATTTTTTTATTTGCATCATTAACTTAGATTTAGCCTTCTTTATTTAATGTTAATTTTAAAAACCATAAAAAGAAAACAAAAAGTGTTAGAATAGATCTATTTGATTGGATTTCTCCATTTTAGTTTAATAGATTAAAATATCTTTACAGCATGATTATCCCATCTCTAAGATTAGATATTGTTTTATACTAGGAATATAATTTGTTACCTTTAAGATATAGGATAGTTTAAATTCATAGTTTGTACTTAGAAGACACAAAACCCCAAATACATAGTTTAATTCATTAGATTTCATTAAATTCACTCGTAGGTTAAATCAAGCTTAGTTTTAGGATAGATTAAATATAGATTATTTTGTAGATATGAGATTACAAGGTCTTTATATTCAAAAATTAGTATCTAGCTTAGAAAATTGCAATCAAACAACGTGTAGGATCCAAATCCAAGAACAATAATAATTTGAAAGTAATTTTTTTATCATTTCTTATCATGTAACAAGTTCAACATAGTGAAATAATCTCTAATTTATTGTAGTATATTCGCTTTAATTTTGCATAATCATTACATTTTATAAACCCAAAAAATACCAAAAACATAAAAATTCATATATTTGTCAACTAGAGTAACGAAAGAGTTATAAATAACTATTAATATCTCATTATATGTAATCTGAAATTTATTATTTAAAGATTTCATTTCTAACAAGCATCTTAATTAATTTATTGTTCTTAATTATATTGAAATAATTTAGAAAACCACTAATTGGAGCAAGTATGAATAACTGTCCTAAAAATATATTTATACAAATCAAAAAAATGGTTTTGAGTCCCAAACCAAAGCATGCAAACAAGAAATAATAATATTGAAACAAACATCACACATAAAAACACTATTTTAGATAAAAAAATTAAAAAACAAGGCAATGAAGCTTGTTGATTCATGGGATAAAAAGCTATAATTGTGATAAAAACACACAACAATACATCTCCATGTCTTCAATCCTTTCCCGAGACCTTCATCCCACAACCTTCATCATAGGATCTCACCCTTATTTTCTATATACCATATCAAGCACTATGTAGTAGTTGTTTCTCCACTAACTATGAATGAATCTGGATAACCACATCTTTCTAGATAGAATTGGAAATTTTCCTCATGTTCCTACCCAATTCAAACAACAAAACACCTATGATGATATATTGTTTGAGCTTAGACGAGAGTATTTTTTCCTCACCATCCTCAACAAAAATCATCCCTTAGATTATTGTTCTTAATAGTGAATCCCTACAAGACAAAACCAAAATTTGACATCTCATCAAATAAATACTCCCATTTGGGATTTGAGTTCTCTTAGATTGTCTAACATAGTCTATCACTCCTTTCCATATGAACTTTCTATATTAGCTCCAAACTTCTTCAAATGACCACTTTACGTGAGTACCAAAACCTAACATTCCTCCCTTGACCGATCGGGATGTAGATCTAGATCTCTATGCGGCTATCATCATTGACTATACCATCCACCATAATCAATTTTGTTGAATTTTCACTACCCTTGATGATTATGTATTTATCTCTCGAGAAAATAGGTAGAGGAATATCCTTCCGACTTACTTGTATACCTACACCTTTATTGATACCATCCTCAAACTATCTATAGCCCTCACCCAATATTGTCCCTTCATATTCTATTTTGAATACCTTGGCCGAGACTCATGAGGAGTCGAGTGCACATAAAATACATTAAAAAAATTGTGTGTAAAACTATAGTGAACCCAAATTAAAGTACTAGTTTCTTCTCATTTTCATATATTCTTTTTATCATCTCACATTCTCCCTCTCCCATTATTTTGCAGATGTTTATACACCCCGAATATATCGTGTCAATAATTTAACATTCCTATCTTAGGCTTTGAGGCTTAATATGCTCGCATGAATGCTCAACAATCTCCTTTTTCAGTCAGGGCCGATAACTATTCATATAAGTCACAATTTTTCGTTTCTCTTCCACCCAAATTCCAAGTTTCTCTTCTAACAAAAAGATTGAAGAGATCAATCAACCATCAACCTATCAAAAATATTCAATTAAAATTTTAAAATCCAACAAAATGAAATTTAATGGGGAAGGAGGGATTTATCTTCAAGTTTTGACTATGACATAAATTAACATGCACTATGATTCCTTTCCATCTTACTTGTGAGATTATGATGAATTCCTAGTATGGTTAGACCAAAGTATTGATCAAATCAAAACCATAGACAAGTTAGTGGATACGTTACAAGCATATACCTTTACCCTCTTGCAAGATAACCATTTTTCTACCGCACCAAGGTCTAGAAGATCATCTAAAAGAGGAAAGATAACCACAGAAAAAATTATTACATGACACCAACCTTTGCATCCAAAACCAAATGTAATCATAGCATTCAACAAGATCAACATGTCCCATCAAGAAACCTTGTTTTTACCCTACTGAGATGAATTTGATAACTAGAAAATGTATTACCTTATTGTAAGATAAAATAAGCATTCTAAGATACAATCAAAAGCATAAAAAAATCTATGTATAATCAATGCAAAAATGTCACAAAAACCCTTCCTACCAACTACATGAGGTATTCAAACTTTAGAGACCTCTTTATGGGTGTTGGCATGCTAGGTATGAGTGTACCCTTACCTTATACATTTACAACTTACACACTTTGGACAAAAGTACCACTTAAAATTCTTTTCTATTGAGTATAGAGAATAACATACATCTCTATAATTAATATACATTTTCACCATAATACTACACTCAACCACAACCCTATGTTTAATAACCACAGTCCTTTACGCAGCCCTTGCATACTTTTCCTCAAACATTAGAGACATTTCCCCAACCCACTCAACAATTTTTCATCCCCTCTATTGTGGGCCACCCAACCACCTAACTTGTACTCTGAATCCACCCAACCTAAAAATTCTTCCCCATATTCCACATACGAAATGCCCTTGCTACACTTCCTTTCTAAATCCCCCTTTCACCGACAAATTTCAAGATTCACAACTATCTGTAAACACAAAAATCATCCCCACTACTAAATTTGGTGCATCGAAACCAACGAAACATATCTAAAATAATATCTTGACTCCAATAACCATAAGGTTCTCCTTCCTTTCCCTCTTCCCAAGTTACCAAAATATATGGGCAAAAAGATCCTAATGCCCACATAAAGGTATGTATAACTATAATTCATGAATTGTTCCCGTTGAATGGATTTTTCACAAAAATATTCCCAAAGACCCTCAAAGTCATAGAATTTCATTGGTATTACCATTTTCCTAAAGGCTCCAAACATTTATTCAAACAACTTATAGATGAATTCATCAAATATTTTGATATGAAGAAAATTGTAAATATTGACATTAGGGAGTTTCTCCATGTTAAACAAGAAACCAATGAATCTACTACACATTTCATCACCAGATGAAGAAAAGTGATATATTCCTCTACCAACACCCCAAACATGGATCAAAGGGACATATGTGATATTTTCCTCTACATCCTCAACTGGGAAACCATAGAATATTTACATAATTTCACATACAATTCTTATGTAGAAGCTTTAGAGATTATGTATATAATTGACTAGGAAATAATAGATAGTTATTGTATGGATTATGGTTTAAATGAAATACTTTTTATCCCCAACTAGAAATCTGAGGGAAACTAAAACAACAACAACAATAATAATAATAATAATAATATGTAAGGTTCCCAAAGTTCCCGGAGTTTAAAGGTATTAAACTAAAACCATAACACCACTACAAATCATGTTACAGAATATCCAAAAGAGATGAAATTCCTAAAAATATGATCAACCACCCCAAAAAATAATAATACTAATCAAAATGAAAACATTTACACTATTTAAAATCAACCTACTATGAATATTTCTGACTTTAATCATGCTCTAAATACTAATATGAATTATAACTCGAATCAAAACAAACCACCAATTTAGAAAAGGAAATGAAAGGGTAAATATAAAAATAATTTTGGCCCTAATCATGACAATCCTAATAACTTGGGAAAATTCCACCAAATTGTATATAAACAAAACCATTTGACACAAAACTATGAAATTGGCCTATTTTTTCTACTCCATAGGCTTAGAGGTCAAGATACCACCACTTGTAGAGAATACAAAAATATTATCCAATACCTCGATGAAAATCAAAGAAAATCCTTTGATGAAAATTTTCTAGGGGAAATAAAACTAAAAATCATCCGCTTGGTTCATTTAGGTCTGTTTCACCCCATAATGACCACTTAATAATTTATCAAAATCTTTTTCCAAACCATTAAGAGAATTTCCTTATGAATAACATACAACCAAACAATGTGTAACAATAATAAATAAAACTATCTCCACAACAAAAAAATATAACCTTAATTGGAAACATGATGTTGATGCCTCAAATTATAACATGATTAATCGTAATATATCCACTTGTTTTGGTACACTAGAAAAACCATTCATGATCAATGTTGTTGAATCATAAAATGATGAAAATCCAATCTAATTACCAAAACAAAATAATATCAAGTTCCTAATTCCCCTTTGTAGGGACATTTGGAAGTGCAAAATAATGAAATCCATAAACAACTAGGAAAATATGACATTGTTATTGATATTGCTAAAATATTTTCTCACATTTCATTTTTGAACCTTTTGAAGAATTCTCAAACCCATCAAATTAAAATTATAAACACTATGGGACTTGGGAACATAGATTATGTCACACCCCACCAGAAGCATAGGTTAACCATATTGACATGGATATGTTCCCTCTTTATGCCACAATGAGAGATGGTGGCTAATTCTTTGACTTGATTCAATTACCCATGGATTCAATAATTTCTAGAAGAGGATACCTTGTTATCCATTTACATATTTGGATATATGACAACTTGATAAAATGAGCTATGATGGATGATGTGGCATTTATCAACATCATTCATTTTTACATTTTGTATAATATTGGCTATAGTGAGACTAAATTCTCATAAAATCAAAAGTCTATGTGGGTAATAGTCTTAGAAACACATCAATTGACACCATCATTCTCCTAATAAATCTCAGTATAAATATGGTCCTTACTAAATTTTATGTCATAGATCGAGAAACCAACTATAACATGATCTTAAAATTAGCATGGATCCATTGAATGAGGGAAATTCCTCCAAATATCCTTCAAATAAATTCACTTTTGAATTTGAGACAGGTTTTCTCCACCAAGGAGACCCAAACCCATTTGATATAGTCTAAAAAAGTACTAAAAGAATTTTGGTACCCATGTTCATCACAATTTACCTATAGATGATTTATGAAAACCCACACCACTAGAAAAAGGTAAGAACTAGATAATGGAGGCTAAATTTGAATCTAAACCCACTCTCTTATCTCTTGACCCACCTTAAAAGAGGGTCCCAAAGTAGGAATGGAAATATCTCCATTAGATGATGGTCCTAAATCATGATTTAAGGTATTGTCCTTTAAGATAACCATGCAATTTATTAACATGTTAGAAAAGGATTCACCTATTGTTCTTATGTTTGACCCAAACAAGCCTTTCATGTACCATTTCTACTTGTGTGAAAATAATATGGACCAAAATTCTTTGGCCATGGTAATAGATGTGAATATGGTTGAAATTAGCAAAAATAAAGTCCCTCAATCCATCTTATCTTATGATCCTATCCCTAAGAGAAACTTATGGACCATGTATTATGATGGATCCAAAAGTTTCGTGGGGAAGGAGTAGTTGTCATCTTGATTTCTCATGGGATAAATCTTCCTTTTGGTTTTCTTTTAGAATTTGAATGCACCAGTAACATGACCATGTAGGAATAATTTTTGGTTATCCTCCTTTTATCTCATAGACTTGGTATTCTGAGACTTCATATCCTTGGTGATTAACAACGAATTACCTACCAATTAGTATAAGTCTATCAGAACATTTTTAAATACTTGCGGTATATAAGCATGCCACACATATGTTAGTTCATGACTTTTATTTTATTGTCTATTAAATATATCCCTAATAGTTAAAACCAACTATCATATGTATTGTTAATACTTCTAAATGGTATTTTCCTTTCTATGGGATTCCTTAAGATGATTTTTGTCTCACTTTGAGGGTGTTTCTCTCATCAAGAAAGGATCCCTACTCAAGAAGGTTTCATTGAGATAAATGACCTCATGTTGTTACATATTGACATAGTAGGGAATGATGATGCCATTGTATATTATCTACATGCTTACAAACACTTTCCTCCCTCACATTATAAGAAGGGGTTTTTCATGAATTTGCACCATTCATCCCCAGGAAGTGAATACTATGATTCGTATTATAAGATCAAAGACTAAAATTCGGCCACCAAAGACATTGATGTTTGCAAAACTGAAGAGGAAGCTTTGGATAACTCTATAGATCCACTTGATTTTGAAGAAGGTAACACTTCTCTCATTCAAGACACCATCTACATAAATATATGGATGAAGGAAGAACCAATGATCCTAAAAATAAAGTCTTTAATACTTCCACAAAAATAAGTTGAATACCATAAGGCCCTACTCACCTAATTATCTAATGATATCACCTTATATTACTATGATATCACCGGTATCCATATGGATGCCATTGTACACAACCTAGTTACAAAACCCAAAGGTAACTAGGTCAAATAAAAGTTAGAAACAATGAAACCCAAGATAACATTAATGGTGAAAGATGAAGTTATCAAAATCCTTAAATTTGGTTTCATTATACTAGTATATTATACGAATTGATTATCCTTTAACGTGTTAGTATTGAAAAATAATGACAAGATTCGAATTTGCATTGATATCCATGATATTAACAAATTATTCCACAAATATTATTTTCCATTCCCCTCTATTAAAATTATTATTAAAAAATGGATGGATATGATATCCTCGCACTCATGGATGAGTTATTTGGTTATAATCAGATCCACATTTTAGAAGAAGATAATAAGAATAATTCATTCACCACCCCACAGAAACCTTCTATTACAAGGTCATGCCTTTTCTCCTTATGAATGTAAGGGAAACCTACCAAGAAGAAATAACCCACATATTCCATGACCTAATTCACAAAATCATTAATTCCTACTATTATTTCCAAATAACCGCACCCCCGAATGGCTCGAGGGTGAACACAACATTCGGTGTGATTGGGTAACATGGGATCACCACTCAAGCTATGGGACTTGGGCTTGAGGTGAACCTCTAGGTAAGACCAGATTCCTCTTCCTAACTAGTACTACACTACTCCTAATGCAAGATAAATGGCTAACTAGACCTATGTTAACATTTCAAGGGATTAGGGAGAGAGATTTGTGAGGAAATAAAACCTATACTAGAAGTGGTGATGCACCAAGAAATGGTTTTTCTAGAAAACAATTTTGGCTTGCCGATGAAGAGATATGATCATGAGGAAGAATGAACATGCATTACAAACCCAATTTACATACAATACTTCACTCCTTGATAAGTAAAATGACCTCTAAAACTTGCAAAAAAACCATAGTTTCATAGTTCACCTGTAAACATGAGAGAGGCAAATAGAAGAAAAAAAATCATGAAAGGACATATAACTGATCACAAAACATAATTCTCATTACTTAAAGCACTTGCACATTGCATCATTATATCGGGGAAGACATATAGGCTACCATTACAATTTTAGAAGAAAGGATTGAGAGCCTACAAATTCATAACAATTTAGCTTGTGAACAAAGGGGAAGCTTTGAAAATGTCTAACCCCCTTGGAATAAGCACCACTTTTACATTTATAGAACATTCTAAGTTATTGAGAGAAAGAGGTAAAAAACCCTAGAATTTAGGCTAGAATGTAGGAAACAATTAATCACTTTTGTTGGCCATGTTTTCCCATTTTTGCACCTCCACCTTTCGAGGCATTGTTGGTTGCTCAAAAATGTACCCATGTCTCGGATCTCGAAGAGGGACCAAGGTTTCTGAGACCACAATGGAACCATCCCCAAGTTCTGGGACCTTGCGAGCTTGGGACAAATCTCTGGAGAAGGCCGGTTCCTCTATCTATCTCTACTGCTACTACTACTCCTATTTCCGAAAGGGAAAACTAAGCTATGAATGCCAAGGGACTAGGGAAAGAAAGATAACATGAAGTAAACTACACTAAAAGGTGATAGCACTAGAAAAGAGGGATGAACACTATACATTACGAGCAAGAATGACTAGGAATGTGGGAGAAGAGGCTAGGCATGAGTAGCACAACAAAACACATATTCACCAAGTCATCCTTATGGAACACAACCAAATATGGAGCTACAAGGGACTTGAAGTAGCACAAAAATACATAATGCAAGAGAAAAGGAAAGAAGAAGGAACACAAACACGCTAGGATAGAGAATAGTCACAAAATGATGCTTCTATTACTTCCAAAATGCATAGAACTATTACAATGCTAAAGAGGATGGTATCTGCATGCAAGAGCCAAAAATGGAGGTCTTGAACTCAAAATATAGAAAATATGGATTCCTTAGCAACACGCATAGGGATCTAGAATATCCAACATAAAAAATTAGCCTTGCTCTTACATTTATAGATGAATTCATGGAGGAAGAAAGGAAGAGGAGGGAAAACCTGAATTTGAAATACAACCACCAATAAGGAGCATTCAATGTCTACAAATCCACTTAGAAATATATGAAATATGCTTCTCCATGCTTGTTTGATGTGTTGAAGACAAAAGAGAGTGGATCATACTAAATTGGGTGGTTGGAGCAATCAGATCTGCTCATCAATGTTCAGAGAGACGTTTTCCCAATTCTCACCTACCAGATCCACCAAAATTTGAAATTTGAATTTCTGGCACTATAGCTGATGATATGGTTGTCGAGATGTCGAGATTTGTTAGTGTATGTGAAACACATGGCGTGTGATGATTGGCTAGAATGGTGGCCAAATGTACAACTATTTGTCATTTCGCCACGTGTGAACCATTCATTCATTTTTGCAGGATTTGGCACCCTATCTAGTTGTGCACGACACACTTTGAGTGTGTCAAAAGGTGATTCAACATAGAAGGGCGTGAGGAGAAAATAGAGGAAAGTGTGAAGGAAGCATGCATGATGCACATGGGGAAATAAATCAAACAGTGAGGAGAGAATGTATGGTTAAGGCGCAACTATTACAAAGTAATGGGTGCAACACGTGAAGGGTCAAAGAATTAGGCGCATGGGGTGGAAAGAAACTGACTTGGAAGAAATTGGATGTGTGGAAGGTGGGTGCAAGAGATAAATGGGAGGAGGAATGAAAAGGGGTGCACGGAAAATTTTGACACAAGGGAATGTGCCAAATGATTTTGAGTGCGTGTGATTTTGAGTGTTGCTTTAGGAGAGATATTTGGATAATAGTCTTGGAAAATTTGGGGCCATCTACTGCTAGATGCAAGAGACTAGTAGCCTGAAGCATCATTGGGCATGGAGTTTTCTTGTACAATCATGAAAATGACCTTACTTTCACTTTGAGTATCATTTCGCACTTTGTCTGAATCTCACAACTACCGAGATATAAGCTATGTACACCGTAAGCAACAAAAGAGCGCTTAGGGAGCACGCGAGAGGAAAGAACTATGTATAAACAAACAATGTGTGTAGAGTGCACTTGAGGGAATTGAACTACTTTAATATATACAATATGATGTAGCGAACCTAATGGAAGGGTTTGAGATAGATCCCATTTACTGGGATTTACACCGTGCTTCCATCTGGATGAGTTAAATCGAAAGATTTAGCTTCTTTACAGGACTTGATGATGTATGTGCCACTCCAAAGTGCATAAAACTTTGAATGACATCCTAGTTTAGCTCTGTTAGCATCCCATTTTAGAACCAGATCCCCAAATTTGAAAGCTTGAGGCCTAGCCTTTTCATTAAACCATCTCTTTGTTGTCTGCATTGATGTTGTTCTAGCTTGATCATGGTATAGTTTCTGAGTTCTTCGAGATGAACCAGCTCTACCAACCTGATTTTTATTTGATCCACACCCTCAAAATCCAGTTGTTGGGCAAGCTCTAATGAGTTTATCTCTAGTGTCAAAGGAAGGGTAGCCTCCCTGTTATAGACAAGCTTATAAGGTGAAGTTCCTATTGCTTTTTTTACTATGATTCTATATGCCCAGAGCATGTGTAAGACCTTTATGCCACTATCTTTGGTTGGTGTTCATTGTGTGCTTCATGATTCTGATTAGGTTCTTGTTTTTGACTCTACCAGATCCTTACCATGAGGGTAATAGTTAGAAGAGGTTTTTAGGTAAATTCCCAAACTTAGAGCCCAATCAATGATTTTAGTACCAAGGAAGGTCTTTGCATTATTGGAGATAATGGTTTGAGGAATGCCAAACCTTGTGACTAAACCTTCGAGAAAGTCAAGGATGACTTCCTCAGTTAATTCCTTAAGCATGACAATGACTTCTCGTCCATCTGGTGAAGTAATCTGTAGCTATTAACACCCATTTGTGTCCAACACTTGAAGGCAGATTGATCATGCCTATGAAGTCAAGACCCAATTGTGAAAAAGGCTGATCTACTTGGATTGGTCAGAGGGGAAGCACTACCAATATTTTCTTTCATGTACGAAAGTGCATTCTTTGCATTTGTGACCCACTGTGTGCATCTCGCAAATAGGGTGGGCCAAAATATACATGTCATTATGATATTCATTGTTGTAGTTTTGGCGAGAAGTGTCCACAAGAGAATCCATCGTGAAATTTTGTTAACACTTATTCGATCTGCAAGTGTCATTGATACATCTTAATAGCATGCCATCTAGATTTCTTTTAAAGATAAGTCCATCAATCAAAACATAATGAATAGATTACAACTTGAGATGCCTTCTCTTTTATTTGTTCAAACTAGGAGGGTATACAACCTCGGAAAGGAATGTGATCATGTCCTTCATCTAGTCACACGTGTCGAGGTCTATGTTTTATTCATGTTCTACGCGCAGGAGGTCCTCATCCGAAATAATGAAGCCTCGGGTTTCTCAGTACATCCTTAGCAATCTACTTGTAGAGTGTGTTGCCTCTTACTAGTTTTGTGGCCTTGATAGTCACATCATATTCCATGATCTCGGTCACCCATCTTGCTCTCTTTTCATTGATTTATGCTCCCATGATGAATTCTCGACGGATGAGTGAGAGACTAATACCTTGATATTATTTGTGGTGAGCATGCTCTTGAATTTATTAAGAGCATGCATGATGGTGAAGACCTTCTTCTCCATGTGACTATACTTCAATTCATAATCCTTGAACATTTGGCTAAAGAAGCCCACTTTGGATATTCCAGTCCTTGCTCATTTTCCTATGTTAGGACAACAAAAATTCTTGTATTAGCAACATAAGCATAAAGGATGAAATCCTTTAAGTAATTTACATTAAGGAGTGTTGGCACACAAGTAATTTCCCTTTTAATCTTGTTGAAGCTTTCTCTTCCTTCTATTGTCCATTTGAAGGCTATGTCCTTCTTGAGCATAAGGGTGATGGGTTAACCCAGTCCTGCAAAGTTAGGGATAAAACGCCGAACAAAATTAATCTTGCCAAGGAAGGATTATAAGGATTTTTTTGTGCTAGAAGGGAAAGGGCTAGGATAGCTGAAACATGATCGGGATCAATCATGATGCCATCCTTTAAAACCATGTGGCCCAAGAGCCTTCCGTGAGCCACCGCAAAATTGCACTTCTTAGGATTAAGAGATACCCCAAATTCTCTGCATCTCTCAAAGACTTATCCAGGTGCGCTATGTGATCTGCACTCTATTTTGAGAAGACAATTATGTCATCAAGGTAAACCAAGATGAACTCATTAATATAACCATTAAAGGCAATATCCATGGTGTAATGAAATTTTTGCTCACATTTGATAGACCAAAGGGAATTTTCTGATATGCATATTTTCCCCACTTTGTTGTAAATTTTATTTTGAATTGATCCTCTTCCTTAACTAGGATTTGGTTGAAACACTGAGTACCCATCTAGCATGAAAAACCTTTGCACGCCGGATATAGTTTGCAAAATCTACTCCATTGAAGGCAAAGGATAGTGATCCTTTAGAGATGCCTTATTCAAATCTCTAAAATTGACACAAAGTCTAATTTCACCATTCTTCTTGGGTAATGGAACAAGGTTTGTGACCCGGTAGAGTATTTGATAGGAAAATAATTTTTTCCTCAATGAGTTTGGATAACTCCTTTCTCATGAGGGGCTCTGTCCTTGGATTGGTGGTCGTTGTTTTCTATCTGATGGGCTTTATGCCAATATCAAGGTCAATGGAGTGTTAGGAAACACTTGGATCAAAACCTTTGAGGTCTTTATACTCCCATGAGAAAATGTCACTGTATTTTTGACAGAGAGAGATGAAGGCCTGTTTTTCTTCATGCACACAAGTATTGGTGAGTAGCAGGCTCCTTTCCGTGCATAGTAGTAATGGGAGAGAAATCTTCATGTGTGGCGAGTATGTATCTTTCTTCACCCTTGAACTCATCATCAAGGCTGAACATTTTCTCTAAGGTGACCAGCCCTTTAGGAAACTTATTTGTCTTTAGCTGAATCACTTGGTCACCATAGTTTTCATGCAAGTTAGCTTGCATACTTGATGAAATTCAGCTTCATTATGGATAAATTGGATGATTTACGTGTCACTTTGTTGAACACTTTCTAGCTGGTGTTATTATCTAGAATGGATGGTCTGATTACCATCTTAATGTGCTAAGTGTTCCCTTTGACAAAGTCCTCAGTAGGAGAAAATTGTGAACCAAGCGCGGCCATTTGGTCAACTTCTTTGTTCATTTTACGTGGGACTACCTACAAATTAAGAGCATCAAAGCTCTCAAGTAGGTCCCAAACTCTATGTTTATAAGCTTTAAGAATCTTATTCTTTGTTTGGAATTTGTTGGTGACCTAGTGGATGACCAATTATGTGTCCCCAAAGATCTCTGTGCTTTAATTTTCTTCTTTTCAACAATAAGCAAGCCATGCACCAGCGCTTCATATTCTTCCACATTGTTAGAACATACAAACTGCACAACTGCCGTGTGTGTGAAGAAATTCTCATCCCTAGGGGAAATGAGAACCACTCCTACTCTTGTGCCATTTCTGCTTCTGGATCCATCAAAGTATAACTTCCATAGACCAGTTTGAAATTTGTCTCCTATGAGCGCACATGGAAGCGTAGCATCTTCTTCTAGAATGTAATAATTACCAAGCCCGGTTTCATAGGCTTCCCGGTTCTTTCACATAGGGATTAAATTTTTATGTCTCTCTTCCCATTCATCAAGTACTAGGTCTGGAATAGAGGGAGGAAGAGATTTCTCTTAGGAACTACAATTTGTTCTTCTTGGATAAGATAATTGGCTTGGAGAGGGGATGGGACATATGGCTCTACATGATAAGAAAATATAGGCTCATCTTGTATGGTAAACCGGGTACCATACCTTGTCTTGAGCAAAGATATATGAGACCTATCGGATGACAATTAACCACCCACTTTAGTAGTAAATTCCCTTGATAGACATAGGGAAAACAAAAGAGGTTGGTCAATAATTGACATATCTTGAGTAATTGTCAGGGCTTGGACATGCATGGAGGGTTAACTCAAGATCCTTGATGACTCCTAAGGTGGTTATAATTGAGCCACAAATTTTAGGACTCCTTTAGACAAAGGGCTATATTTCAAACCTAAGACGCCATCTATCTTCTTAGGTATAACAGTATTAGCACTTGAGTCAATCAAGTAGTTATGTACTAGGTGTTTGACTATAATCAAGGAAATATAGAAGGGTGTGGTTTTAGCAATTTTTCCTACTTGTTTCTCCTCCTTTTAGGAGATTTTGATAGAAGTGTGCAACTTCGCATAACAGTCGTCAGCACACGGGAGTTGTGCCGGAGCTTCATGCGGCATATCTCACCGAGATTGAATGGTCGAGCATCCCACATTGTGACGTTTATGTTCATCTTCTTCATCTAGTCAACAATGTTGAATAGAATCCCCCACCTTGGTGAATTTAGGGAACAACATCCCTTCTTGAGTGTTCGGGTGGAATCCTAAATCTTAGCTAGAGTAGAGACTTTCCCTATCGGAGGATGGGCATGCACTACTTCAAAATTAGCTTTACCTACATAAGGGTTTGAAAAATTTTTGCAAGAGGTATTATCGATTCTTTTTTCTTTTAAAGACCTTGCATTGCTAGGGACTGTGATCTACACGCCATACTCTAATATTATTTTCTTATATCTTGTGTTGTCTGATACTAGGGCGCATGGTCTATTTGTGTCTTATATAGCTTGGTTGATTGCACAAAATTCCTCTACAAGAACATCAAATTGGTCTCCGGATGAACTTCTAGATCTATAGGGTTATCTGCTTCATAGGCACTTGTTGAGGGCTCACAGGATGAAGCATTATATATCATGAAGGCTTCGGCACGTACAACATTAGCATAATGGTACTAAATATGAGGAATTTTGCAAGGGAAGCACCATTCTGACTCTTGTGCCAAGTTGTTCTAAACTGGAACAGTGCTCGTCTTGAATGGATGCTTTAGGAGAGAAGGCATGGGAGGGATAAATTGCAAGGTAAAATGTGCATTAGGCTATCACCTATCGTTACTATTGGTTGGGCGTGTATATTTGATTTCCATTTTGATTCCGCTAAGGACGGTTTCCTTAGCCATGCACCCGATTGAAATGCCTCTATATGCTTTGCGCTTACTGCCTCTCTAGTGATATGACCTCGTTTGATAATTTTCTGATTAAGGCCTTCTATTCTTCATCTTCTTTTTTCATGATGGAGAATAGGATGTTGAGGTAAATGGTTGCATGCTCTTCTCAAGAGTAGGAATAGGGGCCACAGAAGGCTGGGGCACTTGTGACATCTCTGGGAACAAAGGCATGGGCAGTCTAGGAGCCAACTTTCCCACCTGAATGAGACTATTTTCTGCCCTTACTACAATGTTATAAGCAGCTGGTAGAGTCCTACCTCCCATAGATTGGATCATAACTGAGATGTCATTATTGAGCACCTTTAAATAATAAAGGAAATCATGTTGGACTGTAGTTCTCACCACAAGAGGAATTCTATCCCAAGTCTTATGAAATTTGATATTGAAATCAGTCATCTACTCATTAGGTGCCCTCCTTGTTGTTGTCAATTGCTCCACCAAAGATAGGTGATCTGACTTGTCTTCAAAATAACTGCATAGAGCTATTCCTAGCTCATCCCAATTGGTGATAGATCCAAGTCTCAAGCCTCGGTACCATTGAAGTGATTTACCTTTGAAAGAGGCTGCAAGTAGCCTAACTTGCTACATCATTATGTGTGATTAGATAGAATGAACACATATTTGCTACATCTTGGATGTGCTCCTGAGGGGTGACTTGATTCTCACCAGTAAAGTAAGGAATACTTTTGAGTGTGCCATTGGGCATATCATGTTACACGGCTAGGAGTAAGGGACTCCCTCCATCAAAGTTTGCAAAGGCTTTTAATGAAGGAGGTGGTTGATGCATCATTGTAGGGCACACAGGTTATCTGTTTTGTGTAGGTGATGAATGGGTGTGGCACGCTAGAGATATAGATGCATATGTGGGCTTTCTAGAACAAACTTTCCTTGGGGATAGCTAGAGGTACTCAAAAGAGTCTTCAATTGCTGCACTTCTTCTTGTGTGCACTTTTCTCATGAAAGGAACTCAGGACTGCTAAAATAGATATTTTAAAATATTGGGAGTCACTAGATGTGTTTGAAAGGAGCCTCTTAAAAGGATGAAAACACTAAGTCCACACACCAGAACTTAGAGATATGAAATTTGATCTTTCAATGCTGGTCCCACCGGGTGTGCTAGAAACTATTGGTTGCTCAAATGTCCACCCATGTCTCGGATCTCGAAGAGGGATTGAGGTTTCGAGACCACAATGGAACCATCCCCAAGTTCTGGGACCTTGCGAGCTTGGGATGGATCTCCAGAGAAGGCCGGTTCCTCTATCTATCTCCACTGCTACTGCTACTCTCCTAGTGTCGGAAAGGGAAACTAAGTGAATGCCAAGGGACCAGAAAAGAAAGATAACATGAAGTAAACTACACTAAAAGGTGATAGTACCAGAAAAGAGGGATGAACACTATCTATTTTGAGTAAAAATGACAAGGAATGTGGGAGAAGAGGCTAGGTATGAGTAACACAACAAAACATGCATTCACCGAGTCATCCTTATGGAACACAACCAAATATGGAGCTGCAGGGGACCTGAAGTAGCACAACAATACACAATGCAAGAGAAAAGGAAAGAAGAAGGAATGCAAACACGCTAGGATAGAGAATAGTCACAAAATGATGCTTCTATTACTTCCAAAATGCATAGAACTATTACAATGCTAAAGAGGCCAATATCCACATGCAAGAGCCAAACATGGAGGTCTGCAACTCAAAATACAAAAATATGGATTCCTTAGCAACACGCATAAGGATTGAGAATATCCAACATAACAAATTAGCCTTGCTCTTACATTTATAGATGAATTCATGGAAGAAGAAAGGAAGAGGAGAGAAAACCCAAATTTGAAATACAACCACCAACAAGGAGCATTCAATGTTTGTAAATCCACGTGAAATCTATGAAATATGCTTCCCCATGCATGTTTGATGTGTGAAGAAAAAGAGAGTGGATCATACTAAATTAGGTAGTTGGAGCAATCAGATTTTCTCATCAATGTTCAGAGAGGCGTTTTCCCAATTCTCACCTACCGAGATCCACTAGAAATTAAAAATTTGAATTTATGGCACTATAATCGATGATATGAATGTTAAAAGATGTTAGAGTTGTTAGCATATGAAAAACATGTGGCGCATGATGATTGGTTGGAATGGTAGCCAAATGTATAACTATTTGTCATTTCTACCATGTGTTAATCATTCATTTGTTGTAAGGATTCGGTTCCCTATCTGGTTACGCATGACACCGAGCGTGTCAAAAGGTGATCCAACACGAAGAAGGGCATGAGGAGAAAAAAGAGGAAATCATGAAGGAAGTGCACATGATGCGCATGGGAAGATAAATCAAATTGGTGAGGATAAAACGTATGGTTAAGGCGTAACTATTACAAAGTAATGGGTGCGGCACGCGAAGGGTCAAAGACTTAGGCACGCGGGGTGGAAAGAAACTGACTCAGAAGAAGGTGGACGCATGGAAGGTGGGCATAAGAGAGAAGTGGGAGGAGGAATGAAAAGGGGCACGTAGGAAAACTATGACCTAAGGGAATGTACCAAATGATTCGAGCACACGTGATTCGTCAATAGATATCTTAGGGCTAGAATTTGTATGTAATTTATTCAAATTGCTAGGAGAGCTTTTGGATAACAGGAACCACTCAAGGAACGAAGAAAACCTAAAAATTTGGAATGCAAAAATTCCAAAAAATAACTGTTGGTGATTCCATCGCATAGTTCTTGTTCTCTTGATTCCATCATCTATAATTTTGTTTAAAATGAGAAAATAGGGAGAAAGTTGTGTCATTCTGAGCAAAACTCATTTTTGGGTATCCCAACATTGTACTCGGCTCTCTGAAAGATGCTTGCATAAATTCAAATATTGAATTTTTCCTCCATTTGATCAAAATTTAATATTTTAATAATTTTTTGATAAGTCCAAATGGTTCATAGTTGGACCGAGATTTGCATTTGGAAGGAGTCTAGGCTTGTAATGGTAACCAAATCGGTCAACGACTCACTAGCGATTCATCCACTTTCTTTACCAACTATATTATCAAACTGTCATGTGATATTGGTATCCACCAAGTTCTCCAAAGAAATATCTTCATTTTAAATAGTTCCCGATTTATATTGTAGTAGTGGATTTGTAGGTATTTGGTTGATCACCTTGAATAAGATATTCTTCTACATATTCCACCAACCCCCATGTTTGCATTGAAACAAAAATAGCTCGATGTTTTTGATATTGAGTTGTGCTTTCACATACATCACCCCCTCTGGTGGGTGAATTGGTTGGTTGTATCAACCTCTTGAAATGTCACCGAGAAAAATGGAAAAACATCTCGCCCAACTCAGGATATCTTAACCAACAATGGTTTGTGGATTAATAGATGCTCGGGTTGGGCTCTTTCTTCACAAAACCTCTGCCGATGGCTTGGCCTCACCATGATTTGCATTAAATGGAAAATTTGAACCTTTTTTTAATATCATCCGAGCTATGTGGTGCATACCAATCATCAACTTACCAAGCCTTTATATTTGTGTTAACTACCATTTTGCATGGGCATGTGCTCTTGACAAGCCTTGCACCACTCCAGTGAAACTTATGACTCGCTTTATAAATCAAGGATGAGTTGGTCAAACTAATCTCACATTCACAACAAATCCAACTATTTCATAACTTTCAACTCCCAAAACCCAAAATTCCAAATTTCGAGTTTGAAGTTTTGGGCTTGAACCATCCAGCTCACTCGACATTTTGATCCCAAAACTCGAAATCCCAAAATAGCTAACTCTAAAACATGCCTTTGAAAGAAAATACAACTCATCCTATCTCATTCTCTTCAATATTCTCGAACTCGACATCATATCTTAAACTAAACTGCTTCATTCAATGTCGAGTTCCTCAACCCATGTAAAAATGTCTACCTCTCCATTATGACTCAGCTCACTAAATTCCACACTAATCCATCTACCAAAACATTCCTCTTGATCTCTTTTTTACATCAATGAAAATTTCCATAGCTCATGCCTTGAGCTCAAGATCTCATTTGTGTATGCATAGATGAGTTGGTTGTGTGTATGGATACTATAATGAGCTCAAAATAGACATCTCGATTGGGTCATTTTCCATGATTTGCATAATAGGTTTGTCATTCGGTGACCTTCTCAAGCTCAAACTTGAACCATTTGAATTGATGCATCCAATAGACTCCTCACTGAATTGCATCTTCCTCAAGCTCCTTGAGATATCCACCTTAGCAATTTCATTCAACCATGTGCTTATGCCAATGTACTAAGTTGTGCATTACTTGTATCAGCTCGACAACACCACTTCTCATGAACTCCACATTTACGTCCTATGATGATCCCATGTAGGCTCTTATGCTTAGAGCTCTAAGGGTGAGATAAATCTTCCTCGGAGAAGGATCAAATACTCAATTTTCAACATGCCCCTCCATTATCTAGCTCAACTCATAGACTTTTGTTACGCCCTTGGCCTAGGTCATTGATCCAATACATTTCAATCTTAAAATAAGCCTTTACGAGATCCATCGTCACACCTTCATGTGAATCTGCTCTAATTCTCAACACCTCATCGAGTGTTAGAACCTTTATCCACACCAATGCCGAGGGTCGGGGATTTTGAGCTCACATTTTGTTTAATTTGTGGTCAGCTCTCAACGAAGTGGATGCAAATTAACCTCCAAGTTTGGGTTGGCTTCATGCATCTTCATCTTGGCCGAGCTCATGTTTTTTACCACTTTTTGGAATTGATAACGACTAAACTGTGGGATTAATCCAACATCTATTTACCTACCTTTCTTAGGCTTAGTTATATCACTCAACCATAAAATTCCCGAGCCACTTAAAGATCTCGATCTATATAACACATGCATCTTGTTTCACCCTTCACCATGCACGAGGTGATAAAATGAACCTATCTTTGAGCCATTGGTTTAAACCATATTGAATCGACTCACTACCTAGATCACTGTGAGCTCTCACAATGAAGCTCAATGAATCCTTGAACTTCTCCAAACACTATCCTCTAAGTCATTTAAACTCATCATGGTTCTATCTCCTTTTGAACTTTGGCTATCATTTTCATGAGTGCCTCGGCCTTATTCAACTCAATATGACCGATCTCACTTTTTATCTTCCAACTCCTCAGAAACCTTACCACGCCCGAGTTTTCCACCAACTCTTCCTCCGAGTAGTGACCATCTTGGCTCACCGAGCCATCCACAAGCTTACCCAAGCTAATACAATAACTCGACCCTCTTGTATGATATTGAGCTCACATGTCTAAGTGTTTAGCTAAAACCCATGATACTTCTCTTGTTTATTTCTTCACCAAGCTCCTTGGAACCAAGCCAACCTCTACACACCTATCGTCTTGAGTTTGAAATTAGCTTGATGTATCTTGGCCTCTCAAGAAATGACCTTGTCCTCATTTTTGACCTTCTAGGGATCCTTTAGCTAACCGGAAGGTAGCAAAACACAATATGACCCCTTAAGACATGATTTATCAATTCGATCATTTTTTGTTTGCAACGACTAAAAATGGCTTGTAGGGAATTGTCCAATTTTTGTCCAAGAGGGAAAAAATTGACAACACCTACATTTATTAACTTATAGCCAAGGCTAGAAGGAGGGAAGATCACATAGGGGTTCTAAGGATCATTAAATATGATGTGACCTTGAATCTGAAAACACGTGTGTTTAGAGTGACTCATGGATATCTTATAGGATACATTAGATATAAATGGGGAATTGATGTTGATCCTACCAAGATCTATGTTATCTTAGAGATGGTTCCGCCAACCATCAAATCATGGATATGATTAATCCTTGGTAAACTAGGGGCTATATAAAGATTCTATCTATATCTCAAATATCTGGTTAACCTAATAAATAATTTGTTAAAGAAAGATAATGCCATCAAATATACCTAAGAATTTGATAAATCCTTTGAATATTTCAATAAATTCATATTATCTCCTTCACTCTTATGGCTCCATAATGTAATAGATCACTTATTCTTTATCTACATGTGATTTATGTTTTCTTACCTACATGATTTCTTAGGAAAACAATGATGGAAAATAATGAGTCATGTATTTTATCAACCATGTTCTTTTAGACTATGAAACATGATATTATCGGGATATTATCTCTCCACATTGTCTTTTCTATTAAACACTTGACATATTATATGTTAAATCAAGAGACTAGGGTAATCGTAAAATCTCAACAACTTTGTACCTTTTAATGGAACCATCTCTCTCCAAGAGATTTAATCATCTTATCACACTCCTTGGTGAATTAAATATTACTTAAGTCAATAAAAAATATGTCAAAGGCCGAGATAGTCATGGATTGGTTGGCTGAAAAAATCCTCAAAATCAAGATATTTAGAGGACATTGAACTTCATGATGAGTTAATTTTTATATAGATAAGTTAAACGTTCCTTCATCTCCTTAATATATGGATACGAATCACCTATCTCATTTAGAAAATGTATCAATAAAATTCCAATTATCAACAAAGGTGATACCTCATTGTCCTTGTTATGAAATACATGATTTTAGATGAAAATCTTATATAGGATATCCTTTAATGGAATATTCATTCATTGTGTTAATAATTAAGATTCTAAACTCATATTGTTCTAGTGTCATGATGGGGTTTGTACTAGTAATTTTGGTTGCCATGTGATGGCCTAAAAAAATCATAGGATGAGATACTTTTGGCCAAGCCTAAAAAATTCGATAGTCTCAATAATTTATGCACATTATATATGTTACGACACAAGAAATTCGGACAATTGTTACACCATGGCATTTTTCTATGTGAGGCCTCAATATAATTATAAAACTGACCCATGCCTATATAAACTTACATAATTTTATCATTCTTATATAGCTGAGTATTTTACAAAATGAGTAGATGTGACAAATCTTACCACTATCACCAATTACATGATATAAAAGTTCATTTTAAATCAAATTATTTGTAGATTTGGAGTCTTACAGGTCATTATTTTGAAAAAGGGATATCCTTCAAGAATCCAAAAATGCGGGAATTATGTAAAACATTCTCTATCTCACATCAAACTACATCTCTTTACTACCCTTGGGCCAAATATAGGTTAAAGTGACAAACAAGACATTAAAATCCATTTTTCTTAAAATAATAAAAATAATAAAAGGGATTAGAATTTACAAATATATCTTGTGCTATGGGCTTATAAAAATAGCATACACACATTTACATGTGCTACCCCCTTTTCATTAGTCTTTGGAGCTAAGGGTTTCCTTTGAATGGAGGTTCAACATCCTAGCTTATGATTTTCTCTCCATGTTCTCCTAGACAAAGATGAGAATCATCTCAAATCTATGTAACATCACTAAGTATATGTTAATCGCATGACTCAAAGATACAAAAATAACATCAATGAATTCCCTATTCAAGTTAGTGACCTATTTCTTCACCACTTAGTCATATAGATGATAATACTAGCAAGGTATGAAATTTTTGACTGAACTAGTTAGAACCTTACTTAGACATACATGCTTTAATTGTAAAAATCTCTTTTAACACTTCAATACAAGGGATTTTTTTGTTTCCCAATTTAAATATATTCCTTAAATGATTTAAATGTACAAACTAACATTTAAATCCAGCATCAAATAATTGTAAATCTTTAGATAACAAATCAATTAAACATGTGCATATGTATGGGTCAACTAGATCCTACTCGATCCCCCATAAGGTGCTCTTTCGAGTTAGTACACAAAGTATACTTGTTAGTGCCCTTCTTGGCATTGATTTTCAAGTGTTTTTTCAAAGTTTCTACCTGGGTTTAGTCAATCGAATCCCATCCAACATCACACACTTAGTTAGAACTAGGTGAACCTAACTATGTCTTGCCATACACTACTTCACTTGAAAGTTTACGGGTTATGCATTACATGCTCTATTTCTAGACTACACAAAGTCTCTGAAACATGTCCCATCACCATGTCACTTGGTTCTATTATCAGAATTGAATCAGTTAATTAAAATTAATTTAATTCCAAGTTATATAAAGGTGCAAACTTGTTCACCCTATACGTTGGACACATCTGTGCCAAGTTAGGTTTCCTACGAGAGAAATATTTCATGCAATAGCTTGCATCATCACATAATCTATTTCTCCTATGTAGCCAAAATAAATTGGTACCAAGGTATTCATTGAACAAGACAACAAACTTCACAACTTATCATAACTATAATTCTTATAGATTACGGCATATGTGATAAATGGAGTTCAAGGGACAACTTGGGATACCTAATTTATGGTAGTATTCAAATAATGACATTCGTCATTTGATGAATCCCACTCTATAATAACCATCTAAAGTTTGCCTTCCATTACCCATGCATTAGGAATTTCATACTTATTTCATCAAAGTGAATAATTAGTAGGACATGTTTAACTTCATTACACAACGATACAATATCGTATCTAGGATTCTAACCTAAGGTCTCGCCACTTAGTTTCATTAAATAGGCGTAATCAATGCATAAGCTTACTCCTGAACTTAAATTAACCATTGCAATCTTAATTAAGACATAAATCTATTTTAATACACAATCCTAAATTTCCCATTTACGACAATGTCGTTATGTTGTAAGTATAGATTAACCGATGTTATCAACAAATTATAATACATATAATCATAACAACATTAAATTATTTACATAAGACTATGTAATAATTAGTCCTACCTATTAACCATAATAGGTTGATTTCATTTAGATAACTAAGGAATAATAAATATCTTTTAGTTTAACAATCATTTATATTATAATAGCTTAAATCCATCAAATTTATTAAAGCTATTATAATTTCATATATATTAAACTATCAAGTTCTTATGAGCATCATAATACAGAACTTAATTCATCAAATCAGAATTAATAAGTCATTTTGAATTACATCTTTTGATATCACAATGGTTCAAAATCAACTCAGGTAATAAACATAACCTTTATTACAATAATAATATCCAAAATGGATTACAAAATTTATACTTATTTTTCACAAGCATTATTACAAAACCTTGGAGGATAATATAACTCCTCATAGAATTAAGATGTAGAGCGTAAACTCACTCTTTAAAATCAACCAAGAAATGTATACAATTTTTCATCATAATCATAAATGAATCAAGTAAACCATTTTAAAAGCATCTACCATATTAGACCTAAATTTCACCATCTATAAAATGTTAGGGAACCATTAGTTCGAAAGAACTAGCATGGAAATGTTTATCATCTAATATTTACAATTTATAGCATTGAATTATTTCAATGAACACAATATTCATAAACTGAAATCATAAAAGATACAACTTATCTTTTCTTCCATTTTCCTTCACACATAAATCATTAAGAAGACAATTGATTATCCATTTGAAATTAATATAAAAATAATTGATTACAAAGAAATACAATTGTCAAATGTTCAAAAAAATCACCCATGTATGATATACTCATAAGGGCTATATAAAATATCAAACAAGTATTTTATAGTCATAACATACATTTTTGTCCATACCACTTTGCATAGTAATAAAATGAATTAGATATAGCCATACAACCTACTCGATATATAACAATTTATAAAAAGGTTGTAGAATATAATGATAAATGAACACGCCTTATAATATTATTATTAATAATCTATTATAATCGAGATAATATTAAAATTATTCAACTTAATAATTTAATACTATCTCATTTAATCATTTATCGATATATTATTAATCTCGATAACATGATACATATTCTACTAAAGGTTATAATAATGTTAGCATTTTAAACTAATAATATTTTATCAAACAAAGAAATTATAGTTCATCGATTTACCTTAACAACCATGAAACAACCTTAAATTTTCTAAAGGATGAACAATTATTTGAACCAAGGTAAATTAAAACCCATAAACAATCACTAATCATGGATGGTAAACATAGCTACATTGACCATCAAATGATGCGAGACATAAGTTTTCCTATACATTGGAGTTAATTCAAATGAAAGTTACCTCGACCACTAAATGGTCTTAAAAGAATTCATGACTAAAAATGATAAGGATGGACGAACCATCCCGGGTTTATATCAATCTATGTAATAGCTTAGTCCATAATGGACAACCAAAATAATGTTAACTCCATGACGGTGGCGACCAAGTCGCGAAAAACTTATTTAAGGAATAAAAAAGCATAAAACTAGAATCCATGTACGGTTTCATTCAACCGTGACATGTTGCGGGAAGGAGAGATAATGCTCCCAAAACACATTTCAAAGCCATTATATATAGCCAGAATATTGTCTCGAAAATCGGTATAATAGAAAACATACTAACTATGATTCTACAAGAATCAATCTTTTGTTGAGAATTTCCAAAACAAATAGCGAGAGACCGTCTGATGAAACAAGGTATGCTATCAATATCAAGCAAATTAAAAGAATCCTCATGGTATCTATACATTTTTGCACCATTCAATACATCAACTCCACCCCATATGGGTATTTTTTTAACTATTTAAATGGTACCCACTCTCATAAAATAAACAAGTAACATACAAATTCATATTCACAATCTGGAGATAAAATAAAATAACAAAAAAAAGGCCATGAGTGTATTAACAATACCCTTTAACCCATGCATTCATTCCTTAATGATCTAGGTAAAACCTAGAATCATTATTATATTGTTAGTGAGGAAATTTTTTGGGTGGAAAAATTTGTGAATTCCTCGCCAACACCACAGGGAATCTAAGTCCCTCTACTTAACCGATGCATCTGTCATGTATGCATGCGCGAAAAAGCATGGATTTTGTGGTGGCCTTTCGGCCGGGGGATCAACAGGGGCACTCCATCGACCCTACGAGAAAATTCTTTCAATTATACGTAAGGGGAATTTTCTCTGAAGGTGGGAAAGGGAGTGAGAAAAGAGGTAGGAGAAATAATGTTGCAGGTAGGAAATCGATTCCTACACACACTAGTTAGAAAATTCATCACATGCATTCATGGGAAGAAACAACCCTGTAAATGGAAACAAGACGAGATAAGATTGTGAACTCAAAGTTTCTAAAATATCCTCATCAAAGAGGCTACAAAATCCTTCTTCTTGTATTGATGCTTAATCAAAAGTTGTACATAGTGGAGAAATGGAGGAAATTGAGAAAAGGGGGAAAATGGAAGAAAAATGGCTATCTCCTTTGTTTTCTCTAAGTACAATGCACTCGTGAGTTTACAAGATCAATCACCAACCCTCGAAAATGGCGTGAAGAAGCCATTAAATCTCCTCCAAGAAACGGTTACAACTTCTTCTTTGTTAGCAAGAAATAATTTACAATTTCTTTTCAATCATTTACGTCATTGGATTCTTGATTCACAAAAACGCCTTTTGCATTTTATGCCTTTGTAAAATATTGGTACTTTTTGACGTTTTGGTCCACCCTTCCACCTCTCTTCCATAGGCACGACACGTGGATTTATTTTAGTGGCAAAGGAATCGTGGCTCGCTTTTTCAATTTTAACCTTTTTATAAAAATGCTCAAAACTTGAAAGTTCTTTGCCGCTCCACTCTCCCGCTTTGACTTTTCAAAGCGATCGCGAGACCTTGGTGGAGCCATGGAGAATTCTAGAAATTTTACTTTACTTTTGGAAATTTGGTTAAATTTCCAAAAGTGCCTGATGGCCTGCTCATTTGCTTTGACTTTTCAATGGCGGGCTTCACCTTTGACGTTTTCCCTACGGGCTTCACCTTTGACTTTTTCCCTGATAGCCTGATCGGGGCTACGGGTCACTTTTTAAATTTTCACCTTTTTTACAAAGAGGCTCAAAATCTCAAATCCCCTTGACGGTCTGCCTCCCTGCTTTGACTCCTTTGACTATGGGCTCAAGATTTGACTTTTTCTTTAAGCCTGATCGGGGCTACGGTCACTTTTTAACTTTTCACCTTTTTTACAAAGAGGCTCAAAAACAAAAATTTCTCTGCCGACCCGCTTCCAATTAGGTATGTCCATGTACCCATGGATGATGGGGCCAAAATTTGATGGGGAAGAAAATGCCCATCGTTCTGACTGTGGGAAAAAATGTAGAGAAGAAGAAAACTCCACCATTTCGTGCCCGATTTTCAAATTTCTTTCACGAGATGAGGAATTGAAAAAAATACAAGGTTTGACAATCTAGGGGCATAGAAATATTGAAAATTTCATTCAAATGAGGAAAACAATAAAATTTTCACACGTCTAGATAGGAAAATGGAAAATTTATCAAAACAAGCAGACTGGGGATTTGAAACAACTCTAGGGCATGGATTTTCTATCTCTTGAACTTTCAACTTGGCTTAAATACTTTAGGAGGCGAGAGCTCAAAATTTTGAATTTAACTTGGAAAATGAAAAGTGGTTTTGGGGACAATAATTGGCTCTAGCTTGGGGACATGGCATGGACTGAGCATGGCGAAGACGTGGTATGAGGATCTAGAATCTCAAATTTTAAACCATATAATGTTGACCAGTGCCTTATCCATTGGGCCTTGCAGAGTCATGTACAATTCTGAGAAAGAAATATCAGAAGAAGGAAACACACAATCACACAAAAGGAAGGAAACACATGACACGCAACAAAAGGGGAAACAAAACCACACAACAGAAAGGGAAACACACCAAGAAATCACCTATGGTACAAGGTAGGGGACAACCCGCTTTCACTAATGATACAATTTCAAGTATTGCTCACTTCAAGGAAATTCCAATGGCATTCCATCCAAGTATGAGAGGAGAAAAACATTCTCACCACAAGCTCCATGAATTTGGAATGGGCCGAGCCATAATGAATCAAACTTTCCATGGTTTCCCTTTGGTTCTCTTCTCTTGTCCCATAGTAGGACAAAGTCTCCAACCTTGAATTCTCTTGCCTTAGCCCTCTTGTCAAATATCTTCTTCACTTTCAATTGGTGTTCTTTGATTCAATCCACCACCTGGAATCTATTTTCTTCTAGCTTCTCCAGAAATAGGATCCTTTTGTCTAAGGAATCTTTGTATTGACCATCTTCTATTTCCTATAGCAACTTGAGAGTTGACATCTCAATTGTGAGGGGAATCTCGCTTCAACTCCATACAGCAGTTGGAATGGAGACATACCTATCACCTTCTTGGGAGTGATCCTATCTACCCACAATGCGTCATACAACCTTTTGTGCCAATTCCTTTGATTCTCGTCTACAAGCTTGTGGACAATGGTCATAATGTTCTTATTTCTTGATTTTTCCTATCCGTTTCCTTATGGATATTATTCGAAAAAATGAGCTAGGAAGATTTCATAGCTATAGCAAAAATTGGTTAGCTCTCTTGAAGAAAAATTGGTAGCATTATCTACTACAATTTTACGTGGCACTTTGAAATGGACTATGATATTCTCCTTGATAAAGTTGTATGTTGTTTCGTGTTGGCTTGTTTGGGTGGAACGGCTTCCACCCATTTGGTGAAGTAGTCTGTTCTTTGTGAGTACATAGGTGTGCCCCGCGCTTGAGTGAGGGTTTAGAACACCAATGAAGTCTAACCCCCACTATTGAAATGGTTCTTTAATAACCACCGGCCTGAGTTGTAATGCAACGAGTCGTGATCTTCCAACAAACTGTTGGCATGCTTTGCATTTAGAAACCCAATCTCGAGTATCTACAAAGATGGTGGGCCAATAATACCTTCCTCGGAGGATCTTGTGTGCAGTGACCATTTCTGAAAAATGTCCACCACATGCTTGGTCATGGTATGTTATAAGTAACTTTTCTTGTTTCTCTTTATCTACACACCTGAGGAAACAACCATCCAGGCCTCTTTTGTAAAGTGCATGATTCCAGATCACAAACCTAGTTGCCTTCAGCTTGAGTGTTCTTCTTTGTTTGTAATCAAGATGAGGAGGGAATTCTCCATAAGTCAAGTAGTAGGCAATATCAGCATACCACTCATCGGTAGTGGTGACAAAGAGAACCAGTGGGTTGTCTTCTGAACAAGTTGAGCAAGTACATGTTTCTTCACCATGTTGAACTTTGAGAGTTTCATCTTTAGCAATCAAATTACACAAGCCATCTACCCTTACAGTTGGAGGGTTGAATCTCCAAATCATATTATTGAGTCTTTGTAATCCAATTTCCTCTTTTAGCTTTGGGATCCTGTTGTGTCAAGATGGACTTGATTGCACTACCAGGGACCATCACCATTGTATGAGAATTGAGAATATAAAACCTAAATTTTTATAGCCTTGACCACTACATAGGCATGCTTCTTCAAAGGACAACTCATGAAAGCAATAGGTTCTTCAACATCTTCATCATTTTTCTGAACAAGAACAACAGAGAGTGTATGCTCTGATGCATAACAATACATGATGAAATATTTGTTAAAATATGGAGACACAAGGGTTGGAGCCTTGCAATTGATTTCTTGATCTCTTCAAATGCTTCCTTCCCTTCATTGTTCCATTTGAAACTTGCTTGAGGTTTCATCATGGAAGTGATGTGCTTTGTCAATTCAGCAAACTCAGGCACAAAACGACAAAGAAAGTTTACCTTTCCAAAGAATGAATGAACTCCCTTCTTGCTTGTGGGTAGGGATAATGCTTGAATGGATCTAATCCTCTCAAGATCAATGTGTGCTCCATGTTTGTTCACAATTTTCCCCAATAACTTTCCTTCTGTGACTCCAAAAATGCACTTTTTTGGATTTAGTGATATGCCATGTTTCCTACACCTTACAAGTACATGTTCCAATGACATGAGATATGATCTCCCATCTTTTGTGAAAATATTGTGCGATCATCAAGATATATGACAATGTAATGCTTCAGATCTTTGAAGGCCAAATCCATCACCCTTTGGAATGTAGCTCCTGCATTGATTAGGCCAAAAGGCATTCTACTATAGGCAAAATTGCCCCAAGGTGTTGTAAAGGTTGTCTTGGTGTGGTCTTACTCTACCACTTTGATTTGTTTGTATCATGTGAATCCATCAAGTAATGAAAGAATTTCATATCTAGTGACTAACTTACGAGGATATGGTCCATGATAGGAAGATGATAATTGTCCTTGAGTGATGCACAGTTCGGGTTGCAAAATCCACACATATCCTTATTTCACCATTCCTCTTCCACTGGAACAATGTTAGCCACCCACATTGAATGGTGGATGGGAAAGATGATCCTTGCATTAAGAATCTTCATTACCTCCTCCTTGATGGTATCAACAATCTTTGGGTTATACGGCCTTTGTTTCTACTTGAAGGGCTTAACACCCTGCTTCAAAGGAATTGAGTGATGCATTTATTTTGGCTCAAAGGATTTGAGTTCATCATAAGAGTAGGCCAAGACATCTGAGTATTTCTTGAGTAATGCAACAAAACTTCTTTTTTCTTCAGGTGAGCAACATTTTCAGATATTGACCATCCTTGGCTCCTTCGGGTACTAATGTTTTTGTTATCAAAATAAGCTAGGCACCGAGAAGATTGATTTTGTTTCTCTTGAATGAATATGTCATGTTTGTCAAAAATTCTTCTAAAGAGACTAGGCCTTTAGGAATTTTGTTCCCTTTCAATTTGATTACTCCCTCATCATCAATCCCTTCAATTCCTTCTTTCTCTTATTTGGGGACTACTTCTCGGTGTGGATTTTTACCTCCTTCGAAGAAGAGATTATTGAAATTATCCCTTTGCTCCAAAAAGGATAGAATTTAGTTATCATCATTGAAGACTTGCCAATGATTTACATTATCTGGTACACTAGGCTGAAATACCATTTCAATGGCCACTTTGTATTTACCAAAAGAAGGATGAGGTGTTACTAAGGAAGGCGACAACTGCAAGAGAATCATACTTTTCATTATGTTCCCTTGGAATAGATTCAATGGAAAATGCATCAAAATATTCAATGTAATCCCACACTCTATTTCTGTAATGTCTTGAGCCTTGGATTTTTCACTTGATATTGTTGGCGGACCTGCTTTACCACAATATTTGCATCACCTTTACATCTCAGCTTCTTTATTCCCATGTCCTCTACTACATTCATGCCTAAGAGCAATGCTTCATACTCTGTAGTATTGTTTGTATTATCAAATTGTAGCTTGTAGGCAAAAGGGTACACCTCATTGGAAGGAGAGTACAATACTACACCAGCTCCTGAACTTTTGCCTTCTCTGGAATGGCTACCATAAAACTCCATTGTCAAAATTTTATCTTCCTCTTCCTCCATGAGAATTGGAAATTTCTCCTCTTTTTTGACGTGAGGAAGTAGTTTCCTAGCCCATAATATTGAAAGAGAATGTTTTCTTTTAGATCATCATACTTTCCTACTATGAACTTCATCTTTCTTCTTTGTAGCAACTTCTTCATCTTGCCTTTTACTAGGATAGTTATAGATGATCAATCCATTTTTATTTCCCCACCATGTCTCTACTGAAACTCCTACTCAATAGCATATCAAAGGATGATGGGATGTCTGCTTTACCGGTATGGTTAGGAGCCCCTGCTTGTTTGGAAAATCAGCTAGTGCTACTTGTGCATCTTTGATTCTTCCTACCAATGGAACTTGTTTGGATTCCATTGAGTAGCATGTGCCATTTACCCAGGTCAAGGTGAGGCCTAGAGCATTTGCAAATTTGGCTAGCATCACATTGTCTGAGGCTTTGGAATCTATGATACAATTATTTAGCTAGAAGCCTTTAATGAGGAGTGACAGGTAGAAAGGTTCAACCCTATTGGTTTTGGAGGAACTGAGGGCTAGCATGTTTTTGGAAGGTGGTGTGGATGGTGTGGGTAGTAAGCCTTTATAATTAGGACTCAAGGATACATGGTTACTACCATGAATCTGTATTAATGAACCTATCAAATGGGCAGCGTTTGTTTGTAGGTATTCTATTTCGAGATATGGAATTTGGTTTTCTTTCGGGTTCCACAAATTTGAATGAGGAAATGGTTTGTGAGAAAGAGGCTCCTAAAATGTAGCAAGATCTACATGGTAGATACTTTTCTACTTTTGGTGTTGGGTTCTCTTTTCAGATGTAAATGGCTTGGAAGGGGGTGAGGGTGTAGCCTTTAACTGAACTTTAGATGTTTTTGTAGGACCAACATTTAGAAGAGAATTATTCTTAGCAACTTTTGAGCTGGAAGAAGAATCAAATGACTTACTTGGTATAGTAGCATGCTCTTTGGAAACCAATGAGTCTAGTTTTTCTTTGGTTGATTCCATGGAAGGTGGTAATGGTGATCCTCTATTGATGATTTTATTCTGTGTAACCTCTGGAGGAAAATCTTATTTATTCTTCTTCTTATCCTTTATTGCTTTGTTAGGGATGAAATCCCTTTCTTAGATTGAGCATGAGTGAAAAAAGCACATGAGAAACTTGGAACTTATTCATCACCTTCATCTTCATCATCAACATATTCAATCAGGCCATTGTGCATATCAACTTCCTCAATCTCAAGATAGTTTTCATAATCTTCCATGTTTTCTTCTTCAATTTCATCAATTTCTACTTCCTCCTCTAGATCTTTGGTGTCATAGATGGCATTGAATGGTGGTGCTTCAAGAGCAAGTCGATGAGGAGGTGGAGAAATATTTGGCCTATCTAGAGGGTTTGGTCTCCTTGAAGCATTTCACATTGTGATCTGAGATAGTTGCTTCTTCAAGGTAACCAAGTCATTTTCCATTTTTTGGAACATCGGATCTGTGGTGATAGATTTTGAATTTTGACCCTTTTGTTTCCCATTGGGGCCTTTCACCTTTCCAAAAAGGATTAGATCATCACTAGTTTTTATTGCAAAGTCTTGGGCTTACCTTAATGTTCTTGGTTGGGCTATTTTGAGGAAGAAACCTACTTCTGATGGCAGAGCACTGATGAAAAACCTCTTCAAATTATTTTTGGGAGGCACCACATCTTCAAGGATCCTTCTTATCACTCTATCATATCTTACTACAAATTCCCTCATTGACTCAAAGGTTTCTTTCTTCATTTGTACCAATTGGACCAAAAGATCCTGACAATCTTTTGTGGTCTTGAACCTATGTTCGAATGTACTTCTTATATCTTCCCAACAGGTGACAGACCTCGGGGGTAGCATGTAGAACCATTTGGCAGCCTTTTCTTGAATTGACTCCACAAAGAGTCGGACTAACACATATTCATCCTTAACACCCAACACACCACAAGCAGTGATAAATGCTACTACATGCTCTTCAGGAGTTGAGAACCATCCCCTCTGAATTTTGGGATTTTTTTCTCGAGCCTCTCGATAGCTCATGGAGTGGTTGAGAAAGATCTAGTGGACCGGTGTTTCCTCCCCATGGTACATTAGGCCTATGGGCTTCATGATCCCGTTCACACTCACGATCTTGATCCCCCATTCTATTTTTGTTTCTATCTTCCAACCTTGCTAAGGCTGCAGTTGACAAACCTCGGGGTAGCATGTAGAACCATTTGGCGCCTTTTCTTGGGCGACTCCACAAAGAGTCGAGGCTAACACATATTAATCCTTAACACCCAACACACCACAAGTAGTGATAAATGATACTACATGCTCTTCATGCTCATGATCCTAATCCCCATTCTATTTTTGTCTCTATATTCCAACCTTGCTAAGGTTACGGCTTCTACTGCTGTTCTTTCATCTACCTCGGCTTGAAGTCTCTCGATTTCTTTGAGTTGAGCTCTTATTTCTTTGTCGCTCTCACCTCTCTTTCTCTAGCTTCTTCTTCGGTCTTCACATTAGTGAAGTCTACAAGGTTCTCATTTATGTATGAAAATTCACCATCCAAAGGATTGGCAACACTCAGGTTCCCAACGTGACTAGTTGCTTGAAAAGGAAGCCTCTAGATTCCAAGTAGCTCTTGTCTCCTTTGAAGTTCCTCAAAAATGGGATTAGTTTGTCCTCCTTGTCTCTATTTCTAGGTGAATCTTCTATCCACCAGCTTGAAAATATATGCTCTTCTTTATGGTGCTGGGATTTGTCTTTGCCTCTCCAATTCATGGCGCATTCTTCTTCAAGGTCCAGAATTCTTGTGGCAATGAAGTAGTGATTGGCACTTTGTCTATTATGCTAGATAGCTTCCCTCAAATTTGAAGCAACATCTTCTTGGATGTGGAATAGAAATTTAGGTCTTTCAAAAAAGGGCTTCTTGGAATATCCATGATTTGAATCCATATGACTTATATAGCCATTAAAATTCCAAAAAAATCTTTATTTTGAATTTTGAATTTTCTAACCTTGCGGTCGCATTCAGGTGTATATGTTGCTAAATCTGCCCCATTGTGGGTGCCAAAAACTATTAGCAAGGGAATTTTTAGGTGGATTTTTTTTGAATTCCTTGCCAACTCTCTGGGAATCTAATTCCCTCTACTTAACCAATCTGTGCCATGTATGCATGCGTGATAAGTCATGGATTTACTGTGGTGGCCTTTCATTTGGGGATATAACGGGGCACTCCACTGACCCTACAGAAAATGCTTGCAGTTATCTGCAAGGGGGAATTTTCTATGAAGGTGGGAAAGGGAGTGAGAAAAGAGGTAGGAGAACTAATGTTGTAGGTAGGAAATTAGATTCCTGCACACACTAGTTAGAGAATTCATCACATGCATTCATGGGAAGAAACAACCCTGCAAATGTAAACAAGATGAGATAATATTACAAACTCAAAGTTTCTAAAATATCCTCATCAAAGAGGCTACAAAATCATTCTTCTTGTATTGATGCTTAATTAGAAGTTGTACATAGTGGAGAAATGGAGGAAATTGAGAAAAGGGGGAAATGGAAGAAAAATGGATATCTCCTTTATTTTCTCTAAGTACAATGCACTCGTGAGTTTACAAGATCAATCGCCAACCCTCGACAATGGCGTGAAGAAGCCATTAAATCTCCTCCAAGAAATGGTTACAACTTCTTCTTTGTTAGAAAGAAACGGTTTACAATTTCTTTTCAATCATTTATGTCTGTTTGGATTCTTGATTCACGAAGAAATGCCAATGGTAGAAAAACCAGACTTTTCATAATGTAGCCATTACATTCATTTTGTAACTTTGAATTTGAACCATTTATCTTGCCTTCAAAACTTTAAACTAGAGCCATCCACGTGGGAGAAATTTATTGGAGTGGGCATGGAGGATGCCTTTTGCATTTTATGCCTTTGTAGAAAATTGGCATTTTTTGACATTTTGGTCTACCCTTCTACCTCTCCACCATAGGCCTGACACGTGGATTTATTTGAGTGGTGAAGGAATCGTGGCTCACTTTTTCAATTTTAACCGTTTTTAGAAAAATGCTCAAAACTTCAAAGTTCTCCGTCATTTTACTCTCCCACTTTGACTTGTCAAAGGCGGGCCCAAGACCTTGGTGGTGCCACGGAGCATTCTAGGAATTTTACTTTTCTTTTGGAAATTTGGTGAAATCTCCAAAATTGCCACGATGGCTGCTCATCTGCTTTGACTTTTCAACGGTGGGATTCACCTTTGACTTTCTCCCTGATAACTTGATTGGGGCTATGGGTCACTTTTTAACTTTTCACCTTTTTTACAAAGAGGCTCAAAATCTCAAATCCCCCTAAATGTCACTTTTTAACTTGACTTAAATACTTTAGGAGGGTGAGAGCTCAAAATTTTAAATTTAACTTGGAAAATGAAAAGCATTTTTGGGGGACAACATATATCAAAAACATATTTAGAGAACAAGCAATCAGTATATAGGTGGTGTGTGAGAAACAAAGTAACATATTTGTATTCAAAGCAAAAAAATCACGGATAACCCATCTAGCCATAGCTTATCCACACGAGTTTTTATAGTATAGAAATCCATAAACATGAAGGTGAATCGATCACACCAAAGAATTCACAAGCCTTCACAATTTTCATTAAGATAATTTAATGCTAAAAATGACAAAGATGAGAGAGAAAAAATTCCATGCCTGGAAAGACTTGAAGAAGTTTTCCTTATCCACCCCTTCACATAAACCCGTCTTTGATTCCTTTTCTTTGCAAAAATATTCCACAAACCAAAGATGATAACCAGAAAGAAAAATATCCTCCAGTTATATCAAAGCTATGAAAAATCCATAACTCTAACATATATATTTGCATAGAAAAACTAGAGTTAAAAACTACATACAAGGTCCCAACTGAATGCCCCCAAAATAGCCATTATCGCTTGCATCTGAGCTTGCATGGTGATCTAAAAAGAATTCAAATAAAAAATGGAAGACTGAAATAGACTCTAAGTTGATTGGTGGCTTCCTCGAGAAGGTTCCCACTTATCCGAGGCAAGGGCCTCATTAAATTTTCAATCAATGCCATAATGCACGGTTTGCCCCAAATTCCTCATAATTTCTTTGTCAACCATCATCCGCCATCTTTGGCATGTTCCTCCAAATGACCAAGAGATCACAACCCCATGTTTGAGTGGGAATTCTAATCTTACAGATGGGATTATTCCCAAAACCCTAACTCCTTAGCCATGCATTAAATAATTCATCCCACAACTTTGTAATGTGTTCACGGTGGATGGTGATCACCGTATATCTTAGCTTAGGTTCGGTGGTGCTCATTCAAGTGGCTGACCTCAACCCCCTTATTAAAATTATTTCCATTAAAAATTGTCGCAATCACATAGGTCCTTAATCAAAGTTAATTATAAGATATAACATTAATCCAAAACTACTATATATCTATATATTTATATGCATATATACATGTATATGTACATACATTTACCTATATATGTATACACACAAATATATATATATATATATATATATAATTATTTGAAGTAAAATAAAATTTATGTTCATTACGAACCAATCCACACTACCACGAGTGTCTCATTAAGGATTTTATAATAACATTTTAAATTAAATATCAACAATTTTACCTTTGTTCACCAACAAGGGTTTCACTACATAAATTGACCTTACAAAGATTATAAAGATTTATTAACTACACACAGATTACAAAAAGAAAATTAGCACATAACATAAGGTCATCCACAATCAACCCTATATAGTAACCAGGGATGTCACTATTACCACATAAATAAAATAACATAACATGATCAATCAACAACCATAAGGTTAACACGTTATTCAAATCAAAACCAACATGACAATCCAACACACACATTCACCTACATTCAAAAACATTCAATAACCAAGGGTAATTCTTAACGAGGTATGACATTTATAATGGGTATTTTCACCTTTTCACACTTGAAGGTGAAGAGTTAGATGAATTATTAAACTCCCTCACCTTAAGTGGTACTATGTTTAATGTCATGTTGTTCATTTCCCTTTACATGTTTGATTTGCATTTTATAATTTCCCAATTCACCATGTTTATACCTAACAAATATGCTCAAATTTGATATTTATTTTATCTTATCTACATGTTGTTTCTTCATTCTTCATATACTATTAACTATCTCACTTACCATTTTATTGCATCATTACTATCTTTTAAAATCATCTCCACACTCTAAAGTTACTAGTTGTCTAGTGTTGTGATTCCCCTGTTCCCTAAAAACATTAGTCGTACATAAGAATCTTGGTTTGTCTATGTCTCTAGAGGCTTTTTCATGAAACAATTCCCTACATCTCATTCTTTGAGTATGAAACATTAGGGTATCTCATCGCCATAATTCTTTCTTGCATACCTTATCCTTTAGTGATCAACCCTTATATCTTACTAGTTATATGGGGTTGGGGCATGAGAGATAAATTTTACTTAACTACGAGAGAGAGAGAATATATGTAGCAAGACAAGAATTTATCATTGATATATCTCCTACATTATTCATCCATATTTGTATATAGTAATGATCCCACACATCTTCCTATTTGCATGAGGCTAACACTCAAGGTAAAACCTTACTCACCCAGTCTAGTATTTAGTGATGATCCCATGTGTATTCCAAGTCATGTGAGGATAAATATTGGGATTTAAAAAATAAATAATCTATGTATCGAAAAATTAAAAAATAAGGAAAGAAAAGGTGAAATAACGAGAGTTCCAAAATCTGGAAAAGTATAATTGTTTGCAATAAATAAGAACTTGATAACCCCACTTACCAAAGATGTCATGATTTGATAAAAAAAAGTTTAAACTAGATGCCTACATTAACTCACCATAATTTTTCCCTAAATAATTTCCTAATCCTATTGTGATTAAAATTTAGGAAACTACTCAAGCTTGTTTTTTCCGGCATTGATTCCCTCTCCTTTCAACATGGTTTCCATACCTACCTCTATTTTTGGCCATATTCCACTTTTCTTCCCCTATTGTAAGAATCATATGTGGAATTATGTAACACCTGAACTGTTGTTACTTCCTCCTGAGCATACAAGTGTTGATATGTGATTTCTTTGTAAAAGGATGTGTTCCTTGATTGAGAAGTCATGCTTGATATGTATTGTATCTTCTTTGCAGATTGCAGATCTTTGACTGAGTCGGGATATGATTGGACTCTTTTATTTCTTTCATTTCACACCTGAGTTTAATCTGATCTCGGAATGAATTATGGAGTTATCCATCTATAAGACCTAGCCTTGGATCAGTGGAATTGATCCAAGTATTGCTTTAAGTTTGTTCGTGATGAATTAAAATTACGGACCTTGAGCGACTTGCAGTGCGGATGCATTGAGTAAGCTAGTCCGGAGTATAACTCAGGTTGATCGTGTGAAATGGATTGGTTCCCGATATCGAAGTATATCTGGAAGGTCTTGATCATGGACCAGGTAATAATTCAGTTACATATAATTCTGTAGCCTAATGGCGATACAGAGTGAACCTGTTCGAGAATGCATGTTGTAGGTCTTTTTCTCGAGCATATGAAATGTTAGACCTAATTGGAATTATTAATGTTAGTAACCTAAAACTAAACTTAACCTAGGGGTTAGATTAGTGTTAATCTAACCTAGACCTAGGCTAAGAACTAATGTACTAAGTTAGTATCTATGTTCTAAGAGGTTAGACTAGGTGTTATCCTAAATCCTAACCTAAGTTACTAACCTAACTAATGAGCAAGTATAAAGGGGACCTATGGAGGGGTGCGAACCATGGGCGGTAGTTTCTATGTTAATAAATGCGTGGATAAGTATGAAAGACAAGTAATTTGGTGGAGGTTTTATAACGGCTAACTTGAGCCGACGTGGCAGGTCGCCAAAGTTGGAAATGGTCTTGGAATTTCATTTTTCCATTGCCAACTATGGCGGTCGGTGGCAATGGAGTTTGAGCGGGAAAATGGGAGTAAATTCCATTAATGAACTCGTAATCGAGCTCGAGATTTCGTGAGAAGGCGGGAAAAATGGAAAGTTAATGGTTTTTTAGTTTTGCATGCGCTCCGGTTTTCCTTACATGCATTCATTTGGTTATTCGCACGGTCTTCTTGGTGTTACATGGCAAGTATGAGCGTAACTCGCTCTTTCCTTTGTCAAGGAAAATATATAAGTCATGGAAATAGCAAAAAAATTTGGTGGCTCTAACTTGGAAAAGGAAGAGAAGGTTTGAGCTCTTTCGTGGTCTGCTTCGAATTTTGAGCAAATATCCGGGCATGTTAGGCCCTAACCTTTAAAAATCTTGTTGTCTTTCAAGTGATTTCATTAGAACAACTCTGCTGTTCGAGATGATTTTGGAATTGGTTGGTTTCTATGATAGTCTTGTGTGATTTTTGGCACTTTGTATCTTCATGCAAGTTTGGTTTTCAATTTAACCCTTGATGGGTGTTTATTGTATTTCAACTGTTGCTATATTTCTTGTGTTTTGCATTCCGGCTTTAAGTTTGTGAAATATATGAAAAGAATGTATGCTAGGCTGCTGCTGTGAGAACCCATGAATTGTTCTCGTGATGGGTACAGCAGCTCTTTGTGATGCTTGTTGATTTATACTTGTAGTCGATGCTTGTTGTTGATGCTTATAAATCGATGCTTGTAGTGGATACTCGTCGGAAGGGAATGCTTCTTTGGACATTTGTTTGATTGTTCGGTTTAAATTGAACTTTTTGTAAGCTCTGTATGTGGTTATTATTGATGGTGGTTATTGATTCTTTTTTGGTTTCGTATGAAATTTAAGTTATTTGAGAATAGATAACTTGTTGTGTTTCATATTTCTTTGTAACCTTGTTGAAGTTGTTTTTCCCTTGCGTTGAGGTTATGGGATTCAACCCGTCGTCGATGCAATATGGATATATGTATTTATTGTATAGGAAATGATTCTATAGAGTCCATTGAATGATTCGTATATTTTGGACCACTTTGTGGGAGCTTTATATATTTGAATTTTGTTAAATTGATTTATGTCTCAGTCTTGAAGGAGTAATAGGTAATGAGACTTCATTATTTTGTAAAGAATACCTTCGTGTTGCAAGGAATTTTTGGTACGAGACTCTTTGGGTGTATTTTTACGTTTCCCTTACAGTGTAACTTGTGTGAAAAATATTGATGAGGCTCGGTTGGTTTTCTTGTTGTGAAATCTGTAGTTAGCTTTTGTTTAAGCCTAATTTTGCATGCTTGTCATTATTGGCGCGGATGGAATCATTAACTATTATTTATCTTGTATCTTTGTTGTTTAGACTCAATTGAATTCTTGATAAATAAACGTGTAATTGCCTCAAATTAAGCTTTGTTTGGTTTATTGTTGTTTTCGAAACCTTTGTTGGGTTCCTCGAGTATAGAAAGATATCTAGTATATCGGATTACGTAAAAATCTTTATTGTAAATATTGTTATTCGGATTTAGTTTTAAATCCTTGATAGGTAATCAGTGTCACTTTACAGTATAAGCCTGATTATGAACATGTAATGTTTTGGCTTTGTTGGACTTCTTTAAATAGCAGTGATCATCTTCTTGTGCTGCTGCCGCTTCTTGTGGGAGGTCATACGAGTCTATTTGGTAGTTAGTCTCCACTTTGTTTGGCATGAGAGCTACTATCTTTGTAATGTTATATTTTAAACTTAAATGGAAATTTGGTGCTTTTGGTGGCCTCGTTTGATTTATATATATATATATATATATATATATATATATATATATATATATCTAGTCTCGAACTAAACTAAGAACTGTCGACTTCACCTCGGCAGCACGATGGCATTGAATTTCTTCTTGTTGATGCTTCACGTGGAAGGTCATGAGTAACTGTCGGTAGACATTCATCTATTTTTGCGTAAGAGCTGCTGCACTACTAATATGTTCTTTGGAATTTTGTTATAATTGATTTTAACAAAATGATGGTCCTTTTGTGGCTCGATAGGTTTATTCGTATGTTTATAAGGTGAATGCTCTCCTTTCAAGGAGACGGAACAGTCATGAGCTTGTGTGAATAGAAATATGGATGACTTGTTTCTTTCTCTTCTATTATGGCAATATATGTCGATATCTATCTAACAGTTGGAACTGTTTTTAACATATGGTTGGAATCATGATTTATTATGATATTCCTTTTTCTGTTGAATGTAATGATCTGTCCAATGTTTGATGATCTTGGGATTAAAATGAATAGTTGTTTTGGATACCTTCGTTCTTCTTGATCTCTAATATTTTGATGAAATATTTGAGAAGTGTCTAGGACTATTCTGAAACGAAAGATTGTATTACACGTTATAGACAGGATGTATTACTAATGTATAGTCTGAATCATGTATACTTGTTGGATGAATCTCATTTAAACAGGTTGTTTAATGGAAACAGTTGGTGGATTGCAATTGTTTTAAGAGTTAGTGCTTATCATGCTCAGTTCATCGAACTGACCCATGTTGACAATTTTGTAGATGGATGCCGTAAATGGTAAAAGCACGCAGATCTGATAGGATGATCAGATTGTTTAAATTTGATTTTAAGTAGAATTACAGCTTGAATTTCTAAATGTACTATATGAGGAAAGATGTTCCTTTTTGCCGTTGAGTAATGTATGAAGTATGCTGAATGCATAAAATGTATTTGTATAGTTCTGAAAGGAATGGAAATAAGTATTTTCCACTTATGTGTTGTACTCTTATTTTGCTAGTTTGACTTTCTTTGGTTTATATACCGGAGGGGGCATTGTTATCATTGAATAATTTGAAGACTTTTGTGATTGTCAATGTAAGTTTGCAAGAATATGAGACTGAATTCTTATGATTGTTTAGCAGTTCCTGTATGTTCTATCAGAAGCTAAACTGAAATTTAAATCACTATCTTTCTAAAAGATAGGGTTAAAATAAACCTAAGCAGAATGCTAAACAAGTTGAATTAAATTATTAATTCCGAGTCTTGATTATGATAGGACAACATTTAATTGGATCCTTAATCATTTATATCTTGATACTAATAAGTATGATATAAATCCATTATGAGAACTAATATAAACCTAATGGGGTTTATATGGCAATCTCATGTGAAGTTTATGAGATATTGTCCGATTCCGTTGTTTTAGAATTATGTATATTCTATGAACTCCTTGATGAGACCTTGCCTTAATAACTTCTCTGTAAAGGGTTTTATTGAGAAGGGTCATTCTAAGATGAGGAATCCAGGGGATCGGGAAAGACTAACCTTAAGGGAAACGTCTTAAATTTAATTTAAACTCTATGTGTGTAACGCTTATTAATAAGTAGATCTTTTCGAGGAGGATTTAAAGGTTGATAGCACAGTCAGTCAAGCTGCGGGTTGTACCTCCGAGAAGATTAGGATCTTCTCGAAGTTACAACAATGCAGTGATTTATGACGGCACTCTTTGCATTAATCGCTAAGATTTACACCTTTAACTCAATCAAGTTACTTTAGGACCGATTAGGAATGTGGTCACATTATATGGCTACCTAGGAGACTCGGGGTAACATGACACACTAGTTTAACTAGGGTTGACCCGAAGTATGTCATCTTATCCCTAGTCCTCGAGTGCATCCATATAACGTTGTCACCTTACTAATCCGTTCCCAGTGATTAACACAGGGATAGGAGGAGTGACAGTCGGTGTAAGACATTCTACATAACATAAGAATGGGGTGGAGGGCGTATTCCAGTTGGCGAGTATGTCGTTAAGGAATACGAGACATAAGCGATATGTTTCAAATCTTTGGCCAAAGTATCGAAAGGCTGCTTGATTGCGTTGTCTGAGTCACCCGGTCTAAGGGATGAGATGCCGATGAATAATGGTAATAGTTATTCGGTTAGGTTCCTTGACAGAGCATTCTCAATCCCGAGAATAGGGAAGAGAACCACAAGAGTGATGTGTTAAATAAAAACGCCAACTCTTATTACTCATGAATAGATCGGTAGATTATTCTTGAGTCATGGAATGAATAGATCGAGAGGTACTCAGAGTCATTACAGTGCATATGGTTATCTCATTATATGAATGGTTATTTGATTTGTGAGTTCTAAATTATGTATTTAGAACCGGGAAGCATTTATCAAAATAAAAATAAAAATTTGACTTGTTCTATTGTCTAAAATGAGGATGTTACAAATTATATGTCTCTATCTCACCTACAAAATATATAATCGGTGTATATTTGCATTTGTGTTTTACCCATTATATCATCATTATATATAAGTCTAAAAACTTTGATACGATGCATCCATTTTTTCTCACTATATTACATACATCTTTAAATAAAAATACATATTTAAAATAATGCATAATCAAAGGAGTACCTTAGCATCATGTAATAAAAATTCTATTATATATGTGTGTTGATCAAAAAAATTGTACAATTGGTCATCACATCTAAACCGAATGGGTAATTTTGGGCTCAAAAAATCAAAATATATATAAAAAATAGGGCATACAGGGTGCCTCCATGTACAATATATATCAAAATTTCTAGTAAAACAAGATTATTTAATGTGACCCCCAATCAAATGATGTGGAGGACTCCTAGTACTCTACCTATAAGACCCTATTGTGAAATGGTGAGGGATCCTCACCTTCTCTGTGGTGAGATCCACTTACTTGACACAATATACAGGGCACACAAGATCTAATAGCAAAAATGACCAATGATTTTTGTACCATCCCACCCTTCTACTTAAACCCTTCTTCTAAACCCTAAATTTTCAATTTTTACCTTTGCACTCTCCAATCTAAATTTATAATCCTTTTCTTCCTATTTGTGTCCATAACGTTTTCTCTCTTTTATATCAAGCCACTATCCATTACTTTTTCTTGTCACCCACCTACTCAAGGTGGAACTCCCTTAGTATACTCTAGACTCGTTAGGGAATCCAAATGTTTCAACTGGATCAAATCAAGTAGTTCACCACTTCTTTGTCATTTGATCATCGATCTACACATGTCTACTATCTTTAGAGCTTTATTACTTCATAATAACAATTTAAAGAGGGAAAATGAAAAAACCTAAAATATCACATTATGCATTCTAAACCTCCAAAATCATCCCGTAATCACTTCACAAGTACATTACGAACACTTTTGATATATTCTGCTATTTTTGGCCTTTAACAACATTTTATGATATCATCCAACAATTCCTCTAACTATTCTTATCACTCACACATGGTCTCGAATTATGAAATATGCATACTATGGATCCTATTACATTCATATCCCATTCATATGACTAATTAATTAATCATATTATCATTATTATTCATTCCTTATCCCATTAGTTAATTTAATATCAAAATAATTAAATAAATCCTACACGTTATCCATATACACCTCACCTCTTATCCAATTAATTAATATCACTTCCTAATTAACATATTAATTTAACTAGAGAAAAATAAATCAATTAAAGATCAAATCATTAAACATATGCAAGAGGAAAAAAATTAGATTAAATCAAATAATGAATTTGACCTAACTAGAAATATTTCCCACAAAGCATGGCATTTCAAAAATAAAGCAAATCAATGCAAAAGAAAAATTCACACCCACTTTTGGGTGAATAAAGAAAAATTCAAAGAATGAATATTTAATTTTAAATATACAAAATCACGTGCAAACTAGGCCAGGCTAAAAATATCTCATACATACAAACTCAAATCAATGGATCAACTCCTTAAATAGATTATAAACTCAATTAAACAATTCAATATTACTTCTATTAAATTTAGATCAAACAAGCTAATTATAAAAATCAAGGAATTATCCTTTATATATAAATCATCTCTCATTCTTCTTTAATTATCATATTTTGGAAGACTTGAGATTTACATCATCATTGTGTTGGATTATCATTTGATATCACACATTGTTACATTATCCAAATGATCACAAATCATCAATAAAATTCAATCATAAATCACTTTGCTTGTACCTAAATTCTAATTCCATTCATAATGCCTTTGGAGCATCCAAAAAAATTCAATCTAGAGATTTAACAAGATTGGTGCTTCATTCCAAGCTTCAGTGATTTCATCTTAGATTGCAGGAGATATAAAGGAAGGGATTGGTTTTCTTTTATTTACTTTTTTCCGTTATGTAGTTTTTGTTTGTAATCATGCATCGTATGTGACTATGTGCTCCTTATTAAAGAGGATTGATGTCCACATGAACATGTGCATATCACCTCTTGTAGTGTACATATATCATCCTTCGAAAGTGTGGAGGTCTTAGCCCTCTTAGTGACCAAGATATGAGCCCCATGGTATCTTACGGAAAAACTTTAGTATTTCACCCAACACTTTGAGGAAGTCCATGATCTACTGCGCACTCATCGTAGTCTTCCTAAAGTAGGAAAACATGTCAATAAGGTGTGTTGAATCAAATACCACCACTTACTGGTAGTCTTTATATGCACAAAAAAAAGAGTTATAAAAACATCTAAAAATAGATTAGCTAACCACTAGATATAATAAAGTCACTAACACTAGTAGTAGTATAAATAAAAGCAAGAGTCTAAATATGAAACAAATAAAAAGGAATACTTAGATACCCCTCCTTCCACTTTGGGTCTCACCCAATGTCATAAGGCTCATATTTATTATCCTCCTCCTCCTTTCTAGTTGATACCTCACCCCCATCCTCTCTCTCTGTCCATTCCCTCCCTCATCTTAACCAATGAGGTGCATAACTGTATGGTAATTTGTCCTCGACAATTCCCTATTGTTGCTATTTTATTCCTAGGTGGTTATGGTGAATGTCATGCCTCTCCCTCCTCTATGTATTTTGTGGTCTAGTGCTTTACTCCACTTACATATAAAATAATATTGATTCCTAGTGTCAAAGGATCCCACTTTAATTTTCCCATTTGAGTGTCTTGTCACTTGCATATGCCATAGTACACGAATGGTATATCTAAGAGTGCAAGTGGAAAGTGAGGGAATGTGTCATTAATGAAGTGCCTTCTTTGGGCCAAGAATGTTGCATCACCAATCATGAATCTACAATCATGTCCAATTTTTTAAAATTTATACTCTCTCTGGGGTGTCTCTAAATGTGTCCATGTTCCCCCAAAAATATTTTATCTCTCTAGGATGAGCCGGTGGTATTATTATGACATATAGTCTAAGCCTCTCATAACTAGTGTTAGGTATCTCAAAACCTAGCCACCCAAACTCACTACTCTTTATAAATCCCTATAGGTGTGGGATAGCATATCCTAGGCCCAATTATACTTATGGTCATTTGCATTAATATCCGTAATTATGTGATCCCAATATTAGAGAAGAGTTTGTTTTTGTTTATCCTTAACTACTTGGAGAACAATATGACAATGATCACTTTGTGGGAGTTAAGAGTGCAAGCATTTTGAACTTCCACCGATTGAACCCCTACTTGTTGTCACATTCAGTGCCTAAAAATCACCAAAATAGTTTTCCCACTCTAATTTCTAGGCCTCAACTATAGTAGATAATACTGCAACATCCCTCCTTATGAATGGGATACCTCTGATCATGTAAACATCCTAAGAGTTATAGTCAACTCTCATGCCACCGATAGAAACCAAATTTTTTTCTAGTATGCATCCTAGTAAATGTTTTCACTTGAACTTGCACCCTTTGTCAAAGCTAGGCTCTACACCTCGGTGAAACATGGAAGGATATTCAAAGTGTGGGACAATGGATCCTTTAAGGTCAATCTCTAGGTGAAAAGGTTGGCTCCTTTGACTCCAATTCACTACAACACATCTAACCATTTATACACTTTAATACTAACTTATTCTACTCTAATGTTTCTAAAGAACCAGGGTTCGAGAAAGGTGAGGTAGTGAAATAAAAAATGTGATGCACCAAACTAGAAGTGTATTCTCTCCTTGAGATGAAGAATGAGAGGGAAAATGCAAAGTCAAGAGGTTAGAAATAAGGCACATTCAACCCTACGGTTTTACCAAACTCCGATTCTTTGCATAGATGACACAAAGGATGTGGATAATGCAAGTATAACTCACACAAAACATGACATAAAAATAATAGAGAAGAAAGAACAAAATAATACAAATTAAAGGGAAGAAAATATCCACAATAAAAAATATTACTGATTATAGTGTGAATATTCTATTATAGTAATGGATTCACTAAGTACATTGCATAACACTAACACAAAATTATGATACTCAAAATACTTGGTCATACAAAAAAGAGTAGCATAACCTTACATTCGGAAGAGGATGTATTATAATGAAAATAAGAGTTACATATATAGGAGAAAGAGAAGGAGAAGAGGAAACCCAAAATTAAGTAGATCACCCACTCCCACAACCACTAAGGACCACTCAACATTCAAGTTTGTAGACCCAACATGATCATCATCAATTTTTTAGAGCTTGATATAGCCTATAATTCACCGCAAAATAGCCCAAGGTGCGCCCGACACATCACTCATCCTGGATTTAGAGCTCACTGAAGTGCGCAAGGTACCAAGTACCTCTTTAGATTTTTTTTAGAATGTTAGCATGATTGAGTATGTATATATCCATATTCATAACATGTAGTCAATTAAACGATAGTGCATGAACCGATCTAGATCTTAACCATAGGAAAGATTGAATAAATAGCGACTATAATGAGATTTACCATACAAAAACCATATTCAGTCACATCTAACACCAATATCCAGCCAATAGTATCCATTATATTAAGTACTATAAAACACAAAAGCTTCATACATCATAATAGTGTCACTATGAGTCATATGCGTGAACCAAACCAACAACATAACTCTGCAATCAAAACAATATCAACCAACTCTCTAAACTGTGGAAATCAATACACATATAGGGGTGGGTACTTTCCCTTCACCACCCATGCACATTAGAAATAATAGTCTATATGCTAGTAATAGTCGTGCACCTTTGAAGAGAATACAAAATTATGCATGTAATAATAAAAGATCTTCTAAAGTTAACTCAAATTATAGATCCTATTATTAGACCAAAAATCTAAATGGTGCTTGAATTGTTGTAAATTCTAAAATAGCCTTGCGTGAACTGCAAGTATTTGTGTCATTGTGTGCTCAACACTCTAACTCCAAAAATAGCCTTGACCTACAAAAGTGGTTAATTCCTATTTTCCAACTTCTCCTAGGCGCGCTTTGTATTATGCTATACTTCCACGCACCCAAACCTTTCGTACTCTCAACATTGAGCTATATTCCATTTTCTCAACATTACACCACACTAAATGCATTTCCACCCCGAAATGGGTAATCCCAACTTATCTCTCCAAGAATAAAGAATAATAAATGAAAGAATGAATAATTACTTGTTCAGAAGGAAAGGTCTACCCAGTACTACAAAATAAGTCGACTACTTGGTATCTTTTCCTTCTTCTAGAAAAAAACTCGGATACTCACTCTTGAATTATTCTTCAAATGAATACCAAGCACTTAGCATGGAATTTATTTTTTCGGGATGTCTGCAACTATGTCGTCCCAACTCATCAAGTGTCATCTTACCACCTTCATTTTACAAAATCCTAAGTATATTTTCCATACTTGATACCATACCATCCATCACATCCATCTTCTCCGCAATGACCTTTCCAATCTCTTTTACTCTCTCCTTATATGGAATCCTGGTATCCTCAAGTACATCATTCTTAGCCTCCACCGGTGTAAGTATTTACATGTGCCCAAGTGTTTCATTCTTGGCCGCCTAAAGGACCTCATATTATTTTGCTAGATTTTGTTCCTTAATGATTATATCTGGCGCTGCACACATGGACAATACTAGATCCAATTTCTTTAGTTCATCCTTCAAATCCTGCATAATAGACTCATAACTAGAATTTTTATTGCAACTACGAATTTGGCTCTAGTTTCCTCCTCTCATAGCATATTTTGGTTTTGGTGAGTGTATCAGTCCTTCCTCTAAAAGAAACCAAACTATTATTTTCAAATAATGAAGGGTAGATGGGAAATATCTTGGTACCTTCTCTTGAAATTCTGGCCTTTTCTCCATAATTTTGTCAGCTATCTACTCGGCCATCTTACAAACATTATGTGCCTCTACCACAGCCTTATCCCACTCCTCGATAAGTCACTTTACCTTAGTGTCCTTTTCCTTCTTATCCTCCGAAGTTTCTGTATAAGTTCTAATTTATCAATATGACGGTGCACTACTTCTATAGATACTTTAACAAGCGCATTTCTTACCTATTCATCTAATAGCTATGTAGGCTTAATGGTGATATGATGGGTATGTGGTGCTCATTTCATATTTCGTGATACACACAAATCCTTTCGGATTCAAAATCAAGATCATTTCCTGCGTTTATCCAATCAAAGACACTTGTTTCCAAGTGCATGTTATCACCATTTTAGGGTCCATCAAAATCTAGTCATATAATTGTTCCTTAGGCAAGGTACTCTGAAAATGGGCACGAATAATTTTTTTCATGTCATCAATGTAGCCTAGGTTCTGAGTCATTACCACATCCTCCTCCATGTTTTCACCTATTTTCTATCCTAATGTTTCTTGTGTAGAAGTACCTACATCACTTTTTCATCAGCAATCATGTTCTATTGTACTTATTCTTCCTCATTCCCTTTCCTTCACTCACTAGGTGCATTATTATCTTTATATCCCCACCATCGCTTCTTTGATCTCTAACCGGCTCCTGGATACTTACACTTGGGCCAATCTCCTCATAAAATACCTCACCACCTCTTTCCTCATCATCCTCCATTTTGGTGCTTGGGAGGCCACATTTCTATGTGCCCTTTGGAAAGAGGATTGTTGGTCATTCAAACGTGCAACCTCATCTTAGATTTAGAAGAACCGGGCTATTTGAGACAACAATGGAATCGTCTCAAATTTGTAGGACCTTTCATGCTTAGGATGGGTCTCTAGAGAAGGATGGTTCCTCTACCTACCTCTAATGCTAATGCTACTCCTAATGCTAAAAGAAAATCCTAGACTAAACATGCTAAGGGACCAAGGATAGAAGGATGTGTAGAAAGGGGAAATCCTAAGCTAAGGAAGGTGATAGTGCCGGGAAAGGGTCGATCTCTCTCCATGAGCGGTGAAGGAAATAAAGAGGGCATGTGAGAAGAGGGCGGATGATGCATGCCATATATCAAAATGCAAACACGGGCTCCCAAGAAAAACAACACATGAATGTGGGGATTGCAAGTGGGAATACACACAACATGCTAGAAAATGCAAATAGAGAGGCAAGATGTAATGAAAATGAGAAAGGGAAGACAAGAGTTCCACAAAACATGATTTTATTACTTAAGGGATGCACACAGTCATTTACACTCACGAGAAAGTGGAGAGAATACATTGTAGAGACCATACCAAGGTCTAAAACCCATGGGAAGTCAACCACTATTTTGGCATGGTGTTGTTACAACAAAGAGGGATCCTTTTACAAAGTGTAACTCTGCTATTTATATGAGGAGATAAGAGAAGGAGAAAAGGAGGGAAACACATTCAAATCTTCAACCACTAACGACCAATGATAAATGCCCGCAAAACTACCTATAAATATGTTAGATGCATTTCCCCATGTCTATTTGGTATGTAGAAGAAGGAAGAAAGAAATATCTGATTGAAATTTGGTGGTTGAGGTTGATTAGATGTGTGCACTGATGATCAAAAAGATGTTTCCCTATTTTCCACTTACCAAATCCCACCTAAATTTGAATTTAAATATTCCAATTTGTATTTGATGTTAGTAAGTTTCAAATGAGAATGGGTCCATGTGAATCTATGTATTCTAGCAGAATTTATGGTTGTCGAGAAGTCTACAGTTGATCTAACATGAAATGATACATGGTGCGGACTGATTTTATGAAGGATTTGGCCAACTATTCATTTTATTTTCATTATCACTATGTGTCATGCACCAGTTGGTTGTCCCCTATTAGCATGTTTTGATAGGTTACATGTTACACACTCAAGTCTAACATATGACATGGCACAATGAATGGAAAAGAAGAATGTGCAAGGAATAGAAGAAAAATGTGCAAGATGAGAAAGGTAGGTGCACGAAGGTGATGCACATGGAATATATGGATGCATACATGAAAGAGACAATTATACAATGAGGCACAAGCATTCAACTAAGGAAGGGTGTGTGGTAGAAAAAGAAAATGGGATGTGAAAAGGAGCACAAGGAAAAGAGGAAGTGTAAGGCACACAAGCGCAAAGGAATGTGAGGGAATTAGCCATTTTGGAAGGAAAGTTTATAGAGGTGCACGTAAGTAGTGCGTGACAAGATAGAAAAGAAAGAGAGCATGCAAGAGGAAGGCGTAAAGGGGAAATGGAAGGAGAGAGAAAAATGTAGAGAGAAGGGGAACATAAGCAATAATGAAACAAGGTGCATGGGGTGCGTGGAAGAACTTTAGCCAAGCAAATTGTGCCAAAGGAGTAAGCTTGAGTGTGTGTAACGTGAAATGTGAAACATCAGAGTCTTAATGAAAGTATAAGTTATCCGGATAACTAGGAGAGTTATTTAGATAATATTTTTGGTGAATTCTGGAGCCATCTTCCTACTAGATGAAGAGACTGTAGCCTTAGAAGTCCATTAGGCATGGAGTTAAGTGCTAAAATTTAAGATCTAATCCACAACTTGAAGAATACCACAGAGTCACTTGAAGATATTTCCAAACTCTAAACTGGATTATTGCTCTCATATGAAGATATTCTAAATTGGATTAATGAGAGTGAAATTTATGCACTTGACCATTGTAACTCTTGTTAGTGCAAGATCACACACTTCACGGACGCAAATCAAGCTTCTAGGTTGATCACTCTAGCATCCAGTGTGATTGCACAACATGGAAACCTCTCTCCAAGTGTGGGACTTGTGGCGAGAGAGAGGAATCTCCAGATTAGAGGTTAGTTCCTCAAACTCCTCGATTTAGATCTATATTTGCACAACTACGAGGTTCGAGATCCTAATCCTACTCTAAATTGCAAGGAGACAGGGATAGAAGTGCAAAAATTGAAACTAACTAAAGATGGTGATGCACCAAAAGGAGTGGTGAATATTTTTGTCATGAAAATAGACACAAATCAAAGATTGCGAATAAAACATACACAGGCTGATAAGATATAATTTAGGATCTGAAGTGAAGCAAATAATACAAACAAAGGACTGAAACTCATTCACAAAGCTTGCATTATCATTTCCAATGTCAAAACCACTGCATTACAACCTTAGAGAGGTAAAAAATCTGTTACAATCCTTGAAGAGGTCTGATTCTTGCAACAATCACTTGCTGGAGGTGAAAGAAGAAGTATGATATGCCAAAAATGTTCCACACTTAGAAAATGATCCAAATCTAGCTTTTACATTGCATGGGTCAGCCCAGAGAGAAAACATACAAAACATGGGAACCCATTCCTCATTGATTGAAAATGCATTAAAATGGCATGGGGACCTTATAAACCCCTACCCTATCATTTTTGACTGAAATGGAGGAGAATGCGACCCATTCGCATTAAATTTGGTCATTTGAAATGTCATTTCCAGCCATGGACACGCATCGAGCCGTTTCTTAACTTTCTCTCTCTATATTAAACCAAAATTCAAGATTGACCCCGGAATCATGTATAGAATTTTATAATCTTTCCAATGATATAAGGAACGTGCAAATCCGAGCTCTGGATCGAAAGATATGGCAATCTAAAGATTTAGGGCACAAAAACAGTAAAAATGGGTTTTGAAATTTTTCCCGCTCCCATACACTGACGATATGTGTCGTCTTGATTGGATGAGCACTTCTCTATCCTTTCCTTACCCATGGGTTTTCCTTGAAATTTTGAATTTTTGTAATTTTGGAAAAAAATTCACTTTTTCCCAGCGTCCCGTCACTTGGGACACGTGGCATGATCTGGTTGGAGGACAGGGGCGCGGGGTCATCCTTTACCTTTTAGTTTTTGGCAAAAACTTTTGCCAAATTCTCTAATTTCTCCCCAAGCTCCACACTCCCCTTCTCCTTTGGACACGTGTCCTCTTTTTATTGGCTCGAGCCAACGCTTCAAACCTTTCCCTTTGAAATTTTGGACATTTTCCCTTGTGACACGTGGCGTTTCCTGATTCGTCCTCGGGCCTGCCGGCTTTTCACGTCCACCACACCCTTTTGTCCCAGATGTCCCAAACTATCTGGGACAAAAATTTCGATCCACCCGATTCGGGCTTCCCTGTCCCTCTTTCGATGACACGTGGCGTAATTTGATTGGCTCTCGGCTCCTTCAGCTCCCCTGCGTCCACCGCGTACTTGTGTCCCAACTATCTGGACTATCTGGGACAAATTCTTCCGAACCACCCGAAATGGGCTTCCTTGTCCCTCTTTGTGGCTGCTTTGCCTTTTCGCGTCCTTCACGTCCTTTCAGCCCAGATGTCCTGCAAATTGTTCCGCTTTGGTAGTTAGTCAATTTTGTTTTTACCTTCGGCCGGTTCACCCTTTCACGTCCCGCGCATCCCCACGGCCCAACTGTCCCAAGTGCTACTGGGCTTCTGGAGGATTTTCGGCCGGTTCGCCCAGACGTCCCAACTATCCCAAGGACCTCCTGACCGAGACTTAGCCAATTTTCATGATTTTTCTCGGCCCAAGCTTATTTTTGTAACTTTTCACTCTTTTTTAGAACTTGCTCCTTTCTTCTTGGACGGAGAGTTAGAAAAAATCCAAGGGGACCCTAGAAACATGATTTTTACCTTGAATCAATTTATTTGCACGGATCAAGAATTTAATGCATGTTATCAATTTTACCCTAGGGGTGCAAATTGGATAACAATTTAGCGACTTCAATGGGGTCATCTACCTGCTTTAGATGAAAAGACTAGTAGCCGAAGCAATACATTGGGCATGGAGTCATCAAATATTCTGTTTAGAACCCCTAATCCCGACTCAAAATGTGTGAGGAGGAAGATGGAATATCTCTGAGGGGAGCAAGGGCTGCAAAACATTTCCATGGATAGCAAGTTGTGCCAAAGCACTTAGGGAAAACAAAACTAACCTATAACAAAACAATGTGCACAAGAACTTGGAGAAATGAAAATCTAATCTAATATTTATAAGGTAGTGAATTTCCCTCTAGAAGCAACACTTGAGATAGATTCCATTTACTGGAATCTGCAGTTCTTCACCATCCAATGGGGCCAATTAGAAAGCATTGTTGTTCTTGCACTTTGTGACCATGTATGGGCCACTCCAAATGGCATCAAATTTTGAATGCCTTCCCGGTTTTTCTCTATCCACATCCCATTTCAACACTAGATCTCCCACCTGAAAAGATCTATCCTTGGCCTTCCTATCAAAGGTCTTTTTGATCAAAGCTTGATCCTTTTCCATTGCTTGGGATGCTTGATTTCTGATCTCTTGCAGCTCCATCAACTCTGCATACCTCACCTCCATGGGCTCAAACTCTAGCAACTCCAGCTGCTCCATGAGTTCCAATGTTGGCAACTCAAGCGACATGGGCAAGATTGCCTCTCTTCCATGGACAAGTTTGAATGGAGAGTTACTGTGGATCTCTTGGGAGTTATCCTAGCAGCCCATAAGGCTGATTTTAGTTTAGTATGCCAAGACCTCGATTCTCATCAAGAGTCCTCCTAATGATTCTCAACAAGTTCTTGTTTGTAGACTTGGCACAGCCATTACCTTGAGGGTAATAGTTTGATGAAGTGCTTAGGTAAATACCATTCTTGACAGACCCACTCGGTTACCTTAGATCCAATGAATGCCAATGCATTAGCTAAGATTATTGTAGCAGTACACCAAATCTGGTTGTTATCCCCTCATAAAAGTCTAAGATGCTAGACTCATTTGCCTCTTTGAGTGCTACACGCTCATCCATTTGGTGAAGTAGTTTGTGGCTGTCAAGATCCATTTGTGCCCTTGGCTTGAATTGGGATTAATGACTCCAATAAAGTCCAAACCCCATTGCATGAATGGCTGGTCAACTGAGATTGGATGCAATGGAAGGGCAGCAAGTCTCTCTTTTCCTATGAAGAATGCACAATTCTTACACCTCTTGATCCATACATAGAAATCACTGAAGATTTTAGGCCAATAATAACCAGCCTTCATGATTTTTAGAGCTGTCACTCTTGGTGCAAAATGACCACCAGCTGGTCCACCATGAAACTCTTCCAACACCCTTTGAATCTGATTTGTGCTAATGCACCTTAGTAGCACTCCATTCACATCTTTCTTGAACAAAACTCCATCAACAATTACATACGGGACGGCTGCAATCTAAAGTGTCTCCTTTGGGTATTGTTCATCCCCTGGAGGGCATAGGCCTGTGCCTAGGAAGTGCATTATATCTTGGGTCCAACAAGGAGTGAGGGTAGTATTGTCTTCTTCTTGATTACCACTTGGCTCATGGCTGTCCTGGACTATCAAAACAGCCTCTTCTTCATTGCATACTTCTTTTTACTTCCCAAAACCAGCTGTTCACACAATCCTTTCCCTCTTACCAGCTTGGTGATCTTGATCTCAATGTCATACTCCATGACACGGGTGATCCAACCTGCCCTTTTCTCATTCAAATCCTTGTTGAGGAGGAAGTCCTTGACCCCTGAATGTGATACCAAAGCAATCGACCTTGTTTGAAACTAAATGCTTGAATTTCTTCAAGCTTCGCTACTAAGTACATGCTTCTCAATAAAGAGTACCTCACCTCATAGTCATCTAGGCTCCGGCTGAAGAAGGCAATTGGTTGCTCATCATTATCCTTGTTACATTGTACCAAAATGGCAGAAATAGTGTCATTACCTCTAAATGCATAGAGGATGAAATCCTTGGAGAAGTTCGGGTTGATGAGAGTTGGTGCTTGAGAGATGGCTTCTTTGATTGCTTCAAAACTCTCCTTGCCTTCTCTTTGTCCACTTGAAATCCATGCTCTTCTTTAACATTTTGGTGATGGGCTTGATAAGGGCTGTAAAATCAGGGACAAACCTCCGAACAAAGTTTATCCTTCCCAAGAAACTCGAAGGGCTTTCTTGTGGCTTAGCAATGGTAGTGCTCTTATGGCTTCAACCCTCCCCGAATCAATTGCTAATCCCTCCTTAGAGACAATATGGAAAAGGAGCTTTCCTTCATGTGCAATAAAGATGCACTTCTTAGGATTCAAAGACACTCCAAATTTCCCGCACCTCGTGTAGACTTGCCTCAAATGAGAGAGGTGGTCTGCGCATTTTGGAAAAAATAATGATATCATCAAGGTAAATTAGCACCACATTGTTAATCAAACCTTTGAATGCCATGTCCATTGCCCTTTGGAAAGTAGCACCAGCGTTGGACAGCCCAAATGGCATTTTCCTATATGCAAAAGTTCCCCATTTGGTTGTGAAGGCTGTCTTGAACTGGTCTTCTTCCTTCACCATAATCTGATTGTAGCCTAAGTAGCCATCAAGTAGTGAAAACCTCTCGGAGCCAGCTACAACTTGCAAGATTTGCTCCATGGAAGGGAGTGGGTAATGGTCCTTGAGAGAGGCTCTATTCAAGTATATGAAGTCAACACACGATCCGATCTCTCCACTCTTCTTTCTGATTGGAACTAAGTTGGCAACCCAACTAGAATGCTTGATTGGGAATATGATCCTTGACTCAATCAGCTTGTCCAATTCTTTCCTCATGAGAGGCTCCATGTGTGGATTGACTGGTCTTTGTTTCTTCCTGACAGGCTTAGTATTTGGATCCAATTCAATGGTATGCTGAGCTAAGTTGGGATTGAAACCTTTCAAGTCTTCATAGCTCCAAGCAAACACGTCAGGGAACTCTTGACACAACTGTATGAACTCATACCTTTCTTGTTCAGTTGTCATCCTTCCAATTTGCAATGGTTTGTTCTTTTCTACCAAGATGGATACTTGAATCCTCTCTCTTGACTTTGAATGTTTTCTTTTTCCTTTCTAAACTGGTCATTGGGATTAAAAATGGACTCCAAAGTGATAAGTCCTTGGGCAGCTTGTTAGTTCTCACTGTACCACTTGGTCACCATACTTGTTGTTCCAATTTTTCTTGATTCTTGGCTAAGAACTCAGCTTCTTCTTACGCAAATGGATGATTTATGGTCATTTTCAAACACTTGCCAACCGACATTGTTATCCTGCATCAAGACCTCACAATCATGTGGATGTTTGGTTGTACCTTGTCTTGTTGAATGCTTTCCACAATGTCAAAGGCTGCCCCTACTACTACTGCAAGCTTTGTCAAGAGCTTGATTCTCTTTCCTGGGAATGGATTTGATGCCAAAACCCTCGAAATATTCCATGAGGTCCCACACCCTGTTCTTGTAGCACCTGAGAAGATCATTCTTGGCAGCATGTTGTCCCTTGACCTGATTTACAATCAATTCACTGTCCCCAAAGACTTGCAAGTTCTTTATTTTCTTCTTTATTGCCCAATGCATCCCTTGCACCAAGGCTTCATATTCAGCAGTGTTATTGGAGCATGCAAACTGAAATCTAAAAGCTTAATAGTACTTTACTCCTTGAGGTGAAACAAGCATGGCTCCACCTCCTGTACCTTTCCTACTCCTTGATCCATCAAAAAACAAATGACATACCTCATTGTCATCCTTGTGGTTTGGCTTGGTGATGCTAGGAATAGGCTGATTTTCTTCATGTATGCAATAGACCCTAGCTCAAATTCTTCCACCTCTTAATAAGGATCAAATGCATGTATCTTGCTTGCCCATTCATCAAGAGTTAGATCCAGGATGCTTCCAACCTTGGTGTCAGCCTCATCGGTGCTTGGGTGATCTTCTTGATCAAATGCTGAGCAATTGGCATTAATCTGACTTGGAGTGTAAGGCTCAATATGGAAGTTTGCAATAGGTTCTGACCTGATTGTAGCCTTAGTTCCATACCTCATTCTAAATAGCATGTGTGACCAATCAGTAGACAAATATCCCCCAATCTTGGCTGTGAAGTCCCTTGACAAGCATAGGGCAAAGAGTGGTGGAAGGTCTATGACTGATACATCTTGTAAAACAACAACATTTGGACATGCATGCAAGGTAAGACTCAAGTTTTTAATCACTCCAATTGTTGTTATTGTTGCTGTCCCATCTAGCTGCACTACCCCTTTGGATATTGTTTCATACTGGAGCCCTAGCTGATCAGCTATTTGTTTAGGCATTACTGAGCTACTTGCCCCGAGTCTATCATGCAATTGTGCACTAGCTGATTTCCAATGATTAATGAAACATAGAAAGGAGGGGGATTCAACATTTTACCTTGCTATCCTCCATGATTTCCCTCGGGTTAGGCGGCATTTGTAAGAACTTTTCTTGCATCTAAACTTGCTGATTCGAAGTTGGCCGAGTCCTTCATGGCAGCTTGCAGCAGATCTCTTTGGCCAGGATAGTTACCTGTTTCCTTGGCCTCTTGATCTTGATGTGAAAAGTTCCCCGCCTGATGATACGGTCTCCCATAGGTCTTCGTGATCCAAAAAAGCCCTCGAGTATGTGTTAACATCCGCATGCCCCGCTTAGCCCCCGCGCCCTTTATTTTCCCCTTTTTCCCTCTTTCCTTGGCCTCTTGATCTTCATGGATTTAACCACCACCTTGCGGGGCGGCGGTCCTCAGATGCCGCCCCTTTTCCGTGCATTTTCTTTTTTGACGCGACTCGCGTGAAATATCACGATTCACCAGCTTTCTTTGCCGACTTGAGCATGCATTTATGTTTTTGGTCCCTGGAATAGTGTTTTTCCTTTGTTTATTGTTTAGGAGTTCCATTTGGTTTTGATTTTGGGTGATTGAATTCCTATAAATGCATGGTTTGTGCACAAGACAAAAATAGTGCAGTTTTGCTAGATTTGGAAGACTGATCTTTGCTCTCCTCATTTTAGTATTTTAGCTTGTTATCTTGTTTAGAAGCCATAGCTTGAATTCACTTGCATCTTTAGTTAGATTGCTCAGCTGTTGGTAAGCCACATACCCATCTTGTGCAGGCAGTGCTGTCATTTCATCCAATCGGCCTTGAAGCTTGCCTCTGAATTTCTCTTTGCTGTAGATTTAATTTTATTGTTGCTTAGAGTTCTTAGTTCAGTTCATTATATGCTTGGTTAGCTTTATTCAGCTGTTGGTAAGCCACATATCCAGCTTGTGCAAACAGTGTTGTTATTTTATCCAATCCATTGGAACGGAATAGCTTAGGAAGCCATTAAAGTTGCAGGTTTTGCTCTTTGAATAAGATAGTTATAGGTTCTGGTCGCTTCACGTTGCATGACTCGCAGTAAAATCCCGCTAGGAATCGCATAAGCCAAGCTCTGTACTCTTGCGCTGTCCCTCTCCTACTCGCATTTTCGATGCATTACAGTTGTCCTTGTCCTAAAATCTACTCTTATCGGTCTTTAGCATTACACGCTTTTTACGGATCCACGTGAACACGAAAGAATGAGGAGATCATGCTTGAGGGGACAAGATCACACACACCATCGGATTCGCCAGCTTTATTACTGCGGAATCCGGGTTTTAACTTTCAAAGTTCTAGTTAGAATCATATCAAATAGAGTAGATAATTGCTTCATTTCGGTGAATTCTATTCTCGATATTGCCGGGAAGGCTGTGAGGATTGATAGTTTACGAGAAACTATGATTCACTCCTCACTTACGAGGTAGGATCGAGAATCTTGCGATAGATTAGATGAGCTATTTTATTTATTTAGAATAATTCTACAAATCACACGGGCAAATAACTATACTCGGTTATCTTGTCTGCATTTTAAATATTGTTTATTATTATTCTAGATACGTTTAAAATAGTTTGCTTTCCTTAAAATTGTTAAAAGATTTCTTAGAAGAATAAAAGTTATATATGTTAGATTTATTTCACGTAGTTAGAATTTGCTTCGTTACAGTTAGATTTGCATTTTGTTTTGTATGACAATCACGGGACCTCAGGAGCCCAGAGAATATATATTTGAGCCAATCGTGCCTCAACCAAATCTCGTCACAGCAATAGTTGACATAGACCAAAATCTCAGAATACAAGTATTCCGAACAACAACAGATTTACAACTGATCAGTTCTCAGTTGAGAGGGTTAAACATAGAGGACGACCAAGCACACACGTTTTGGTCAAACCAACCAAATTACAGATTGCCCTAGGTAAACACTCACATGACTGTAGAAGGGTTTGAAAGAGAACAAACCTTTGGTTGTGATCCTTTGGTCCCACAGCCAGGTGCAGGAGATACTCTCACAGATATAGATACCAGTCTAAGGATCCAGGTTGCACGAACACCTGTGAGATATTCTGAGAAGATCACACAGTTGTTGGTCCTAAACATAGAAGCTGAGAAAGCATATGATTATTGGATACTAGGGATTAGAACTTGATTTCGCGCATGACCATAACAGGACCGCAACAACCAAGAGTCTATGGTTGTGATCCACAGATCCCATAGCCCAACGAGTCCACAAGTCAATCAGATATAGACACTGGCCTACGCACACTAGTATTTCAGTCCACTCCACTTCCACCCATCATCATCGAACAATTGTCCTTATTAGATATAGCGGCTAACGAAGCTAGAGAATTCTAGACTAGGCCAGAGAATCGTCCGTAGAGTCAATTATATTCACCATCCACTATATGACCTTATCAGGAGACATACACGAAACTATCCCAGGTCATTTTCCACGTATTCCACAACCCATAGATCGAATCACGCCAGAGCTCGATATTGATTGGAGCCTTGAGCATCATCCTTGCCGATCGATCTATCACACCGATCCAGTTAGAAGGGCCTTCTTTGCCTTAGATTCACAAATTCCACTAGTGCGTGTCGAAGACATTAGACTTTGCCTAACTAGTTTGTCTACATCCACATATTCTACCCCCACCGGTTGTCTCGGCATGACCTCGAGAGGTCGGTACATGGAAGAGTTACTTGTAGATTCTCACGCTCGCCTGTCACTTTTCCGGCGTACAAAATTGGTGAACCCGACGTGAAACAAACAAAATTAGTGAAGCTGACGTAAAACTTCCTACTTTCTCATTCGGAGTCATAATATCACGTTTCTTTCACAAATCACCTTCGCTCCTTCCCATTATTCTACGGGTATTCATATACCCCCCGAATATGTCGGGATTCGATGCATATGGCAGACCCCTCTTGGGTCTTGAGGCATACTACGCCCAACAGAATAGGCAATCATCACCCTCGCTCTCAGTATGGGGTGACAACTATTCAACTAATCAGTTGTCAACACAAACCCCAAGAATCAGATATAGTTCATCTTTTCAAACTGAGGAGTTAGATCAACCCCCTCGAACGCAACAAACAGAGCCTTCAGGCTCGAACAATATGACGTTTACTGGAGAATCTGGTTCGTCTCCTCAAATGCTACTTAGACCACAAATTAGTAGACAATCAGATCCATACCTGGTCTTAGATGATGGATAGTCAATACGTTATCCTAGGAGTGAACAACATTCTCGGGGTATGTACCCACCTATAGGAGGTTTACAAATACAACCCGAGATCTCTTTTCAAGAAAATACCTCTATGCCACTGCATATAGGAAATACTCTCGGAGAAACTTGGCAAGATAGCGATCAGTTCATGACAGGATATCACATGCCTATACAACACCAGGGTGTACAACAAACGCCGCTCAGACAAAACACCGTGACTTCACCAAATGAAGTCATTTCAACGTTAGTAGAAAAAGTGAGAGGGTTAGAACTTGCTCAAGCAAGTCAAAATTCTCCGTTCATACAAACAGGAAGTTCCAATCCTCCATACCACTCTGGCCAAGTAGATCTCCTCACAGGGGTAGGCACATTAGGCATGCCACCTCACTATCCACAACAAACGCCAACAAGGCCCATCATCTCTAACACTATTCCTCCCGGTCTAGTGTCAAACAATCCATTCCTTGACAATACCCCATCATACTTAAACATGTACTCCAAATCACCACAAGGAGATATTTTCTCCTCTCCCGGCATGTTTGCTCAAACGCAGGGACCTCCTTATGCCCCTGCCAACGCATACGCTACACCGTATCAACAACCTATCCCACCATCACTCCCTCGGCAACCACCATCAATGGTCGAAAGCTATGCGATAGGGACTTATTCAGAATATCTAAAGGAACCCTTAGACTTCACCATACGAAGCGTCATGCTTCCAAGACCTCTTCTGATTTACCCAAGTTCAGGGTGAGGAGATCAAATGCACATATCAAAGCTTACGCTACAGCCATACGAGAATTACTCCCTTGGGATGGGGTTGTTGCTAAAATATTTCCCAAAACCTTGGAAGGCATTGCTCTCGACTGGTATTATAGGATACCTGAAGCCTCCATCCATTCATTTAAACAACTCGTGTCAGAGTTCATCAAAGCCTTCGACATGAACAAACTGTTGAGAACAGGAATCAGGGAATTCTTGCACATCAAACAAGAACACAACGAATCTGTCGCCCATTTCATCCAGAGGTGGCGTACAGTTCTTTATTCTTCAGCAAGTGCTCCAAACATGGATCAGATGGAACTATGTGATTTATTCCTTCATTCTCTCAGCAAGGAGGTGAAGGAAGAAGTCCAGAAGTTCCCACTAAGAACTTACGATGAAGTACTTGAGAGCGCTCTTCGAATAGACCAAGCAGCGATAGATAGTGGTCGTAAGACATATGGAACAAATGGGAGGTTAATCACCTCCACTCAAAACACTACAACTATCACAAATGTCAATCAAGGACCCAAAATCCTTAACAAAAATCATGGGGTAACAACGGATGGGGTAACCGACCAGCCCAAGAGGGTAAATGTTGTTAATACTCCGTCACAAACAAACAACCAACGAAACAACAACTTTACCCCGACGATCAATACAGTGGATTTTAACCATCCACAACAACAACAACAACGGTGAAATCCCATACAAGGGCCAAGCCAAAACTCATTTGGTTATCAAAACCAAAGTCAAAACCAGAAACAACAATTCCAAAATTTTAATCCTAATAGGCAACAGTTTGATCAGAATTTTAGGCCACAATACACACCTAACCAACAAAATAGGAATTACAATCCCAATTCTTATTGTGGTTTCCACAAAATTCGGGGTCACGATACTAGAACGTGTCGTGACTACAATAAATTTATGCAACGCTTGCCAGAAGAACAAAGACAGTTCTTCACAGATTTGTTTTTGGGAGATCCCATCTCATCATATCACCAAATACGCTCGCGAGGGCGGTTTCCCCTCGAATGCTCCCCTCAAGATCTTTAACGATCCGCTCCCAAATCATGATAGCAATAGGCTGAATCCAATGGAACAAACAAAGGTGGTGCAATGATGGGAAACAATGATCATGAAGCCTCGACTTCATTAAATCCATCGATTGCGCCACGGTTAGGAGCTCAGCCGAGACCCAAGATAGTCGGTTTGGTAGAATTAGACATTTGAACTACCTATCGAAGCTATAACAAGAACACGAGAGTATTTCTCTCAACCGAGCCCAAGTCCTCTGCCAGAAACAGATAAGAATCAGCAAATAGTAGAAAAACCCGTAGGTGCCTATGATTTAATTAGCGACCTAACAAAGACCTTCTCACACATTTCATTTTTGGACTTACTAAAGAACTCTCCCCCTCACAGAGCTGCTCTTTTAGAAGCATTAGGTCTAGGCCATCTAATTAACATCACTCCACCTCCTGAAACACAAGTAAATCACGTAGATTTTGATATCCACCCTCCGGGGCAGCCGGACAAGGATGTCGAATTCATATTCGAAATAAGTAAAATGCCCACAGATGCTGAGATCGCACGCCGAGGTGATCCAGACCTTACACTTACAAGTATGGGTTTATAATAACTATGTAAAGCGGGCGATGGTTGACGATGGGGCGCGATTAACATAGTCCCTTTCTCTTTCCTCCAAAAACTTGGATATGGGGAACAAAAACTGTTCCACTACTCGAAATACATTGAGAGGCTATGATAGCCTTAAAGCCACTTCGATAGGAACTATAATCTGCCGGTCACCTTAGGACCCAAAAAACAATCTGGCCGAGTTTTATATTATAGATCGGGAAACTAATTATAATATGATACTCGGCCGACCATGGATACACCGCATGAAGGCAATCCCTTCTACATTATTTCAAGAAGTAAGATTCTTGCATCTAGGAAAGGTATTTGTAGCCAAAGGCGATCCAAAACCTTTCGATTTGCACCTAGCTGATTTAAAGAAAAGACCAGGGGTGCACTCAGAATTTGAACTACCAACAAACCAACTTAATAAACCCACTGACCCAAAACCAGAGGAAAAGTTGGTACCTACGACGGATCTTGAAACTACCAGCATAGCCAAAACAATTCCAACCCCTAAAGATAAAACTAAAGAAACAGTATCATTAGGGACTACTGCGAAAATCGTTGAGTTGATAGAACAAGATTCACCAATGTTCTTACCATTTGATTCAGTAGGCATAGGATTTTCCCTAGGTGTTGGTTCCTTTCCAGTAGAGGACCTCTGTATGGTAGAAGTAGAGTGCGTAAATGCAGCAGATGCCCCAACATCTATACTCCCGGCTAAGTATTGGACTCTCCATTTCGATGGAGCTAAATGTCGTTATGGAGCGGGGCAGGTATAATTCTTACTTCGCCCGAGGAGAAAGTCCTCCCATTCGCTTTTAAATTAAACTTTGAATGCACAAACAACGGCGCTGAGTACGAAGCCCTCCTCCTTGGCCTTACCTTAGCCAAAAGAATTGGTATTGATAACATCAGAGTCCTGGGAGACTCGCAATTAGTGACAAATCAAGTTTCTGAAGTATATGAAACTAAAGCCGAACATTTGCAACTCTACAAAAATGTTGTATTAGATTTAAGCAAGGCGTTTAACTTCATATCCATTGAAGCAATCCCGCGAGAGAAAAATCTTCTCGCCGATTCAATAGCAACCTCAGCATCACGTTTTACTCCAAGCAATGAGTTAGAAGATACCCAGTTCACGGTGTCCATTCGTGATGAACCATTGATAAAAATAATGACAAATCCTCTTTCAAGCGGAAGTGAATCTACCGTCCTAGACCATGTTGATAGTGATCTTTGCTACTTTGGATTACTTAAATGCCTATGCGGCACTACATCTCTCTATCACATGCTAGATTTATCCTTGATTCCACATTCGTCTTCCTACTTGGAAATCCCGTGTGGATCTTCCCTCACAAATGGAACCTAGTATATACGCGTAGAAAATGGGGATGATTTAGATTTACCTCCGCACCACTTTGAGTTCGAAGAGGGTAACGCCTCTTTGATCGAAGAAACAATCGATGTCAACATCGGGACAGAAGATGAACCAAGAATATTGAAACTAGGTTCTTCGTTAACCCCAGAAGAAGTGGAAATACATACTCAGATTCTCAAAGAACATCAGAAGGCATTTGCATTTAATTATAAGGAGATGACGGAGTCGCACCCCACATTGCGGTGCACAACCTCGTCACTAGATCGATCTGAAAGCCAATTAAACAAAAATCAAGACCCATGAAGCCCAAAGTAGCTCTCATGGTAAAAGAGGAGGTAATAAAACTCCTTCAGGTAGGATTCATCAAGCCAGTTGACTACTCCCAATGGGTATCTAACATCGTTCCCGTTCTCAAGAAGAATGGAAAGATACGCATCTGCATAGATTTTCGAGATATCAACAAAGCGTGTCCTAAGGACGACTTCCCATTACCATCCATAGATGTTATTGTTGATGCAACAGCTGGTTTTGAACTCTTGTCTCTCATGGATGGATTCTCGGGATATAATCAAATCAGAATATCTGAGCAAGATCAAGCTAAAACCACGTTTATAACTCCTTGGGGAACCTATTGCTACGTTGTTATGCCATTCGGTCTCAAGAACGCCGGTGCTACGTACCAGCGGGCCATGACATACATATTTCACGATCTAATTCATAAAATCATGGAATCTTACGTAGATGACTTATTGGCTAAAGCCAAGAAGCGTTGTGACCATCCCGAAGTACTCCACGTCATTCTTTCACGTCTAATAGAATACGGAGTCACGCTAAATCCAGAGAAATGCGTCTTTGGTGTAACAGGAGGAAAGCTCCTAGGTTACATCATATCGTCACGAGGAATTGATGTTGATCCAACCAAAATTTGGGCTGTCCTCGAAATGGTCCCACCTTCGAGTGAATCTGGAATCAGATCATTTCTCGGAAAGCTGGGTGCAATCCGGAGATTTATCCCGGACTTAAGCTTCATCGTTCATCCAATCAACAATTTACTCAAGAAAGACTATAGCCTTGATTGGACCGAAGATTGCAATGAAGCTTTTGATGCAGTTAAGCGTTTCCTTTTATCGCCACCTACGCTAATGCCACCTAAGCTAGATCACCCGTTAATTCTATATTCACGAGCTACCAATGTCTCGTTGGCCTGTATGTTGGCCCAAGAAGACGATAACAAGAGAGAACGTGTGATTTATTTCATTAGCCGAACGTTGCTCGACTATGAAACATGCTATACACAGGCAGAACGAGAATGCCTTGCCATAGTCTTTGCTACTAAATGCCTAAGACATTATATGTTGAATCAAGAAATGAAGGTCATGGTAAAAACGGACCATTTACGGACTTTTCTCACACAAGGGTCCTTGTCTAAAAAGTTGGATGTTTTATAACCTTAATGGGAGAGTTCGAATTAACATTTGTAAATCAGAAGTCGGTTAAAGGACAAATCATCGCGGATTGGTTAGCTGACAACCCATTAGACGGAGGTGATTTAGTAGATTTAGACTTTCCAGATGAATGCGTATACTACATCGAAACTCGACCCGCTATCTCTGAGTGTCCTTGGTACACTGATATCATTAATTATATCATAGACCATACGTGTACCGGAGGCAGTTACACCACAACAAAGAAGGCGGTTACGCATAATCGTAGCTAAATATGTCATTATAGAGCAGGTGCTCTATCGAAAAGCATTCGATGGAATGCTCTTAAGGTGTGTTGACACAGAAGAGTCCAAGAGGATTCTCCATGAATCCCACAGCGGTATATGTGGAGGCCACTTCGGTGGCCATGCCACCGCTCGAAAAATACATCGAATGGGCTATTTCTGGCCCACTCTAGAACATGACGCGATAGAGTTTGCACGCAGGTGTCATAAGTGCCAAGAATTCTCCCACGAGATCCACATGCCAGGCCTGAGCTCTGACCAATCGCAACTCCATGGCCCTTTTCTACATGGGGTCTAGACTTAATAGGGAAATTCTCTCCCTCATCCACAGATGGCCATAATTTTATAATCACGGCCACTGAATATTTTACCAAATGGGTGGAGGCCATGCCTCTTACTCTTTGTACACAGTTACTGTGATTGCCAAGTTCATTTTGAACCAAATCATTTGCGAGATACGGTATCCCATAAATCATTATCTCCGATAATGGAACTTCTTTAAGAATGAAGAGGTTTCAAGTGAGCTATGCGATAAATTTAAAATAAGCCATCATACGGCTTCCTTGTATTATCCCCAAGCCAACGGGGCGGTGAAGCAACAAACAAAACAACTTTGAAAGCCATTCTCCTTAAAACGGTGAAAAAAACAAACGA